>OY992876.1:247589229-247669572 GCA_963921405.1 Cepaea hortensis | reverse complement strand
GTACTTTTAACAGACTGCTCAAAATGCTGGGGGGAGGGGTTTGTTTTAAAGGCAAGAGAATACACTCCGTTAAGCCGGATTTTATTCCGTATGGGTCCCGGTTTTTTTTTTCTCCACAGACTGGCCTGCGCAAAGCGTAGCACAGAATGCGAACTCTAATTGCTCCAGCGACAACCCTCAGGCGTCTATAAGAAAATTGCACCAAATGGCGGAACCCTCAAATGAACCCACAACCTTTCTGAGCGCGATGCAGGCAGTCTATCCCCAGAGTGCATAGTGGGATTGATGGCTCTTATTTGCAACCGATGTGTTCACCCACGTAACAATCAGCTATTTGTAATATTCCCTTGAGGCATGCATACAAGTTATTTGTGGGTTATTATGGACTGCGGAATTACTGTTTCTACTACCTTCAAACAAAACCTCGACGTGAATACCCTGTGGCAAAAACTAATTAATTGTATTATTGTTGCTAGCGAGGAGTGGCAAGCAGAAGAAGAAGAGGAAGAAGAAGTGATGATGATAATGATGATGATGATGATGAAATGAATATATATGTACACACACAGATATATATATATATCTATATCTATATATATATATATATATATATATATATATATATATATATATATATATATATAGAGAGAGAGAGAGAGAGAGAGAGAGAGAGAGAGAGAGAGACAGACAGACAGACAGACAGACAGACAGACAGACAGACAGACAGACAGACAGACAGACAGACAGACAGACAGATTAAAGTATAACTGGAGTAACTATTTGTGATTTATCTGTGTGTTTTGGAATGTGAGAATCAATGTCTATATTTGAATATCAATATCCCTATGTGTCTCACAGTGTCTCAAGAGCTGAGCAAAGATTGCACAAGCGGTGTGTGTGAAGTCCTAGTGTGAAGCATACACGTAATAATGACAGTTTGCAAAGCTAGGTAACGACTAGCCACGTTTTACCCTACCACGTAATTTGGTGTAACCACTTCAGATTGCCTGCTATTTTAGCACAGCCGTAGTATGTCTTAGGCCTCGCTATGAGCATAGCAGAGCCGTAGCAAGTCCTATGCCTCGCTTATAGCATAGCACAGCCGTAGTATGTCTTAGGCCTCGCTTATAGCATGGCAGAGTCGTGGTATGTCCTAGACCTCACTATGAGCATAGCATATCCGTAGTATGTCCTATCCCTCGCTTATAGCATAGCAGCGCCGTAGTATGTCTTAAGTCTCGCTTATAGCATGGCAGAGCCGTAGTATGTCCAAGGCCTTATAGCATAGCCGTAGTATGTTTTAGGCCTCGCTTATAGCATAACAGAGCCAACGTATGTCCTAGGCTTCACTTATAACATAGCAGAGCCGTAGTATGTTTTCGGCCTCGCTTATAGCATAGCACAGCCGTAGTATGTTATAGGCCTCGCTTATAGCATAGCAGAGTATGCAGTTGTTCTAATAAACGAATACAACATGAGTGTAATGAGTAAAGTTAAAGGCGAAAAGATCAATTTCATTGCACCGTGTGTATCTCTCATGGCTCGGTCTCTTTCTCCAGCGCGGCCTACCGAAAGTGTCTCACAGAGCACGAAGTCAGTATCTCCAGCAATGACTCCCAGGGGTCTCCAAGATAACTGTAGTCGTGAATCGAATTATGGAGACAGGCCAGGAACCCACGGCCACCGGAACGCTAGGCAGGTGGGTTAACCACTCCGACATTTTGAATAGCATGTAGATACTGAGATATTGACCACTCCGACATTGTGAATACCATGTAGATACTGAGATATTGACCACTCCGACATTGTGAATACCATGTAGATACTGAGATATTGACTACTCCGACATTGTGAATACCATGTAGATACTGAGATATTGACCACTCCGACATTGTGAATAACATGTAGATACTGAGATATTGACCACTCCGACAATATGAATAACATGTAGATACTGAGATATTGACCACTCCGACATTGTGAATAACATGTAGATACTGAGATATTGAACACTCCGACATTGTGAATACCATGTAGATACTGAGATATTGACCACTCCGACATTATGAATACCATGTAAATACTGAGATATTGACCACTTCGATATTGTGAATGCCATGTAGATACTGAGATATTGACCACCCCGACATTGTGAATACCATGTAGATACTGAGATATTGACTACTCCGACATTATAAATACCATGCAGATACTGAGATATTGACCACCCCGACATTGTGAATACCATGTAGATACTGAGATATTGACTACTCCGACATTGTGAATACCATGTAGATACTGGGATATTGACTACTCCGACATTGTGAATACCATGTAGATACTGAGATATTGACCACCCCGACATTGTGAATACCATGTAAATACTGAGATATTGACTACTCCGACATTGTGAATACCATGTAGATACTGAGATATTGACCACTCCGACATTGTGAATACCATGTAGATACTGAGATATTGACCACCCCGACATTGTGAATACCATGTAGATACTGAGATATTGACCACTCCGACATTGTGAATACCATGTAGATACTGAGATATTGACTACTCCGACATTGTGAATACCATGTAGATACTGAGATATTGACTACTCCGACATTGTGAATACCATGTAGATACTGAGATATTGACTACTCCGACATTGTGAATACCATGTAGATACTGAGATATTGACCACTCCGACATTGTGAATACCATGTAGATACTGAGATATTGACCACCCCGACATTGTGAATACCATGTAGATACTGAGATATTGACCACTCCGACATTGTGAATACCATGTAGATACTGAGATATTGACTACTCCGACATTGTGAATACCATGTAGATACTGAGATATTGACTACTCCGACATTGTGAATACCATGTAGATACTGAGATATTGACTACTCCGACATTGTGAATACCATGTAGATACTGAGATATTGACCACTCCGACATTGTGAATACCATGTAGATACTGAGATATTGACCACCCCGACATTGTGAATACCATGTAGATACTGAGATCTTAGCCAGCTCGTTTTATGTGTTTACCTGTTTGCACAGCCAGCAGAGTTGTTCTACTTATTAAATACGAGAGGGCTTGAAATGAAAATTTTAGAATAGTGATATATATTATAATAACCATGCCATTTCCCTGTTACCTGTCAATATTGTTGTTAACAATGTCAACAGTGTTTAGCACGTGACATCACAGTGCAGACGAGCACGGTAACATCATAAGGACAGTTTTAAGATGACCGCCAGACTTTTGACATGCACCAAAGCGTTCTGTTATCCGTTTTTAATTTAGTTTTTGAATCAATCTTATCTCATCTCCTCATGTTACTCTTGTACCTTTCGGTGTCGAGGTGAACTATAAACAGCGGGAGAGTGCCCGCTTATGAGCTTCATGTAGCGATATTCCCATGGATTCTGTTATTCCCTGCGTCCTCGTTTACGTTGTCGGCCTCTTCCTTTGCTTCCATCTGGTCTGTACATCATTGCTTGTTGTGGTATACTGTTAGTTGGAAGCCTACTTGCATGGCCAAATCATTTGACTTGCTGCTTTCTAATAAAATCTAGTGCAGCTGCAATCCCCACTTTAGTCCTGATTTCTTCATTTCTGATCTTATATCTTCTTGATACACTGAGTATTCTTCTCATGAATCGCATTTCTGTTGTTGTGATTTTTCTTTTCTCTTTTTCTGTCATTGTCCAGGTTTGGCATTGGTAACATATAGTTAGTTGGAAGAGTGTGTTGTAAAGTGCTTTCTTAGTAGTTATTGATACATGTTTGTTCTTTAGTATTGGTGCCATTTGTCCAATGAGTTGGTTTGCCTTGTTGCATCTATATTCGATTTCGTCTTCTGATTAGCCATTAGATGATATTATACTTCCTAGGTACTTGAAACTCTTTACTTGTTTCAAGGGATGTTCGTTTAGGTAAATCGTTGTTGCTTTTTCTTCTTTAGTTATAGTCAGTACCTCTGTTTTAATTGTGCTAATTTTGATGTTATGTTCCCTACACATTTTGTTTAGACTATTCATGTGGTCTTGTAATGCAGCTCCTGATTTTGCTATTAGTGCTTGGTCGTCCGCAAACAGGAGCTCTCTAATGGTTAGATTTGATGATGGTTCTTCATCTGTGTTCTCGTCATGCCGTATTCTTGCTGTCTCTGCTTGGCTGGTTTCTTTACATATGTTGTCTATATATGTTATGAATAAGAGAGGGGACAGGACACAATCTTGTCGTACTCCGGAACTTATGGTGAAGGGTTCTGAGTGTCCTCCAGTTGCTCTGACTATGCATTCACTGTTGTTATATAAGCTTCTACATAGATGAAAGCGCTTTTCAGGCCTCAAACAATAAACACGCCAATGCTTCGGAGGAAAGATCTAACTCATAATCTAACATGGCTCCCATTCTTGTACTTTAACTGAAGAAAAACACGATTTGACGACTTTCTGTAATATTTCCTTGAATACTGACAGCAACAGTAGCAAACTAGCTAGCATAACAATTGCCTGTTAAATCACGAACAGTAACAATCATGTAAATACTATTCGTTATGTTGATGCAACCGGCTCTGTGGCGAAGAAGTTACAAATGCAATTCGTAGTCCCGCATACCACGTTTGAAACCCATCTGTATGTGATTTGAAAGCAGACCGCCTTGTGTTGCTTTCCATACAATGGTATTAGGTCCGGTCGCTCAGAAAGCAATGGCAAACTACTGAACTCAAACTTACCCAGGAAATACAAACGGCCAAAAATGCTGGAGCTGACTGCAACGTCCTTTAAAATATATGCAACTAACTTATGCTTTGATTTTGGTTATGTTAAGATCCTGCCCAGGAATACAACAACAAGCACAAAACATGCACGTACCTTTCAAGGACTCAAGCCAGGTGAACAGAAATCATAGTGAAAAACTGAACAATATTCACATAAAAACAACTACTAAAAGTAATCATATACGTAAACAGAAATGGTAAACACACGGGAATGATGCTATCTTTTGTTAAGAAATTAAACATTAGTCGCGTGTCCTTGACATGACATCAATATCAGCCTATTTGGCTGTTTTTCGTTTACAAGGATATATTTATATTGGGTAGTTCTTGAATGCCGTTTTCCCTGGCATTGGGTTTAGCGACTTTCTCCGTAATCCCGTATACTCTCGTGAGTAACGTGACGATGGCGATAATCGGTAGCGGTTCTAACCGTGTCGATAGCTTACGGAGTAAATGAGCCGGTCGCTCAGAAAGCAATGTCAAACTACTGAGCGTAATCTTGCCAAGAAATCAACAATCAGCTGGAAGATGCTGATGTTGACAGCGATGTCCTGTAAATGATATGCAAACATTTGTTAGTTCTTGAATATTTACATAACGTTTACTTGAATGTTTGAATACAGTCAGTATTCAAATAAATAGTACAGAAAGCTGGCAAGTGTGTTGTTTTTCAGTTGGGGAGCAGGAGTAAGAGACAGAATACTTAACTTGTCGGTTCCGTGATTTTATATTGTTTGAGGCGTGAAAAGGACTTGCATATGTAGAATGATGGTGAGCGTTGACACATTCCTTCCGATCTGCTACCATCAACAGTGTTCTATAGATCTGCTTCCCCCTTTCCAAGCCCAGTAATTTACGGGGTATGCAAAGCCGGTACTGAAACTTCCCAATTTCCGTGAGACATAATAATATATACCAAGTTTATAATACACCATCGATCATCTGGATTTGATCGGACTAGATTAAGTTTGGTAATTTTTGTATCATATTGAGTTGTCATCATCATCATGTGCCACGCCGATAAGCGTTTGCTGTCGTGTTTCGCAGTCTCACACGATCACCAGAGTCGTAGATCATCACTGTTATTGTCTCGACCATCTCATGTGGCAAAGGCATTTAAGTACGTAACTGATATTACTCATAATGTCTTAGTCAATGTAGCACTGTTGGGATATATTGTAACAACCACACGTTATGCTGATGATATGGTTTTGGTCGCTGAAAATAACAATGTAACGTTAACACTGTTACAAGAAATAATAGATATAATCGCAACATAAATTCTAAACGAATGACATATTATGAATACAAGAACAACAGAAATAATGGATGTAAAAAGTGTATAAGCAAATGCAATATCAAAATGGATGGAATAAATCTGAAACAAGTCAATGTAGTTAAGAATATGGGTACTTTATTTACAGCAGATGGAAGATATATTAAGGAAGTTAAATTAAGAATATCCCAAGCAAACGTGGCATTTCATAAAATGAATGTATTTTCTACAAAAGTTGCATTTCACAAACTTAAAATATTTTCTACAAAAGTGGCATGTCACAAACTGAAAGTATATTCTACAAAAGTGGCATTTCACAAACTTAAAATATTTTCTACAAAAGTGGCATGTCACAAACTGAAAGTATTTTCTACAAAAGTGGCATTTCACAAACTGAAAGTACTTTCTACAAAAGTGGCATTTTACAAACTGGAAGTATTTTCTATTAAATTGACATTTGACAAACTGAAAGTATTTTCTACATCTTTTCATTGTAAATTGAGGTGAGGAAAAAAAAAAGTCGCTTAAAATTCGACAGGGTAGACTTAATTGCTCCGGGTTTTTATCCCATATGGTTCAGACAAGAATTATGAGAACATCTTGGACGGATAGAAAGAGCAATTAATGTGTATTGAAAGAAGTTAACTCACATAGAAAACACACCACTCGCATCAGAAGATTGCTGTCCATATTATTTGGGCGTGTCACGAGAAGGGAACAGCTGGAGTTTGTCGACACAGCGTTAATTTTGGAGGGGAGGAGAGGCAAGGGCAGACCAAGAGAGAAGATGCTAGACAGTTTGGCATCATGGCATGGAGGAACATCAGTATCAGAAATAACTGTCAGTACACGAGACGGAAGACTGTAGACAGACACGATCACCAACGCCACAGGGCATGGACTATATGAAGTTTTAAGTATAAGAGAGATAACCGTAAATTCATTATGTCGTTTTATTTAATGGAGTTATGCAACTTATATAATTTTGATCCCATGGTTGGTCCAATAACGCACGGGTCACTGATCTGGCACTGTATAATTAAAATGTTCGGGGATTTTTGGATGTGTTGGTTAGTACATATGTTTTTCTTGTGTCCTTTTGGTGTGTCATTACAACCCGCAGGAAAAAAGAAAAATCTCGATCATTCTCTAGTTCATCACCATTGTCATATGTTTTGCAGCTTGCATTGTCATTGTCCACGTTTCACATCCATACACAAGTTTCAGAGACACAACAATGGGAGTCAGTTTACTTCGATGTTCACTTCATGTGAAATGCCAGCATTCTCTTTCCCGTTGACCCACGGCGTTCTACAAATCGTTCTGTTATATTTACAAGCAGATGGGCATACGTCTTTTCAAACTATCTGAGTTAGACGTCAAACATCAGAAAAGGGCCAATTTTACCATCCTTTAGTTTAATGGGATATATGGGGATTATCATCACCATCATGGGGTCAGCATGGCCGACTGGATAAGACCGCTCATTCTTTAACTTCCGGTGTGTTGATCCCGAGGTAATCGTGTCAACCCTACACCGGTCAGTTATACGAAAAAGTTGACTTCTCGTCCTTGACTTGGCGACGTAAATTACAAACACCTCTGAAGTCGGTGTGGGTCCGTCTGATGACTAGGGAAAGACAATCAACGAACAAAGATCAGTCCAGTGCACCAGAAGTAGTAGCACATGTATGGCCTACGCTTGAGTTCAAAGTAAACGAGGACCCCCCCCCCCCCCCACACACACACACACACACACACACACACACACACACACACACACACACACACACACACACACACACACACACACACACACACACACACACACACACACACACACACACACACACACACACACACACACACACACACACACACACACACACACACGCACACACGCACACACGCACACACGCACACACGCACACACGCACACGCGCACACGCGCACACGCGCACACGCGCACACGCGCACACGCGCACACGCGCACACGCGCACACGCGCGCACGCACGCACGCACACACGCACACACGCACACACGCACACACGCACACACGCACACACGCACACGCACACACACACACACACACACACACACACACACACACACACACACACACAAGAATAAATAAAAACATGAATGAAAAAATAAAAATTAAAATCCTTGTATGTGAGCGCTGCAGAAGAATCGCAATCTTCTACTATTGCAGTTATCGCTCCAACACCATATGGATGGCATTGGATAGTGCCATTCCGTGTCATTGTTCAATATTTTTTATGTCGGAAATCCATTTTCATCTCGAGCGTCCTCTTGCTCTCGTAGCAGATCTTCTTTGATGTATCCCCAGTGCTGATTTGTGGTGATAATCTCAAATATGTTTAGACTTATCCGTACTCCAGGTAGAATGTAGTCTTCATCGCTCCGGCCGCCTCTACTTCGCAAGACATATCTTGGTACCTATTCACGGCTGGGACAACCTGGAAACCCAATTCAACTTTTCAAGGGTGAGAAGAAGGACGAGGAGGAGGAAGTAAATGGATGGGGCAGAGGAAGGAGTAGAAGGAAAAGGATAACTAGTAGGACATAATGAAATTGAGCTAGTGGAGAGAAACACAACGCAATAATAATAATAATAATAATAATAATAATAATAATAATAATAATAATAATAACTAACAGGAGTCGGAGACGTAGATGGAAACGAAAGTCAAATGTTTTACAAAAAGCCCAGCATGATTTCATTCGCGCTGCATTAGGACATGTTTAATGATCACGCGAACAAAGCCATATCTATCTGATGTTTACGAACACGAATACATGGCAGACGGAAGCGCGAAGCTTGAAGTGGTCAGTCTGGCATCCTGCGTGGCCAGTCTGGCATCTGGCGTGTTCAAGACACGACCATCGCGTGATAGAAAGCATGGAGCTGATAGAAGCTGCTAAATTAAACATGCTATGGCATGAAATCTCACGTGCCCCTAACATTAGTTTGGCTAGGACATACCGGCAAGCGGACACCGTCAATGGTACGTTTAACGAGGTCACTACACAAGGGATGACGTAATGAATATATGTATGCATTTTTTTGCTTTAGTGTTTTCTTCAGACTATCAACCGTCTTTATCAGTATTTAGAAATTATACTTGGTCAAGGTAGATTGAATTATATGTTATATGGTTGATGGTGATTAATATGCTAGAAGCAATTCGTGCTAATAACAATAGGTACCGCTAGAAAGAGAATTCAATGGGCATATCAGCTCGATTATCTGTACTTGGTCTACAATATTGTTCTCCTGTCCCACACACATAATCACATGCCAGATAAACTAAACACACATGATGGGATGTTACTATTTTCCGGTCTAAAATACCAAACGGGAGAGTCAAAGATAATGAAAATTAATCACCATATGATAATCTAATCTATGATGTTAAAACATGACTTGAAGAGATGGAAACATGAATACTGTCAGGGTCTTAAACTTGGCTCGCTAACCTAACAGTGTGGGACAGTACAAGTACAACGTGATTTGACGTAAGACTCAACGACACACCGTTCTATGGATTTATTCACATATCAAATACAGAACGATGATCACACCAATATATACTCGATACTTCAATACACTTATATACAGCTCACAAGTCTCACTCAAGATGTCCAGACACTCGACTTTCAGTACAGATACCACACAACGCCTTTCTCTCTGCACACGTCTGTCCGAGTCGAAGTCCCAGGGCTGTCTGCCGCTAACTCGCAACTCGCCTCTCACCTCAGGTGACGTCACGAGGCATGCGTGCGTTTAGCGTCGTCCTTGCTTGACCGCTGGTCGCTTGTCAGCCAGCAGTCTTGCAGGCCGGTAACCACTATTCGCCTGGCGGCGTAACGAAGTTACTGCGTCCCTACTGGGAGCTAAGTCGCCTGGCGGGCGTAACGATGTCACTGCATCAACGTCTCCTTTCTGGACTCTGACACACTTCCCCCGGCAAATTCATGAAAGATGTCATCTTTCATGTATCATATATATACATAATGGGTTAATATTTAAACCTTGTCAGAGTCGACCCTTCTATTGTTATGTACATTTCTATCAAATGCAAATACATACACATATGCCATCGAAATATATAAAAAGTGGAAGTTGCATTCAACGACATGTGGTGTTCAACCTTTAACACTTGTCAGGTTTCATCATCTCGATGGCTGATTACCTCAATTGCATAAGTGACCCAGTCAGATCGGTAGTTCCAGCTTCACGCATCTACCTCGCAGCAAATAGAAAAAAACGTAATAATATGGTTCTTGAAATAAAAACCATCTAGCTAGACTGAAATACGACTTTATATAAGTCGTATAAAACGCTCAAACCCTGCCCTTATTTGGTCAGTAGCTCTCGTGTTGGTCTGCAATGTCGGCAACCATCTGCCATGCTAGTAGATGTCTACCTGTTGTGTCAATAGTCTGGCAACACTTGGCTATTTATACACAACACATTAGAATATACATTTCAAATTATGGCCCTTTGTGTAAGGATGTAATAACAAATAAATGAAAAGGAAATAATTTTAACATTCATGAAATACAATAATTTACAATAATTATTTTATTTCTTAGTGTCATCGCTTGACGTTTCTTCATATTAACGAGAAAAAGTCGGTAATATGAATACATTAATCAAGATATGATTCTAAGATTACACTACATAAATAAAAAAAAACACAATTCGTGTATTTTTTTTATAGATTCCTACAGATTTTAGAATCGTCATAGATATTTGAACTTTTATTTGTCGTCTGCTAATTTTACTCTAAATTTCTAACTAATCCGGAAGTACACACGAACATTAAAATCAGCTGATGTTGAAACTTGTAGAACACACTTGTTCCGGTTTGATGTAGTTACGGAAAGTACCTTTCTCACAGTTCATGTGTTAGATGTTTCACAAAACCTTCTGGATTACGATTGAATGTTCATATTAGATGTTTCACTACCGAACATTATGGATTTCGGTTCACTGCAGTGGAGTAGCTGTCAATGTTCAGTTTACACATTCTTACTCGTCATTAAAATGGAATGATTCGCCAGCAGATGTCACTGTCAACTTGGATAGTTCGCTTAAGGTAAGTTCTTGCGCGAATTTGACACTGTTATTGTTCTTGGTATATACAATTAATAAATTTCGCTTTCTACCACACACTACACAATTATACAGGACAATCACTCCATGAACTAGTAAAATAAGAACACTATTTATAATGGGGGTAATCCCTATCACAATATTGTAGACAATGCACAGCTTTTTGTGAGTAGAAAAACAATTATTCACTCAATAATGGCTGTGTCGGTCTGAGTGTATTTGCACACACTGCACTCAGACATTGGTGCTTACTGGGTCGGTCGGACAACGGGACAAAAGATCGGCAATCGAATTGGTTCTGCCTGGAATATGTCGAACCTCAAAGCTATAATCTTGAAGCTTAAGAGACCAACGCGCTACCATATGATTTGAGGGTATTCCTGAATTTATAAACCGTAACGGGCTGCTGTCAGATTCTACGATAAAGTGACGTCCTAGAAGAAATCTGGACAATTTGGTTATACCTACCACTAAAGCTAGGGCTTCCAATTGAGGGATGGACCACGCCCGTTCTCTGGGCTTTAGTTTTCTGGATACGAAGTAAACGGGATGGAGTATGTTGTTGTACTCCTGCAACAAGACTGCTCCAATCGCCACGGAGCTAGCATCTGTACGCAATCTGAAAGGTTAACGAAGGTTGGGCAATTTGAGGATGAGATTATTCAAACTATTATCAGAAAAATATGATAGCACTTTTCGGAATGCAATTTGTAGGCATTCATTGTTTACAATTTTATCTGGTTTGTCTTTGGTTAGTAAATTAGTAAACACTTCGGTCAGTTCAGAGAAATCAGGAATGAACTGCCTGTAATAGTTTATTAATCCCAGCAAACTTCTGACTTGTTTCTTAGTAGTCGGAAGTGAGAGTTTTAGTATCTTGGACACAATTTTATCGTCTGTCATGACAAAGCCATTGGATATTTTGTACCCCAAGAAAGTTATTTCCTGGTAGGCTATGTCTACTTTTGCAGGCTTTACAGTCAGTCCGTGCTGTCTAATACGTTCAAATGTCTGTTCTAACGTCTTAATGTGCTCTGTCATTGTCTCTGTGTGAACACAGATGTCGTCTATATAGCAAATTATGTTAGGAATGTCTACAAGAAGCAGTCGTGTCATACGTACGAAGGTGGCAGGGGCATTGACTAGCCCAAATGGAAGTTTGCACCATTCGTACAGTCCCCAAGGTGTGGCAAATGCTGTCAGATGTCTGCTCTGTTCGTCCAGGTGTCAAAGTTATCGTCCTGTTACCTTTGTCAGCATACTGTCTATAAGTAGCACCAGATAGTTTTAGTGCATTCTTTGCAATAACACAAGATTTGATGATTCTTTCACGCAATGATGTGACATATACGTATGATGATATGGGTTTAAGTACTGGAGTAGCATCAGTTAACATTTGGTGATAAATGGTCAATGGGCCGCGTGGTTTGGCACCATAGATAAGTTCAAAAGGAGAGAAACCGGTACTAGAATGAGGTACCTCGCGATAAGCAAAAAGAATAGCTGGTAGATATACATCCCAGTTATTGGGGTGCTCTTGCGTTACTTTGGCAAGCATGTGCTTTAGATCCCCGTTAACATTTTCCAAAATTCCACTACTGTGAGGATGGTAAGGGGAATTGAAACACTGTTTTACTCCCAACATTTTGATGAAAGCTTGGGTAGATGCGGCAATAAACTGAGTGCCCCTATCAGATTGGATAGTATCTGGAAAACCTATCCTAGAAAAAAATATGGAAGAAAACTTCCATTATATCATTGACAGTAATGTTCTTTAGCGGAATCGCTTCTGGCCAGCGACTACATTGATCAATGCCAGTTAGAATATATTTATTCCCTTTAGTTGTTGTATGATTAAGAGGGCCCACTATGTCAACAGATAGTTTTTCAAAAGGTCGACTGGCTAAGTCAGTAACTTGTAACTTTGCCTGTGGGTTTTTTCCTTTTTTTACCAGTTTCTGGCAGGTGTCACAACTTCTGCAATATTCTTTAATGTCATTGCAAAATTTTGGCCAATGGAACTGTGTCAATAACCTTGATCTGGTCTTAACGTATGCCATGTGCCCTGCAAGAGGTATATCATGAGCAAGATGTAAGGCTTGCTTGCGATAATTTCTTGGCAAAACAGTTTGCTCTGTTGTATTGTCACCTTTGGTGTAATACCTGGTGAGTATATCATTTTTCATAGCAAAATGCCATTTTGCATTCTTTGTTACCTTTGGCTTTTGGCCGATCAGATTAAAGTATTTTGACAATGAAGGATCAGCTTTTTGAGCTGTTACAAATGTTTCCTTCATGGTGTTAGTAGGTTGTGATTCTGGGCTAAGCAGTTGTATAGCCTCAGTTTGCTTACTTTCATCTTGCACTCTAGCAGTAGATCTCGTTACTACGTTCACACATTCAATGATATCAGATGATGATGGGACAATGTTATCAATGATGTCATGAGAACTTAGTGCTACATTAGCTACATTTACAATACAATCAATAGGTGGTGTGACATTTTCAATGACATTGGATGGTGATGTCATGGTATCATCAATACATAGAGATGTTATGTCATGAGGTTTATCATTCACCTCTGGTAAATTTCCAATAATTACATCACACACTGGGTTTGTTAATGCAGCGACCTTTACTTTCCCAGTGAGGAAAGGTGTTTCAATATCTGCCCAAGCTAATGGGTATCTCTCAATATTGCCTGAGAATGTTCTGCATGTTACGTGCCTGCCTGTATAGTCTGTAGGCCTTATGAACGTTCTTTTTAGACCAATAAGTGAACTCCCTGTGTCACGAAGGACTGAAGCTGACTTGCCATTCACATATCCTTGATGGATAATTATCTTGCCTTTTGAGTCTACTACCAAATTAGCTTCTTCATTGGCAATAGGGATGGTGTGACCGCATGTTAAAATACCATCTTCATAGAAGGTGTTACAAACATCGCATTTATTTGCGCTAAATATGTCAAAAGCCTGTGCTGAGTTCACAGGGTGTTTCTCTGGTTGTTCATCGTCTGACGACGAACCATCAAGCAAGGCGACATTTGCTTTGTTGTACATTTGTTTACCTTTACAATCTATTCGATGGTGTCCGTACGCCTTACAGAGGAAACATTTACATAGAGTTCTGAAAGATGTACGTTCACTATTTAGTCTGTTTACCATGTTTCGCAGGTAAGTCTGATAATCTGGGTGTTTATCGCACATTTCACTCGGATGATGTGAAAATTTACAGTGAATACAATGCTTAAACTTCTCAGAGGTAGGCCTTTGAGGTTTCTGCCTACTGTAGGGTTTGTCATAGTTAGCCGCTGCTACAAAGTTAATGTCAGTAGCTTCAGTGGCAAAACAATGTTTGTTGGCTGTGTAGTACGCCGAACCCCGTCTTTCAATCTCATCCACACTAGTGCATTCATTCTCTAACAAGAATTTAGAAAATGCTGAAGGAATAGATGATACAACTTTGTCTCTAATGATCAGATCTTCTAATTTCTGATAATTTTTGTCAATTTTAGCTGCTGAAGTCCATTTGGTGAATATATCTCGGACTAAGCAGAGGTAATCAGAGAACGTTTGAGTCGGTTTTGGGCTCAACTTACTGAATTGTTCTCTGTAACCTGCCTCGTCTAACATAAAATGTGCCATAATCTTAGATTTCAGATAATGGTAATCTTTTCTGAGGTCTTTGGGGATGGTTTCAATGACTTTAAGAGGTTCCCCTGACAAACTCCTCATGTAAACGATATTCCATTCAGACAGTGGAACTTGGTAATGTTCCATTAAAGTTTCAAAATTTTGGGTAAAGGCTGCGATGCAGTCACCCGAGGTATAATTACGTACAATACCTTGATATTTCTTGTACTGGTTTTCTTTCTCCAGTCTCTCAGATTTCTTAGACTCTTTGTTAATGGCAGTCTCAGTGTCAAGTTGTTTTATTTTCAACTGTAACTCCAGTTCTTCTCTCTTACTCTGAGCTGCTATTTCTGCCTTCTTAAGTTCACTATCTATCTCAGCCTTTTTCAGTGCACTATCTAGTTCAGCTTGCTTTAAAGCTGTTTCTGCCTCTACTTGCTTTGTCTTTGCAGCCAGTTCTACTTCTGCTTGTTTTAAAGCTGTTTCTGCCTCTACTTGCTTTGTCTTTGCAGCCAGTTCTAATTCTGCTTGTTTGGCAGCCATCTCTGCCTGCTTTAATGCTCTTTCAGCCGCTCTTTCATCGCGTTCAGCAGTTTTCTCCTGTACTAGTTGGTATTCAGAGTATTTATTCTCACTCCATTTTGTCAATTCATCACCTGTCAACTGTAATTTTATCCCCATATCAATGAAATCAAATAATGAAGACATGATGAAAAATGTCAATGAAATACCAGCCACACAAAATATGTTATAAGTGGTTAGTAATAAACAATTTACAATTGATTTCTATTGACAACACGTGCCTCAAATTGCTTCCTTAAAGTATGGAAAAAGAAAAATATACTTAAGTGCCCTTGGTGCGGTGAAGAATGGTTGGAAATCGGGCTAGGCACTGTAGGGTCGTTACTTCGAGAACACAAATGACCTCTACGGCAAGGTTTCGGATGGTACGGAAAAACCTGCTTTATTTTGGAGGAAAATAAATTAGCGTCTATTTGTTGGTGTGTGCCTGCTTGTCACTAAGTGTTGATTAGGTTTGTATGGCGTTGAGTGTAGTTGTAGGTCGTAAGTTTGTCTGTCAACAATTTTTTTTCCAAAACACCAGTCACTTTCTTTCCAAACTTTTTGCTTCCGACAACTCAATTCACAAAGACAATCTACAAGTATCTCAACACTCTACAACACTGATGACACATCACTTACATCAAGATGACATTCAGTAAGGACATAGACATCAAGTTTACAAGATGGCGACAAGGTCAAAATGGCGACAAGATCACAATGTCGACAAGGTCAAAACGGTGACAATGTTCACAAATCACAAATGTTTTATACGTTTACAAGAACAAACAATATGTATGCACTGTACGTTTACAAATAGTCTTGCACATGTTTAAACAATGTAGTTAATAATCAAAATGAGTCTTCCATGATCACAATACATGTACTATACAGTTTGACAAAAATTTTACGTTCACAAACTCTAGTTTTAAATCGTTACTCACATAAACACGTTCATTTTAAAGCCGGACGAGTACCACCACGTCCACACTTGTCAGGGTCTTAAACTTGGCTCGCTAACCTAACAGTGTGGGACAGTACAAGTACAACGTGATTTGACGTAAGACTCAACGACACACCGTTCTATGGATTTATTCACATATCAAATACAGAACGATGATCACACCAATATATACTCGATACTTCAATACACTTACATACAGCTCACAAGTCTCACTCAAGATGTCCAGAAACTCGACTTTCAGTACAGATACCACACACCGCCTTTCTCTCTGCACACGTCTGTCCGAGTCGAAGTCCCAGGGCTGTCTGCCGCTAACTCGCAACTCGCCTCTCACCTCAGGTGACGTCACGAGGCATGCGTGCGTTTAGCGTCGTCCTTGCTTGACCGCTGGTCGCTTGTCAGCCAGCAGTCTTGCAGGCCGGTAACCACTATTCGACTGGCGGCGTAACGAAGTTACTGCGTCCCTACTGGGAGCTAAGTCGCCTGGCGGGCGTAACGATGTCACTGCATCAACGTCTCCTTTCTGGACTCTGACAAATACATTTAGGATGGAATGGGGGAAAGGACGCGGGGACAGTCAAAGACGTTAAAACACGAATAGATAAAGCAACAGGAGCTTTCATACACTTCGGACAATTATGGGAGCCAAGGGAAATTAACACAAAGAATAAAGTTAGAAAATGTGCGAGTATCGTTACTCAGGACTAATGTATGGATCAGAAAGATGGAGAACGACTAAAGCAATTACTAAGAATATTAATATTAATATAATAGCATTAATAACAGTACTACTAATAATGATTAGTTAGTCAGTCACCGTTCCAACTTCACGCCAAAATGTTGCCATTATGCTCCATTCCGGTGGGTGTGTATATCACACAAAATGCTCCTTACTGCTCCATGTGAAAATTGCAACAGACAGGCTCTTAACAAACTAACAGCCCTCACAGGTGTACTATGCTATACATAATATCGCTGCCAGAATTCCAACACAAAAGTCCGCCCCCCCCCCCCCCCCCCAATATAGTTCATCGTCGATGAAAGCTGCAGTCACTAGAAAACCAGCAGCCACACATTTCTGCATAAGGCAAACCCAGTAAGTTCAGCAACCAGTCGCCTCCATTTTTTCCGAACATGCAGTTAACGAAACAAACAACCGATGACTAATAATACTAATATCAATTACTACACTTACAAATAAACCTCGACACATTCGTTATTTGACAATTACGCAGAAGAGAAGGACTAATATGGTATGACAGAGTCGCTAACACCGAGTTTATGGATAGACCTAGACACCTTCCAACGAGTCAAGACGTAAAATACACTGGCAGTGCATAGGGCAAGTACGAAGAAAACTTGATTGTAGTACATCTAGAAAGTACCTTCTCTAGAACCTACAGGGCAAACACTGAGAAAACTCGATTGTAGTATTTCTAGAAAGATCCTCCTCTAGAACCTACAGGGCAATCACTGAGAAAACTGGATTGTAGTATATCTAGAAAGTACCTTCCCTAGAACCTACAGGGCAAACACTGTGAAAACTCGCTTGTAGTTTACCGAAAATGTACCTTTACTAGAACTCACACAAAGAACTTGAATCTACTAGGTTGCTTCAAATGAAAACCAAACACTTTTTGTTTTTGTTTGGGGGTGAGGAGAGGGGGGGGGGTGGGGGGGGGGGGAGATGAATATATTCTGAAAAAGTAAAGAAGATATGCATCATTTCTCGATGTAATCACCTCGGTAAGTCGTCTAGCGCAGATAAAGTGCTTGGATTCATGTAGAAAAACATTCTCTATTTTAGGGTGTGTAACCACGCATACACCACATGCTGTACCTCTTCATCGGATCGAACAAGCCGTGCCTCCCAATGATTCTTTGAATTATCCAAACAGTTCGACATCACTTGGGGCTATGTCTGGCTAGTACGCGGGATGTGAAAGATAGAGAAAATGGCGGTCACTGATTTAAAATTTTTTTTTAAAAATCGATAACAGAACGCTGCCCCTATTAGCGCATGTCAACATTGGGTGGTCATCTTTAAACTGAATTTGTGACTTCAGCGTGTTCGTCTGCACTGTGATGTTATATGCTTAACACTCTTGACACCCTTAACAAACAATATTGACAGGATAAAAGACAATGGTATGGTTACTGTAAATTTTTTTTTCTTTCATTTCTTTTTCATTTATTTCTGTATCTTCATATTTCATATTATTTTTACTGCCATTTGAATTTAACGTGTACCATATGTCATCATATTTATGCCAATTTTATTAATTATCTTATTAAATTGAATCACTATCTTTTAAGTTACACAATGTATGTCTATAATATTTTTTTCATCATTTGTTGTCATGCTTTCCCCATTTCTCCCAATTTTTTCCCATTTTTGTGAGGATGCTCACAACACACACACACATACACACACGCACTGGCACTTTGCGGTCTTGACAGACGATAGTGTGTAAAATGGAATTATCACTCCATAACACAAAGCCTGGGTTGAATTTAGAGACCATGTGTTACCCGTGCAGCATGATCCCGCTCCCGACCTGCCTAGTAGTATACTCCAGAGGAATGGTAACACCCCTACATCTGGAACAAGATAAGCTGCAGAAGCTGCCGGATGAGCAAAGCAATGCTCTAACTGTCCACCTGTCGGAGCTTTAATCCTAGACCAGTTGCCAACTAAGGTTTAGGACCTGGTCTGCTCTGCCATGACATTTAGTCTTTAGGTTGCATTTCCTCGCACTAGGATAAGGCTTGTACCCTCCCAATAGCGTTCCTTCTCCCGAAGCCGTTTGCACAGTGTGGGGTGTCGGATTTGGTAAGCGTCGCCCAACATTCGGCGCAAATAGAAGCACGTAGTAAGGTCTACTGTCATACGGTAGCTCAGTCATATCTAACTAAGACCGGACATCATGCTCACTATAATCGTCAGTGTGTGTGTAAAGTGTGGGAGTTTGTTCATATTAGATGTAGTGATTATGTGAGGCAGCGTGTTTGTGTCAATATGTGTGCGTGTGTGTGTGGGTGGATGGGTGCGTATGTGTGTCTATGTGTGTGTTTATGTGTGTGTATAAGCGTAAGTGTGTATGTGTGTATGAGTGTGTATGTGTGTTTGTGTGTATGTGTGTGTTTGTATATGCGTGTATTTGTGTGCATGTTTGTGTATGCGTTGGTAAGTGTGTATGTTTGTGTGTATGTTTGTGTGTGTGTGTGTATGTGTGTGTGTATTTTCGTATATTTGTGTGTATGTATATGTATGTTTATTATTATGGTAAGTCATGGGAGCAGGTGGTTGATTTAACTTAGGAGCAGCCGAAAGATAGTTGTTGTTTATGATTTCAAGTCAGTGGCGGTGGGCAGAGGATGTCTCAATAGAGACAATGGCTACGGTCATCCGATCAGTATGGTCACTGCCAGGAAGGAAGAATGGTAGACTTCCCTCCTTATTGATTCCCGGGCAGAGGAGGCTCGTCAGCCTTGGTTGGTATCTCTTCTAAGAGAGGGAACTTTAAATCTCAAACCTCCGCTGCCTTGCGTGTATACCCATATGGGAAAGACTTCGGGAGTAAACCCTGAGGACAAACCCGGAGATGGAGTCCCTAAGGCAGTTCCATGTTGTAAACAACATATTTCTGGCAACTCCTGCGACGGCACCGATGCCAAGTTGCATTGGCAGATGTTGCTTGGTCAACATCGGCGACGTGGAGAAGGGGAACTTGCTACTGGGCAACAGCTGGTTCGCGGATTTCCATTGCCCAGGCTTGTGCCCTGAGGAGGTCACTTCAGCACCGCATAAAGCGGTGACACAACACGGGAAGCAGCATTTGCCGGTTATAAGTCTTAATGCTCGATTGGCGTAGAGCAAGGCGCCAGGGGCTGCTTCCGACGGTGGGATAGATCATCGTATCTCACTAGGCGGCTCCCCCCCCCCCGCGCCTAAGTTGGGCAGCACCCCTGTCAATGAGGTGTTGTCTCGCCACGGTTCATCTGCTCCTGAGGGTGTGTGGACCTTAGGGGGAAAATCCTGACATATGCACCGCAATCTAGACACCTTTTTTTCCCATATCCTTTACAGGACATCACTGTCAACACCAGCATCTTTCAGATGTATGTTGATTGCTTGACAAGATTACGCTCAGTAGTTTGCCATTGCTTTCTGAGCGGCCGGCTCACATACCCCGTAAGTTACCGATGCGATTCGAACCACTGCTGATTCTTACCGTCATCACGTTACCGACGAGAGTATACGAGATTACGGAGAAAAGTTATAACCTCTAAGCCACGAAGCCGGCATTCTAGACACCTAGCAACAAGAAGAAAAAAACAATAACAACAACCGGCCCTAAGACTGGAAACATGAAACGTATAAACCATGACCCCTGGCATCTCAGACAATCTAAACGAGTTTGTGGATGCCCGCAAAACTGCCGTGATAAACAACGAACCACTCAGACTGGGGATAGACACTGTGGCCCTGCAAGAGACCAGACTCCAATAGTCTGGAAACATCAAGGAGAGGGACTTCACTTTCTACTGGCATGGCAAGCCGTGCGGAGAGACCAGAGAGCATGGAGTTGGCCTCGCTATCAGAAACAACTGCTTAAGTCCATCATACCACCAAGTGATGGCACTGAAAGAATACTGAAGCTCCAAGTACAGACAGAGGCAGGCCCTGTTAGTAATATAGTGTTTACGCCCCAACACTAACTGCAGCATCGGGATTTAAAGACACGTTTTATGACGACATTAGCAAAGAAGTCAGTAAAACACCAGAGAAACAACATCTCTTTATCTTGAGGGATTTCAATACCAGGGTTGGCTCCGACCACAAATCTTGGCCTACATGTCTAGGACAGTTTGGTGTTGGGAAGATCATTGACAATGGACGTCTCTTGGAATTCTGCAGCCATCATAATCTGTGCGTGACCAACACCTTCTTCGACACGAAACCTCAACACAAGGTGTCATGGAGGCACCCTAGTTCAAAGAGCAGGCACTAACTCGGCCTGGTGCTCACCAAACGCAGCAATCTCGGCAATGTACGGCTGACTCGTAGCTATCACAGTGCCGATTGCGACACCGACCATTCACTCGTCTCAGCAAGGTGAAGATAAAGCCCAAGAGAATCTACAGAAGCAGAACAGAAGGAAGACCACGCATTAACACCAGCGACACCCAAAACAAAGAGAAGGTCAACAAATTCACCCAGGCTCTAGCGGAGACTCTGCCTGGCCCCACAAACGAAACTGCCACCGAGAGATGGAGTCATTTTCGCGACACCATCTACAATACAGCACTATCAACATTTTGCAAGAAGCAAACTAAGTCAACCGACTAGTTTGAAGAGCATTCTGAAAAGATGCTCCGAGTCCTGGAGATAAAGAGACATGCATTCTCAGTGTATAAAACATCACCTTCAGAGAAAACATTGCAGGCATTGCGAACGGCCAGAAATAGAGAACAACAGATGGCAAGAAAATTTGCGAATAGGTACTGGCTACAGCTCTCTGCTCAAATTCAAACTTGTGCAGCCACTGGAAATAAAAGAGTAATGTTCGAGGGCATCAAGCAAGCTGTCGGTCCATCAAAAAATAAGATGGCCCCTCTACTATCAACAGAGGAGGTAATCATAAAAGATCGAGCGAAACAAATGGAGGTGATGCAGTCGAAGGCTGCAGGCACAGCTCACCCTTTGCACGAGGCGCTGAACGCAGTTAAGGGTCAGCGACTGATAAGAGGGAAATCATGGATGGCTCTGGCGGAGGATACGATCAGACAGGTGTGCATCTTGGAGAACATTAGGCGAGGAGAGGAGTGGGTCAGAGTGCCATCGGAGCGGTCAGACTTGTGCAGAGTTATAGTTACATTGAGCCGGTAGTGCAGTGAGTGGCCAGCAGGGTCCATATAAGTGGAAATTTAGCAACTAATTCAGGATAATGCTCGCTCGGGTGATGTGATTATCTACACAAATGGTTCGGTGTCGAGAGGTAGGAGGAGTGCCTGGGGTATCATAGCAAAAGCTAATGGCCGAGGTTTGGTGCAGGAGAGCCTGGCATATGATACCACAATATTTAGCTTAAGAATGGAGGTGGAGTTGTCACTGCAGCTTTCCTCTGGATCAAGAATACGTTACACACACACACATCATGATTGTAACTGACTCAGAAAGCATGCTGAGGAAGGTGAGGACAGGCATGCTTGGTGCAGAGTGGCCTGCTTCGCTTCGGAGATCACGGGTGACAAGCATCGCCTGGATCTTTTCTCCTGGGCATGTCGGTGTGCTGGGGAATGAACAGGCGGACAGATTGGCTGGGTCTGCAAAACTTGGTGGAGTATTGATGCATGATAAGGCAGACGTGGTTGTGGCTTTGTGGGAGCACGTGTACACCTCGGAGGAGCAAATGGATCATCATGGTCTGACAAGAATGAGGCAGCGAGGAGTGACGAGGGGATCTGACCGACGCTCGGCGCTCAGAGGAAAGGCGAGATATAATCAGATTGCTACTGGTACTATTGGTATTGGAACTCTTCACTGGCTGCTGAGGACGGGAACGGAGCGCCTATGGGAATGCTCCGAGTGCTGTGATGTCAGTTCCTCGATCAATCAATCATAAATAAATAAAATACTGTGTTTTATGTAATGTTTATTTTGATGGTTGTTGATATTTATTGATTAAATAGATATGGGTTGGAAGGTGAATGGTAGAGTTATTAGGATGTAGAGGCATTAATTTCTGCCTCTTCATCTGAGGATGAAACTGTAACCTCTTTCTGCCTCTTTTTCTGGCTCATCTCTGCTTGAACAAAAAATGTGTCCAATGTCTGCTGCACAGTAACCACCCTCCTCAATCATGGCCTCTCTCCTGGGAAACGCTCTGCAGCTGCAGTATCAGCACTCGCCGCTTCACCTGTTGTCTGAATGTTGTGCAGTTGTGAACGCTTCTTAAAGCACTCAAACCAACCATGACTCGCTCTAAAACTATCATCAGCACTACTAGTACTGCTCTCACCCGCTTTCTTAGCTAAATCAATCACGTGCCATGCCGGAAAGCGTGAGCGGCCATTTTACTCGATCACCAGAATCGTGGATTATCTCAGTGTTGCTGTCTCGTCCATGCCATGTGGCCAAGCTATCCAGGTATTTTCCTCTCGGTCTTCCTCTTGATCTGTTCCCTTCGATCTTGCCAGTTGTCACTAAGTTCTCCAATCCTTCTCATAACATGTCCAAAAAATTTTGACTGTCTACGTCTAATTTCTCTAATCAATTTACGATTGTCATTTGTCTCCTGTAGTACTTGGTCATTGGTTTTTCTGTCTGACCATGGTATTCTTTGCATTTTCCTCAGAAACCACATTTCTGCAGCCATCAGATGTTTTTCACCTTGACTGCTCATTGTCAAAGTTTCACATACATACAAAAGAACAGGCTCTATGTATCCCCTCAACACTCCTTTTCTCGTTTCAATTGACATCTTTATATTGGTCAGAATGTTTTTCATCTTGCTAGAGGCTACTTTCGCCGTGGCGATTCTTGTTCTAATCTCTTCAAAGCATCTCCCATCAGATGTTATGACTGTTCCAAGATAATTGTACCGATTCACTTGTTGAAGAATAGTCCCATTTACTTGTAAATTACATTGTTGTATTTCGTTCTTCCTGGTGATTACCATAACCTGTGTCTTTTTACAATTTAATTCTAACCCCAGTTGCTCACTGTGTACAACAACCGCATCCACTAATTGTTGCAGATCCTGCGCATTGACTGCAGTCAATACTGTATCATCTGCATATCTAATGTTATTGATGTTTTGTCCTCCAACGCTGATTCCATAATATCTTCTACATTTCTTGAAATATGTACACTGTATAGGGAAAAAAGATCTGGAGACATTACACATCCCTGCCTAACACCTCTCTTAATAGGCTGATATTGTCCCACTTCATTATCAATCCTTATGGCAGCTTGTTGTTTCCAATATATGTTTTTTATAAGTCTAATGTCTTTTCCATCAGTTTGTAGATCTGCAAGCATATCCACCATGTTGACATGTCTAACTCTATCAAAAGTCTTTGTGTAGTCAATACAGCAAAAACGAATATCCTTGTTTACTTCTATAGCACGTTCAATAACTGTTCGCATCATATACACAGCATTTACTGTACCCTTTCCTTCTACAAACCCACATTGTTCTTCCCCTATTTCAGGTTGTATTTTCTTCCTCACTCTTTGCATGATAATTCACAGAAAAATCTTTGTGATGTGACTCATTATACTAATTGTGTTTATCACATTCCAAGGTTCCTGATTTCTTTGGGATTGCAATAAATACATAGTTACATAATTCAGTATCATATAATGTGTTCTGCAGTCTGGTGACTTGATCTATTCCATATTCTTCTAAAGCTTTAATAATTTCTGTTGTGATGTTATCTGCACCGGAGGCCTTGCCAGCTTTCATATGCTTAAGAACATTTCGAACCTCCATCTTCTTAGCTAGATCTTCATAAAGAGACTCGCTCCAAAATTATCATCAGCACTGCTAGTACTACTCTCACCCGCTTTATTAGCTAGATCTTCATAGAGAGACTTTGCTTTCTCTTGGATAACCATCTTGCTCACAGGCATATTCCATTGGTTCTGGTCTTCAATCCAGATGGTCAGTAGTGCTTCCATGTTCTCCATAAGAGTACTTCTGGTAGGGGTGATCTTGGAAGCACTCAAAGGTGTTACGCTTTTAGCACCCTCTTTGATTTTTCTAGCACCTGCATGAGTTGTCCTTACCTTGGATGGAGGTACACCAAGGATTTTACCGATATCAACAGCCCGCTAACAAGCGTCAAAACGACGTCATGGCAAAACGTATCGACTTTTAGTGAAGTTAGTCCCCTGTGTAATAACGACTTTATAGCGAAACGAGGTAAACTGGAGCGACGTATAGCGGGGCCTTCCAGTAATGTTATTAAGAACCTATGAATTACACTAGCAATAAGACAGAGTAAAATCTTTGAGAACAAACACCTCTTATAATAGAAAAGAAAACCAACGGCTGCAGGAGGATATTAGTTGCATATCCTTTACCGGACGTCACAGTCAACCCCAGCAATTTGGCTGTTTGTGATTTCTTGGCAAGTTTACGTTTAGTAGTTTGCCACTGCTTTCTGGAAGACCAGCACTCTTAACATTACATGAAAACCAACGCAAGGCGGCCTGCATACAAATATCCTGCAACTTTGTGTCGAATCAAGGTATGTGGGATTATGAATTGCGTCTGAAACACCTTCACCACAAAACCGACGTAGCAGGATATTCATAAATTCAGTAGCGTGTCCTTTGCAGAACCTCGCTCCCATAACAACCGTCTGGAAAACTTCTCGGTCATAAGCAAGATGTACCGCGTCCGATACACCCATATGGAGAGCATCTGCCGCACCCTACACCCATCTTCTCTTTGGCCTTCCTCTTCCTCTCTTCCCAGGCATATACCTCTCCATTATTGTTCTCTCCAAACTTTCATGACGTTTCTTGTGATCATAATATTTCAAATATCTTTGTTTTATCGTCTTTAGTAGCCAACCTTCTTCAATATTTAGATCTTGTCGTGTGGATGGATTTGTTCTTTTCTGTATCCAAATATTCTTAGAACCCATCTATACCATTTCTATTCAGAGGCATTTATGCGCTGTTCAACATGTTTAATAAGTGTCCAGGTCTCACAGGCGTATGTTGCAATGGGAAAAATGCATGATCTTAAAAATCTAATTTTTGTAAGTCTATCTGTTCCACATCACAATTAATCAGTTGTTTTAGGAAACACCAATAGAAAATAAAAACAGTTATGTACTTTAACTAAGACAACTGAACTTCTGCTCCACTCTCCTATCAACGAAGTATGTATATTGACCTAGCCACGTGTCATACCTACACTTTTTATGTTTACGCTTTCATTTGATTACATTTTCTAATTTCATGTTGTTTTTGTTTTTAGATCTGTCTGTGTTGTTCTCGATGAAGATTATTATAATTAAAACGTCGATTCACTGAAACGTGGTTTAACTTATTTTCATCTTATCTTATAATTAGTTTTTCGTTATCTTCATTGATTTTGTTCCCTGTGATTTATGTGTGCCGTAGTGGAGTTCGTTGTTAGGTCGGGACACTGTGTCTGTATTTAGTATCTGTCACATTTTCGCAGGAGTTTCACGTATCTCTTTTATAGCCACATATGAATGTGAATCATGGATGAGTTCGCAATCATCTGTTAGTTAGTTAGTTAGTTAGTTAGTTAGTTAGTTGGTTAGTTGGTTAGTTGGTTAGTTGGTTAGTTAGTTAGTTAGTTGGTTAGTTAGTTGGTTAGTTAGTTGGTTAGTTAGTTAGTTAGTTAGTTAGTTGGTTAGTTGGTTAGTTGATTAGTTGGTTAGTTAGTTAGTTAGTTGGTTAGTTAGTTGGTTAGTTAGTTGGTTAGTTAGTTAGTTAGTTAGTTAGTTGGTTAGTTGGTTAGTTGGTTAGTTGGTTAGTTAGTTAGTTAGTTGGTTAGTTAGTTAGTTAGTTAGTTAGCTAGCTAGCTAGTTAGTTAGTTAGTTGGTTAGTTGGTTAGTTGGTTAGTTAGTTAGTTAGTTGGTTAGTTGGTTAGTTAGTTAGTTAGTTAGTTAGTTGGTTGTTTAGTTAGTTAGTTAGTTAGTTAGTTAGTTAGTTGGTTGGTTAGTTAGTTAGTTAGTTAGTTAGTTAGTTAGTTAGTTAGTTAGTTAGTTAGTTGACAAATCATCTCATTTCACATCGAACCATTCAGTTTTTAAGTGCTCGGATGCCCTCCTCATTAAATCCCGCAGCTTGTAGCGGCTCACGACCCAAGTTCTGCATTGATATATTAATCTTCTTTGCCTTCCTGCATATTGTTCTTGTATGGCCACACCTCTTTTAACTTGCTGTTCTTGCAGTCGGACCATTGTTGTAGATTCACAGTCATCACTTGGTTCTAGCATACGACTTACTTCTCCTAAAGCGTTTAGTATATCAGCCTGATACATGGCTCATTCTCTCTCCACAATGGCATTACCTGCAAGCATGTCAGTCTGTTCATTTCCTTGTACACTCACAAGCCCTGGCATGAAAGTGAAGATAATCTTTGACAGCCGTGAACGCTACAGAGACAACAACGACTGTCTTCGGAACCACACCATCTTTACCTTCGTGAGAATAATCATTGAGTTCGCAATCACTACAGTATAAAAATTGACTGTTGAGCTCATGTGTCTTTGACCTCAATGTTAACTTGTCCTTGAGTTGGGGACGTAAATTACAAGTACCTCAGAAGTCGGAGTGGGTTCGCCTGATGACGAGGGGCAATGGTAATAGGGAAAGCTAATCTACACGGAAAATTCAGTCCAGTGCTATTAGAAGTATCGTGTATGGAGAGAGAAAGCAAAAACAACAACAAAAACATATAAGCAAAACGATTAGACAGATGGGCAAAGACAACAACGGTTCGTCCAGTTTTATTGAAATTCATCGACCAGGCGGCAATAACAACATCAATAGCCCGAGCAGACGACACCGGCGTCAATTTCCCGGTCTTGAAACTTAAAGCGCCAAAGTCAATAGCAATTTAAACTGTATCCAAGCCCAGCATGCTCTTCTATGCAAACACTTCTCTGAGCCGTATGAAGAAGCCAGTCATCGACAATTTAAATTGCCCGATACTTTCAGGCGCCAGGGGAAAGCTTCAACAACTGCCACATTTATTAACAGTAAGTGACATCGGTATCCAGTGGCTAGTATTTTGCAATTTAGTCCTCATAATCATCATCATCACAATGACCATCACCATCATCAACATTGTCATTATCAACATCATCATAACATCATTATTATCATCATCACCACATAACCACAATCATCACCATCATCATCACCACCACCATAACCATAATCATCATCGTCCCACCACCATCATCATCATCATCCCACCACCATCACCATCATCAACATCATCATCACCACCATCATAATCATCACCATCACGATCATCACTAACACGATCATCATCATCACCATCATCATCTTCAACAACATCATCATATCAAAATAGGCCCTGTGCAAACGTCGCTCTTATCACGGCCCATGGAAACGTTTCTGGATCCCCGTCCAATTCTTCTGACTCATGCACCCCATTGCCCAAGGTGTCAGCAATGTCCTGTGTCCAACTTAGCGCTTGTCGACGCCTGTCCCTTCATGCAGGAACCACGCCTTCCGTCCTTGTTCTCCCCAGGCCACTGTGACGTGTAAAATGGCCAACGAACTTGAGTTTCCGAGATACTGTATTGTTTATGAGACAGTTTTCTTTGGTGATCTGATCTTGTTGCTTGCTTGCTTGCTTGTGTTCGTTGGCTTGAGCTCAAACGCAAAGTCCTGTATGTCGGATGAAGGCATCCTGCTGTCCAACATCAGTGTGATGTCATACAGGACCTGAGTTTTGCGTGAGTATCGGTTGTCCTATGTCTGGCTTATTGGTGTGCAGACTGGTGGTTCCTCGCCGTACAGGCAGACACTCTCCAACTTCGGAGGAATCGGCGATCCTACTGACTTTAGCCAGGACCCCGAAGGGACCTGTTGCCCAGGACGCTCGACGAGGACGCGTCATTAGGTCTTGGCCAGTATATAACCCGGCCCTGGTGCCTTGGAAACACCTCTGCGTCCCTTCTGATCTTGTAACTTGCCATTATTTCTCTTTTTCTTCGTTCACCATTTCCTAAAAGAGATATTGAGGGGGATCGGCAGGGGTTCTGGAAGAATCTCAAAACTGAGAGGGAAGACCAGGAGAATTTCCAATCAGATAGCGGTGGAAAGGATTAGTAATATGACTCTACGCTGGCAGTTTAACGTGGTGACCAGAGCGCGTATGGGAATGTCGTGAGTGCAGTGATGTCGGTTCCCTAATTCCACTCAACTCACTATTTTCTAAGAATGTCAATCTGACCGGTGTAGGGATTAAACACGCTACCTCAGCATCAGCACACCAGATGTTTAAGAACGAGCGCTTTTATCAATTCGACCAGGTTGACCTCCAAACGAGGGTTTAATGGGTAAAATGATCCACTTTCTTCCACCGGGTTTCATCCCATATGGCTCTATATTTTCTTAGAATGGTCTTCCGTAAGTATGTGCTCCGTAGCTCCAGCGACGACATCCCCCCCCCCCTTCCTCAAACCCGCACTTTTTACCAGGGTCATCGATGAAACTGCTCTCGAGAACCGAATGATAGAGTACGAGAAACGAAAACCTTGCCTTCTGTTCAGGGGAGAGGCAGATTGAGCAGCTACTCAGGGGGACAGCCCGAACACAAGCTTTTATGTTGTGTGTATGAATATCATTGTCTCTGCTCGTACTGTATGATCTAGTTCTTTATAGGTGTGTCTTATCAAGTGCATGGGCAGACTCTCTTCATCTCTCTCTCTCTCTCTCTCTCTCTCTCTCTCTCTCTCTCTCTCACTCTCTCTCTCTCTCTGTCTTTCTGCATCTGTCTGGCTGGCTATATGTCTGTCTGTCTGTCTGTCTGTCTGTCTCCCCGTCTCTGTTTATGTCTGGCTGGCTATCTGTCTCTCTATCTCTCTTTCCCTCTCGCTCTGTCTCTCTCTGTATCTTTCTGTTTATGTCTGTCTGTCTGTCTGTCTGTCTGTCTGTCTGTCTGTCTGTCTGTCTGTCTGTCTGTCTGTCTGTCTGTCTGTCTGTCTCCCCGTCTCTGTTTATGACTGTCTGACTATCTGTCTCACTATTCCCATCACCTGCGTAACAGAGATCAAGGACAGAATAGGGTATGCAAAAGCTGCATCTCAGAAAATGAAAAGTATCTTATACAATAAGTCATTATCGTTAAATTTATGAAAGGGAGTGCTGAAATACTACAGAACCTGTTTTGCTATATGGCAGTATTTTTTGGAACATAAATAAACAAATTAGGAAAACTTGGAAGCAACAAAGATGTTGCTCCTGAGACAAATGTTGTGAATTCCCTAGACTGAAAGGGTAACTAACTATGATTGACTGAAAGAGGCTATCCAATCCAATCCAATTTTTGGTACCAATACACCCTTTAAGCCTTCGAGTTTTCGACTTGGCTATGTTGGGGTGTTTATGGTGTAGCTTATAGTTTGTCTTTTGTACTTTGGGCTGCTTGTTGTCAGCTTCCCGGTTTCTAATGGGTTGATTGCGTTCGTTACTTTCTTGATGAGGTTTTCATGTCTGGACAGAGTCGCGCACTTGTTGAGGCCTGGAGTTTTTGTGTGCCCACCCCGTCATATGGTGCTGTTTCCTTCAGCGAGCTTCACCAGTTGTCGTCTCTACTGGTGTTCCTCCTATTTCCCCGTCTTGGATTGTCTTCGAATCTTCTCGGTGTTCACCAGTTCGATCTTGGTGTGGAGCGATACCGGTTCTCGGGCCATTGTTCTTGTTTTGGGCTGCCGTTTTTATCCAGTTCTCCTTCTTCATCTGTTGCTTCTTCTTTTGTCTGGGTCTTTGCATTTTCTGGTTCGGGTGATCTTGGTCTATCTTCGCGTCGTATGTGTCTTCTCAGCTGGTCTGCTACGAGAACCGATTGTCCATTGCGGGTCTATTCCCTCAACCTCGGCCACATTTCTTCGCCGCTGTCGCTGTGGAATTCTATCTCCTCGTCTCTTAATTCTTCTTTTGTCTAGGACTTTGCATCTTCTGCTTCTGGTGTTTCGGTCTTGGACTTGAGTAGTTCTATCTGTGCTCTTTCTTCTTGTATCTGTTTGAGAGTTTCTTCTGTCTTTTCTCTTTCTCCTTGGATTTTTGATAGAGTTTCTTCTGTTCCAGCCTTTATAGCAACCATTCTACTCAATCTTCTGCTGAACTTGCTTCAATTCGTCCAAGATGCACAGAACGGCTGTTATCTGTGTTTCTTGCGCCTTGTCTTTTTCTTCCTCCATGCTGTTGAGCTTTTATCGCAGGTCCTTCAGTTGACCTTCCAGTTGCGCTTGTCGCTTTTTGTGAGTAGACTGGTTGCCTCGAACTGCCTCTTAGCCTCTTAATATGGCAGGTTGGATTTGATGGCGATCTTCATGGCTTCCCTGCTGTGTTGGTGGCAGGAGCAGCCGTGGTTGCCGAAGCAGTTGGCGCACTTTCTGTTTTGGTTAGGCTTCCGGAAGTCCTTGTCCGTCTTTGCTTGCTGGCACTGACTGTATGGATGGGGTCCTGAGCAGTATCCACACGCCTCCACTTTACTCTTGCAGGTGGCACGGGTATGCCAAAACTTCTGGTACTTAGAGCACTGCAACACTCTCGGTATATAGTGCTCTGGAATTTGGTCTCTCTTCTCCAATCTGATGAATTGAGGGATCACTCGGTCCTCCGATGTTACTGTGACGATTGTGGAGGGGATGTTGTTCTTTCCGATGATCCTCTCAGCCCTGGTGATCTTGAGTTTTGTGGTTCTCCCTTGTCAGCATCTCCCTGATCTGGTTGTTGGTGAGATAGGTCTTACTCGTTTAATGACCCATCGTTTCATCATGCTGTGTCGTATGGCTTGTACTGTAATACCGTGGTGAAGCTTGATATCGGCCTTCTCCCCTTGTGCAATCTTCTGCATAAGTGCTGTGGTCTTTGGGTTTTGTTGATGGAGACTACTACTCCATCAGGTGTCTTGCGCAGCTGGTAGATGCTGTTTCTTCCCAGCTCTATTTCCAACAGACTGATTATCTTCTCTATTGGTAGCGCCGACAGTTTGGCTTCTCCCCCGCTTGTCTGTTTTAGCAAGAATTTGCAGCCGGTGAAGTCCTCAGTTGTAGTTTCTCCGATGTTGAGGTCTTTGGTAAGCTGGGCTGCTTCGTCTTGGTGCTGTCGAAAACTTCACGGCTGCTGCTGGATTCAGTTGAGTTTGTAGTCTCCAGCGATGTAGAAGTTGTAGTTTCTTTTAATGTTTCTTGAAGTTCTGGCGTTCTGACATGTTGAACGATGGGACGGAGCGTGTATGGGAATGTCCTGAGTGCAGTGGTGTAAGTTCCTAGCTCAACTCAACTCAACTTGGCCTTGAGGAACATCGTATCTCAAATGACTGACAGCGCAAGACATTGTGGGCATGCGTGGACATCAAAACAACATTATCTTCATCATGTGCCATGACGATAAGCGCGGGTGTTGAAGCTTCGCAATCTTACATGACCACCAGACTCGTGGATCAGCTTTGTGTTCTTGTCTCGATCATGTCATGTGCGCAAACCTATCAAGATATTTACTTATCTGCTCTTTACCCACAATTTTGCCAGTTGTCAAAAAGTTCTCTAGTTTACGACTTCTCATAACGTGTCCAAAACAATTGGTTGACTGTCTGCATCTAATTTCTCTAATACTTTTCCTGTTTTCGTTTGCTTCTTGTAGGACCTGCTCGAAATAAGATAAAAGCACATCTCTCAGCTTGCACACAATTCTTCACTGATCTGGTAAGTGTCCACGATTCTCTAATGTACACCAGGATTGGTTTAATATAGCTCTTAAGAACTCTCTCATCTTGATGAAGTTAAGATAGTTAGTTATATATCCTTTACATTACGTAAAGACATTGTAATGTAAGTCAATCCCAGCATTTTTTGCCTGTTCGTGAATCCGGGGCAAGTTTACGTTCAGTAGTTTGCCATTGCTTTTGACAAAGATAATTAAAAAGTAAACTCGAACAAATGAGCAATAACAGCAGTACATAAATTAGTATCCAGTAAACCGAATAATACAACACTTCAATTGTTTATTTGAAACAATAATCACATTTATTGTAACAGACAGAAATATTACCACACATAAAATACAACAATGTATAATGACGTGGAGCATGCTGGTTAATGGCAGTATGAGGAGCAATGTTTTACAATCAATAATTACCTTCATGCTTCACACATTTTGAGAAAAAATATCTTACATTGTCAATAGAAAGCCATATATATATATAGATACACCATGTTAAATTAGATTCAGGCGAGAGAATGTGTCTTTTCCTGTTTATTTCTGCGCCTATTCTTCCTCTCATCATCATGTGTCATGCCTAAAAGCGTAGGCGGTCAATATTCGCAAAACTTACACGACCATCACAGTTTTACACCTGTGTTTTTGTCCCGATTATGTTCCCTAGTTGTGCAGATATTTATCTCTCTGCCTACCCTTTGCTCTGTTTCCATTAATCTTGCCAGTTGTCACTATGTTTTCCAGTTTATTTCTTCGCATAATGTGACCCAAATAAGTCATGACTGTCTACGTCTAATTTCTTGAATGAATTTACACTTTTAATTTGTTGTTTGCAGTACTTGCTCATTTTTTTTTTTTTTTTTTAAATTCTGTCCATTTATAGTATTCTTTACATTTGTTTTCCTTCTCAGAAACCACATTTCCTCTGCCCTTAGATGTTTCTCAGCCTGTCTACTTAATACCCATGTTTCACATTGACATAACAGTATAGATTGAATATAGCAATGCACCACATTTTCTCTCAATGCAATTGGCAATTTTTTTTTTATTGATCAGTATGTTTTCTATCTTGCAGAAGGGAATGTGTGACATAGCGATTCTTGTTATAACGTCTGCAAGGCACCTTCCATCAGATACTATGGCTATTCCGAGATTGTACCGATCAACGTGTTTAAGAATTGTTCCATTTTCTTGGATGTCACACTGCGGTATTCTTTCTCTTTTTTGCATATCCTTTACAGGACATCGCTGTCAACACCAGCATCTTTCAGCTGTATGTTGATTTCTTGGCAAGATTACGCTCAGTAGTTTGCCATTGCTTTCTGAGCGGCTGGCTCACATACCCCGCAAGTTACCGATGCGATTCGAACCATTGCTGATTCTCACTGTCATCACGTTACCGACGAGAGTATACGAGATTACGGAGAAAAGTCATAACCTCTAGGCCACGAAGCCGGCATTCTTTCTCTGGGCCCCCTTTATTATGACCAGAACTTGTTTTGAAGCTAACTGATAGTGGATTACTTAACGGCTTTATTATTTTAATTTATCCAAAAATCTAGTCAGTCAGTCGCAGTTCCAACGTCACAGCAAAGGGTCGCCCAATTATGTTCCGTTCCTATGCCAGTGAATATCACACAATATGCTCCTCACTGCCCAATGTGAAAAGTGGAACAGACAGGAGTCTCGACAAACAAACAGCCCACACAGAAATACTATGATTAATGCCGCTGCCAGAATGCCAACACAGAAGTCGCCACGAAAAACACAGTTGATCGTCGATGGAAGCGACAGTCACTAGAAAAGCGGCAGTCACAAGAAAACTAGCAGCCACTCATTAATGCATAAGGACACCCAGTTAGTTCAGCGACATGCTGGTCGTCATTTTCCTGAACATGTAGTTCACACAACAAACTACGGCGGACAGATGTAAAAGCACTCCACACGAAATTCACAGATCACAGTGTGGATCCACGCACTCAACTCATTAGCAGGGCGACAGAACCATTAATTGCCAGCCCAACATGAAGAAATTCCGTAAGCAATCTGTAGCCGCAAGCATAAACACTTCACAGGCATTAACAACTCAAACACCTATCCTCAATGTTGGGGACCGGATGTCTGCTCTATGCAAAACAATTCCCCCGTATGTCTGTCAAAATGTGTCTCTGTCATAAGCCAGATGACCTGACTCTGTTCCTGGTAGGTGTTAATTATCCATCACGCATTGACTCCACCTACGTTTTGGTATACTTCCTAATCGCTGTTGTGGTTCTCGACAAATCTCAAAACTGAGAGGGAAGAGCATGCGAACTTTTAATCAGATGGCAATTGGAACGATTAGCAATATGACTCTTCGCTGACTGCTGAACGAGGGCACGGATAGCGTACAGAATGTCTTGAGTGCAGTGATGTTCTTTCTTAGCTCAACCCAAACTCAACTGTTGTGGTCTGATTCATCTACGTTGTGTTGGCATCATTTACATTGTGTCTGCCTCATTTGCGTTGTGTCTGTCTCATTTACGTTGTGTCTCCCTCATTTACGTTGTGTCTCCCTCATTTACGATATGTCTGTCTCATTTACGTTGTGTCTGTCTCATTTACGTTGTGTCTGTCTCATTTACGTTGTGTCTCCCTCATTTACTTATGTCTGCTTTATTTCCGTTGTGTCTACCTCATTTACGTTGTGTCTGCCTCATTTAAGTTGTGTCTGCCTCATTTACGTTGTGTCTGCCTCATTTACGTTGTGTCTGTCTCATTTACGTTGTGTCTGCCTCATTTACTATGTGTCTGCCTCATTTACGTTGTGTCTGCCTCATTTACGTTGTGTTTCCTTCATTTATATTGTATCTATCTCATCTACCCTGTCACTGGAAATATGCTTAGTCTTAGTATTCTCCTATACTGCTATTCTGTCTGCTCCAGTCTACAACAGGTATTAATTACTTTATATTTTGTCAGGCAATTTGTGTTATTCTTTTAATATACGCCATTACGTTTCAATTCATCATCATAAAGGGAGGTTTGAAGGCAAAGGTAGAATTCATTGCACCGAGTTTATCCCGTATGGCTCGGTCTTTTTCTACAGGGCTGCCTGCTGAAAGCGCCGCACAGAGCACGGACTCCGTAGCTCCAGTGACGATCCCCCTGGAATCTCCGAGAAAACTGCACTGGCGAATTGAATGGCGATGTCCAGAATCAAGCCCGCGACTCCAAGAACCCTAAACACCCGGCTGAAACACTTCTTCACGGTTCCCCTCATAAACAACCTAGATGTTCAAATCTACTCACTTTCTGTCCTATATTCTCCGCTGATTAAAATGTCTGTCATCATATTTGCTTTATTGGCATGTTTTCCACACAACGCAATTCTTATTGAGAACATATCTATTCGTGAAACTCCACAGCGCTATGCCCTCTGCAGTTAGTCTCTAGAAAACTACGAAAAGGTGAATCTCCAAAACGTTATGTCCTCTTTCCTATGCAATACATAACGAGAAAACTACCCAATCATGAATAGTAGTTTGCTATGTTCTCTGTTCTTTGCGATACTGAGGAGAAAGATATCCAATCGTGAATATCCACAACGCTGTGTTCTCTGTTCTATGGGATACGTGTTTAGTAAGCTGCCAAATTGTGATCTATAAACCACCATGTCCTATGTTCTGTGCCCTTACGTGTCGAGTTAGCTGCCCTTTCGTGATCTACAGAACACTATGTCCTCTGTTCTTTACAATACGTGTCGATGAATCTACGTCATCGTGAATCTCCAAAGCGATGTATCCTGGGTTCTATGCGATACCTTTTGAGAAGCTACTCAATCATGAATCTTCATGTGTTATTTCTTCTGTTGTTTACAGCACGTGTCCAGTAAGCTGCCAATCGTGAATCTCCAAAAACGCCATGTCCTCTGCTCTATGCAATCTGTGACGAACAAAGCACGCAATCGTTTATCTCCACAAAGTTAATTCGTCTGTTTTATGCAACACGTGTCAAGTAAGCTACGCAATCGTGACACTCCAAAACGCAATGTCATCTGTTCTATCTATGCAATCTGTGACGAACAAAGCACGCAATCGTGACACTCTCAAACGCTACGTCCTCTGTTCAATGCAATCCGTGATGAAAAAAGGTTACGTAATCGTGAATCTCCAGAGCGTTAACTAATCTGTTCTATGCAAAACGTGCCGAGTAAGCTCTCTAATCGTGAAACTCCAAAACGCTACGTTTCCTGTTATATGCAATAAGTGTCGACGAAGCACACCCAATCGGGAATCTCCGGGTGCTGTCTTATATGTAATAAAACTCCAGGAAGCTGCAAGTCGCCGGGTCATACGAAAACCAAAATCCAAATTACCCCCGCCTGATGACAGTCAACATTTCTCAAAGTTACCCAGCCTTACACCGCAATGTACTATATTGGCAGTAAATGACAGTTATTGTTTTTTTTTTACCCAGAGATAGATTGGTCAAATCAGCCACCAATCAGAGGCTTGGGACTTAGAGATAAATATTTGACTCTATTTGGACAGCAATGGAGAAACGAAATATATTCTACTGATGGATACAAAGCTGACAAATCTCTGCAGCAACAGTTAGCAAATCTTGTCCCTGGTGGATCTGTTCAGCTGCTTGCAAATGATTTTGCCTTGATTGACTTTCTGTAATCATTTAGGACTAACAACATGGCACGGCAGCATTTTCATTTGAAATTGCTGGTACCTTGATAGACGACATATTGTTACGCTGTGCATAAAAAAAGCATAATAACTACAGCCTATGACAATAGCGAATGTTAATGATAGACCTATTCGCGCTGTAAATGTTCGTCCACAATGGAGGCATGTTAAAACATGGTCATTTACACCATCACACCCAGTGTGAGCTAGCTGCAATCAACTTCTCCTTTGTCGTTATTCCATTCCTTATCTTTGCTATCCATGCAAAACAATCAGCGGCGACTTGCCCTCAAGATGCAATAGCAAAATGCAATAGCAATGCCTGCATCAATCATGTCCCACTTACAAACATCTTTGTACGGTAGTAGAGGCCGACACCGAGAGCTTTTAGTCATCTGTAATTCACCCCCAAAAATGTCTTTTGGTATTCTACTTTCGTCCATCCTCCTAATGGCCCCTAATCATCCAAGTCTACGAAGACTGAGCATGAAACAAACCGTCTCACAACCTGATCTTTCCAATACTCCAGTATTGGTGATTTTGTTTTGCCATTTAACTACCAAGTATTTTTCTGATAAACTATTATGATTATTTGTGTGTGTGTGTGTGTGTGTGTGTGTGTGTGTGTGTGAGTGTGTGTGTGTGTGTCTTGTAAAGCGATACGCTTTGTCTTTACTCAGTCTAGCGTATGGTAGAGATCGTTAGTTCGCACGTTCTAGATTCTAGAAGTGTCATCCTAGATATAGTGACACGTGACGTAATCTGTGGTTGTAGTTTACTTGATTACAGGTGAGCACAAGAGGGCGGGTCAGTTTGCAATTATCATTATTACACTACACGACCTGTGGGGGACGGAGTGGGGGGGGAGGTGGGGGGGGGGGGGTTGGATGTGTTTTGATTGTCTTGGCGTAGATTCTTCTTAATCAATGGTTTTCGTATTCTATTTGTTGTTGTGTTGTTATTGTTGTTGTTGTTGTTGTTGTTGTTGTTCTTCTTCTTCTTCTTCTTCGTCTTCTTCTTCTTCTTCTTCTTCTTCTTCTTCTTCTTCTTCTTCTTCTTCTTCTTCGTTTTCTTCTTCTTAGTTTTGCTGGCCTTTTAAATTTGCCTAAACAACAAGTTCTTCTTTCTGCTTGTATTTTCCTCTAATAGACGGTTAATCAATAGGAAACTTAATTACTGTGCATTGTCTTTCTCCTACGACGACTGGCGTTTTACCGCCTTATATCTATACACATATTTCCTTGTAGAACGTTTGTGTGTTTATACAGTACATTACAGTGTATGCCACTGTCCTGCGACTTCTGAAGAACTTATTTTATTGAATGGATGTTCAATTGTGTGATTAAACTATTTTTGTTTATGGTGTACATTATGTGTTATTGTCAATACACTTTTTACCTATTACATCCTTATTTATATTTTGTCACATGTTGAAGTTTCATGTACATATGAATAAACCAGCTAGATCGCAAGAAGAGACAGTTTTTCCCCCTCATCTTTTACATAACTTGATGAGCTTTTTCAGATCTTCTCGGAATGTGTGGTTCATGAAGGCATAAATGAACGGGTTGGCCACATTGTAAATAAAGTATACGTAAAACACAATGATCTTGAACGGGACCAAATCATTGGCCATTAGCAGAGCGGGCAGGTATGCGATGATGAACACAAGAGTGACAATGAACAGCATAAATGCTGTCTTAATGTTTGCCATTAAGTGCCGATCTCGGAAAGTTCCAGGACGTTTTCTTTTCAAACTATTAGCATGTGTGTCTATTTGTGGCGTTTGTTTTGCCGTAGATTGTGATAACATTCGTTCTTCTCCTAGCGCTTTGGGGTCTGAGGACGCAGCTAAGATGTCCTTTGACGATTTTTCTTCGTGGCAGTCGTGTGATGATTGGGGATATTGTGGCTGGTTTTCCAATAGTGGTTTCTCCTCTGGGAGGGTTCCATCGTCGTCGGCAGTGTCATGAACTTCATATTTATCGGAATAAATTTTACTGGTGTTCACAGATATGTTCTTAAATTCATTCTTGGATTGGCCATCAAGACTTTTATCTGCTTCCATCCTGGGGAAATTATCGCCTTCATCGCTGGCAGGTTCAACTGTGGTATTCTGTGTCTGAATGGTAGCGTCTGAGCTTGAATTGGTCTGTGTCGTTTTCTGTCCCTCTTTGATCAAAGTTGAGTGTTTAGAGGTACGGCTGGAGTCTTTGTTCGGAGCTTGTCCACGGTAAATAGTTTGTTCGTCTTGGCCACCCCAGGGATCAGTATATGGGCTGCTATTCTCTGAAGCTGCCTGGAATTCGGTACCAACGATACCGATTGCGTTGTCTGTCGGAGGAAAATAATACGTGCCTATCTCGTCCTGATATGCTTTTGGACCAGTGCGGGTTCCGCTTTCATCTCTGCAGGTTTGCAGAGATGATGAAGCTATGTTGTTCTTTTGATATGATTCCGGACCTGTAGAAACTGTGGTGTTCTCTTGATATACTTGCGGACCTGTATAAACAGTGTCTTTCTCTTGATGCACTTGTGGGTCTATATAAACGGTGTCTTTCTCTTCGTATATTTGAGGACCTGTGTACACAGTGTCTGTCTCGTGGCATGCTGGAGAGCTTTTGAAAACTGTGTCTTTATCCCGACATACTTTCGGACCTGTATAAACACTGTCGTTTTCTTGGCAGTCCTGAACACCTCTGTTGACAGAGTGTTTCTCCTGAACAAGGTGTGGACCCATATAAACAGTGTCTTTCTCTTGGCGTTGTTGTGGGACTGCACTGTCTCCATGACACATTCTACGGCTTATGCAGACCCCGTCGTCCTCATGTTTCAACGGCCCGGTATAAACAGTGTCTTTTACATTCGCCTCGGGACCGATATAAACAGTATCATTTTCAGAGTTCACAGGGCCAACATAAACGGTGTCTACTTCCTGAGTCACTGGGCCACGATAAATTGGGGCGGATTCTTTTCCAACACACCCCTTCGACTTATTAGATAGATATAGACATGGCAACGATTGGTTCAAATTCCCATTACTTAATAGGTCGCTACGTTTGGGGGAAATATTCGAAATTTCTTGAGCCAACAAGCCTGTTCCAGATAGCCCAGATAAAGATTTCGACACTGGTTCCGAATGACCGAACACTGAAGGGTCATTTCTGGCGGTCAGTGTGATTTTCCGAGCATATTTAGCATCTTTTCTCATCTGATTATTCAGCGATTTCTGGTTGGTTATATTGGAGCCGTTGATCGCCGTCATTTGTGTTTCTTCTCCATTGTTGTCCTTTGTTTTATTGCTTGATGCCGGGTATAAATTGCTCTTTTTCCGCTTTGCTTTTTTAACTCTGCGCGTGAAGATTGACTTATAAATGAGGATGTATAACACCGCTACCGAAATATACGCCAACACGAAATTCATGGCGTGGAACTGCTTGTAGGCGTGGAGAAATTCTTTGCTGAAAATGTACGTGTTGTTTACGCACTGGTGGTAATGGACGTAGCTGATCAGAAGCTGGCCGTTGGTGAAGTTGCTAACCGCTACAAATCTATCCGCTTCTCCTTTGTCGGTAAATGCAGAAACGACAACCCTAGAGCTGCTGTTTGTATCCAGAGAGCTGACTTCATAGATGTTCATTCCAAAGCTGAGCGCTGTGATGATTCCGAAGATCAAGGCGGGGATGGCCATACAGAGAACAACTGCTTTGGCCCGCGGCACCGTGAAGACGTACAGGAATGGGTGGCAGATGCAGAAATACCTGTCCAGGGCAATGCCGACCATGATGTAGGCTGAGAAGGGTTGGATTGATGTGATCAGGAACATGTACAGTTTACATGCCGCGTCGTAGACCAGGTTGTACTTGACCATTTCAAAATATATGGTGTAGGGAATCGTCACTAGGCAAGTGAAGAAGTCAACACCTGAATTGAAGGAAACAAAAGAGACAGATAATGCATTAGTGAATTATAGTTATCATATGTAAGATTCATCATTCTTAACTGATTCAGTGCCAGGCAAAAATATAAATTTGGACCAAACATGGTACACAGTGAAAGGAACAAGTATTAGAATGTAAATGTCCATTCAGTGAGCATTACAATTGTGGAAGATACCACGAAATAAAACAAATAACACGATGACCCTAGTATGGTTCTGTTAAAATGGGAGGTCGCATTTGACGATGTAGTATTCTTTGGGACTGAATAAGTTAATATTAATACTTAATTAAGGAATCTGCAACAATGTATCAGGGGATTTCCACACTTTCGTCTCCTCCTTCAATTGCCACCGATGGTTTCCAATGCTGCTTATTCAATTAGCACATTGATCATAAAACCGCCAGCCATTTTATTTTCGCTTTTAGTATCGCCCAGACCATCAGCTCATTTCCTGAGTAGCCAGTCTTTCGGAATATGATTACACCGTCTGTTCAACTGCACTCTCCCCACTATCCCACAGAGTCATCAGAGAGGCTCACTATCCCCCAGGGACAACAGCAGCTAATCTATCAATCTGTTCATTGTCCCGCCCACCTGCATGCCCCGGGCAGGAAATCCATGATATTCTCCCAGACCGCTTCATGTCGAGCGATGCTAGCCGTTCTATTTGTAACATGTGACATAATGAAATAAATTAAAAGACTATATCTTTAAAGACTAGAATTACTTAATAAATTGTGGAGGGGAGAAGATAGAACTACAAAGATTATATTTTTAAGAGCATGCCTATATCCAACTGCAACATGCGCCTGAGAGACCTGGACATTTTACTAAACAAGCTGAGTAGCCTTTGAATATAAATGTTACAGAGGGTTCTAAGAATATCTTGAATACAAAAAAGAACAAATGCATCCAAACAACAAGCGCTGAATATTGAAGAAGGTTGGCTCCTAAAGACGATAAAGCAAAGAAATTTAAAGTATTTTGGTCACTTGAAACGTTTGGAGAGAACAATAATGGAGGGGTATATGCCCGGAAAGAGAGGAAGAGGAAGGCCAAAGAGAAGATGGGTGCATGATGTGGCAGATGAACTCCATATGTGTGTATCTGACGCGGCACATCTTGCTTATGACCGAGACGTTTTCCGCAAGGTTGTTATGGGAGCGAGGTTCCGCAAAGGACATGCTACTGTATGAATTAATGAGTCTCTAATGTCTCTAGATTTACTCTAGGAGGGCATTTTTCACACACACACACACACACACACACACACACACACACACACACACACACACACACACACACACACACACACATGCGCGCGCGCGCGCGTGCGCGCGTCTGAGGTTGCTGTCCTCCAGCCATCAGAAGTCTGTTGTGACAGCTTCCACTTCATCACTGTGTACACCTTAGAAGTCGGGTTTGGTTCGCCTAATGGCGTGGGACACTGGTAATAGGGAAAGCTAATCCACACGCAAAAGTCAGCCCGGTGTACCAGACCCCTAAACTTGGTTAGTTAGTTTCATATAACTTTACAGGACGTCGCAATCAACTCCATAATTTTTTGGCTGTTTGTGATTTCTTGGCAAGATTAAGTTCAGTAGTTTGCCATTGCCGGTCTTCCTGGCGAAGGAGATAAGGACGCTGTTCGTAATACCGTATACCCACATACGAAACACAGCTGCGCGAGTTTCGGCAGCGGATCGCGTCGCGTTGGTTTCTTGCGGAAAGGTATGTGAGCCGTTCGTTCAGAAAGTAATGGCAAATTACTGAACGTAAAACTTGCCATGACATCAACAGCAGCTGAAAAATGCTGGTGTTGGCTGCAATGTACTGTAAATAGGATATGCAAATATTAACAAAAAAGTTTTCCATTGGTTTTTGAATGACCGACATACATACCACTGTAGGAAATACCAACGCAAGGATGTTTGCTGTCAAATCGGCCGCGGTTGTGATTCGAGGGATGTATGCGGGATAGTGAATTGCGTCTGTAACCCCTACGCCATAGAGCCGGCTGGCTATATCGAGAAAGTGTGAGATGTGATCCCTGCCCCTGAGCTACAGCGCCGGCTAATTACAACACAGGTGATCAAAACACACCAATCAGCTGCACTGAGATGTTGACTTCTCGTTCTTTACTTTGGGACATACATTTTAAATTACAACAACCTGTGAACTTGCAGTGGGTTCACCTGACGGCGAGGGACACTGGTAATAGGGAAAGCTCACCCACAAGTAACAATCCGCCCAGTGAACTGGGGGTAGCATGTTTATGGACTATTGTTGAGCTCAACGCGATCGAACGTTTAAAAACAATCCAAACAAACACAATAATGAATAATAATAAAATAAAATAATAATAATAATGTTTCCTAAGCATACGAAATAAGATCATGGGAATTCGTGTTTACGGTTAATTAAATGTAATTACATGATTATCTTTGGAAATATAGAAAATCGTGAGTGTCTTAGGAAACCATATTTCCGAAACCCATTTCAGCATATTTCTATTTTTGCATCCTTATGTCTTCGTTTATGTGCATAGTGTGTGCGAGTTTTTTTTTTTTGTTTTTTTTTAATTTAAATTGTTAATTATAACTTGATTTGAGTTTTCTTTTGCAGATTGTTAACCATGATGAATTTCTGAAGAAAAAACAACAAAATAAAAACAACAAAAGAGCCAAAATACTGTACTTACAAAAAGCGGAACGTTCACAGCTAAGATTCAAAGAAATGTGAATAAAGAGGTATGAAAATGTTTAGCATTGAGAGTTCATCTTTTCCTTCAATCACTCAGACATACAAAATATAATAGTCCTAACAGTATGTTTCCCGCCAACGACTTATTATTTTTATATACACAATTGGAGGGGAATTGTGGAGTAGGGGCGGTGATCGCTTTTCACAACTCTCCAGTATACACAATCAGCTGCGGGCGATTTGTAAGCAGACTGCTTTGCGTTGATTTCGATGGTATCAGGCGTCGGTCATTCTGAAATCAAGGGCAAACTACTGAACGTAAAAAAGTCGCCTAGTGAATCATAACAAGTTTAAAATGCAGGGGTTGATTGCGACGTTGGGTGCAACTTTACAATTTTAGAAAAGGCTTCTGTCGTAGCAGATAGAGATGCAATGTATGGAATCTCGTCACAGTGTTGAAAGGAGATTATTGCGACAAGCAGATGAGAAAGGAACTAGTTGAAAGGAACATCATTCCTCTGATATGTATTATCAATCAATGATGGGATACGTATTATGAAATGTGTTATCATATCTCCATAAATGTATCGGTGGAGCTAGTAAAATTATAGCTAAACATTTGGTGGTCTATGAATGTAACTGTGGAACTGGTAACATGACAGCTACACATTTGTTAATATATTAATTTAACCTGGGAGCTGACAAAATGACAGTTAAACATTTATTGCTCTATGAATGTAACTGTGGAGCTGGTAAAATGACATTTAAACATTTATTGCTCTATGAATGTAACTGTGGAGCTGGTAACATAACAGCTAAATAAGCATTTGTTACTGTGTAAATGTAACTGTGGAACTTGTAAAATGACAACTAAACATGCGTTGCTCTGCTCTCTGAATGTAACTGTGGAGCTGGTAGAATAACAGCTAAACATGTGTTGCCCTATGAATGTAAGACGGTAAAATGGCATGTAAACATTTGTTGTGCTTTGATTTTAACTGTGAAGGTGTTAAAATGACGTCTAAACATGTGTTGCTCTCTGAATGTAACTGTGGAGCTGATACAGTTATAACTAAACATGCGTTGCTCTACTCTCTGAATGTAACTGTATATATGATAAAACGACAGCTAAACATGTATTGCTCTACTCTCTGAATGTAACTGTGTAGATGGTAAAATGACAGCTAAACAGGTGTTTCTCTATGAATGGAACTGTGGAGCTGCTATAAATTTGTTGCAGGAGTGCCCAAGATATGCACACCAGAGAAAACTCCTTAGCCCCAACAACTCCTAGTAGTCTTAGAAAAATATGCACTTGTAAACGAAATGACAGAGTCCAAACACGAATTCACGACCTTCGTAGCGTGATGCAGGCGGCTTGAACCTCCGCCACACATCCGTACTATGGCTAGCGTTTTAAAACCCAAGAGTGCTTTTCGTAAGGTGCAGTCAAACAAAACAATAACAACAAATCACAAAAGTAGTTATAAACATATTTTCTATCTTCCGACACCGCAATTTTTCATCGACCGATTTCTCTAATACAGTCTATAATAGTTTACAAATTATAGTGTCAGTCTAAACGACATGAGAAATATGGCTACAGAAGAAAACAGACAGTATATGGTCGTAAACAAGCTTAGGGAATTGCATTCACTGGCCAATATTGCACAGAAATAGAGCACTACTATGCGTTTTAAATGAGGGCTTCCGTTGGGTAGGAAGAAGCCCAGACAGTAATAAATGCTCTTCGCCGGTGCAGTTCTTTCTGGGGGTAAAAGAATATGTGACACCGTACAATTACTGGGCGGAGAATGATTTTTAATGATATTCAGAGAAAGGACGAGTTGTTAGTTGTCAAGGAAACGGCTATTGTTGCTGGGATACCGCATTGTCTGCATCCTGACGTCAGGAATGGTATTTCTGGTAACGAACGGGTTACTAATTGCCGTGGCAAATAAAGAATGGTTGTTTGTTAGCGAGTGAAAGGCTCGCGGTTTGTGTCCAATTATGCTATCTTTGGACAGTATCATTATATATTTAATTGACTGCCTACTCCTCGCTGCACATAGTTAAAAGGTAGTCACATGGCATCCTCCAGCTGAGGTGTGAATTATTGATTAAAACATCAATTCGAAACAATGTATTCCGTTATTGAGATGAAACACAGAACCACAAACAATAATAAAGAAACACAGATATATAACATAACATGTAAACAAACACAATTTACTGCAGGCATCGTTTGCTGCATCAGGCAATAAATCATCATCAACATATAATTAACATAAAATGTTACTTGCATGTCCTTTAACAAGACACTGCAATCAACCCCAGTAGGGACGCAGAGGTGTTTCCAAGGCACCAGGGCTGGGTTCTATACTAGCCAAGACCTATTGACGCGTCCTCGCCGAGCGTCCTGGGCAACAGGTCCCTTTGGGGTCCTGGCTAAAGTCAGTAGGATCGTTGATTCCTCCGAAATCGGAGAGTGTCTGCCTGCACGGCGAGGAACCATCAGTCTGCACACCAATAAGCCAGACATGGAACAACAGATACTCACGCAAACCTCAGGTCCTGTATGACATCACACTGATGTTGGACAACAGGATGTCTTCATCCGACATACAGGACTTCACACTGTAGTTCACAGCCAGCGAACACAACCAAGCAAGCAACCCCAGTATTCTTTGTATATTTGTGATTTACTAGACAGTGTTACATTCAGTAGTTTGGCATTCTCCGAGGCGAAGGAGTTATGGACGCGGTTCGTTTTCCCGCTTACCCTCGTTGCAAACACAACTGCGCGCGATGCTGGTGTTGACAGCGATGTCCTGTAAAGGATATTTTTAAAAAAATGTTTGGCATTATGTGGTTGCCGGCTTCGTGGCTTAGAGGTTAGCGACTTTTCTCCATAATCTCTTATACTCTCGTAGGTAACGTGATGACGGTGAGAATCAGCAGTGGTTCGAATCGCATCGGTAACTTACGGGGTATGTGAACCGGTCGCTCAGAAAGCAATGACAAACTACTGAGCGTAATCTTGCCAAGAAATCAACATACAGCTGAAAGATGCTGGTGTTGACAACGATGTCCTGTAAAGGATATGCAAAAAAAAAAAAAAAAAAAAAAAAAAAAAAAATATGTGGTTCCTGAGACGAATGTTGCGAATTCCTTGGACTGCCAGAGTAACTAGCAACGATTGCCTGAAAGAGGCTAATAAAACTAGAACATTATATACAACAATAAGCAAGAGACAAACAGCTGTCTTTTGTCATGTGATGAGAGAGGCATTGGAGAACATCGTGACAACTGGAAAAATCGAGTGGTAGAGAAACAGAGGCAGACCAAGAGAAATGATGCTTTTCTGAATTGAGACCGTGGCATTGAGGAATATCAACAGCGGAGTTGATCCAGAAAACCAATATAATATCATTTGCACCCAAAATATGTGCGGCTAAATTTAAACCCGAAAACAGTAACAATAATGTGAACTGCTTGATTTTTTTTTTTTTTACAGACAACCCAGAGCTAAACTGAGACATTAATGTGAACTGCTTGGTTTATGTACAAGCATGGCGCTACTAAATAGTTTACTGACGCATTGTCCTCATGTTGGTCTGGCAGTGCATGGTTCTGTCGACCTGCTACTGAGTTGAGTGTGTGGAGCGACGCTGTGAATTTCGTGTGGAGTGCTTTAACATCTGTCTGCGGTTGTTTGTAGCTTGAACAGCATGTTCATAAGCATGGCGACCGGCCGTTTGTTGAACTAACTAGGTTGCATTTTGCAGTAATGTTTGGCTACTGTATTTTAGTGTCTGTCGATTCCATCGACGATGAACTGTATTTCATATGCGGATTTTTATCTTGGCATTTTGGCAGCGATATTATGCATAGTATACTTGTGTGGGCTGTTGGTTTATCGAAACGCATGTCTGTTCTACAATTCACAGCCGGCAGTCAGTAGTATTTTGTGTGATATTCACTGGCATGTGAAAAGAGAATAATGGGGAGACCCTTTGTCGTGAAGTTGGAACAAAAGAAAAGAAGCAGCGGCTGCAGCAGGATATAACAATTTGGATTGCAAACAATTAGGTATATTTAGCTCTTGCTAAAAGAAGAGACATACAAAACACAGACACGGTATACATACCTTACAATGGACTCCATACGGACATGTGAAAACACAGTATTATCCAAAATCAGAAACAATCAATAAATATAAAGAAATAAGTATTAAAGGACACAAAGGCAACCGACGTTTCGATATTAAGAAGCTTTTTTCCAGAACAGGACAACAGAAACCGATTTTTTTTAAAAAGCACAAAATAAAATAAACACAACTCTTTTGTTGTCAGGAAGGAACAGAAATGGGGTTCAAACCGGTTTTGAAATGCGCTACAAAGTTTAAGTACAGCTCGGTTGCCAAAGTGCCAGATAGGATATGTGTGGCCAAAGGTGTGTAAACTGTCCGATGTGAATATATAGAGGGAAGACAGCATTGTGCCTCTCCACCCAAACCAACTACTTAATTAACTACCGGCTTAGTTAACTATTGTGCCTACCCACCCAAACCTACTACTTACCTACTTAATTAGCTACCTACCTACTTAGTTAACAACTGAGCCTAACCACCCAAACCATCAACTTAGCCACTTACCTACATACCTACATAATTAAGTACTGTGCCTACCCACCGAAACCTCGTAATTACTTACCTATTTGACTGACTGGCACCTTGCCGTCTTGACAGACGATAGTTTGTAAAATGGAGTTAAACCTCTCCATAACACACAGCCTGGGCTGAATTTAGAGATCGTGTATTACCCTTGCAGCATGACCCCTCTCTCAGCCAGCCTAGTTTACTCCAGAGGAAAGGTAGCATCAATACATCTGGAACAAGACAAGCTGCAGAAGCTGCCGGATCAGCAAAACAATACTCTAACTTCCGTCTGTCGGAACGTCCACCCTAGACCAGTTTCCTACCAAGGCTTAGAGTCTGGTCTGCCCTGCCATGACATTGAGTCTGTGGGCTGCATTTCCTCACACTAGGGTAAGGCATGCACCCTCCCAATTGCACTCCTCCGCCCAAAGCCTTTGGCACAATATGTGGTGTCTGGTTTGGTGAGCACCGCCCCACATTTGGCACCCCTACCTATTTAGCTACTTAGTTAACTACTCTGCCGACCCACCCAGACCTACTACCTACCCACCAACACACCTACCTACCTACTTAGTTAACTACTGTGCTTACCCACCCAGACCTATTACATACTTACCTACTTAGTTAACTATTGTGCCTACCCACCCACATTTACTATTTACGTACTTAAAAACCTAAGTACCTACTCTATTTAACAATCTTCCTTCGTACCCAATACCATTGTAAGCTTATTGTTCTCAACCTCTTCGTTTCGCTTATCAATCTACTTTGTATGTGTCCACATTGTTGAAATAGGCGAACATACACATGAGAGCATGTAACATACCGGGTAGTCAGTTGTGTACGAAGTCAGATATGCAGATATGTAAGCTAGATAGATTGATATGTAAATATCATTTACAGAAATTCAAGAATGAGACAGAATGATTCTGAAAAACAAATACAATCTAATGCTTAAAATACAAAGCCTCCAAGAATAAATGAACATTGGGAAATGTTGAGAAACCCAATCCATCAAACAACTAGAGAGATATTACCGGGACAAAAGCAACAAGCTAATAGCAAAATGGATGACTGATAAAATCTGAAAGCTGACAGCAGAAGAAAACCAAGTTAAAATTGGATAGGATGATAAGATAAATAAATAAATAAATAAGAGATGAACAACTGAGACAAAAGAAAATTGTTTAGACGAGCAGTGGAAGAAAATTTAATTCAATTCACTTAAAGACGCAAAAGATACATGTGCAAATCCGTGTTCTGGGAGATAGAAAATTACGATAAAGCTCAGGGTGTTTAAGTAAACAACAGGGAAAGTATTATTAGATGAAGATGAAATGATAAATATTTACATGTTGGAGAAAACAAACAGAATAGACATAAAGAAGCAGCATAGACGATCGAAGTACACTAAGAAAGACACCACAGATGCTATCAAACAAATGAAGAAAAGCAAAACGGCTGGGCCAGATGAAATCACTTTAGAGGAATTTAAAATTACGGGAGATTGTGGAATGGTGATATTTGTTGTTGTTGTTGCTTTGATTTCAAGTGTAGCCCAACACACGCTACTGCTTCTAAAATACTGGCCTGGTTTTTGCGTGTAGATTACCTTTTCCTATTACCAGTTTCCCTCGCCATCAGGCAAACCTACTTCGACTTCTAAGGTACTTGTAATTAAAGTCCATAAGCCAATATTTTAGTCCAACCGACCTGTGTAGGGATTGAACCCGCTATCTCGGCATCAGCACACCGGGTGTTTAAGAGCGAGCGCTGTTATCCATTCGACGATGCTAAACTCCGAAGGGGCATATTAAATGTATGTATGTTTTGCATATCCTTTTACAGGACATCGCTGTCAACATCAGCATCTTTCAGCTGATTGTTCATTTCTTGGCAAGATTACGCTCAGTAGTTTGCCATTGATTTCTGAGCGGCCGGCTCACATACCCCGTAAGTTACCGACGCGATTCGAACCGCTGCTGATTCTCACTGTCGTCACGTTACCTACGAGAGTATACGAGATTACGGAAAAAAGTCGCTAACCTCTAGGCCTGGAAGCCGGCCATATTAAATGAACAATGGAATTTATTTAGGACAGCAGGCGATAAATAAATAAATACTGAGATTTGTATTCGTAGCTGTACCCAAGAGACTAAAATTGTTTGAATGTGAAGAATTTCGTTCAAATGACCTATTAAGTCAGTCCGGTGTCATATTAACCAAAACACACACTTTTAATACTTTACATTTCTTTAATGATGTTTCCCTTGTGGAAGAACAATGTGGGTTTGTAGAAGGTAAGGGCACAGTAAATGCCGTGTATATACTGAGAACAGTAATTGAGCGTTCTATAGAAGTAAACAAAGATCTATATCTTTGCATTATTGACTACACAAAGGCTTTCGATAAAGTGAGACATTTCAACATGATAAGGATGCTTGAAGATCTACAAATTGATGGAAAAGACCTTAGACTTGTAAAAAAAAACATATATTGGAAACAACAAGCTGCCATCAGAATTAATAACGATGTAGGTCAATATCAGTCTATTAAAAGAGGTGTTAGAGAGGGATGTGTAATGCCTCCAGATCTTTTTTCCCTGTACAGTGAAAATACATTCAGAAATATAGAAGATATGGAAGGAATCAACATTGGGGGAAGATACATCAATAAAATTAGATATGCAGATGATACAGTTTTGATTGCAGACAATGAACAGGACCTGCAAAATTTAGTAGATGCGGTTGTTGCACACAGTGAACAACTAGGGTTAGAATTGAATATTAAGAAGACACAGATTATGGTCGTCACTGGGAAGAAGGATGTCACAATGTGATATACGAGTAGATGGGCATATTCTTCAACAAGTGAATCGATACTGTTATCTCGGCACAGTCATAACATCTGATGGGAGATGCCTTGAAGAGATTAGAACAAGAATTGCCATTGCGAAGGTAGCCTTTTGCAAGATGAAAAACATATTGACCAATAAAAAGATATAAATTGAAACGAGAAAAAGAGTTTTGAGGTGCTGCATAGGACCTGTGCTTTTGTATGGATGTGAAGCGTGGACAATAAGCAGTCAAACTGAAAAAAAGCTGATGGCTGTGGAAATGTGGTTTCTGAGGAAAATGCAAAGAATACCATGGACGGACAGAAAAACCAAAGAACAAGTCCTTCAAGAAACAAATGAAGACCGTAAACTGATTAGAGTCATTAGACGTAGACAGTCAAAATTTTTGGGCATGTTATGAGAAGAAATGACTTGGAGAAGTTGTTGACAACTGGCAAGATCGAGGGGAAGAGACCAAGGGGGAGACCGAGAAGTAAATACCTGGATGGATTGGCCACGTGGTATGGTCGAGACAGGAACACGGAGCTGATCCACGACTCTGGTGATCGAGTGAGATGGCAGAACATGACCGCCCACGCTTACCGGCATGGCACATGATGGATGGATGGTTTCCCTTGTAAATAAAGATTAGACTTTGCAGATACTGACTGGTACCTTGCCGTTTTGGTAGATGATCGCTTATAAAATGGACGCAGACCTCTCTATAGCACCATTTCTTTTTTGTATTTCCTTTAAAGGACATCGCTGTCAACACCAGCATCTTTCAGCTGTATGTTGATTTCTTGGCAAGATTACGCTCAGTAGTTTGCCATTGCTTTCTGAGCGGTCGGCTCACATACCCCGTAAGTTACCGATGCGATTCGAACCACTGCTGATTCTCACCGTCATCACGTCACCGACGAGAGTATAATAGATTACGGAGAAAAGTCATAACCTCTAAGCCGCGAAGCCAGCCTATAGCACCATGCATGGGCTAAATGTAGAGACCATGGATTGGCTATGAGCGTTATCCCTCTCTTGGTCTGCATAGTTTACTCTAGAGGAAAGATAACACCGATAGGTCTGGAACAAGACAAGCTGCAGAAGCTGCTGGATAGCAAAGCAATACTCTAATTGACCGCCTGTCGGAGCTTCAATCCTAGACCAGTTGCCAACTAAAGCTTGGGACCTGGTCTGCCCTGCTGCGTCATTTATTTTGGATTTTGTTGCAATACCCTCCTAGTACCCTCCCGATTGCGCTCTTCCGCCTGAAGCCGTTGGCACAATGTGGAGTGTCGTGTTTGGTGAGTACCGTCTAATATTCGGCGCTAACAGAAAGAGTAGTACCGTCTATTGTCATACGGTAGCTCAATCATGCCTGAAATCCGTCTAAGACCAGCCAATATCGTTTCTCGTTGTCTTCCTCTGCCCCATCTGCTAAATCGCAACGATGTCTCTTCTTCTTACACAACCAAATAACACTTTGATTTCTTAATACAACACCAAAGAACACTATATGGTCTTACGCAACAAATGAAAGTAGGTCTCTCCTTTTTATACGACTGTAGACCACAGTCTCTCCTTACTTCACAACCAAACAACACCGTCTCAACTTATTTCACCAAAAAAAAAAAAAAAACTCTCTCCTTATTACACGAAAAGAACAACGTTTCTCCTTATTACACAACCAAAGAACACTGACTCTATTATTACACGACAAAAGAACACTGTCTCTTCTTATTACACATCCAAAGAACACTATATCTACTTACTACACGACAAAAGAACACTGTCTCTTCTGTTTACACAACCAAAGAACACTGTCTCTTCTTATTACACGAATAACGAACACTACCTCACCTTATTACACGAAAAAGACCCTTGTTTCTCCTTATTACACAACCAAAGAACACTGCCTCTCCTTATTACACGACAAAATAACACTGTCTCTTATTATTACACGACCAAAAAAACAATGTATCTTCTTATTATCCCCCAAAGAACACTTTCTCTTTCTGACATCGCTTACACTGTAACCCTCTTAAAGCTTCTTTCCGGTAATCGTCGTTAGTTCCTCAGCCAGTCCGAGGAAATCGGAACCTCCGTCATTTAACCCATAACCGCCTCCACCCAGCTCGTCCTAATGTGTTATTTCACGGTCCAGAATCCACCGTCATACACCAGGGCTGAATCGATGTAACATTGTCATACTCTCCGGTATTCAATGAAGGGATTCTTCTCATCTTCATAAAGGAACATTTTGCTTATTCTGTTCAGCCCATAGTCGCCCCGGGTAGCTCAGTGACTAGATCGCCTGCCTTTACTCACTGTACTTGAGTTTGAATTCTCATCGCGGCGTGTGTATAACATTGTTTTGGGCTAGCAGGTCGACCTAGCTTAACATGGGTACCATAGAATTTCTCGGGAAATAAAGGCGGATAGGTTTATAAATATATGGGGCTAGTACCATGTGGCTAGTACCATGTAGTACCATGTGGCCAGTCTCTCTGGCCGAGGGGTTACAACACTTTCTCCGTAATCCCGTTTATTACGCAGTCTCGTAGCGGACGAGAGCTGGAAGCGGTTCGACCCCCGCTGGTGACTTGCGGGATAACTGAGCCGGCCGCTCAGAAAGCAATGGCAAACTACTGAGCGTAATCTTGCCAAGAAATCAACAGACAGCTGAAAGATGATGCTGTTGACAGCGATGTCCTATAGCTGATATGCGGGGGGGGGGGGGGGGGGCGGTGAAAGTACCATGTGACTAATACGTCTCAATGCTTGTAGAATGTCCCTCACTTTTTCTTATTATCTTGTTCAACTCTTAACTGATTATTAACATTAGTTTTCTTATGCAACCTTCTTTAATTTGATAAATAATACAACATGCCTGCAACGATATCAACACATTTCATGTCATAATTATGACACACCCCTACTTCCCATATCCCGCCATCCATTTTTGTTTGGTCCAAATCTACTTTTTTATTTGACAATGAATCCGTTAATTTCTGCCATGTACCTTCCATCTGATGTTATTGTTGGCAAGAAATCAATCCTAGACTTGTTGCCGACCAAGGCATATTGTCTGGTCTGCAGTGTCGTAATTTTATCTTTAGGTTGCATTTCTCGCACAAGGGTAAGGCTTTGCCCTCACAATTGCCACTCCGCTCGAAACTTTTGGTACAATGTGGAGTTTCGGGTGTGATGAGCTCCTCCCAACATTCGGCGCTAATAGAAAGCACGTAGTACGTGTACTGTCATAAGGTAGCTCAGTCATATCTGACTGAGACCCAACATTCGTCGTTAACAGAAAGCGGGTAGTACTGTCTACTGTCATACGGTAGCTCAGTCATATCTGACTGAGACCCAACATTCGTCGCTAACAGAAAGCAGGAAGTACCGTCTACTGTCATACGGTAGTTCAGTCATATCTATGACCCATCATTCGACTCTAGCAGAAAGCGGGTAGAACAGTGTACTGTCACTTATATCTGACTAAGACCTGAAAACGCAAAGTCCATTAGACCTTCAGTAAAGTTGTTCCTACCTGCCAACGCCAGTATGAAGATCACGGACGTGGATGTTGACCGCCGTCCACAGAAGATGTAGAAGGCAATAGCATTGCCCACTACTCCGACCACGCTGAAGACAGTCAACATGCAGACTACGATCTGTGGACAGAGGGTATCTGAATCAGCAACTAGAAAATCAATAATAACTCAGGTAAAATATCAGATGTGGTCTGTATCCATTCTCAGTCAACAAATAGAAAATCATTCATATCATCTGATCTCATCTGATCTCATCTGATCTCATCTCATCTCATCTCATCTCATCAGGTTCCCCTTCTACTTTGCGGTGTCGAGGTGAAGCATAAACAGCGGGTGAGTGCCCGTGTATGGGCTTCATATATCGAGGTTCCTACGGTCTCTGTAATTCATGCAATCCATCGTTTACGTGGCCGGCCTCTTCTTCTGCTTCCATCTGGTCTGTACATCAGTAAATCATTAAGAATTCAAAAATATCACAGGCGGTCCATATGCTATCTCAATCAGCAACTAGAAAATCAACAATAACTCATGTAACATATCAGAGGCTGTCCATATGACACCGCAATCAACACCTAGTAATTCAACAATACGTTTAGCTAGTTACATATCCTTTACATGACGTTGCAGTCAACCTCAGCATTTTTTGGCTGCTTGTGATTTCTTCGCAAGTTTATTTTCAGTAATTTGCCATTACTTTCTGAAAGACCGGCACACATACCATTTTATGAAAACCAACGCAAGGAGGTTGGCAGCCAAATCTCCGGCAGCTCTGTTTCGAACGCGGAATGCGGGATTACGAATTACGTCCATAACCAATTCGCCACAGAGACGGCTAATCAACAATACATTCCTCTATGAATGTAAAATGCGCAATTATGAACAAAAGATGAGTGACTGGAAGGGCCGAATCTAAGACGGGCCATTGTGCGCAATTTGTGACAGTTTGAAAATAAAGTTCGTTCGGTCGTCTTAAACTCTGTAAAATATCATAGGTTGACCATATGATATTTCAGTCAGCAACTAGAAATGACTTATGAACTCATGTAAAATATCAGAGGTGGTATGCATATATGACATGTCAATCAATAAATACGACAATACCATTAACTACACATTTAAAATATCAGAAGTGGTAGAGAACTGGCTACTTGCAACAGCAGAAGATGGTCCACATTCTTTGGGTATGTCGTGAGAAGAGGAAAGCTGATGCATGTCACCACAACGGATAGGTTGGAGGGGGAAGAGTCAGGTTGAGCCCAAGAGAGAAGATGCTAGGCAATATGGCATGGACGAACATCAGTAACACAATGTATTGGCAGTAGATGAGGCAGAAAGCTGTGGACAAGGCATGCACACCAGTGCATTGAGGATTAAGTATCATCCCCAAATTTCCTGCCAACTGGCGTAGGCGTTCATGTCTCTCCACAGATCTCGGTCTTTGATACTCTGGATCAGCCCCATGCCACCGTCTCAGCCCTTTCAGCATCAATTCTCTTGGTCTGTCTCTGCCTCTTGTCCCCTTGATCTTTCCAGTTGTTTTGATTTTCTCCGATGCCTCAGTTCTCATCCCATGACCAGAGAGAGCTGTTTGTCTCTTTCGTATTGTTGTATATAACGTTCTAGTTTCATTAGCATCTTCCGGGAAATTGTTGTTAGTTACTTTATCAGTCCAAGAAATTCGCAACATTCGCCTCAGGAATCATATCTCTGTTGCTTTCAAGTTCTTCCTAATTTATCTAGTATTAACAATAAGAAAAACTACTGAGCGTAATCTTGCCAAGAAACCAACAATCAGCTGAAAAATGCTGATGTTAACAGTAATGTCCTGTAAAGGATATACAAATATTTATTTATTATAACTATAAGAAAGAAAATGTTGATGGATCAGTGGCAAATACTGGGGGAAAAAAGCACTCATTCTGTCGCGCCAGCATTGTCCCCCTGTGACGAAACGCCTACAGATCGGCAGATCTCTGCATAATATCCCTTTGAAGGGAGTGCGATGCGTTGGTCTCCCTTGAACTTAATATCAATTAATAGGGGATTTCCCTAGAAAAGTAGTGCGGGGCGGCGCTATTCTAGTTATTTATAGAACAATCTAGAATGTTCCCCCAAGTGCGTACGTGGTCTTGATCTCTAGGTTCACGAGTGCTTCATGCAGCACGGGTTGGAAGAACGTATCGTGACTCTGGTTTTCTCCATGAATCATGGAATTCACGCGGCCCGTGTAGACAAGTTGAAGGCGCACTGAGTTTGTCGTGATGAGTCGCCAGCCGGACCTCAGCGTAGACAGATCACAGCCACAGGGCTGCTGTAATTTGGATGTCAATATGCGCGGCCAGAGCGGACATCTGCAGTCAAGTTGGTGATTGTTAAATCACAGGATCTGTTATTGCTATACTGAAGAAGATTCGAGAGCTTCACCATGAGCTCTAGGGGTCCACTCACTCCAGTGCCTATCAAGAAGTTGATTGAGGCCATACTGGGAGTGGTCTTCTGATTCTGCGAGATCAATGTTGGAAGGAGCTGAGTGCTGAATATGTCGGTAGGTCTAGGTTAGGACCTCCGTCAAGAGTCCGACGAGTGGCATCCGATCCCGAAAGGATCCAACACTGAAACGTCTGGTGATTCTAGCCAGTGAAGCACTGGTGAAATTCAAACTCAGTGTAAACCTTGGTGATTGCAAGGTCATGAACTTTCAAGTTGAGCCAAGTGATCATTGTTACCGGTCATCATGGACTCTGTTATGCTTCCGGCCCGGCTGGGTTGTCATGGGACACCGTGTATCATTTATGCTTGAATAGTGTTTCTACATTGGTTTACCTTTTTGAAGCCAACAGGTGGTCCAGTGACCTAAGACATTGGTTACATACGTGGTGGGAACACCAGAGTGACATGTTTGTGAAGGTAGGGAGCTACCTCATTCCAACGTGGTGAACTGTTGACATGGTTGTTAAGGTAGGGAGCTACCTCATGCCAACGTGGTGAACTGTTGACACTGTATGCTAGGTTGTGATTGATACCCTCCGATCAGGGTAGTTACATGATACTGTGTGAAGATCTATTGATCCAAGGACATGGAAATAAGGTGAAGTGTTTAGTCACCTGATAGACTTTGCCAGTGACATTTTGTGTTCATGTGGAGCAACCGCTCATTTTGTAGGTGACATATCAGTGTGTGGGTCACTTATGAGATAGAAGAGTGACCAGGCTCTTGTGTATTTTGATACGGTGCTGCATGTACTTTTTCTGCAAGTGGGAGACCGCTAATGTTCTAGGGTCGGCCCAGACTTCATCAGGAGTGTGACGAGTGAAATAGTACGACAGCAAGGAAGGATTCTTGTTCATCGGTGCAGTGTCAGTCAGGCAGTGGTACTGCGCTTGATCAGCCCTTGTTTGGTTCTCTGTGTGAAGAGGGAACTTTGGAGAGGCAGCAGACCTTGGAGTTCCGGTCCACTGGAGGAGCCTGGGTGAGTCGCTACCACGACTGGACAACCGCACGAGCTATCGTCCGCCTCCATGATGAAGAATACTCATCTGCATGTCTGATCTTGTACATAGTCTCTTCTAGTCTGGCTTTCAGCCATCCTTCTCTGTGTTGTGGTTGACTTAGTTCAGAATTAAAATTTGGTTTTCTTAGCTATGACTTTGTGCAGTGATATGACTGGTGTCTGGTCCGAGCCCCCTTGGGGTCGGGAACCCTAGGTGAGGGAGGGGAGGTCCAGTTGTCCCGGCTTGTGTGGGGCCTGGTAGATGTAGAGTGCTATTGAGGTGGTTGGAGCAAAGGCTGGGGATATTATCTATCGTGGCAAACCAGTCCAAGCCCCGGCGGTCTTGTCACACCCCAGCAAAACGTCAAACAGCTCGCCGATTTCATCGCACACAGCACTACCTCCGTAGCGCCAGCAATGTCCACCAAGAGTCTCCTGAAACATTGGTCCTCTGGTCTGCACGGCCCAGCCCGGAGATTGAACCCACAACCTGGTAGCCCGGGCAGACGGTTAACGACTTCGACGCAGGGATTGACAAAACATCTTACACTAGTGGAAACCAATGTTTTATCTAAACATGCCAACAGCAAAGAGTAGATATATAGCAACTGGAAATATTGTGAAGGAAAATGATTGTCCAGGCATCTGTAAAGAATGTAGTTTGCAATTGTCTTCATTCTTAGCACTGACCATAATATTCGATGACCATAGTCATTGTCTCCAAAAAGAGTTGTTGTTGCTGTTGTTTTTTTTGTTTTTGTTTTTTTTTGAGGAGAAATAAACTGCAGAATTCGGTAATACTGGCAAGACTGATGGGAAAACAAATAAGGACAGTTTAAGAAGTAATTATCCAGATGGCTTGGCCACATGGCATAATGGAGACAGAATCACAGAGCTGATCCACGACTCTGGTGATCGTGTGAGTGGTGAAACATAACCACACAAGCTTATCGGCATAGCACATGATGATAATGAAATATTGAAGACCGTATGTGTTGTTACATCCATCATCCCAAATCTTGTATATCCATTTATTTTATCTCTCCGGTGTATTATTATTACGCCTGTTTGCGTCTTGTTTTTGCCAATTTTTCATCTTGTTTTTGTCGGCTACATTTGTCTTTCCTATTTTAGATTTTTATCTCGCACAGTTTCAAGTGTGGCTTCAACATGTTCGTCCTAGCACCCTGTTGTGAAACAATGTTTTAATTCACATTCACATGTAAACTAATGTTCTTTCTTTCTTTCTTTCTTTCTTTCTTTCTTTCTTTCTTTCCTTTTTTCCCTTCTTTTATGTTTTTCTATGCTTAATTCGTCAGTATATCCCCTAAGCGCGCGTTCTCTCCAACTTCGTGCCATTTCTAGTTAATTAATTATCTAATTAATTAAATGAATCATCCTATCTCGTTTCTACTGCTTCTTCTTCTTCTTCTATTGTTGTTGTGTTTTGTAATGTCCTTTCTGATTTCTGATGAATCTGTTGTCGATTTCGTGTGTTTAAACACCTTGTGTGTCTGTTACATTGTTCATTACAGTAATTCACAAACCGACTCCGCATTTGTCAACAAAACAAACCTAGCTAATGTATTTTGTAAAAGTAGAATTTGTGTATGGATATGGAGCGTGGATTATGAGTATACAAGCTGATAAACATCTAATGGCAGTGTAAATGTGGTTTCTGAGGACAATGCAAAGAATACCATGGATTGGCAGAAACAGCAATGAGAAAGTCACTAATGAAGCAAATGAAAACCGTAAACTGATTAGAGTAGTTAGACGTAGACAGTCGAATATTTTGGGCAAGTTTTGAGAAGAAATAGACTGGAAAACTTGGTGACAACTGGCGAGATTGTGGGGAAAAGAAGCAGGGAAAGGCAGATAAGTAAATAACTGGATGGCTTGACCATATGGCATGGTCGAGACAAGAACACAGAGCTGATCCACGACTCTGGTGATCGTGTAGGATAGTGAAACATGACCGCCCACGTTTACCGGCATGGCACGTGATGCATGAAGTGTAATACTTCCCTTGATGTTCCATGCACGGCTTGAGTGCCAAAACTGTGTGTATGCAGTTCAGTTGTCGCTTTAAACTAACCACAACTTTGCATAGAAAGAGGATGTTTTTGTATTTGGCCTCTTGGTTTGTACAACTTGGAATAGAAAGAATCTGTGGTTGTATATCTGTCACGGAAATTCTTGGAGTTGTCGATCGATGAAAGACTGTCGCGTTATTCGGCTACAGGCGGCAGCCACTCTTTGATGTTGGAGACAGACTGTCCTGGTGAAAGTCGGCAAGATCTTTTGTTGTGGGGAAAACAGGTCTCTGGATCACAAGCCGGCAAGACTTTTTGAAGTACCGGGACAATTCCCCAGATGAAAGCGGAATAGACGGCCAGTTGTTTCCATCCAGTCGAAAAAGGAGAGAGGAAAATAGCTTATAGACGCCTACTGTCTAGACAGCTTTGTGACGTCATTCAGACACAGTATTAAAACAGTCTGGATAAACAACTTTGGCGGGAGTCGACCAAATGTTGTGAAGCAATAAGAACGTGTGTATTATTCCTGGTTTGATTCTGGAGAGAGACTACAGTGTCTTATGTTGATTTACATCGGCGGACATTTATCCAGTGTGTGAATTCGTAGTCTCAATTTCAAACAGGAATAAATATATGGTATTTAATTAAATAAACCCAAATTAGATTATTCTTAGGAATCGAGTGTGGTAATGTGCGTGATGAGAACGTATTATAGGAGTGTCGGCAGCAGTAGGCTATCGCGGTGCTTAAACTAGCTAGTGTGAGATATCAATTAACTCAGTGAGTTAAGAACAATGTAGTGGGATGATATTTAGGGAGATTGAGGATGGTTTGGGGGATAAAGGAAATGTCAAGTGGTAGGATCTTCCAGTAGGATATCTACTGGGTTTCTGCACTTTTCCTTTAGTCTTTCCTTGTCTTACCATGACTCAAACCGATGTGATGAGCCCCTCTGCCTTATGACAAAGTTTAGTTCTATATTATATATCTGAGTGCGGCCGTCGGCCTACACTCACCTAATAAAGGTCGGAATCGGGTTGCTCTCACCAGGTGTGTTCTCTCTTCAACAGGTTCCACTATGTTTTCCAAAAAGTAGCAGAAAATTATGGCTCGATCAGTGAAGGCGTTTTTGTTTTACTCAGCGGCTTTTGCACTGGGCCCATAACCCAGAGGGTTTGCCGGAACCTGGCCTCTGCTGAGCGGGGACCGATGATCATATAAGAGTGATTCCTCGGTGGTAGTGCTTATTATAGTCTAGTGAAGATACTTACAATACCGCCAGTAACAGGAACAATAGTGGTTATACAGATACATTGAAAATTAACATTGTTTTTTCCAATTGATGAATTCCGGTGTGAAATTAACTACTAACATTTTGTGTCAAAGTGACAGTAAATATTATTTTACTGTACAAGTGTTATCAGATCCCAGAACTTTTAGTGACATATTAGTCATACTGTGTGTGTAGGATTCATGGTCAGTATTGGACTATATCCACTATTGGTGACCAGGCATCCGGACTATCCAAGAGCTATTGGAGGAAGTTGACATTTGGCCGGAGAGACGCAGCATTTGGTGAGGTCTTCTGTACTTGATCTATGGTGCTGTTGTGTGGACAGTATTGTGATGAAGCAGACTTTGCTCCTGAGCTATTCGGTCGGATTCTGCATACACACTAGATTATACGACAGACATTCTACACATACACGTTGCACATACCTGACACTTTTCGTTATTAAATTATTTTGTCATTTTTTTTAGAAGCTGGAGTTGTGTGGTATGTTTTGGAACAGAATGAGAGGGGGTATGGTCCAGTGGTAAGAGAGAGAGAGAGAGAGAGAGAGAGAGAGAGAGAGAGAGAGAGAGAGAGAGAGAGAGAGAGAGAGAGAGAGTGATCCAAGGACTGACGGGATGTTGTGGACAGAAAGCTAGGAGATCCTCAAGATAATGATATGGGGTTAAAAGAATGTGGGTGTTGATTCCCCTCACCCCAGGGACGACACATATTACGACAATATGTCATCTTGGTTAGGTTAACTTAGGATAGAAATATGTTGTTGGTTTATTTGTCCTTATGATTAGGACAACTTGGGATAGAAAGAGGTTGTGGTTGTATTTGTCCTCTTGGTAGGATAACTTGGGATAGAAATGGTTGTGGTTGTATTTGTCCTCTTGGGTAGGATAACCTGGGATGAAAAGATGATATTTTGTATTTGTCCTCTTGGTTAGGACAACTTGGGATAGAAAGAGGTTGTTGTTGTATTTGTCCTCTTGGTTAGGATAATTTGGGATAGAAAGAGATTGTTGAGTTATTTGTCCTTGTGGTTAGGACAACTTGGGATAGAAAGAGGTTGTTGTTGTATTTGTCCTCTTGGTTAGGATAATTTGGGATAGAAAGAGATTGTTGAGTTATTTGTCCTTGTGGTTAGGACAACTTGGGATAGAAAGAGATTGCTGTTTTATTTGTCCTTATTTTGTTTTATTTGTCCTTATTGTTTTCGTCAACTTGACATTGATGTCTATCAAATCTTGCAGGACATCACACCTATAGCAGACTGATGATTTTGATGTTGTTGTCGTCGTTGATGTTCTTGATGAATGTTGATGTTGTTGTTGTTGCTGTTGTTAATATTGATGAAGTTGTTGTTTATTATGATGGTGCTGTTATTGACGTTGTTGATGATGTTACTTTTGATGATGAAGTTGATATCTTGAATGTTGTTGTTGATATTGATGATGTAGATGTTGTTGATGACCTCAATGCCTCTGAGCTATCCACAAATTGCGTATCCTTTACAGGACATCGCTGACATACCCATCATTTTTTTTGTATGTGGTTTCTTAGCATGTTTATGTTCAGCAGGTTGCCACTGTTTTCTGAACGACCAACACTCATACTATTGTATGAAAACCAACACAAAGCAGTCTACTTCCAAATAACTGTGATTCGAACGCGGTTTGCTGGATTACGAATAGCGCCCGTAACCCAGTCGCCACTGAGCCGGCTTTTTAACTCTGGAATTTCAGATAATAATTTGATAAATTTATATTTTTTTCTGAGAATCGGGATATAATTGTCCTTGGGAGACTTGCAATGACTTTGTCTTCCTTGTCGGGACATGCTTTTCAGTCGTCTAACGGTAAGGTTGCCAGACTGTGTAACTGAGAAACCAGGACATATCTCTTCAGTAAACACACAGAATGAATGATGTTAAACTTTGTTATACCGTCACTTACCGACAGGCGGTTTAAAGACACATGGATCGACTTCACTGCCTCCGGTTTTATCACATATGGAAAGTATTCTACAACACATTTGTCCTACCAACTCTATGCTACCAATGCCAAACCTGGACAGTGATGGAAAAAGAGAAAAGAAAAATCACAACAGAAATGAGATTCCTGAGAAGAATACGCAATGTATTAAGACGAGAGAAGATCAGAAATGAAGAAATCAGGACTAATGTGGGGATTATATCAGCGTAGAATTTTATTAGAAGGTATTAAGTCAAATGGTTTGGAAATGTAATAAGGTTACCAACTAACTGTATACCACAACAAGCTATGATGCACATACCAGATGGACGCAGAGAAAGAGACCGACCGGGTACACGATGGACAGAAGGATAGAAGAGTCCATGGGAATCTCGATACATGAAGCTCTTAAGCGGGCACTCTCCCACTGTTTATACTTCACCTCGACACCGCAATGCACAAGAGGAACAATGTGAGATGTGATGAGGTCTCTTTCCGCAGAGCTACCTGTGAGTATAGTTTAGCTTGAAACCCAGTCTGCACAAGTCAAAAAGACGGACATAGACTGACCCTACTGACCACAACATAATGAAATATCCTAATTAAACTGTTATATAGAATGAAAATCGAGACAGATTTGCATTTAATTAAATCTTTATTTAAGATTAAATCAAACGTGTAAGGACGGACGTCCCGAAAACATTTTATTCGGAGCAGTAAAATATTTCATTAAATATCTGGGCGTCCGACACCCCTATTAACGGTGTATTTGGTCACTGTACAGATACAGTTCTGGCCCCGCATCCGGTCAAGTATCGCGGAGAGTGTTCTAGTTCTTGTGGTTTGGTCATCATGTGATTGTTAGCTAACTCTCACGTTCAAGACAGAGACGACCGTTGTGTCTCTGCTTGACATCACCACCATTCCCAGCAGCCATCTTATATAGGGAACGATATGAAAGTGTAAAACGCAAGATCGACTTCATTGCATCAAATTAATCCCATATGGCTCCGTCTCTGAACACAGGTTAGCCTGCCGAAAGCGTCGCACAAAGCGCGAACTCCGTAGCCCCAGCGACGACCCTCCAGGAGTCTCCGAGAAAATTGCACTGTGAACCGAACGACGTAGCCCGAAATCGAACTCACGACCTTCGGAGCACGATGGCTGGCAGTATAAATACTTTGCCACGGAGACTCCCTATTACATCATCATCATGTGCCTTGTCTATATACTTGGCGGTCATGTTTCGCCATCTCACACTATCACCATAGTCGTGGATCAACTCTGTGTTATTGTCTAGACCATGCCATGTGGCCAAACCATCTAGACATTTACTTTACCCTATTTAGGAAACGGAAATAATGTAAAATAGATTCTTCCGGTCGCGGGACACTGTTCATGAAACCTCATACCTAACTTGGCGTGGTAATCAAGTAATGTACCGTCTGTGGCGATTATTCATACAGATGGAACACCATCCACGAAGTAATAGTTTGATAAATGTATATTTTCCCTGAGATTAGCGATCTAGTTGCGGTGGCGTGACTTATAATGAATTTGTATTACTTGCCTGACCTTGTCTTATCAATTCGCTACGGATCTTTTGGTAATTGCTGTGGTTATTTCTGGCACTGCGTATGGATACAGATTGTGGTCAGTTGTCTCGTTCTTGGTTGTTGTAAGCCTTGGAGTAGTAAGATGTCACTTCAGTTGCAGTTTGAGTCGTGCCAATCTTCTAAGTAATTATCCAGTGCCTTACCGGATAGTGTGGATGATCATGCCTCTCCACAAATTACGAGGTCTGACGCCTTGGATAAATAAGTGAGTTGACTCCGTTCCGTGTCATGACTTAAGAATGTCAAGAATGTTCTCACACTGTTTTCTTCTATCTCTCTTTCCGCAAATCTTTCCGGCTGTCACAACATGTTCCAGTTTTTTGTCTTCTCATATCTTCTTCTTCTTCTTTCGTTCGCCTGAAATATGTTTATAACTGTAATGTTGTCTCTTGTATGAATCTAACAGTCTTTTTTAGTTCATTCAGCGGTCCATAGAGTTTATCTTCCACTGTTGTCTTTCTAGGCCAGAAGGTTCGCCTGGATATGTTGTAGTTTGGGCAATCCTGGAGTATGTGCTCTGCTGTCTGCGACGCCAAACCACATGTGCACATGGCTGAGTCACCAATCTTGAATTTTGTATACATGTGGTTGCGTAATCTATTGTGTCCTGTTCTGAGGCGCAGAAGAATGACCTGTTCTGGTCTGTCCATAACGTGGTAGTCGTCTTGAGTAAGGTTTGGTGGTCTTCTGACTGATTTGATCATTCTTTTCTTTTGGTGGTATGTAATAGGCACATCTGGTTGTTCTTCTTGTGCTCCTTCCTTAGCCAATCGATCAGCTCTGTCGTTTCCGGGGATTCCACAGTGGGATGGTATCCACTGTATGGTGATCTTACGCTGACTGCTAAGTTCAGAAAGTAGTGTCCTCAGAACTGGCAATTTCCCAGTTCTCATATCATAGCCAAAGAAAGATGACTGACTCTTTCTGATGTTTGTGATAAGGTGTCTTGGCGACTCAGCTTCCCTTAAAACGTCCTGATTGCTCATTTTCAGAATTCTTCTGTAAAACCGCATCTCCAAGGCTTCCAGGGATTGTTTCGCCTGTTTACTTAATTGTCCAGGATTCGAAGCCATATCTTAAAACTGGTTCTATGTAAAATGCCTTTTAAATCTTTTAAATAATGCAAATTACAGTTGTAGACGTTGTTGATCATCATGTATTATTCCGATATCTTACTCTGTTAGTCTTTCAAACTTAAATACATTTGCATGACATTTATACTAGAGGTTGTTCATTTCGGGTGGACGCATTACCGTCTTTTTCAACATGGCTGAAAGAAACGGATAGAAGCGTTTTTCGACCCAACGCTGTGTTACCAAAGCCAATCATGGACAGCCCTAGAAATAGGCAATCGTAAAATCATATTATGTGAGATGAGATGCATAAGAAACGCTATTGGAACAAGAAGTGAAAGATACACAAATGCGAAACTGAGAACAAATATAGTGACTATTGCTGGCTTTGTAGAACATAAACGAATTAAATCGTTTAGACATTTATTTATAATGGAATGAGATAAATCAGCAGACAGAGCGTTCTACATGAAAACATTGGGATACTAGGCACGGACAGAAGAGTTGGCTAGATGGTGTAAAAGAGACATTCAAAGAAATCAAATATGACGTTAATACAAGCAACAACAACAAAAAATACAGATAATTGCATCTGCCTCCTTTCTGTGACGCTTCACGGCAAAAGTAGTAATACACATTAAGAAGAAGAAACATTAGAAGAAGAAGACGAAAAAGAAGTAGGATAAAGAAAAGAAACACAAACAGGAAGAGGACAAGGAATAGGAAAAGAAGAAAAAAAAACACTATTATGTTAGCTGAAAGCAGATAATGTTATGAGCGCGACCGGGCAAGGGTTCAACGCTTGCACTCGTCGTCCGCTAACAGAAGAAACGCCTGGCCATCTATTTCCCCGTGTATTTAGACCTACACCACGTGATGGCCTTGTCATGTCACAAACAGAAGAAACGCCTGGCCATCTATTCCCCGTGTATTCAGGCCGACACCACGTGATGGCCTTGTCATGTCACAGAAAGAAGAAAAGCCTGGCCATATATTTCCCCACGTATTCAAGCCGAAACCACGTAATGGCCCTGTCACATCACAAACAGAAGAAACGCCTGGCCATCTATTTCCCCTCGTATTCAAGTCGACACCACGTGATGGCCTTGTCATATCACAGACAGAAGAAACGCCTGGCCATTTATTTCCCCGTGTATTTAGGCCTACACCACGTGATGGCCTTGTCATATCACAGACAGAAGAAACGCCTGGCCATCTATTTCCCCTCGTATTCAAGTCGACACCACGTGATGGCCTTGTCATATCACAGACAGAAGAAACGCCTGGCCATCTATTTCCCCGTGTATTTAGGCCTACACCACGTGATGGCCCTGTCACATCACAAACAGAAGAAACGCCTGGCCATCTATTTCCCCTCGTATTCAAGTCGACACCACGTGATGGCCTTGTCATATTACAGACAGAAGAAACGCCTGACCATCTATTTCCCCTCGTATTCAAGTCGAAACCACGTGATGGCCCTGTCATATCACAAAAAGAAGAAACGCCTGGCCTTCTATTTCCCCGTGTATTTAGGCCGACACCACGTGATGGCCCTGTCATATCACAAACAGAAGAAACGCCTGGCCATCTATTTCCCCGTGTATTCAGGCCGACACCACGTGATGGCCCTGTCATATCACAGACAGAAGAAACACCTGGCTTTCTATTTCCCCGTGAATTCAGGCCGACACCACGTGATGGCCCTGTAATATCACAAACAGAAGAAACGCATGGCCATCTATTTCCCCGTGTATTCAGGCCGACACCACGTGAAGGCCCTGTCATATCACAGACAGAAGAAACACCTGGCTATCTATTTTCCCACGTATTCAAGTCGACACCACGTGATGGCCCTGTCATATCACAGACAGAAGAAACGCCTGGCCATCTATTTCCCCGTGCATTAAGGCCGACACCACGTGATGGCCTTGTCATATCACAAACTGAAGAAAAGCCTGGCCATCTATTCCCCGTGTATTCAGGCCGACACCACGTGATGGCCCTGTCATATCACAGACAGAAGAAACACCTGGCTATCTATTTTTCCACGTATTCAAGTCGACACCACGTGATGGCCCTGTCATATCACAAACAGAAGAAACGCCTGGCCATCTATTCCCCGTGTATTCAGGCCGACACCACGTGATGGCCTTGTCATATCACAAACCCATAGTAGGAAACTACTTCGTGATTTATTGTTGTTTTACTAATGGTTTCGGAAACGGGGTGGCGTAGTGGCTAGACGCTCGACTGCCGGGCTGGTGGTCATAAGTTCGAATCCAAATCGGCGAGGATGTGTTTAAAACTGCTCTTAATTCGAAGGTTTAACCCTGCCCAAAATGGGTTCTATGAAATGTTTTGGGAAATAAAGGCACCGTGCGATACTGACCATATAAACCACCAAATGCTGACTGGTCTATACAAGTGTGATTCTAGCACCATATGTCCAGAGAGTCTAATGACGCGTCCAAAAAGTTCTCTACTTTACTTACTAATCGATACATATACTGGTCGCTTTAACTGGGTTGCCTTATGCAGTAATGTGTGGCTGCTAGTTTTCTAGTGATTGCCGCTTCCATCGACGATGAACTATATTTTTCTTGCGGACATTTGTGTTAGCATTCTGACCGCGGCATCATGCATAGTATACCTTTGCGGTCTGTTAGTTTGTCGAGACTCCTGTCTTTTCCACTTTTCACATGGGAGAGTGAGGAGCATTTTGTGTGATATTCACTGGGACAGGAATGGAGCATTATGGGAACGACCCGTTGCCGTGAAGTTGGAACTGCAGCTAAGTTACGACTAAAGAACATCGATGTATCCATGCTGATCACACGAAATCTATGTTCACATATCTGCCAAAGAAATCTCATGTAATTGTGTATGTGTGTTTTTTTTTTTTTAATTATTATTATTATTTGTTTTATAGGTCGCTCACTTTAAACTCAACTGTAGTCCATACGCACTACTCCAAGTAGCACTGGACTGCACTGCGTGGTATTAGCTTTCCATATTACCAGTGTTCCTCGCCATCAAGCAAACCGACTCTATTTTCAGAGGCCCTTGTAATTTGCGTCCCCAAGTAAAGGACGACATGTTAACATTTTAGTCCAACTAACCGGTGTAGGGGATGAACCCCTTACCTCGGCATCAGAACACCGGGTGTTTAAGAACGCGCGTTCTTATCCATTGATTCTTTAAAAAAACAAAAAAACAAACGCACAGTTAGTTTAAAGAATGGGGTGATTAGAATACAGCTAGTAATAATGAGAAGAATAAGACGTACGAGTGGCTTTACTTGAGCAGTTTAAGTGGGACATTGTTCACCTCCCCCCTTACAGCTCGGACTTGGCACAAGCGATTATCATCTCTTCGAGAAGATGAAGGTCTGGCTAGCTACCCGGCGGTTCTACACCATAGAGGAGCTCGCGGATGGAGTCAACAACTGGCTTAGTACCCTGGCGGCGCCGTTTTTTGACGAGGGTCTACAAAATCTCATACCAAGATACAAGTGCCTGAATTAAGGTTGTGGAAAAGTAATTCAGTGATGTATGTAACTTTTGTATGTATTTAGATATTATAATCAATGTGTTAACATTTTTACCATTGTTAACATTTTTAATATTTTGGAATATTGTTCCAATTCCCTGTCGGCCCACCCTGGATCTTCTTAAACCTTAATTCTTTTCTATTCTTGTTAACCGAGGACGGTGAGAGGTTCTTTCTCTTTATTCATTCTCTCCTTTGGCCCTACGCAGTCAGGGTTGCGCTCTTCTCCTCACATCACCGTAGCAGAAGTAAGTGGTCCTTGCTCCTGTTTTTACCTCTGTTTCAGTTATATAGAACCAGTTTTGCTGTATGGAAGTGAATCTTGGAATGTAAATGAACAAATTAAGAAGAAATTAAAAGCAACAGAGAAGTGGTTCCTGAGACGAGTGTAGCGAATTCCTTGGACTGCCAGAGTAACTAACAACGATTGCCTGAAACAGGATAATGAAACTAGAATACTATATACAACAATAAGAAAGAGACAAAGAGCTTTCTTCGGTCATGTGATGAAAAGAGAGGCATGGGACAACATCGTGACAACTGGAAAGATGGAAGGGAACAGAGAGCCAGAGGCAGACCAAGAGAAATGATGCTGCATGGATTGAGACGGTGGCATGAAGGAATATCATCAGCAGAGTTGATCCAGAACACCAAAGACCGAGATCTTTGGAGAACTATGAACGCCTATGCCCGCTGGCCGGGCACTTGATGATGATGATATAAGTATGACTAAAACATAATGTGTAAGTATGAGTAAAACACAACATGTAAGTATGACTAAAAGATAACATATAAGTATGACTAAAAGACAACATATAAAAATAAATAAAAGACAATATATAATTATGACTAACACACAACATATAAGTATGGATGAAACAAAATATATAAACATGACTAAAACACAGCATATACGTATGCATAAAACACAGCATATAAGTATGCATAAAACACAGCATACAGCATATAAGTGTGACTAGTGTCAGGTCTTAGTCTTGAGCTACCGTATGACAGTAGACAGCACTACCTGATTTCTTCTTGCGCCGATTGTTGGGCACCAAACCTGATACCCCATATTGTGCCAATGGATTCTGGCAGAGGAGTGAAATTGGGAGGGTACAAGCTTCACATTATTTCAAGGAAATGCAACCTAAAGACTAATTGTCATGGCAGGACAGACCAGGCCTTAAGCTTTGGTCGGCAACTGGTCTAAGATGAACGCTCCGAGAGGCGGACAGCTAGATTATTGCTTTGCTGACCAGGTTGTTTGTCTTGTTCCAGAGAGGGATCGTGCTGCATGGGCAAGACATGGTCCTTAAATTCAGCACAGGCTTTGTGTTATGGAGAGATATAACATCATTTCACAAACTATCGTCTGTCAAGACAACAAGGTGCCAGTCAGTCATAAGTATGACTAAAACACAACATATAACTATGACTAAAACACAACATATAAGTATGACTAAAACACAACATATAAGTATGACTAAAACACAACATATAAGTTTGACTAAAACCAACATATAAGTATAACTAAAGCACAACATATATGTATAACTAAAGCACAACATATATGTATAACTAAAGCACACACATATACGTATGACTAAAACACACCATATAAGTATAACTAAAGCACAACATATAAGTATGACTAAAACTAACATATAAGTATGAATAAAACACAACATATAAGTATGAATAAAACACAACATATAAGAATAACTAAACCACGCACATATAAGTATGGCTAAAACACAACATATAAGTATGAATAAAACACAACATATAAGAATAACTAAACCACGCACATATAAGTATGGCTAAAACACAACATATAAGTTTGACTAAAACACAGCATATAAGTTTGACTAAAACACAACATATAAGTTTGACTAAAACACAACATATAAGAATAACTAAACCACGCACATATAAGTATAAGAAAACCACACACATATAAGTATAACAAAACCACACACATATAAGTACGACTAAACTACACACATATAAGTATGACTGACATATGCCTGGGTCATTGACATTGAGATGAGTGACCTTTGTAGCGGGACTACGAGAAAAACAACCAGCCATGAGAAATAATGGTGAGCGTAGATGGAGACCCCCAGGGTGGATGGGGCGAAAGACAGTGTATTTTTGTGTGAAGTCAGGGAACTTTAGGACAGTTTTAGGCTGGGGTGTAATGTTGTGGGGAGCCCAGGAAGGGGCTACACAGCAGGGTTAAAAGACAGTGGAAAACTTTGACTGGGCAGTGGAGGCTGAGACCGACTGAGGTTCGGTTCGTGTGAAGTCAGGGGACTTCTGGACAGTTGATGTTTTAGCGCCGATCGGATCGGTGGGCTAATACGTGGGAGCTTAGACTGACTGTAGGTCAGTTCTTTTGTAGTGTGGTTCTCCCAGTTGTGAATACAGGTCTAAAACCCAGTGGGGGTTGGATAGTTAATAGAGGCCTGAACCCAGAGTGGGTTGGATAGTTAGTGGAGACTAGACCCATTGTGTGGGTGTATTGTGTGAGATCCAGCTGTGGATAGGAGCTGGATTACCTGTCTTGTGAATTTGAGATTACGCAGGCTGTGAGAAGACAGTGATGTGTGCGTGTTAAGTTGTGAGGAGGATATGGATATTCTATGGATTATATTGTTTCTGGATATAGAGTTGTGTTCCGTTTGTCCGTGTTCTTTCTGCAATAAAGGATTATGTGCGCCAACGCAATCTTGTTTCATGACTGGTGAATGTGCACTGTGGGGGTGAGTTATAATGTAAGACAGTTAGATAGCTCAATTGACACACCAGGAGTATCGTTACCTAGACAACGACCATATCACGCACTTATCATCAAGAACTTCGTGATAATGACTAAACCACACACATATAAGTGTAACAAAACCACACACATATAAGTATAACAACACCACACACATATAAGTACGACTAAACCACACACATATAACATACGACTAAAACACACCATATAAGTATAACAACACTACACACATATAAGTATGACTAAACCGCACACATATAAGTATGACTAAACCACACACATATAAGTTTGACTAAACCGCACACATATAAGTATGACTAAATCACACACATATAAGTATGACTAAACCACACACAAATAAGTATGGCTAAAACACAACATATAAGTGTAACAAAACCACACACATTTAAGTTCGACTAAAACAAACATATACGTATGACTGAAAAACCTTATATACATATGACTAAAACACAGCATATACGTATGACTGAAATACAATACAGCTGTCCGACATTTCGTTAGTCACTACCTTTTTCTAGAACACAATATAATCATAGATATATGCAAATTAATGTGAAAATAACACAACAATACACACGAGGCAAGTTGAATAATTCTGCCACGTTAACAGATATAATTCATTCATTCGTTCAGTAGCATGTCCTTTGCAGAACCTCGCTCCCATAACTAACCTTCCGGAAAACCTCTCGATCATAAGCAAGACTTCCCGCGTTCGATACACCCATTGGAGATCATCAGCCTCATCCTGCACTTATCTTCTGTGTGGCCTTCCTCTTCCTCTCTTCCCAGGCATATCCATCCATCCATCATGTGCCATGCCGGTAAGCGTGGGCGGTCATGTTCTGCCATCTCACTCGATCACCAGAGTCGTGGATCAGCTCCGTGTTTCTGTCTCGGCCATGCCACAAGGCCAAGCCATCCAGGTACTTGCTTCTATGTCTTCCCCTTGGTCTGTTCCCCTCGATCTTACCAGTTGTCACCAAATTCTCCAATCCAATTCTTCTCATAACATGCCCAAACAATTTTGACTGTCTACGTCTAATTTCTCTAATCAATTTACGATCTTCATTTGTTTCTTGAAGGACTTGTTCATTGGTCTTTCTGGCTGTCCATGGTATTCTTTGCATTTTCCTCAGAAACCACATCTCTACAGCCATCAGATGTTTTTCAGCCTGACTGCTCATTGTCCACGCTTCACATCCATACAAAAGTACAGGTTCAATGTAGCATCTCAGGCATATACCCCTCCTTTATTGTTCTCTCCAAACTTTCATGTTGTTTCTGGTGATCAAAATATTTCAATTTTCTTTGTTTTATCGTCTCTAATAGCCAACCTTCTTCAATATTCAGCTCTTGAAATATGAATGCATTTGTTAATTTCTTTATCCAAGATATTCTTAGAACTCGTCTATAAGATTTATATTCAAAGGCATTTATGCGCCGTTCAGCTTGTTTAGTAAGTGTCCAGGTCTCACAGGCGTTTTTTTTTTTCAATGGGAAAGATGCATGCTCTTAAAAATCTATTTTTTGTAGTTATATCTGTCCTTCTCCACAATTTATTCAGTTGTTTCAGTCCTTGAAAAGCATTAGATAATCGTCTTTTAACTTCTTTCATTGTGTCACCATTGTTGGCAATCAATGACCCAAGATATTTGAAATGTTCCACCACCTCCAATTTTTCTTCATTAACATATATTTATTTCTCCATAGTAATATATATGAATTTTCTATATTTTTGCTATGTTAAGATATAAGTTGTCATTTTCACTATTGAACTGGGCTGAGGTTATTATGTTTTCTATACCGTTCTGTGTTGTGGATAGCAATACTGTATCATACGGATATCGAATCTCTGGGATGTCATGACCACCGAATTGTAGGGCATCATATATCTCCCTGTTTATATCATTTCTGCCATTTCTCAATGTATTTTCGGCGTACAGGTTAAACATATAGGGGGATAGCACACAGCCCAGACGGACTCCTTGCTTGATGTTATTCTCTCATGGCTGTTAACATTTCTTGGCAAGTTTTGCAGAAGGTAGTTTGCTATTGCTTTCCTTCTGGGCAGTGACTGAACTAGTCGGTGGCCATAGCCATTGTCTTAATGAAGAGAGCATCTACCTATCGCAGCAGAGTGCAATATCATAACCAACAATAAGTGGGGAGGGGGGGGGGGGGCGCGCTAAACGGGTACTCCACCTTGCCCAAGGGTGTTCCAAAGACTAACGGAGGAAAGGAAGCGTATTAATTCTCCTTATAAAAACCATACTAGAGAATAAGATTGAAAGCATGTGAGCTAGAAGAGAAGGGAAGAAGAGACGGGTGAACAGTGGTCTGGCAGAATATTAAATCATGGCGAGAGACCGACAAGAGTTGGAGATCGATTGCGGCCAAACCCCCATTGTGGTGACGGCACGTGATTGATTCATTGAAAATACAATAATATAATATGTACATAAAATGAATATATACCATGGGGTGATGAAATATCATTAGCTATTCAAAACTAAAAACTTCGTGTAATTATTCTCCATTAATGAATTAATAATAATGACATATTGCTTCGATCAGTTGTATCGCTATCATCTGTCATCTGTTAATTATAGTACCTTGCGGTGTAGGACAAGGTCTTGTAGCAATTCCCCAGAATGTCATATGGTGCGGAAGTTGGGTCTTAGCGTAGAAATACCACCTATTACTGACTTTATTGAACACCAAAGAATTAAATTGTTCGGAAAATTAACGTGAATTGAACAAGATCAGCCAGCGGCTAGAGTGTTCTATATAAAAACGTGGGGATACATGGCTAGAGGACGACCCAGGAAGAGATGGTTATATGGAGTGAAAGATACATTGAAGAAATACAATATGACATTACAACAAGCAAGACACATGAAACGCTAAGGATTATATTCATCAGCTCTCTGCGGCACTTCACGGCAACAGCAATAGGACAAAAGTAAAAGAAGAAGAAGAAGAAGAGAAGAAGAAGAAGAAGAAGAAGAAGAAGAAGAAGAAGAAGAAGAAGAAGAAGAAGAAGAAGAAGAAGAAGAAGAAGAAGAAGAAGAAGAAGAAGAAGAAGAAGAAGAAGAAGAAGAAGAAGAAGACGAAGAAGACGAAGAAGAAGAAGAAGAAGAAGAAAAAGAAGAAGAAGAAGAAGAAGAAGAAGAGGAAGAAGAAGAAGAAGAAGAAGAAGAAGAAGAAGAAGAAGAAGAAGAAGAAGAAGAAGAAGAAGAAGAAGAAGAAGAAGAAGAAGAAGAAGAAGAAGAAGAAGATCATCTTTATATTTCTATACTGAATGTTGCTAATACCATTATCTTTTTTTTTTTTTTAAATATATAACTTACAGTATTTTTTATTTAAAGCTGTCACATTGCTCATAAAAAATAATATTGACAGAACACGCGACATCATGAGTCTTATAGAAACAAAAATGACTACTGAAAACTCTTGACATTTCGAAATTCGACCACCGGAAACAGTGGCTTTGATAGTTGGACTCTGAGATCTGTGCGTGGTATTTCTTTCTGAGCACGCCCAACATCGTCAAAACGCTAAGGGATATGAGAACATTCTGGTGAACAAGGGCGCTAATTTTTGGCTCTGCCAGCTCGGAAGGATGTTTAGCTTCGCTAAAATGTCAGCGATTATGCCCGGATATGTAGATGTCGCTTTCAAGAAAGTTCCAAGCGATTTGTTTTCTTTCCTTTTTTTTTTTTCATTTTTTGTGGCTTTATGTTGAGTCTATGCTTCTTTTTTATTTTCTTCTTTATGGACCTTTTTCATCACTATGTATTGTGGAAGATAATATCTTATCAAAATATATTAGAAGCGACAATCTGCTATATAGATTGATAATGAAGATGTCAATATCTGCCTTTTAAGAGAGATGTGAGGCAGGAATGTATATTGTCTCTAGATCTTGTTTTCTCTATACAGTGGAAATATTTTTAGAAATATAGAGGATGTGAGAAGAATCACCATTAAGGGACAAAACATCAATAACATTAGCAATGCAGACAATGAACAGGCTCTGCAACATTTAGTATTTACGGTTATTGTACACAGTGAACAACTAGGGTCATAATTAAATTTTAAGAAGACAAAGATTTATGATCGTATCTAAGAAGGAAGAAATACCACAACGTAATATAAGTAAAACTGGGAATATTCTTAAGCATGTGAATCGGTACAACTATCTCGGAACAGACTTAACATTTGTTGGGAGGTGCCCTGACGAGATTAGAACAAAAATCCATAGCAAAGGTAGCCATTTGCAAAATGGAAAACATACTGACTAATAAAATGTTGTCAATTGCAACGAGATAAAGACTTGAATTACTACATAGAACCTCCACTTTTATATGGATGTGAAACGTGGACGATGAGCAGACAAGCTGGAAAAAATCTAATGATAGTGGACATGCAGTTTCCGAGGAAAATGCAAAGCATATCATGGACAGACAGAACAATTAATGGGCAAGTCCTATACGAGACGAATTGAAACTGCAAACTGTTTAGAGAAGTTAGACTCAAAAAGCCATATTTTAGTAGGTACGTTATGAGAAGAAATAAACCAGAGATCGTGGTGACAACTGGCAAGATTGTTGGGGGAAATCAAGGGAAAGGCAGAGAAGTAAATACCTAGATGGCGTGGCCACATGGCATGGTCGGGACAAGAACACTGAGCTGATCCACGACTCTGGCGATCGTATAAGATGGCGAAACATGACGGCCCACGCTTACCTACAAGGCACATGTTGATGAATATCTTGTCTGGTAGTCGTCGTGGCGTAGTCACTAAACACACACCTGCCTACCCCGTGGTTCATGAGTTCAATGCGCATTGGTTAAGATCGGAATGTTAAAACTTGACCTAAGATCTCAGGTCAACCAAGCCAACAACGGGTACTAACACAAGTCTTGAGAAGTAAAAGCGATCACCGTGATACTGACCACAGCAGCTACGGAGTCCTGATTGGTCCATACAAGTATGGATCTAGCATCATATGCCCAATGAGGACGTGTAAAAGGAACATGTATTTACTTTTACAAGTTAGTTAGTTAGTTAGTTAGTTAGTTAGTTAGTTAGTTAGTTAGGTAGTTAGTTAGTTAGATAGTTAGTTAGGTAGTTAGTTAGTTAGTTAGTTAGTTAGTTAATTAGTTAGTTAGTTAGTTAGTTAGTCGACAGATCATCTTCATTTCACATCGAACCATTCAGTCCATAAGTCCCGGATCCCCTCCTCAGCAAATCCCGCGGCGTGTAGTGGCTCTCTACACCAGTTCTGTGTTGGTTTATTACTCTTCTTTCTCTTCCTGCGTAGTGTTTTTGTTTGACCACGCCTCTTTTAATTTGCTGTTCTCGCAGCCTGACCATGGTTGTAGATTCCCAGTCACGGCTTGGTTCTTGTAAACGGCTTACTTCTCATAGTGCACTCAGAATGTCTGACTGGTTTATGGCTCGTCCGCTTCAACAGTAGCCCTACCTGCAACCTGTCGGCCTTTTCATTCCCTTGTATACCCGCTTGCCCTGGCACGAAGATGAAACTAATCTTTGCAAAGCCAAGGCCTCTCCAGAGACAGCAGCCATTCTCTTCAGACCCACCCCATCTCTATCATCCTGAGCATACTCATTGAGTCATTAAGGACACACGCCCGATTGAATGGATGTGTCTCGAGCCATGTTATTACTTTACTTACTGCCATGACTTCCATAGTTATGCAGCTTGTGTTAAAAGCAAAAGCGCCAGACTCTTCCTTTACTTTTCCCCTCCAGCCTGAGCCGTAAAGGCCCATGAACTTCTCACTCCTCGGACGACCGACCCATCAGTGTAAATGACAGCACCATCCTTTAACGAATTCTTGAAGATCAGAGCCTGTACTTCCACCTCCTCAGCAGCTGGATTTTCTTGTCTGCATTTCCTGTCTAGTTGGATGCACACTGAAAAGGATGTAAAGATGTCTGTTGGCACTTGTACCCACTCCTCGCCAGGTTCTAAGTCCTCAAGTGAACACACATGCTGAAGAATGTCTTCAGCTTGACCCATCCACGACTTCCCTCTTTTTAACCTGCTGCTCTTTGCCTTCTTCGCTGTGCAGTGGATGTTGTGTGTTTGCGTTGACTCTGAGATAGGCACGTACTTGGCAAAATTATATTCTGTCCCTCATGGTTGGAAAATCAAGAATGTAGCGCATCTACTTTCACTGTTGAAACCTTGACCCTGGCCGAAGTCTATTAGAGCTATGTCTTCTGGCTCGACAAGATCTAGGTTCAGATCCTATACCAGGAACTATATACAAGAAATTTCCGGAGGTTGTCAAACTTCCCCGAATTCCTTGGAAGTTTATCGGGAGTCTGGTCTTTGCTGGTAAGGGATCTTCTTCAGAAGTTCCGTGTGCACATTATGCAAGTCCCTAGGAAATCGCAAAGAAGAGGTGGAATATGTCGATTTCAATGGTAACATTTTCTTCATAATTGCCACCTCGACCTGCATGAATATTTATAGTATACCCGAAGAAAAGATTTGCGTGGCTAAAGAGATCTCTTTCCCTTGAATCATTCCTACCACGACAGTTAGACAAATACCATTTATGAGGCGAATCATCAAAAGAGCAAAAGGTAAACAGCTATGTTCCATTCCTTGAGGAGTATTCAGTATATGACATCAAATCAATATTGTTATAAACAAATCGGCACTTAAACAGCGATGTAACCAGTACAAGGATAGCCGCCTTTATTTCCCAGTACATTTCGTGGTTCACGTTTTAGGTTTGGTTGATATTGCAGCCCAGAAGCATTTAAAACATCCCATGTCAATGAGAAGTCGAACATGTCACTGCAGAACCGACCGGCTAGCAGGCTATTCACTTATCAATCGACCGGCTAGCAGGCTATTCACAGCATGCCTATCTTCTTATATATAAAAGGCAATCTCCGTCCATCTGTATGTATGTATGTATGTATGTCCGTATGTCCTTTATACGTTCGCGAACGGCCCATCCCGATTGAGATGAAATTTTCTACACGCCTTCCTTTCATTCCAGAGCTGCCAACTGTCATAGTTTTTTTTTCTACTTCCTCCTCCTCCCTCCTCCCCCTCCCAAAATACGTAAACCCCGTAAATATATGTGTAAGGAAGTTATCTACTGTAGAAGGGAAGAACTAGACGAGTATGAATTCGGAATGGCGAACTCTCTCCTCCTCTCTTCTCCTCCTCCTCCTCCCTCTATCTCCTCCCTCCACCCTCCTCCTCTTTCCTCCTCCCTCTC
>OY992876.1:247568527-247583527 GCA_963921405.1 Cepaea hortensis | reverse complement strand
CAATACAGAGTGACTGTGAAAAATAGGTACAATGCAATAGCTAAAATACAGAATATAAATGAACAATGGGAAATGTTAAGGGACTCCATTCATCAAACTAGCAAAGAAGTATTACCGGAGAGAGGCAAAATAGCTAAGAAAAAATGGATGAATGAACTGATGGACAAACTGATGGACAAAAGAAAACAGAGTAAAAATGACAAACAAGAATACGCTAAGATAAATAAAGAAATAAAAGATAAATGTGGGAAGGCTAAAGAAAGTTGGTTAAACGAGCAATGCAAAAAAATTGAATTAAATTCCATTAATGATACAAAAAATATGTACAGACAAATCAGTGAGCTTACAGGAAGAAAAATAAGAATAAATACAGGGTGTTTGAAATCAAAAACAGGAAAGATATTATTAGAGGAAGGTGCTATAATTAAGAAGTGGAATGAGAATATAAGAGAATTATATGACGGAGAAAGGGAAGAATTAACAGAAGATAGTAACTTAGAAGGTCCACCTATTCTGAAAGAAGAAGTCGCTGACGCTATGAAACGTATGAAGAAAGGAAAAACAGCTGGGCCAGATGAAATCACAATAGAAGAATTAGAAGTGTTGGGAGAATTTGGAGTAGATATATTAACCAAAATGTTGAATGATATTTACAGTAGTGTATATTTACCCAGTGATATGCTGAAATCTGTATTTATAGCTATACCAAAAAGACCAGGAGCAATTGATTGTGAAGATTTTCGTACAATTAACCTCATAAACCATATCACTAAGCTTCTACTCAGAATCATAATGAGAAGAAACAAAAAGAAAATAAAAATGGAAATTAGTGAAGAACAGTATGGATTTGTGGAAGGAAAGGGCACAAACAATGAAATTTATACATTACGGACACTGATAGAAAGGTCAATAGAGAAACAGAGAGACATATATTTGTGCTTCATAGATTATACTAAGGCATTTGATAAAGTAAAACATGATGAACTGATTAAAATGTTGGAAGATATCAACATTGATGGAAAAGATTTAAGAATAATAAAGAATGTTTACTGGAACCAAATAGCAGCAATTAAAATGGGAAATAAAGAGGGTAGTTACGAACAGATAAAGCTAGGAGTACGACAGGGGTGTATTCTTGTCACCAGATCTTTTCTCCCTGTATAGCGAAGTAATAATTAGAGAGATCAAAGAAATGCCAGGAATACTAGTTGGAGGTTATAATATAAATAATATACGCTATGCAGATGACACAGTATTGGTGGCGGATAATTCAACAGACCTACAGCAATTATTAGACGTTGTAGTAACATAGAGTGCAAGGAAAGGACTCTCCTTGAATATCAAGAAAACAGTAACAATGGTAATATAAAAGAAAATGGTGACACCAAAATGTGACATAGAAATAGAAGGAACAATCCTTACCCAAATGGATAATTTTAGATACCTAGGGGCATTTATAACATCAGATGGAAGATGTACAACAAAGATTAGGAGCAGAATAGGGCAGGCAAAAGCCGCATTTCAGAAAATGAAGAGTATCTTGTGCAATAAGTCACTATCACTGAATGTAAGAGAGTGCTGAAATGCTATGTAGAACCAGTTTTGCTGTATGGCAGTGAATCTTGGAATGTAAATGAACAAAGTAAGAAGAAATTAGAAGCAACAGAGATGTGGTTCCTGAGACGAATGTTGCGAATTCCTTGGACTGCTAGAGTAACTAACGATGACTGCCTGAAACAGGCTAATGAAACTAGAACATTATATACAACAATAAGACAGAGACAAACATCTTTCTTCGGTCACGTGATGAGAAGAGAGGCATTGGAGAACATCATAACAACTGGAAAGATCGAAGGGAAGATAGGCAGAGGTAGACCAAGAGAAATGATGCTGGATGGATTGAGACGGTGGCATGGAGGAATATCAGCAGCAGAGTTGATCCAGAAAACCAAAGACCGAGATCTGTGGAGAGCCATGAACGCCTACGCCAGCTGGCATGGCACTTGATGATGATGATTATTATGGTAATAGCAAATACACAATGAATTCTTTCCGCCTGCATAACATTATTCGGAAGAGCCAAATTGTTGAAATCTCGGTATATTTAAAAATGTTAATGCATATCGTGTACAGGACGTAGCTGTCACCTCCAGCAGTTTGTGATTCCCTGGCAAGTTTACGTTCAGTGCTTGCTTGCTTGCGTTCGCTGTCCGTAACATCCAGCGTGAAGTCCTGTATGTCGGATGAAGACATGTCATACCGGAATGAGGTTTGCGTGAGTATCCGTTTTCCATGTCTGGCTTATTGGTGCGGACTGGTGGTTCCTCGCCGTGCAGGCAGTTACTCTCCGACTTCGGAAGAATCAGCGATCCTACTAAGTTAGACAGGACCCCATAGGAACCTGTTGCCCAGGACGCACGACTAGCACTTGTTAGTAGTCTTGGCCAGTATAGAACCTGGCCCTGGTGCCTTGGAAACACCTCTGCGTCCCTTTACATTCAGTAATGTGCCATTGCTTTCTGAACAACCGGCACTCATACCATTGTATGGAACCAACGCACGACAGTCTGCTTCCGCATCACGCACAGCTGATTTCGAACGCGGTATGCTGGATTACGAATTGCATTCGTAACCCCTTCGCCACAGTGTTTATTGTTCGAACAGACAATATGTCACAACACTATTTGTAGAGCACTCTGTCAGGAAATAAATCGTCTAGTCTATTATTTGTGGCTTCTGTGTTCACAAGCTGCACACACTTGTCTTGATTGTAACAGACTCAAAAGAACATGCTGAGAAATCATGAATACAGGCATGTTTCGGCAGAGTGGCGTCAAGTGCCATGCCGATAAGCGTTGGCAGTCATGTTTCACAATCTCGTACTGACACCAGAGTCGTGGATCAGCTCTGTGTTCGTCTCTCGACCATGCCACGTGGCCAAGCCATCCACATATTTACCTCTCTGCCTTCCCCTTGTTCTTTTCCCTTCAATCTTACCAGCTGTCACCAAGTGCTCTAATATATTTCTTCTTATAATGTGCCCAACAAATTTTGACTGTCTACCTCTAATTTCTCTAATCAGTTATACTGGTTAATCCATCCACCCATCCATCATGTGCCATGCTGATAAGCCTGGGCGGTCATGTGTTGCCATCTCACTCGATCACCAGAGTCGTGTATCAGCTCCGTGTTCCTGTCTCGAACATGTCATGTGGCAAAGCCATCCAGGTATTTACTTCTCTGTCTTCCCCTTGGTCTGTTCCCTTCGATCTTACCAGTTGTCATCAAGTTCTCCAAGTCATTTCTTCTCATAACATGTCCAAAAAATTTTGACTGTCTACGTCTTATGACTCTAATCAGTTTACGATCTTCATTTGTTTCTTTTAGGACTTGTTCATTGGTTTTTCTGGCCAAAAAATGTTTTGACTGTCTACGTCTAATGACTCTAATCAGTTTACGATCTTCAATTGTTTCTTTTAGGACTTGTTCATTGGTTTTTCTGTCTGTCCATGGTATTCTTTGCATTTTCCTCAGAAACCACATTTCCACAGCCATCAGATGTTTTTCAGTTTGTCTGCTCATTGTCCACGCTTCTCATCCATACAAGAGTACAGGTTCTATGTTGCACTTCAACACTCTTGTTCTTGTTTTAATTGAAATTATGTTATTGGTCAGTATGTTTTTCATCTTGCAAAAGGCTACTTTCGCAATGGCAATTCTTGTTCTAATCTCTTCAAGGCATCTCCCATAAGATGTTATGAATGTTCCTAGATAACTGTACCGATTCACTTGCTTAAGAATATACCCATTTACTCGTATATGGCATTGTGGAATTTCCTTCTTCCCATTGACGACCATAATCTGTGTCTTCTTACTGTTCAGTTCTAACCATACAAATGAGACTGTCTTTCAAGAAACAGATGACATCCCGTAAATTGATTAGAGAAATTAGATATAGGCAGTCAAAAAAATTCTGGGGATGACTGCGACGTCCTTTAAAGGATATGCAACTAACAGTACAGTATGAGGGGGAAAATATAGTTGAAAAAGTAGTGAAAATTGGCAAACTAGTCAATGAAATCCAATATTTACGAAAAACATTTTAAAAATTCGATCTTGTTCAACAGGCTTCTGCAGCGTTGGTTATAACCGAGGTCCGTTTATTTGTGTGAGTTTTGATATTCTGTCTTTTCTTAGTTCTCTTTCTAGTTATATTTTGTCCTCTCTGCTCTTCGGGTTTGTCTTGGCATTCCCATTACTGATTTCAGTTGATCCTGATGAGGACCGTTACTTAGGAGGACTAGTCAGATTCAGTAGCCTGCCAGTTGTCCTGTTTTTACTCTAAGAGGACTGGTCTTGAATTCTTCTAGTGCTCAGAAGGACTGGTGTTGAAATCATTGTGTCCTCAGAAGGACTGGTGTTGAAACCATGCTGTCTTCATAATGCTTGGCTGTCCTCACATGGACCGGTTTTGAACTCATTTAGTCCTCATAAGGACTGGTATAGTCCTCACCAGGACTGATCGTGAACCCATTTAAAGGACTAGATGGCACACGAGATTACACACTCGGGACAAGAAAGCAAACTTCAATGATCTTGGTAACCATACGATGGGTAACTGTTTCTGGCATCGAACATGTTGATGACGATGATAACGATGGAGTTCTGGAGTGATGGGGATACATGAACGTAAACTTGCCCTGGTAGCACAAACAACCAAAAAATGCCGGAGGTGACTTCTGCGTCATGTGAAGGATATGCAACTAACTGACTTACAAATGTGGTATTTAGAGATAGTGAGAGAGGGACGGATAGCGGGGGAGTTAGGGAGAAAAAAAAATAGAGAGAGAGAGAGAGATGGAGAACAGAGGTAAATTGAGAGTGAGGAAAGTGCAGGAGGAAGATATAGAAATGGAGAGAAAGGAGAGAGCGCGAGAGAGGAAGGGAGAGATTAATCACATCCCATATTTGCTGTCTGTGATTTACAATTCAATTTTACGTTCAGTAGTTTGCCTGTTAATGAATATATCTTTTTGACAAAATCACCAATGTGAGGCTCATGGGGAGAACTAGACAAATACCAATGGACCAGGAGGTGAAGACAAGATGCTAATGCTGTATAGGACACCTTCATCATTATCATTATCCAGTGCCTTGTCGTCTGGCGGGGACGATTATACTTCTCCACAAATTGCGATCTCCGATGGCATGGATGAATTCGTGGGTTGAGTCACTTCCGTGTCGTGACTGTCAAGAATGATCTCAAGCTGTCCTCCTCTATCTCTTTTTCCACAATTCTTTCCGGTTGTCACAAAATGTTACAGTTTTTGTCATCTCATAATGAGGCTAAAATGATGGCTGCTTCTTTCTGATGTTTGTGTTAAGTTGTCTGTGTGACTAAGCTTCCCTTAAAATGTCCAGATTGATGATTTTGGCAGTCCAATTAATGTTAATGATTCTTCTATAAAACCACATCTCCAAGGCTTCTATGCATTGTTTTTTTTTTTTTTTGCCTGTCTAATAATTGTCCAGGAATAGGACATGCATAGAGAAAACAGTACAATAGTATAACTAGAAAATACTTTTTCTAGAACCCACAAGTCAAAACAGAGGAAGACCTAAAAATTCACGAAGAAGAGAAGTAGAAACAGGAATGCTCAACATGGGAAGGCCACGAACAGTGCTGCATGGGATAGCTAAAGAAGAAGTGAAGCAGCCATACGCAACACGTGACGATTCCTTGGATGAGCCCAGTACCAGAGCGCTATGTGTCGGCTCTGCAATTATGGAAACCTCCTTGGATGGCGGGGAATGCCCATGGTCTGCCCCTGCCTTCTCTTTAGGGCTGACCGGGATGCCTTTGACAAGTTCTAACTTGACCATCTGAGATGTGGACGAAACCACAACAGTGAGAGTCAACTGCCCCTCGAAACCCCCTGGAAGGTTATCCAGGTCACCACACGCCCGCAAAAGTCGGATGTGTCGGCCTAAGTTCTCAAATAAACTTGGCACAAGGCAAAACACTCCGGATGATTGAAGAAGAAGAAGAAGCAGAAGAAGAAGAAGAAGAAGAAGAAGAAGAAGAAGAAGAAGAAGAAGAAGAAGAAGAAGAAGAAGAAGAAGAAGAAGAAGAAGAAGAAGAAGAAGAAGAACTAAAGATATGAGGGCTTGGAGTAAGTTGGCTGAGGGCTTACTCCCCCATGGAGAAAATGGGGCCAAACAAGAAAGTATTCCATTACTTCCAGAACAGGAAGTTAACATTTAAGTCCAACTGGCTGTCATTTTGGGCGAAAGGAATGGTGAATGAAAACACAAATAACACAAATCTTTGTTGCGCGCATTTACATGCATACATACACACACACGCGCGCACACACAGACACACACACACACACACACACACACACATATATATATATATATATATATATATATATATATATATATATTATATATATATACACACACACATATATATTATATATATATATACACACACATCAATGGACTCAGGGGTTTCTCAATTAGCCGCCACTTCTGTGGAATAAAGTAGAATTGACAGGTGAAAATATAATCTTCTCCATTACGATGACTAACATCACACCGACTGTTTTCCTTTTCCAACATGTTTGTTATTTCGGGGGGCTAGAACGAAGTCCTTGAAACAAACTGTCAAATGAAGCTCTATTTAAGCGACTCCTTTGGGACTGTCAACATAGATTGACACCCATCCAAATTAAGGAGGGTTTCCTTTCAAAACATCACAAGTGGCCAGGAGAGGAAAACATCGTTAGGAGATCTCACTAAAGGAAATGGCCATAAACGCCTTCCTGGCAATCGTTTCGAGTGCGATGGAGATGTTGGAGACATCAATCAATGTTTTGCCATAGTGAATTTGAATAACGAAGACATGGACAATAGATTGCACGATTTATGCCTGGAAAAGCTCACTGCATCTCTTCAGGTACATAATCTTCATATATCAGTATTGTGCATACAGAAGGGCGTGATAGTCAGCTTAAAATTACGTGGCACACAATTGAAATTACTGTGCGAATATGTGTATATTTCAATTTGAGTTATTTATCTAGTTACTTTACTTTATGCTGTGTGAATTCTGCAGTATATACCTGAAGAGGTGCGGTGAAAAATGCCAGGCAATAAATCGTGCAATCTGTCTTTCGTGTCTTCGTTATTCATAATCAATAAATGTGGCCAGCAGAGACAATCTAATGATTTCTACGTATACATGGAAGTGACCGGAGTTGTGGCTTAAGGGATTAATGAGACGCGCAGTTTTATAATCCCTCCGATATACCGAGTTGAGGGTTCAAAGTCAGCTGCGGACGATTTGGAAAGCAGGCCGCTTTGCATTGGTTTTCTAAGCCTCGGCCGGTCAGATAGCAATGAGAAAGTGCTGAACTAACGTTGCTTTGGTAATCACATACAGGGAATACATTCTGGGGTAAATTGCAACGTCCTGTAAAGGATAGGCAACCAAATGAACATACGTAAGTGGAGGTCATCATGGCCGAATGGATGCGAGCGCTATTTCTTAAGACAATAACATCCGGTGTGCTGAGGCCGAGGTATTGGGTTTAACTCCTACACCAGTCAGTAGGACTAAAATGTTGACTTCTCGTCCTTGACTCGGGGGCTTAGATTACAAGTCAGCGTGGGTTCGCCTGATGGAGAGGGATACACGTCAAAGGGAAAGCTAATCCACACGCTAAACAAATAAGTCCATTGCATTAGAATTAGTAGCCCGTGCATGGACTATGCTTAAGTTCAAAACAAGTGAAGGAAAAATAAAATTTAAAAAAAAAATACATAAGTCAGTAGAGAGCCCCTGTGGCGCAGTGGCAAGAACTCTTGTATCCTGACCAGTTGATAAAGTGTTCCAGTTCTCAGTCAGGCGGAATTGTTTTTTTTTTTAGTTTTTTTCTTTTAATTGATCTGGGCCACAACGTCCGTGACTGGGTAGCAGGACATCTAGTGGGTAGCAAACGGCGAGAACATCACCTATGAAGGCGCCAAATCCTTAAATTGGTATCGTTACATTTCCTAGGAAGTATAGGTAGTCCGTTCGGTATTGCAAACATTAACCATCAAGTATCGTGTAATCCAGTGTTTCCCAACGTGGGGCCCACGCCCCACAAGGGGGCAATTTGACTGTTAAAGGGGGCAATTCAAAAATGGAAGAAATCGGCTGAATATAACAAAACGGGGAGACTTGAGACTGAAGTTAACTAAATTGGAACCTGACATAAGATCTCTTTGCAGCAAGCATCAAGCGCAATGATCTCACTAAATTTAAATAATAAATAATTACTAATAATTAAAATAATATAGAAAAATCTTTCATTAAAATTATTTTGTACTTGAATTTCAGTTCTCCATTATATGTTTTGAAAATTTACTTACTGTGTTTGCTCAATAATTACCTAGTGATTTCTTCCTAAAACCTATCATTCAAGTTTCTTTAGTGAACATTTCAATTTTTGAATATTAAAAATAATGTATATGTTGAGGGGGGGGGGGCTTGGGGCGGGGGAGGGGGGCAATATGAATTTTAGAAAGGCTTAAGTGGGGCATGGTACAAAAAAGGTTGGGAAACACTGGAGTGTAATCAATAAAAGATGGTTCTTGCACTTTAAAGAAAAAAGTCGCTTAAATGTCGACAGGGCGACTTCATTGCACCGGGTTTTTATCCCATATGGCTCATTCTCTTTCCGCAGCGAAATGCTGAAATCGTTGCACAAAGCAAGAACTCCGTAGCTCCAGCGACGACCCCCAGGAGTCTCAGAAAAAAAAAAACAGCAATCGTGAACCGAAGGACGCAGTCCTAAATCGAACACACACCTTCGGAGTCCGATTAGACCGCTTGACCACTTTGCCACAGAACCTCCCAGTTCTTGCACAATATGTCCAATGAGGCTAAGACGTGTTATAGGGACATTTACTTTACAACGCAGCACATTTACTTTACAACACCGCACTTTTATTTTACACCACCGCAAATTTACTGTACACTACCGCACATTTACTTTACACCATCGCACATTTACTCAACACCATACCCACCCCACCCCTCTTTCCCCAAGCCCGTGCGTTACGGAGGCTCTAAAGCTGACGAAAAGAATGTCAATCAATCAGGTACCGTCTCCATAATGAAAGTTGGCGGTGGTGGATCTCCAACAGTGTCTGTCTCTCGCCTTGACTGTATCTTCTGTCAGACCTCTGATCATCCATCTCTTGATGTTATTTTCCCCACTTGTATCGTTGTCTACCTTTTGCTCGCTTGCCTTAAACCTTACCCTCCAGTATGGATGTTTTGTATGGTGTTGTTTTTCAATGTGGTCGAACAATTATTTCACTTACCTCTTGTTTGATTTCTTTCATCAACTCTCATGTAGTTCCCAAGTTTTGGAGGTTAGCATGATAGAATAGATAAGATCGCTAGTTCTTAAACACCCGTTGTTCTGATTACGGTGTAGGAGGTTCACCCCCTACACCGGTCAGTTGCAATAAAATGTTGACTTCTAGCTCTTGACTTTGGGACGTACATTTTATGTTCCTCACAAGGGTTTGTCTGATGGCGAGGGACACTGGTAATTAGGAAAGCTATCCCGCGTGCAAACATCAGTCCAATGTGGACTTCACTTGGGTTCAAAGCCAGCGAACAAAAACATAATCTTATCTGCTGGTCCCTTTAAGTCTCCTTATTTAATCTGTCTGATACCTTTAAGTCTCCTTATTTAATCTTTCTGATACCTTTAAGTCTCCTTATTTAATCTTTCTGATACCTTTAAGTCTCCTTATTTAATCTTTCTGATACCTTTAAGTCTCCTTATTTAATCTTTCTGATACCTTTAAGTCTCCTTATTTAATCCTTTTGATACCTTTAAGCTCCTTATTTAATCTGTCTGATCCCTTTAAGTCTATTTATTTAATCTTTCTGATACCTTTAAGTCTCTTTATTTAATCTTTCTGATACCTTTAAGTCTCCATATTTAATCTTTCTTATACTTTTGAGTCTCCTTATTTAATCTTTCTGATACCTTTAAGTCTCCTTATTTAATATTTCTGATACCTTTAAGTCTCCTTATTTAATCTTTCTGATACCTTTAAGTCTCCTTATTTAATCTTTCTGATAACTTTAAGTCTCCTTATTTAATCTTTTTGATACCTTAAAGACTCCTATTCTTATCTTCCCGATCCCTTTAAGACTCCTAATCTTATCCTTCTGATACCTTTAAGACACCATTTCTTATCTTTCTGTTACCTTTAATACTCCTAATCTTAACTTTCTGATACCTTTAAGACTCCCAATCCTATCTTTCTGATACCTTTAAGTCTCCTTATTTAATCTTTTTGATACCTTTAAGACTCCTAATCTTATCTTCCTGATGCCTTTAAGATTCCATATCTGATCTTTCTGTTACCTTTAGGACTCCATATCTGATCTTTCTGTTACCTTTAGGACTCCTGATCTTATTTTTCTGATCCCTTTAAGACTCCGCATCTTATCTTTCTGATACCTTTTAGACTTCTAATCTTAGCTTTCTGATACCTTTAAGATTCCTTATCGTATCTTTCTGATCCCTATAAGACTCCTAATCTTATCTTTCTGATACCTTTAAGACTCCATATCTTATCTTTCTTTACCTTTAGGACTCCTGATCTTATCTTTCTGATCCCTTTAAGACTCCTAATCTTATCTTTCTGATACCTTTAAGACTTCTAATCTTATCTATCTGATACCTTTAAGACTCCCTATGAAGTATAGCGCCCGCACCACGCATACACAGGCCTTTGAATACCAGTTCATGGTTGGATACATGTTGGATGTTGGAAGTTGGATTATGGAAGTTCGAAATTCGATATTGGAAGTCGGATGTTAGATTATGGATGTAGGAATGTGGATGATGGGTGTTGGAAGTTGAATCTGTTACGTCCTGCACAGGAAGTTACAGTTTTACTACAATTTATTGAATTAAATACAATTAGTTAGTTGCATATCCTTTATATGGAGTCGCAGTCTACCCCAGCATTTTTGGCTGTTTGTGATTTCTTGTCAAATGTGCGTTCAGTAGCTTGCCATTGTTTTCTGAACCACCGGCACTCATACTATTTTATTAAAAATCAAAGCAAGGTAGTCTGTTGCCAATTTGCCCGCGGCTGTATTTAGATCGCAGTATGACGGATTGAAAACTGCGTCTGTAACACTTTCGCCACGGAACGCGGGAGTACATACTAACATAAATAACAAATAGGTCTCACAAGATGATGCTAAGAAGTCATTAGTTGCACAAGCAAAGTAATGGAAACTTCCGAGGACATCAAGGCCAAAATGTTGAAGCTGCGTGCTGCAATGATTGGCACTGAGAACTGGATATGGCAAAACAACGGACGATAATTTTAAGTTTCTATGGTATAACGTTGTGGTCAGAACACGAATCTTGTCAAATTATTTTGTCCCGTAGTCTAATCAGGCCGGTATCCCTGGCCGAGAGGTTAGCAGCTTTCTTCGTATCCCCGAATACTCTCGTGGTTGACGTGAGCGCACGAGAATTGGAAGCAGTTCGAGTCGCGCCAGTGACTTATGAGAATATGGAGCCGGTCGCTCAGAAAGCAATGGCAAACTATTGAGCGTAATCTTGCCAAGAAATCAACAATCAGCTGAAAGATACTGATGTTGACAGCGATGTCCTGTAAAGGATATGCAAAACATTGTTTTTAGTCTCATCAGGCTTCAAAGTGAGATAGATCAAGGGAATAAACTGGGGTTATGTGGCAAATCTGATGGGCGTGTACCAAGTAGGAAATAATTGATGATGATAATTGAGAGTGGGAGATGGTGTGGTTAGGGTGGTTGTGGAAAAACAGGTGGGGAGGGGGGGTGGGGGGTAATTATTCTGTAATTCCAATCTGCCTGCGTGGAAATTTCGATGGAAAAACCAGACTTTATTATTGACATCTGACTGCATCGCGAAGAAATAATAATGTAATACAATTTGTACGTTTTAGGGTAATCATTTATTACGGTTTAGCATAATCAGTCTGATCTTTCTATAACATTGCGCGCTTACATTATAGAATATGATTTATCAATCTCCCCATTCGGCAAAGCTTCATAATGTATTGTCAACATTTCTACGGTAAGCCGTTATTACCACATATAATCTTTTCTGTGATAGATTGTTGTTGTAATATAATTAGAAGACAACTTTCTATATCGAACCATAATTATTACTAATGGTTTTTTTTCATTTGCGTGCTGTTTGTCTGATACATACATCTGCTCTGATTTAACTTGGAGTTAATTATTTTAATACACAGAAAAAGCATTGTTTGTGATCGGTTCAGGCTACTGAGACTCACATAAACAAAATCACAAGCATTGACTGACACTCATAGATGAGGAATAAACCAGGTTTAACAGGCAAAATGATCGACTTCATTGCTTCAAGTTTTATTCCACGTGGCTCGGTCTCTTTCCTTAGGTCGGTCTGTCGAAAGCGTAGCGCAAAGCACGAACTCCATAACTCCAGCGACGACCCCGAGGAGTCTCCTAGAAAATTGAGCTCGTGAACCAAATTTCTTAGCACGAAATCAAACTCACAGCTTCTGAGCGCGAGCCACGGCGACTTTCAGAGAAGTAGAATAAAGATGTTTCCGGGACACACTAGACACAACTGAGCTACCGTATGGCAGTAGGCCGTACTACCTGCTTTCTGTTAGCGCCCAATGTTGGGCGGCGCTTACTAAACCCGTCACCCCACATTGTGCCAACGGCTTTGAGCAGAGGAATACAATTCGAGAGTACAAGCTTTATCCTAGTGCAAGAAAATGCAATCTAAAGACTAAATGTCATGGCAGGACAGACAAGGCTCTAAGCCTTGGTTACCAACTGGTCTAGGGTAGAAGCACCGACAGGCGGACAGTTGGAGTATTGCTTTGCTGATACCGCAGCTTCTACAGCTTGTCTTGTTCCAGACTTATTTTTGATACCATTCCTCTGGAGTAAACTAGGCAGGCCGAGAGAGGCATCATACTTCATGGGCAACACATGGTCTCTAAATTCAGCCCAGGCTTTTTGTTATAGAGAGTTATAACTCCATTTTACAAACTATCCTCTGCAAAGACGGCAAGGTACCAGTCAGTCAGATAGTATACCGGATTCGAACCGGACACCTACAATTGACGACTTCGCCATGTTATCGGAATTTGTCTATGCTATCATGATCTTATCAAATATCAGTTTATCACTAATTGGCACCTTGCCGTCCTGACAAACAATAGATTGCTATATTTGGATGCTCCGTGGCGAAGTGGTCAAGCCGATTGACTCGGGATCCGAAGGTTGTGGGTTAGATTCCGGGCCGCGTCCTTCTGTTCACGAGTGAAATGTTTTGGAGACTCCTTTGTGTCGTGGCTAGAGCTACGGAGTTCGTGCTGCGGAAGGAGACCGAGCCATATGGGATAAAGCCCGGTGCAATGAAGTCGACCCTGTCAACTTTTAAGCGACTTTTTTTTTTAAGATTGCTATATTTGTTAAAATAACAGGCATTATAACTACAACCCATAGCAGCGACCAGTGATGGAGTTACACCTCTCCGTAGAACAACACCTGGACTGAATTGTAGAGACCATGAGATGCTGATGCAACATGATCCCTCTCAAGACCTGCCTAGTTTATTCCAGAGGAAAGGTAACACCAATACGTCTCGAACAAGACAAGCTGTAGAAGTTGCAGGATCAGCACAGAAATGCACTAACTGTCCGTCTGTCAGAGCATCGATGCCAGACAAATTCCCACCCGTGGTTTAGGGCCTATAGTATGTCCACATTTGTTTGCCTTCATTCACGATCAATTATTTTGAAAACTGTCTGTTGCATCGTTATGAAATTTTTCCAGCCGTCTTATATTTACCCCCACCCAAGGAATATGTCTTTGATAGGTCCAAAAACAACTTAAATCATTGAAAGCGGCGACATTCCTTTGATGTTTTGCTCAACAACTAGTGATTTCTCACTAACAAAGTTATTTTTACGATAATGAGGACCTGCAAATTCTGATGACACACAAAGGCGTATCCGGATTCGTATGGGAGTGGGTGCAATGAAAGAACTAGCTTAAAATAGACAGGGTCGGCTGCATTGCACCGGGTTTTTATCCCATATGGCTCAGTTTCTTTCCGCAGTGCGGAAAGCGTCGCACAAAGCACGAACTCCTTAGCTCCAGCGACGACCCTCGGGAGTCTCCGAAAAAATGCACTCGTGAAATGAAGGATGCGGCCCGGAATCGAACATACAACCTTCGGAGCCCGAGTCAGACGGCTTGACCACTTCACCACAGAGAATTCCGAGAGGGGTGCAATGTGTATATTAGTAAAGACGGAGAATTTACAAAGGCACGGGGTAAATAATTTGTAAATTAACAGGAAAGTAGAAGGAATATATTTCTTACCTTATTTTTCATTTCCTTCTTGTTTCGTCAGCTGATGCTGATGCTGTAATGTTTAGGGCCTGCAATACGTCTGAATAGTTGGAGCAAAATATCCCAGTAAGTGTGTACGTAGATTAAGGTCTGCGATCTGCTCAGACCTTAATCTGTGTCGGACGATTCCAGTAGGTTGATGATTGCTCTCGGTTGCATAAAATTCAATCCATCCTTTCTCCAATAGTCCTCTTCCTCTTTCAACGCATGGTCCTCACATTTTTTCCAGTAACTTTTATCAATATTTAATAGCGCGGACAGACAGACAGACAGACAGACAGACAGACAGAAAGGTAGGTAGGTAGGTAGGTAGGCAGAAAGGTAGGTGGATAGGTGGGTTGATGGCTGGCTGGCTGGCTAGCTGGCTGACTGGGTGGGTGGGTGGGTCGGTCGGTCGGTCGGTCGGTGGGTCGGTTGGTCGGTCGGTCGGTGGGTGGGTCGGCAGGCAGGCAGACAGACAGACAGACAGAAAAGTAGGTAGGTAGGCAGGTAGGTAG
>OY992876.1:247541027-247566027 GCA_963921405.1 Cepaea hortensis | reverse complement strand
TTTACTAATATTACACATTGCACCCCTCTCGGGATTCTCCGTGGTGAAGTGGTCAAGCCGTCTGACTCGGGCTCCGAAGGTTGTATGTTCGATTCCGGGCCGCGTCCTTCATTTCAAGAGTGCATTTTCTTTCGGAGACTCCCGAGGGTCGTCGCTGGAGCTACGAGTTTGTGCTGTGTGCGACGCTTTCCGCGCTGTGGAAAGAAACTGAGCCATATGGGATAAAAACCCGGTGCAATGCAGCCGACCCTGTCGATTGTAAGCTACTTCTTTCATTGCACCCACTCCCATACGAATCCGGATACGCCTTTGTGTGTCATCTGAATTTGCAGATCCCCATTACCGTAAACATAACTTTTTTAACGAGAAATCACTAGTTGTTCAGCAAAACATCAAAGGAATGTTGCCGCTTTCAATGATTTAAGTTGTTTTTGGACCTATTAAAGACATATTCCTTGGGTGGGGGTAAATATAAGACGGCTGGGAAAATTTCATAACGATGCAACAGACAGTTTTCAAAATAATTGATCGTGAATGAAGGCAAACAAATGTGGACATACTATAGATCACTCCCAGCTCTTGGTGACAAAAACATGACTTGTTTACCGTTAGTGTTGAAGAAAAAGTTTACTAGAACTGACGTGTGTGTGTACCGCTGTGAGCAAATTCGGAGAGCATCTAATGTGTTCGATTTAATTAACATTAAATAACATATGTCTTTATGGCAAGTTGTAGATGCCATCCAGGAGTGATGCGTATTGCATAAGGTATTATAGATAATATATTTAAGCCTAATTAATATAAGCAGTAGCCTTGGTAAAACTAGAATAGATTAGTGAAGTGAGAATTAGCTCTACTAGTGAGAATCGTGTAGTGGGGTGATATTTGGAGAGATTTAAGAATGGGTTGGGAGATGGGGGAAGTGTCCAATAGTGGGATCTTTCAGTGGGGTGCCCACTGAGGTTCTGCACTCTGTTTATTGGTCGTTCCTTGTCATAACCTGATTCAGATTGAAGTGATAGGCCACTCTGATCAATGACAGAGTTTAGTTCACTGATACATCTCTGAGCAAGGCAGTAGGCCTACATTTAGCTAGTAGGGATAAGTATCAGGCGGCCTTCACCAGATGAGGTCTCTTTCTCTAACAGGTTCCCCTACGTCTATGAGGAAGCTCTACACTGGGTTTGATGGAGGTCAACTCTCATTTAGAAGAACATCAAATGAACATTCATTTTATTTTATAAGATGAATAAATACCCAGAAGAAAGTACAGTCAGCACTATTTATGCTAGGCCTAGGATCCAGAGGGTCCATACGAAACTGGCTCAGTGGAGCAAGACATTATAAACGATTCATTTACAATAGGGATTTACCCAGGTTGGGTGATACTCGTTTTTTCACCACGTACAACTGAACACTAGGGAATAGAAAAAAACATTGAACATGGAGTACTTTAGAACCGTTTGTGGGTGACAATCTATGAACATGGATTAGAACAAATGTGAGACCTGTGACATTGAAACCTAGTTTTCACGGTACAGCGATCCGTACTTATTTGAGTTATAGGGACCTTAGTCTATACAGTGAGTAACAGATCCATGATTAAGGTTATACAATAACTATTTTTGGTGGATCATGCATCTAGCAGACCCAGTGGATCTCGGACAAAGTCAACGTCTGGAAGAAGAGACGCATCAATCGGTGAGGTGTTCACGTACTAAGCTATCAGGCTGTGGTGTACCCTTGCTAAGATGACCATCTGACTTGGGCTCCTGATCGGCTGCTCTGAATCTACATACACACTAGAATATCCGACACACATTCTACACAGTACACACACACACTTCTCACACACATACTCTTTGCTTTAATAAATTATTTTGTATTTATTTGTTAAAGATAGAGTTGTTGAGTATGTTGTGTTGGGGAAGAGTGAGAGGGGGCATGATCTAGGGGTGAGTGAGAGTGAGAAAGAGGTGTCTGCAGACTGACGGAGTTTTGTGGACGGCGTCTGGTAGTTTCTCTAGGACAATAATATTGGGTTAATAAGAATGTGGGTGTTGATTCCCCTCACTCCAAGGACGACACTAAAGTAAGAAAGGCTTACTTACGACATTTATTGCTATCAGTGTCATCCATCCATCCATCATGTGCCATGCGAATAAGCGTGGGCGGTCATGTTTTGCCATCTCACTCGATCACGAGAGTCGTGGATCAGCTCCGTGTTCCTGTCTCTACCATGCCACGTGGTCAAGCCATCCAGGTATTTACTTCTCGTCTTCTCCTTGGTCTCTTCCCTTCGATCTTGCTGGTTGTCACCACGATCTCCAAGTCATTTCTTCTCATAACATGCCCACTAATTTTTTACTGTCTACATCTAATGACTCTAATCCAGTGGTTCTCAACCTGTTTTGGCCCGTGCCCCCCTTCACCACATTTTCATATTTCAGAACGTCACCCCCCCCCCCCCCTTTTCATATTTCCTACCTAAAAATTTGGCCCGTGCCCCTCTTCACCATATTATCAGAACGTCATTCCCCCTTTCGTATTTCCTACCTAAAATTCCCGCAACCGCCCATACACAGTATACGTAATAATGGAAGTTAAATTTAATAGCACATACTAAAACATGTCTAGACGTCCACATAAAACATTATTTGTGGGTCTACTTACTTTATAAATTGAATTTTAGAAGGGTGAGACGCACAGAACCGTAAAGAATGAAGGGAAAAACAATATCAAGTAATCGGTTCTTGTATTAACGCGATCTTGAAATAATCTTAATTGCCCCCCACCGGTTGAGAACTACTGCTCTAATCAGTTTACGATCTTCATTGCTTTCTTGAAGGACTTGTTCAATGGTTTTTCTGTCTGTCCATGGTATTCTTTGCATTTTCCTCAGAAACCACATTTCCATAGCCATCAGATTTTTTTTTCAGTTTGACTGCTCATTGTCCACGCTTCACATCCATACAAAAGTACAGGTTCTATGTAGCACTTTAACACCATTTTTCTCGTTTCAATTGATGTCATTTTAATGGTCAGTATGTTTTAAATCTTTCAAAAGGCTACCTTCGGAATGGCACTTCTTATTCTAATCTCTTCAAGGCATCTCCCATCAGATGTTATGACTGTTCCGAGATAACTGTACCAATTAACTTGCTTAAGAATATGCCCATTTACTAGCATAATACGTTGTGGTATTTCCTTCTTCCCAGTGACGACCATAATTTGCGTCTTCTTACTATTCAATTCTAACCCTAGTGGCTCACTGTTAGTAACAACCGCATCCATTAAATGTAGCAGGTCCTGTTCATTGTCTGCAATTAAGACTGTATCATCTGCATATCTAATGTTATTGATGTATCTTCCCCCAATGTTGATTTCTTCCATATCTTCTATATTTCCGAAAATATTTTCGCTGTACATTGAAAAAAGACCAGTGTCAAACTTGGACATTATCAAAAACATCGTACACAAAATCAACATCTGTGACTTGAGATGCTTTTAACCATCCGAGACCGAGTAAGAAACGATGTTATCAGACAGAGAATAAAATCAACAGCTTATGCTACATACACTGAGCAGGAGAAGATGAAATGTTTTCGCTATAACGTCAGAATGCAATACCACCATCTACCAGCACAAAGATGTTGTGATACAAGAGCAAGAGGACACCTGCGTAGAAAATTGATGGAAAACATTGTACAATCACACAGAATATCATTATCCAATGCCTCCTGTCGGGGGCTGGAACATCAACTAATCTTCCTAACGACGCTTAACGGCAACAGGAGAGAAGATGATGCTAATATTTCTGACGACGATGACGATTACAAGAATAAACGCCTATTCGAATCTGCCATCCCAGTAGATGATTCTGATCTAGAAAATCTGCAGGCAGCTACGATTCTGATTCAATGTAAAACCATTCCATGTGTTTCGTGTATGTTCTTGGTCACAATGCTTGCTTCCTTTCCATATCATATATTGATCTAATAGTTCCATTTTAAGATTAAGTTCAGTCCATCAAAGCTGCTTACCGTAATTTAAAAATTAAATTTCCACTTCTTCTGCTGTTTCCTTTCTTCTCCTTCTTCTTTTTGATTTCTTCTTCTTCTTCTTCTTCTTCTTCTTCTTCTTCTTCTTCTTCTTCTTCTTCTTCTTCTTCTTCTTCTTCTTCTTCTTCTTCTTCTTCTTCTTCTTCTTCTTCTTCTTCTTCTTCTTCTTCTTCTTCTTCTTCTTCTTCTTCTTCTTCTTCTTCTTCTTCTTCTTCTTCTTCTTCTTCTTCTTCTTCTTCTTCTTCTTCTTCTTCTTCTTCTTCTTCTTCTTCTTCTTCTTCTTCTTCTTCTTCTTCTTCTTCTTCTTTTACCCTTCTACTTTTGCCTCAAAATGTCTTTTCTGTTGTTCGCTTTTCTTGTTGCTTGTGCTAATGATTTGATTTATAAAATGCCTCTTTTATTCCATCTATCCAACTCTTTCTGGGTAGCCCTGTCGACTTGTATCTGAATTTTCTCACGTTGAATGCTCCAGCCGTTAATTGATCTCGGTCCCTTTTAGCTAAATGTACGCACCATTTAATTCTTTCAGTTTCTGTAATGTCAGTAATCGGTGTTATTTCTACATTTGTTCTTAGTTTTTTCATTGTCTCACTATCTCTTCTGGTGTTTCCATCTGTGTTTCATTTGAATCTCACCTTACATGATGTGATTTTACACCTGTGTGTTTCTATGACTGTTCATGTCAGACATTAGTAGTACAGAGTTGGGACGAATAAAGCGTCTGTCAGCTTATTGTGTCTGTGCGTATTGATATTTGGATGTTGTAGGATAGGTGCCATTTAGTTCTTGATATTGTTTGCTCTCTGAATTCTCGTTTCTAATTCTCTGTCTAGTTTTCCATCCTCTGTGCACACAATGCGCAGATGCTTGAACTCTATAATTTGTTTTATTGATTTTCTATATATCATAACGGCCTGGAGAAAATGACGCTACAACGAATGATCAGAGGATCTGTCCGAAACTTGGGACTCCGAGGAAAGGGCCGACAGATAGATTATCCTACTTCTGCTGGTACCACTGGCATAGGGACTCTTCGATGGCTGTTGCAGATGAGTACGGAGCACGTATAGGACTGCCCCGAGTGCAGTTATATCGGTTCTTGACCCAGCCCAACTCTACTTAGTCGGTTAGTTAGTCGCGGTTCCATCTTCACGGCAAATGGTTGCCCCGTCATGCTCTGTTCCTGTGCCAGTGAATATCAAACAAAATTATTCCTACTGCCCCATGTGAAAAGTTAAATAGACAGGAGTCTCGACAAACCAACAGCCCGCACAGCTCAACTCTACTTAATTCACCTCAACTCAATGATTTTCTTTATACCTACGTTACATTGCACTGATGTTTTCACTTAGGCGTTGAAACCTTTGCTGCAGCGATTGACAAACATTAATTGGAAATAATTGCCATTAGAAAGCTAGATGACGTCAATGGTATAATGTTTGTCAATCGCTGCAGCAAAGGTTTCAACGCCTAAGTGAAACCATCAGTGCAATGTAACGTAGGTATAAAAAGAAAATCATTGAGTTGAGTTGAATTTAGTAGAGTTGAGCTGTGCGGGCTGTTGGTTTGTCGAGACTCCACTCTATTCCACTTTTCACATGGGGCAGTAGGAATAATTGCTACGTCTTTGAGTTCTCTGCCTTTACCGTTGTCCTTGTAAGGAACTAACAGAACCAACACAAGTGTTTTTTGTGGACTTAAGATCAAACCAATCCTTGTAAGGAATATATATAACCAACGCTAGTCCTTGTAAGGACTACATGAGTTCAAATCAGTCCTTGTGATGACTATAGCAGTCCTCATGAGGACTAAACGAATTCAACACCAGTGCTTGTGAGGACTGTAAGAGTTAAACACTAGTCCTTTTAGAGAAAGCAACGAATAACTGTCAGGCTACTTAAATATGGCAGGTCCTCCTCAGGACCGGTCCTCATCAGGACCAACGCAATGCAACAATGAAAATGCCTGTCAGCGTGAGCTTAAATGCTACGAGGGAATGTGTTAGTATACATTTACTATACATTTATTTCAGTATATATTAGTATACGCCGGCGATGTTGCTTGCGTGCAGTTAGCGCATTTTACAACTTGTAGACATGGCGAAACGAGGGTTCAAAATCAGCCGCATATGATCTGGAAACAGCCAGCTTTGCGTTGATTTCGATGACACAAGCGTCAGCCGTTCAGAAAGCAATAATAAACTGCTCATCTCATCTCATTGTACCTTACGGTGTCGAAGTGAAGCATAAACAGCGTTCTTTATGTATTGCGGTCACATGGATAATGTTATTCGCTCTGTCCATCGTTTACGTGGCCAGCCTCTTATTCTGCCTCAGTGTGGTCTGTGCATTGCTGCTTGTTGTTTTAGTCCTGGTTTCTTCATACTTGATTTTCTCTCTTCTTGGTACGTTGAGTATTCATCTCAGGAATCTCATTTCTGCTGTTATAAGTTTTCTTTTAAACATCTACATCATACGGTTCAGGAGAGCAGTTGTTTAAGAAACTTCTGGTGATCTCACTGAAGCTTCAGAGTTCGTGTGGGACTCTTTCGGTAAACCGCACTCTGGAATAAGATCGGGCCATATGCAATAAATTAGTGTGTAATGGTCTATAACACTTTGGATTTCACATCGTACGCCGGATGAGTTCTAAGGTGTATAAGAGCGGGCTTCAAATAAACACGTTACAAGCGTGCTAGAAATTACAATAACCACGCCATTGTCTTGTAACCTGTTTTTAAGATGTCAAGAGTGTTAAGCACGTGACATCGAAATGCAGACAACACGGTGACGTCATTAGAGCAGTTTAAAAGTTGCCTCCCTACTTTTGACATGCACCATACGTTTTTTGATCAGTGAAGGGGTGAAACATATAGAAAGTCATCGTCAAATGAAGGTCCAGTGTGGTGATGCATGCCTGTTAGTTCAACAAGTGTATGAGTGGAGTAGGAAGTATTAAAACGGCGTGAATTCTGTGACAGACATTTTGGTCTGATGAAGAGGTACAGAAGGTAGAGTGCATGAGTGGTTACACAATCAATCAAGATAATTTATTTCTACCGGAATTCAAGCATTTTATCGACGCTGGAGGCCTTGCACTGAACGCGGTGGTGACTACATCAAAAAAGGATACTTGTGTTCATTACTTTTTCAGAATATCTTCAAACCCCCCCCCCCCCCCCTACAAAAAACATTTAAGGTTTCCACTTGAAGCCCTCTCGTAAAAAGATCGTTTACATACCCATAGCTTTGGTCATGACCAAACGTTTCTGTTAACAAAGCAAACAGAAAAAGACCCTCTTACATCTTGAGATTGATCCCAATCCAATGTCTTAGGCTCGTGGACATGACTCATGTTGAAACCACATCTTGGCAAACCCCGTGTCAGGGCGGTAATGTTCTTTACTATTTATGACTTTAAGAAGATGAAATATAATGGCATTCTACCAGATCTGAACATCCACGAAAACCGGCTCAATACTCGGGCACTGAATTACGTTTTAAAGGACATATATTATTGGAAGAAGGTGCTATTATGAAGATATGGAATACGTATTTTAGAGAGTTGTATGATTGAGGAGGGGGCGTTTGATCGCGTGACTAAAATGTCAAGCGCCCATTCGGAAGACTCAGGTTCGAATCCTCGTTAAGGTAATGAATTTTATTATATTGGAGACACACATAAAACCGTAACCTGCGCATTTCGTAGAGACTACCCTAGCCAGGCAACCATAATACCTCAGTCTAAAGACGCCCCCCCCACCTCTTCCTGTATTATAGGTAGTGTGACAAAACGTCAGTGGCCCATGTCCTCAGGCCTTCTTTGGGTTTGGGTAAACAGGATGAAACAGCTTTCGGGAACCCTCAGTTCTCTTATTCGCTCAATCACCATGGAAGATAGTTCTCTGGGATACTTTAACAACACGATCTTGGTAATAGAATAATTAGATATATGTCTTTTCTTTGGGGAAAACCCGCTAGGGCGCCTTGCACCAAATACACACAGGTTCAACTTCGGGGAGAGAATTCATGTCCGTTTCTAGACCTACCGTTACCCACTGCATAATGTCAAGATGTCAAGTTGAAGGTTGGGACATTTTAAGTGCAGCATACTGCTGGTGTATGAAAGGTAATCTTAGGTTGTAATTAGTCCTGCACTTATAAATCTCTATTGTCTCGACTACTGAGATGAATTGGCGAAACGGCAGTCTTGCCATATTGGGAGGGGGGTGACCGTTAGCCAGTCTGGCTAAGCGTCTTGATCTTGGCATGGCAAGGGAACAAATCTGAACAATAAATATTTCCCAAAGGATATCGCTTGTTCTTGGCAGCCGATAGACGAGTGCTATCTTTCTTCCTACGGCTTTACCTCTACTTAGTGTCATCTTTCATTTGAATATAATCATTGGATCGCTACAGTATGCCGGAAGGAGGGAAGGGCTCCGTGGGGATGGGTTCCACCAATCTATGATCTATCTTCTTGAGCCGGAAGAGGATATCCACTGGGTTATCTTGTTCATCTTTTGGCGGATAGTGTGGCCAGGTGAACTGAATGGTTACGGGTCGAAGAGATCATCGAGTTCTACGGGTAAGGTGAGGCACGGCCGGTACATTGCGGCGACAGCTCAGACAAGAGCAGCAGCCCGAGGTAGTAGGATCTTCTTTTCTATTCTTGCTGGGGATGGGGAACTAGCCTGAGTGCCATACATCCTCGCTAATATAATATTAGTTAAGGGGGAGAAACACCTATCCTTAAACCCAACACACCACAGGAGCTGTGTCGTGAGAAAGGCATGGTTTGCAAGGGAGAGAGAAGCCGGGAAACGAATGTGCCCAATAATAATAAAGGCAGGGTATGAGTGTGGAGAGTGAGTCTTGTATGAAAAAGGGTGCATAGGGTAGCCGACAGGACGTCTATAAGATGGAGATCTACTCAAGCCAGACGTAGCCAATCCAGGGGCTACCTGACATGTCAGACCCATTCAAGCAGGCCACTTATCTAGTTGATTAGTTAATCCAAAATGCATAACCAATTTATTAACTGAGGCCCAATTGGACCTCAGGATTGTGGTGCATGAGTCAACCCGGTCGCTCACTAATCTTTATCATCTACAGGTCCTTCTTTTGACCGTAAAGTGAGTTGAAAGACTTGACAGGGCTTCTATGCCTAGGGCTATATACAACTGATGAAGCCAGGGAAAGTCAGTGTCCATACCAGGTAGAATGTTTCTGATTATAAGGCAGCATCAGGACTAAAATTAAACGAGTGACAATACCGCAACTCAAGTATTCTCATCGACTTAAGGTCGAGTGTTTGCTGATGATTCTGGTTGGACATACGCCTAATTCCCATCCTTGTCCGGGACAGCGAAAGACTCTGACTCATTCCCTATACACAATCTGGTCTCAGAACATTATTTCCCATCCAAAATTGTGCCAAGTCATCCCAGGGCACTTTCCCAGACCAGATGAGTGACTATATCGTGTTGGCCACGGAAACCTGAAAGCTGTTGTTCGAACAACCTACGCTGGAAAGAGAGACCTGAAACTGTGTCCGGTGAGGTGGATGTGAACTACCAAGACAATATTGAGATCTGTCGTCTATGATGTTCAGAGTTTTCTTGCGTCATGTCTGGACTAGAGTTGTCTCCTCAGTTTGTTTGTTTTTTTAAAGACTTTTATAGGTTCATCTCTCTTGATGTTTTTCTGTGTTGTCCTTTATTACGGTATTAAATTATAATTATAATGACTGAGACGATCGTCAGGTTATGTTTGTGTCAGCCAGAAATACACTGCAGGAAATAGACCCCGAGGTCGAAAGAGAGAGTGACAGTGAGTCCGGGGAACGGAGGAGGGTTGGCAGCAAAGACCTATTCCAGCCAGGGCTATAGAATAGTATGGAAACATTGTGACAGGCTATTTGGGACCCTCCACGTAGCTTGGTACAGGTAGTAATGATAGTTGTTCCCCATCAATATTATGCCGGCTATGTGGCGAAGAGGTTACGATTGCAATTCGTAATTCTGCATACCGCTTTCCAAATACAGCTGCCTCCAATTTGGAAGTAAACCGCCATGTCAGCAGGCGAACCCACTCTGATTTCTGAAATAATTGTAATTGTCGACCCCAAGTCGAACACTAAAGGTCAACATTTTACTCCAAATGACCGGTGTAGGGGCTGCACCCGCTACCTCGACATCAGCACACGGGAAGTTCAAGAGTTAGCGCTCTTATCCATTCGGTCATGCTGACCTCCAAAGAACAGTGAGGATGAAGATGGTACCTGGCAGATGAGGCCAGGCTGGACCAGCACTAGGATGGACATGGTACCTGGGAGTTGAGGACAGGCTGGACCAGTACTAGGATGGACATGGTGCCTGGGAGATGAGGCCAGGCTGGACCAGCACTAGGATGGACATGGTACCTGGGAGTTGAGGACAGGCTGGACCAGTACTAGGATGGACATGGTGCCTGGGAGATGAGGCCAGACTGGACCAGTACTAGGATGGACATGGTACCTGGGAGATGAGGCCAGGCTGGACCAGTACTAGGATGGACATGGTACCTGGGAGATGAGGCCAGGCTGGACCAGTACTAGGATGGACATGATACCTGGGAGATGAGGCCAGGCTGGACCAGTACTAGGATGGACATGATACCTGGTAGATGAGGACAGGCTGGACCAGTACTAGGATGGACATGATACCTGGGAGATTAGGCCAGGCTGGACCAGTACTAGGATGGACATGATACCTGGGAGATGAGGCCAGGCTGGATCAGTACTAGGATGGACATGATACCTGGGAGATGAGGCCAGGCTGGACCAGTACTAGGATGGACATGATACCTGGGAGATGAGGGCAGGCTGGACCAGTACTAGGCTGGACATGATACCTGGGAGATGAGGCCAGGCTAGACCAGTACTAGGATGGACATGGTACCTTGGAGATGAGGCCAGGCTGGACCAGTACTAGGATGGACATGGTACCTGGGAGATGAGGACAGGCTGGACCAGCACTAGGCTGGACATGGTACCTGGGAGATAAGGACAAGCTGGACCAGTACTAGGATGGACATGGTACCTGGGAGATGAGGACAGGCTGGACCAGCACACTGGGATGGACATGGTACATGGGAGATGAGGCCAGGCTGGACCAGTACTAGGATGGACATGGTGCCTGGGAGATGAGGCCAGGCTGGACCAGTACTAGGATGGACATGGTACCTTGGAGATGAGGCCATGCTGGACCAGTACTAGGATGGACATGGTACCTGGGAGATGAGGCCAGGCTGGACCAGTACTAGGATGGACATGATACCTGGGAGATGAGGCCAGGCTGGACCAGTACTAGGATTGACATGATACCTGGGAGATGAGGACAGGCTGAACCAGTACTAGGATGGACATGATACCTGGGAGATGAGGCCAGGCTGGACCAGTACTAGGATGGACATGATACCTGGGAGATGAGGCCAGGCTGGACTAGTACTAGGATGGACATGATACCTGGGAGATGAGGACAGGCTGGACCAGTACTAGGATGGACATGATACCTGGGAGATGAGGACAGGCTGGACCAGTACTAGGATGGACATGGTACCTGGGAGATGAGGACAGGCTGGACCAGTACTAGGATGGACATGGTACATTGGAGATGAGGCCAGGCTGGACCAGTACTAGGATGGAAAAAGGTCACTATTAGCAATGGATGTGGAACCCTATCGGCCGCTGATCATGAGATTGACCTTTTGTTACCTGAATAAGATGATGTTTGTAGTTTAGAATGTATACGCTAGACTTAAAAGATTATGTGCCAACATTCCCCCCCCCCCAAAAAAAAAAAATGGATGGCGGATAATTGGAAGAAGACTTATGATAGTTAGTTTGTCGCGGTTCTAACTTCACGGCAAAGGGTCGCCCCATTATGCCCCGCTCCTGTGCCTGTGAATATCACAAAAAAATATCACACAAAATTTCTTGGCAAGTTTACGTTCAGTAGTTTGTCATTGCTTTCTGAAGCTGTGTGGAAGCTAACGCTGGAAGAAGGCTTATGTTGCGGTTAAAGTTAAATGTTGTTAATATTGTTGCAGACATGCTGTATTATATATCACATTAAGGGGCTGCGTAGATACAACTACTGTGTATAAGTCCATGGCAGATACGGAAAGTAGCTTAAGACGATTAATCATCCCATTTAATCATTTAAAACAATACATGGCAAGGGACCTGTTTATCGTCCAGCTTTCAATGACAGCACGAGTAACAATTGGCATGACCTGTGCAGGACATTCCGTTCAACTCCAAACCCTAGGTTGTTTTACTTGGCAATTCAGTAGTGTGCCATTGCTTTCTAAACGAGAAGTTACTGTTGAAGTCCTACCTACCTGTGTAGGGAGTGAACCCAGCGCCCCGCAGTCAGCGTAATGGACGTTTTCACATTAACCCCAGCAGCCACGCTGACCTCTGCAAGAACGATATATGATGAAAGTGTACGCACAACCATCATTATTATTATCACTGTGATTATTATTATTATTATTATTATTATTATTATTATTATTATTATTATTATTAATAGCATCGTCATGTAGAAAGCCATTTACTAAACGTTGCTCTCATCACACACTCACACACACACACACACACACACACACACACACACCTGACAAACATATCGATAATTCACAAGTTCTCTCCTTAGTGCGTTGTCATGCCTGGGCGCTTCGTATAACACGTTTAAAGGGCAATAGAAGCGACTTGGTTGCACCGGGTTTGGTCCCATATGTCCCGGTCTCTTTCCGCAGGACGTCCTGCCAAGAGTATCATACAAAGCACGATATCAGTAACTTCCCCAACGACTGTCAGAGGTCTCAGGGAAAATTGCACTCGGGAACCGAACGACCTATCCCCGAATCGAACCTACAACATTTGAAACACGAGGCAGGCGGGGTAACCATTCTGCCACGGAGATTTCTTGCCTGGATGTTTCACCAGCGTTCTAGCGAAAGCTACTTCTTTCTTCCACATTCATAACATTAAATACATTTTAAGCGGGTTTTTACAGGTCGTAAAGCGAATGTAGTTTATAGTCCTAGCGTGGCGGTTAGGCATTGAACCGTTGGGGCCTGTGGCGTGTTTGCGCTTGTGGCTACAGTTTGCAGTCGCATTTTCCTCATGTTGAACTAGTAGTACATGGTTCCGTCTCCCTGCTACTGAGTGAGAGCATGGGAGACATCGTGAGCTATGAAATTCGCGTGGAATGCTTTTACATATGTCCTGTACTGTGACCTGCATGTTCGGAACAATGGCTACCGGCGGTTGCTGAATTGACTGTTTAACCCTTTCGGTTCACGAGTGCATTTTTCGGGAGACTCCTGGCAGTCGGCGCTGAAGCTGCGGAGTTCGTGCTTTGTGCGACACTTTAGGCGGGTCCCCCTACGGTAAGAGACAGAGCCATGTGAGAAAACCCGGGTCAATTAGGTCTTTCTGGTGACTGCCGAGTCCATCGACGATGAACTGTGGTATTCGTGGATGAATTTTCTGTTGGCATTCTGACGGCGGCATTATGCACAGTGCACCTGTGCGGGCTGCTGGATTGCCAAGACTCCTGTCTATTCGTCTTTTCACATTGGACAGTGGGTAGCATTTTGTGTGATATCCGCTGGCACCGGAATGGAGCATAATGGGGACGACCCGTTGCCGTGAAGTTGGAACCTCGACTATCGACTATCGATTATCTACTAGTCCTAGCATGGGATCTGTGGCTAAGGGTTTACGAATGCAATTCGTAATGCCGCATCCCACGTTCAAAACACAGCTGCGGGCGATTTGAAACCAGACTGCCTGGTGTTGGTTTCCATACATAGGCATGAGTGCCTGTTGTTCAGAAAGCAATGGCAAACTACTGGATATAAACTTGCCAAGAAATCAGGAACTGCCAAATAATTCTTGGGTTGACTGCGACGTCCTATAATGGATTTGCAAATGCAAGCAAAGTCTCGGACCATTTTAGGATGGGTCGATCTAGAAACGGGGAGTTTCTTTTTTACATCCACTTTATGGGAATAGAACCACATGGTCAATGGATTTGCAGGCTTGCGTACTTAGTTGCATATCATTTACGGAGGTAGCAGTCAACCTCAGTATTTTTTGGCTGTTTGTGATTCCTGTTCAAGTTTACGTTCAGTAGTTTACCATTGATTTATGAACGACCGGCACGCATAACATTTTATTTTTTTAAAAAGACGCATTTCTGTATCGAACGCGGGATGCCGGATTACGATCTGCGTCCGTAACCTTTGGCCACGGAGCCGGTGCTGTCTACTAAGTTACCGCGGCGCTCTTCTGATAATGCTGTTCTATATAAAGACTGATCAAAACAATGCACTCTCCTATTGGATTTAAATACAGAAGACACATACAGAAGGTTGCAAGATCCATGCCTGGCATATTTCGCTGCATTCCGCAGGTTGCACTATGCACTATGCAATAACGTAAAAATAACAGACCTTTAATATAACCTAGGTAACCACAGCCGGGTGAACGAAGCTCAAGTTTCTTTTTTGTTCCATCAAGTCGAATCAAATCAAACGAGAGAAGATGCGGCAAGAAATCGTGCAATCTATTGTTTATGTCTTTTGTGTATGTGTATAAATATAGTTCTCTGATATTTCAAATACATCAAGGAAGGACACAGTTTAGACTTTGGCAATGCACTGCATTTCGCGGTTAGAAAATTAAACTATTTGACTGCCCGAAAATCAGTTTTGGGTCGACAGTTAACAACATACAAGTGTGGTTTAGGATAATGGTTGTTGGTAACGTATTCATTTCACTCAACTTCAGGGGTAATTTGTCGGAACTATGAGCGATGCTTTTGGCACAGATTCAGAATGTAGCGGAGAGAACCTATTCACGTAGATGTGGTTAAGATAGCACATGTGCTTATTTAGTTTCATTGATTTATTGTCATTGACGGGGACAGACCGCTAAACATATTTTGTTATGGTTAGTTGTATATTTGTATTTATTTACAATGATGGGGAAGAGGAGAAGGAGAAGGAAGAATAAAATAATAATAATAATAATAATAATAATAATAATAATAATAAGAAGAAGAAGAAGAAGAAGAAGAAGAAGAAGAAGAAGAAGAAGAAGAAGAAGAAGAAGAAGAAGAAGAAGAAGAAGAAGAAGAAGAAGAAGAAGAAGAAGAAGAAGAAGAAGAAGAAGAAGAAGAAGAAGAAGAAGAAGAAGAAGAAGAAGAAGAAGAAGAAGAAGAAGAAGAAGAAGAAGAAGGAGGAGGAGGAGGAGGAGGAGGAGGAGGAGGAGGAAAATTAAAGACGACCTTGATCATCATTCTTAGCTGCCTCAAAGAATATAGATGATTGAAACCATATAATAACATCTCATTGCCATCATTGAGAAATGTCTAACACAGTGGTTTTCAACCTTTATTGGCCCGTGCCCTCCTTCACCAAATTTTCAGAACGTCATTCCCCCCCCCCCCCCCCGCTTCCTATCAAAAATGTGGCCCGTGACCCCCTTCACCGTATTTTCAGAACGTCATCCCCCCACCCCTTTCATATTTCCTATCTAAAAATCCCCCCACCTCTACACAGTATACGTAAAAATGGAAGGTAAATTTAATAGCATATACTAAAATAAGTCTAGACATCCACATAAAACATGATTTATGGATCTACTTACTTTATAAAATGAATTTTAGAAGGATGAGACGTACATAACTGTAAAGTATGAAGGGAAAAACAATATAAAGTAATCGGTTCTTGTATTAACGCGATCTTGAAATGGTCTTCATTCCCCCCCCCCCCCCTGGAAACTCTAAAATTCCTCCCAGGGGGGGGGGAGGGGGAAATTCCCCACCGGTTGAGAACCACTGGTCTAACATGACACGGTTTTGCCACGCATATTTGTAATGTAACAATACCATGCATTCAAGATGCCAAACGTTTGTCTATCGAGACGAGTACCGGATGCGAGCGTTTGAGCAAAGTATTTCCCGGTCTGAAGGACACCACTACCAGCTCTAGGACATTTCTGAAGCTAATGCCCGACTGGGTAGCTGTGGATCTGTCACTGTGCCCTGGACGCTCGAGTCAGAACGGACATATATTGACATTTATTGGGCGTTCTTGTCTCGGTTTTGTTCTATCCTAGTGTCGAACCAAAGCAGGATAAGACAAAGTCCAGGATAAAGTAGCTGTCTGTCTGTCTAGCCCTCCTTACGACCATCCGTCTGTCTGTCCATCTGTCCTTTCTTCCACTCACTCATATATCTATCTATCTATCTATCTATATATCTATCTATCTATCTATCTATCTATCTATCTATCTATCTATCTATCCATCCATCCATCCATCCATCCATCCATCCGTCTGTCTGTCTGTCTGTCTGTCTATCTATCTATCTATCTATCTATCTATCTATCTATCTATCTATCTATCTATCTATCTATCTATCTATCTATCTATCCTTCTATCTGTCTATCCATCCATCCGTCTATCCATCCATCCATCTATCTATCTATCTATCTATCTATCTATCTATCTATCTATCTATCTATCTATCTATCTATCTATCTATCTATCTATCTATCTATCTATCTAGCTAGCTAGTTAGCTGTCGGTCGGTCGGTCTGTCTCTATGTCTATCTGTCTCTCTCCCTTCCTCCATACTTCATCCCGCCCGCACGCCTGCTCTCCCTCCCGTTCGCCCGTCCATCCACCCGTCCATCCACCTGTCCATCTGTCTGTCTGTCTGTCTGTCTGTCCGTTCGCCCCTCCGTCTGTCCATCCATCTGTCCATCCATCCATCTATCTATCTATCTATCTATCTATCTATCTATCTATCTATCTATATATCTATCTATCTATCTATCTATCTATCTATCTAGCTAGCTAGCTAGTTAGCTGTTGGTCGGTCGGTCTGTCTCTATGTCTATCTGTCTCTCTCCCTTCCTCCATACTTCATCCCGCCCGCACGCCTGCTCTCCCTCCCGTTCGCCCGTCCATCCACCCGTCCATCCACCTGTCCATCTGTCTGTCTGTCTGTCTGTCTGTCCGTTCGCCCCTCCGTCTGTCCATCCATCTGTCCATCCATCCATCCATCCATCCATCCATCCATCCATCCATCCAGTCACCTCTCTTCACTTTCTCTGTCTGTATGTTTATCTGTCTGCCTGCCTGCCTATCTGTCTGCCTGTTTGTCCTCCTATCCATCCATACATCTACCCATCATCCCAGCTCTCTCACCCTCTCTTTCTCTCTCTCTCTCTCTCTCTCTCTCTCTCTCTCTATGTCTGTCTCTCTAGCTAGCCCTTTGCCTATAGGCTGCAATGCCTCTAGCTAGCTAGCAATAACTATAACAGCATGACATTGACCGCTTCTAGTCAAAGTGCAGATTGTTACCTACAGAGACAAGGCTTCATCTCCTACACCACCTGTGTTTCTGTTCCATTTCATAAATGGTTGTACCATCCAGATGCCAAGTCTAGAAATGTCCCAATGCCCAGCGCTCCTGGATCCTTTCTAGCTTCATAAAACGTGCGGAACGACTAAACATTTAGAAATAAACTACAAACATTCATTAATGGGCACCTGCGCAAAACAGATGGGCAATAAGGGTACGACAGAATCACAAATAGGGAGCTCTTGGAGATAGTTAGAAGCATACCGGCGAATCAAGGGATGAAGAAACGTCGCTGGCGCAGCATAGGGCATACATTGAGACAATCAGAGAAAAGAATAACTCGAAATGCCTTTGACTCGAATCCACTGGACAAAGAAGCTATAGTTTGTTATATTGTGCTTCAAAACAAGGCATGACTACAACCCTTGGCAGTGACCTGGGATAAAGTTTTACCTCTCCAGAGCATAAATCCTGGGCTGAATTGTGGAGACCATGTGTTGACAATGCAGGATGATCACTCTCTTGAATTGCCTAGTTTACTCCAGAGGAAAGATAACATAATCAATACGTCTGAAACATGAACAGCTGTAGAAGCTCCGTATCAGCAAATCAAAACCGTAACTGTCCATCTGTTGGAGCTTCGATCCTAGACAAATTGCCGTCCAAGACATAGAGAATGGCCTATCCTGCCATGACGTTTAGTCTATAGGCTGCAATGCCTCCCACTTGTGCTCCTCAGTTGGTAGCCGTTGGCACAATGTAGGACGTCGCGTTTGGTGAGCGCCGCTCAAAACTCGGCGCTAACACAAAGCAGGTAGTACCGTCTACTGTTATATGGTAGGTCAGTCACATCTAACTAAAAAAAAAATAAATAGATGTAGACTTAAAAACACACGTAGAAGAGTAGTTGACAGAAATGAAAACTATGGGGAGATATAGACAGAAAAGCATAAGATAGCAACGTGTAGGACGGTTATCAGTAAGTTGGTTGAGGGCATTTGCTCAAGCAGTAGATGACAGGTGAAAGTCGAGAAGAAGAAAGACAACACTATCTGTGATAGCGCTGCGTCTTTCCTTGCCACGTAACAATATAATAAAACGAAGATAAGAGGTGTATTTTCTTTTAGTGGCTTTATTTGGCATGGGACATCATCCACATTAATCTTGATGAAGTTTTTACTGGTCAGGCTGGACGACTGATCATTTATAAATGCAGTATCAGATGTTCTGTTGACGAGCTGGTAAATTATTCATCTTTGTCATGTGCTTTGATAACTGACGTTGGCGTTTCTGTCTCTCAGCAGATCTCGGGTCGTCGTGCACTGGACCAATTCTGTGTGTTGTTACTCTTCCATACCACAGGCTTAGGCTATACGTGGTATTTCTCTCGGCCTGTCACTCGACATAGGGGCATCTCTCTCTATCTCTCTCTCTCTCTCTCTCTTGCTCTCTCTAACTCTCTCTCTCGGCATGTCTCTCGGTTTCTCTCAGTGTGTCTCTCGGTCTCTCTCCCGGCCTCTTGTTCTGTCTCTACCTCTGCTACAGATGATCCGTCACATTTTCATGATTATTGCCAATGCCTCTCGTCTCACGATGTTTACCATTGTGACCCTTCTCACGATCATTTCAAATGTCTCTCTTCTCTTGACGTGTTTTGGTGTCTTTCGTCTCATATTGTTTTCAGATGTCTCTCGTCTCATGATGTTTTTCAATATCTCTCTTCTAAAGATGTTTTCAAGTGGCTCTCGTCACATGATGTTTTCCAATGTCTGTAGGCTCATGAAGTTTTCCAGTGTCTCTAGCCTCATGATGTTTTCAGATGTCCTCCTCTTATAAAGTTTTCCAGTCTCTCTCTTTGCACGATGTTTCCAGTGTCTCTTTTCACATGATGTTTTCCGATGTTTCTTGTTTCATGATATTGCCCAGTTTCTCTATTCAGATGAAGGTTTCCGATGTCTCTCGACTCACGATGTTTTCCAGTATCTGTCGTTTCATGATGTTTTCCCAGTGTCTCCCGTATTATGATGTTTGCCGATGTTTCACTTATCATGATGTTTTCTAGTGTCTTTCATCTCATGATGTTGTCCAGTGTCTCTCGTGGCATGGTATTTTCTGATGTCTCATGTCTCAAGGTGTTTACCGATGTCTTTCGTCCCATGATGTTTTCTAGTGTCTCTTGTCTCATGATGTATTCCCTTGCTTCTCGTCTCATGATGTTTTCCGTTGTCTCTCGTTTCGTTATGTTTTTCGATGTATGTCTCTCGTCTCATGATGTTGTTCAGCGTTTCTCGTCTCATAATGGTTTTCCTTGTCTCTCGTCTCATGATGCTTTCCTATGTATCTCGTCTCATGATGTATTCCAGTCTCTCGTCGCATGATGTTGTCCGATGACTCTTTTCCCACGATGTTGTCCGATGTCTCTCTTCTCATGATGTTGCCCGATGTCTCTCTGCTAATAGATGGATAGCCAGACAGAAAGACAGACGGACTTACGATAGACAGATAGACAGGAGGGCAGACTGACAGACAGACACGCCGACATAGGCACTGATAGATACATAGGTAGTGCCCACTATTATAAAATCGAACGCTACAGTTCACTAACACTATCATTGCTTGCGTCATGTCTTAGTTTTGAATGACAGCAGACATCTCGTAATTGCAAATAATTAGAAAGCTATAGAGCTAGATGCGTCACTGATTGCCCTAGGAATTGTCACTGTGTGACCTTGGGAATTATCACTGTGTGACCTTGGGAATCGTCTCGCGAACTGGAAAACTGTGCAGTCGAGTGAGGTAACATGTCTGGAGTAATGTGGTCTATATGAGTTTTTTTTTCCTAAAGACGTTTCCATGTGCATAAATCGCCACGAAAGCAAACGCTATATCTCTATATTGACTATATTATTATTACACGCCGCATAAATTGCAGAATATTTGAATATTGTTTACCGAAGTAAAGGAGACGTGTCGTTACCAATATGATGAAAACAATATGTAGCCTTACCTCCAAATATAGTTTCACTTAAATGAATATGCCAGGACGGTAAAGTTCTTCTTGGGTTCGCTCATAGCGTGTCTGCGAGGCAGAAGGGGCGACGGCGAATCTCTGGCGCGGCGTAACCAGACCCAGACTGCTCTAGATATGTATCACGTACATACATGCGCAGAAAAATGTGTACATACGCACGTATCAAAACTCGAGAAAGACAACAGTACTATCTATGTACTAGCTATGGTACTAGCTATGGGTGGGCTCGGGATCTGTGAGTGGGCTGGGGGAGATGGGAGACTATGTGGGTGGGTGCGGAATTTGTGTATGGGTAGGTGCGGGATATGTGAGATGGTGGGGAGATGTGTGTGTGCGTGGGGGATGTGTGGTTGAGGGATGTGTGTTTGGCTGGGTGGTTGGAGGTATGTGGGTGGAGGAGGATATGTGGGTGGGTGATTGTTGGTGGATAATGGGATGGGAGGAGGATATGTGAGTGGGTGGGGGATGTGTGGGTTGGGGAATCTTCTTCTTCTTTGCGTTCATCCGGAGTGTTTTTTTTTTTTTTTTCAGATGTGATTGCGGTGTGTCTAGTTAGGCACCCTTGGGTCGAAACCCTCAGGCCAACACATCCGACTTTTAGCATGCTGTTTTGACGAGGATAGCATTCCTGGGAGACTCTCACTTTTGTGGTACCGTCTACATCCCAGTTGGTCAAGTTGGAACAGTCGAAGACTTCGGTCATCCCTCAAGGGAAGGCAGGGACAGTCCATAGCATTTTCCGCCATCCAAGGTGGCTTCCATAGTAGCAGGGCCGACACATAGCGCCCTGGTGCTGAGCTCACCGAGGGAATCGTCACGTCCTGCTCATGGCTGCTTTAAATCCTCACTTCAATATATTGGGCATTTCGTTCACCACGGGCCGTCCCGCACAAACCAGACCGGTCTGCAGACGGTATCCACTCAGCGAGTTTTCGGTTCGGACATTGTGCTTGTCTTTGTGCCCATCAGAGCTTTTCCAGGCACGACGGACATTCGGAAAACTACCTAGTCAGAGCTGTTCCGAACAAGAGCGGCATTCGGAAACTAGGTAGTCAGAGCTGTTCCTAGCACGAAAGAAATTTCACTCGGACGTTTTTTGCGTTGTGCCTGATTTATTTGCACCCGTAGCCCAGCACATCCGACTTCAGCAAGCATTTTTACGAGTTAGCCTTCCCGGGGTTTCGAGAGACTGTTTATGCTGTGATATGGCCCACATCTTAGCTGGTCAAAGTAGAACGGTCAGCGACAACACGGTAAACCCTCAAGAGAAGGCAGGGGCAGACCATGGTTATTCCACTGCTATCCAAGGAGGCTTCCATAATTGCAGAGCCGGCACATATTGCTCTGAGACTGGGCTCATCCGAGGAGTTGCCACGTCCTGCTCATGGCTGCTTTAATTCCTCACTTCCATGTGTTGGGAATTTCGCTTGTCACTGGTCGCTCAGGCACACACCAGGAACGGTCAGTCTGCGGGCGATATCCACTAGGTAAGCTTTCACTTTGGACTTCGGGCCACGCAAGGGATTCGCTAGCCGTGCGTTCCATTTTGTGTTATTGAGACGTTTTTCCACTTTTGTCTAGACTCTCTACGAGGTAGATACAGACAGTTTAAGTAACCATTTTGACTGGGGCTCTTCTACTTTTCTTGTACTCGCTCACGAGGTAGGCTACATGTGCTGCCGGCTAAGCACCTTGCCTCCGTGTAGAAGTGAGCGAGAAACGGCCAGGCCCTCTCATCCAGGGATCCCTCATATCCCCCAGCTGAGAGCCTTCGGACTTGGCATGTAGCGTGCTCAGAACCCCACCTCCATTTTTCGGTAGGTGGGTATCGACCAGGCTCTCACATCCGGGGGTTTATTGCTTAGAGGCGTTCAGCGACAACCCTCGACAGAGAGCCTTATAGTATGTGCCTTCGTGTGCCTGATTTAAACTTTTGACTGCTATCCTCAGTCTACCTGCAGAGCAGCAGGTTGTGTATCGCTTAGTCTGGCCCCTATCCCATAAGCTGTCCAATATGTAGTTTTCATCCATCGACACAGCACATGGGGTCAGTGGGACACGCAAGCTCCCCCACCACGTCAAGGTGGAGACACATCGGGGGAGGGATTGGGGAATGTATGTGTGCTTGGGGTGTGGGTGTATGGGATGTGTGGTTGGTGGGAGTGTGTGTGAGTGGGGAGATGTGTAGGTGTGGGGATTTGGTGGATGGGTGGCGGAATGTATGTGTGCCTGGGGTGTGTGTGTGTGGTTGGGTGGGGGATGTGTGGGTGAATGGGGGATGTGTAGGTGAATGGGGGATGTGTGGGTTGGCGGTGGATGTGTCTCATAACATGGTAATATGCATTGTTTATGTTTTCAAAATTCATTTGACAATGTTTTTCCTATGCACTATTGATGAACCACAGATGAGTGATTGGAATGGCTGAATGTAAGACGGGCCTGAGTGCCCAATTTGTTACCCTTTGAAAATAAAGTCTGTTCGTTCGTTAGTTCGTTCTGTAGGACATCCTGATTGCTGTAGTGCACCTTTTGGCTGGTTGCCTCTGTCTTTAGCACCCTTTTTTTGCTAGGGTAGACTGTTGTCTTTCTCGAGTTTTGATACGTGCGTATGTACACATATTTCTGCGCATGTATGTACGTGATACAAATCTAGAGCAGTCTGGTTACGCCGCGCTAGAGATTCGCCTTCACCCCTTCTTCAATTAGTTAAAACAGTTAAATCGTGAAGACCAAGGCCTTTTTTTTTTGCGGCCAGAGAGGTGAATACACAGGTAATTGGGGTAGTTTGCAAGATTGGGGGATCACCATCAGCTCTGCGCTCGCGACTATAATAATAATTTATAAACTACTATAAAGTTAATACTGAATGACAGAAGTCATAAGGTGAGCAAATAAAGAAATTGTTTCATAGGTGACGAGTGCCCAGAAAAGGCTAATCAAAGTAGAACTGTAAACATAAATAAAATACGTTGACAAGCTATATGGGCATATTCTGAGACAACTGTAAATATCAGAGGTAGAAGAGACACGGCAGACAAAAATACATAATGTTGAACGGGCAGGGACGGTGGGATGTGGGAATATATTATCATCATTAGAATTGATCCAGAACACCAGAGAATGACTTCTGTGGAGTTACATGAGTGTTTGCGCTAGTTCATTCAAATGGGAACACGATAATGATGGTGTTGCATTGGTGAAACAATAATCCAGAACACCGGGGAATAACTAGAGTTATGTGAGTGTCTACGCCATTTCAGTTAGCAGGGAATACGATCATGCTTGTGATGCAATGGAGAAATAATGACACAGAAAACGTCAAGAATCTAATATGGTTAAGTGTATACAATGCAACAGGATCGACTTTATTGTAAAGGGTTGTATCCCACATGGCTAGGACTCTTTCCGAAGGGAGGCCTGCGGAAAGTGTCGCACACAACAAGAACTCCTGGGTGTCCAGCGACTGCCCCCAGAGGTATCAAAGAACACTGCACTCGTTAACCATACTCCGTAGCCCGGGACACCTGTCTAATGTGTGCGAAAGAAAGGAATGTTGGGTATTGGGATATTTGCACTCATCGGCATCATGTGTCGTGATGATAAGCGCGGGCGGTCATGTTTCGCCATCGCAGACAATCAGCAGAGTCGGGGATCAGCTCTGTGTTCTTGTGTCGACCATAACCTGTGGCTAAGCCATCCAGGTATTTACTTATCTGACCTCCCATAAGATGTTATGACTGTTCCCAGATAGTTTTACCGACTCACTTGTTTAAGAATATTCAATCTGCTCGTATATAACATTGTGGTTCCTTCTTAGTTTGTACTAACACAGAACAAGACAAGACATGTTGAAAATGCATATTTAGGTATGATTTAGCATCAACGTGGCGCATGCCGGGCCCAAAAACAACTGTCTGAGGCTGCCGAAAAGACCTCATGCTGGCTATGGAACTGCCGCAACCTAAATTGGAATGAGACTCGGCACTAGTATGGTTAGAAGCGGTGACTGCAATACCAACAATTTCACAATCACAATCAAGAACTTTACAGACGTCTCGGGTCAGATCGCTAGCCCTTCCTTCGTACGTGGTGGCGAGTCCCAGTGCAGTCAATCACGCAAATGTCAGCCGACGTCCAACCTCCACAATATAGCAGTAATCGACAGTAGGGTGCACCCAGTCCTAACGATTTTAACAAAGCTGCCATAATAACCCCCACCTCACATTATCACGAGATATGCATACTACGTGGTCTATTCAGTTGCAGACAGACCAAGAGGTGGGTCCGAGTAGAAAGGAAGAATCCGGCTTCCTAATAGGGTGCGGATCCGTGAACGGGGCACGAGGAAGGCACGAGGCAACGAAGATAAGTGGGGGCGACAGAGACCGTGGCGAGGGATGGAGCTAGCATCCCACGACCACACGTGTCGAGGGGCATGCACAGACTGCACAGGCTCTCCCCACCGAAGGAGGGAGGGCT
>OY992876.1:247491027-247538527 GCA_963921405.1 Cepaea hortensis | reverse complement strand
AGAAGAAGAAGAAGAAGAAGAAGAAGAAGAAGAAGAAGAAGAAGAAGAAGAAGAAGAAGAAGAAGAAGAAGAAGAAGAAAGAAGAAGAAGAAGAAGAAGAAGAAGAAGAAGAAGAAGAAGAAGAAGAAGAAGAAGAAGAAGAAGAAGAAGAAGAAGAAGAAGAAGAAGAAGAAGAGAAGAAGAAGAAGAAGAAGAAGAAGAAGAAGAAGAAGAAGAAGAAGAAGAAGAAGAAGAAGAAAGAAGAAGAAGAAGAAGAAGAAGAAGAAGAAGAAGAAGAAGAAGAAGAAGAAGAAGAAGAAGAAGAAGAAGAAGAAGAAGAAGAAAAGAAGAAGAAGAAGAAGAAAGAAGAAGAAGAAGAGAAGAAGAAGAAGAGAAGAAGAAGAAGAAGAAGAAGAAGAAGAGAAGAGAAGAAGAAGAAGAGAAGAAGAAGAAGAAGAAGAGAAAAGAAGAAGAAAGAAGAAGAAGAAGAAGAAACAGCAAAACAACAAGCGAAACTAACATAATCATGGAATTGGAAACGGACAAACAGTAAATCATCGCTCGATGAACACACTCAAAACCCAGCCCTACACCCGTCTATTGTACTAAATTGATCGTTGAATATGCAACATGCCATTTCATGACGTCTGGGCTGTAAATGTCTCCTTCATTCTCTACTCGCTGTCTGAAGCTGACTATGTTGTTATTTAGGTGCAAGTGCCACTTGACATCGCTGATGAAATGTTAAGAGTTAATTGTACAGACTCCCGTGCATACTCCATATAGCTGTAGATTGGAGAAAGACGCAGATCAACTGTTGTAGATGTAGATTAAACAAAGATGTGGATTGAATGTTGTAGATTTAGTTTGAATAACGACGAGGAACGAATGTTGTAGCTGTAGATTGGACAAATAATTTGATATAATATTTTATCTGTAGATTGGACAAAGACTTTGACCTAATATTGTAGCTGCGGATTAGAAAAAGACTTGGATAGAATGTTGTATCTGTAACTTAGACAAAGACGTTATTACAGTGTTGTATCTGTAGATTAGACAAAGACGTGGATTGAATATGTATCTGTAGGTTAGACAAAGACGTTGATCGAATGTTGTATCTGTAGACTAGACAAAGACGCGGATTGAATGTTGTAGCTGTAGATTAGACAAAGCATAACCAAATTAATCAATTTGATATAATGTTGCTTCTGTACATTGGACAAAGACGTAGATCAAATGTTGTATCTGTAGATTAATCAAAGATGTGGATCGAATGTTGTAGTTGTAGACTGAACCAAGACGCGAATTGATTTGTTGCAGCTGTATATTAGACAAAGACGTGGATCGAATGTTGCACCTTTATATAAGACAAAGACGTGGATCGAATGTTGTAGCTGCAGATTGGACAAAGACGTGGATCGAATCATGTTGCTGTAGATTAGACAAAGACATGGTCTCGAATATTATAGCTTTGCACTGGACATAGATTTGGATCTAATGTTGTATCTGTAGATTTGACAAAGACGTGGATCCAATGTTCTAGCTGTAAATTGGACAATGACATGGATCGAATGTTGTAGTTGTAGATTGGACATAGACGTGGATCGCATGTTGTAGCTGTAGATTGGACAAAGACTTGTATCCAATTGTGTAGCTGTAGATTAAACAAATACATGGGTCGAATGTTGTAGTTGTAGATTGGACAAAGACGTGAATCGAATGTTGTAGCTGTAGATAGGACAAATATCGAATGCTGTAGCTGTAAATAGGATAAAGACTTAGATCGAAATTCGTAGCTGTAGATTAGACAAAGGTGTTGATCGAATATTGTAACTGCATTAATTTGCTATGTACTAATACATTTATCATAATTATAATTATTCAGGGATTTGAGGAGCATCAAATCTGGAGGCATGGGAAGATCTTAGTTAGTTAGTCAGTTAGTCAGTTAGTTAGTTAGTTAGTTAGTTAGTAAGTTAGCTAGTTAGTTAGTTAGTTAGTTAGTTAGTTAGTTAGTTAGTTAGTTAGTTAGTTAGTTAGTTAGTTAGTTAGTCGCGGTTCCAACTTCACAACAACGGGTCGTCACCATTATGCTCCGTCCCTGTGCCAGTGAATATCACACAAAATGCTCCTCACTGCCCTATGCGAACAATGGAATAGACAGGAGTCTCGGCAAGCCAACAGCCCAGGTACACTCTGCATAATGCCGCCGCCAGAGGCCTTAATGATTTAATTGCCTATCCGCCATGTTGGGGACCGGAAGTCCCAATATACTGTTGACTAAGTCTCAGCTCAAAGCCTCCTTAGTCACCTCTTACGATATGCATGGAAGGCAACAGTGTCACTATTCTTCGCTTCCCTTATGGGCCCCGGCAATACACGGACGGCATAGGATCTAATATTGTATCTGTAGATTTGACATAGGAAGATCTGTAATCATCAAGGAGGGTCTCCAGTAACAGACAAACCATCATGCCTGGAGAGACTGGTGCTGCAGGGTGCCACAGAGGGTCTGTCAGCACTCATGGCTTCGAGACCAGGTATACCAGAAGCATACTGCAACTGAAGCTATTAATATTGGGACTCTTCGCTGGTCGTTGAAGATGAGAAAAGAGTAAATATGGACATTTTCTCAGAAAGGGTATCTACTAACGTGCCCATGCATAAATAGGTTATTGTATGAGCCCGGGATTGCTTGTTGGAGCTACTCTAGTAACATGTCCATACATAAACAGGTTATCGTATGCGTCCAGGATTGCTTGTTGGTGTTACTCAGAAAAGGCATCTACTAACGTGTCATACATAAACAGGTTATCGTATGTGTCCAGTATTGCTTGTTGGACCCACTCTAGTAATATTTCCATGCATAACCAGGTTATTGTAAAAGTCCAGGATCGCTTGTTGGAGAATTTCAGACAGGGTCTCTGTTAGCGTGTTCATAATAAACAGGTTATCGTATGCATCCAGGATTGCTTGTTCTCTGATTTGTATAAACCATGTGTTGCCCATACAACATGATCCCTCTCTCGGCTTGCCCACTTTACTACAGTGAAAAGGTAACACCGATACATCTGTACTAAAAGAAGCGGCAGAAGCTGCCGAATTTGCAAAGCAATTCTATAACTGTCCGCCTGTCGGAGTCTAGATCATAGACCAGTTTCTAGCCAAGGCTTAGGGTCTGGTCTGCTTTGCCATGACATGTAGTACTGAGTTTGCATTTTTCTAGGACAATAATTGTACCCTTCTAAGTGCGCTGCTCAACCCGAAGCCGTTGGCAAAATGTGGTGTGTTGTGATCTGGACCATTTACGCAAGTGTAATGTTGCGTTGGTACTGTAAGGTATGTAACATGCAGTCAGTGCTAGAAAGACTGCAGTCTAGTGGTTTTAGAAGCTTGATTTTAGATCAAACACGGAGTTCTAGCATTCCAGACATACCAAGGAAATAGTATAAGAGAATTCGACGGGCCGGGAGTTTATGCAGGAGATCGATCCTCATCATTGAAGTTCACTTATTCTAAGAATTCTTATTAGACAGAAACCTTTCCTAGGTCGACATCGGCTTGCTCTTAGCCAGGACTGGTCGTTGAAGAAAACGCCATTGAGAAAATACAAGATCACACGGCATTTAAGCAACCACCACAAATTATATTTGAATAATTGCAACAGGGTTTTCTATACAGAAACACCCCGAGATTTGCATAATTTTATGTTATTGGAATACAGTGAAAATAGAAGGCAGACAGAGTAAGGGATGGAGAGGTATATAAGCCACTAATAGAGTGTCATAGGTATATGGAAGCCAATTATGGACAGTTAGCAGACAAAGGTGGAATTATGTGGAAGCTGTGTTGATATAATAGGAGTGTTGTTATAATAGATGTGTTGATGTAATTTATATGTTGATATACTAGATATGTTGATATAATAGATGTGTTGATATAATAGATATGTTGATATAATATATATATATATATATATATATATATATATATATATATATATATATATATATATATATATATGTTGATGTAATATATATGTTGATATAATAGATATGTTGATATAATAGATGTGTTGATGTAATTTATATGTTGATATAATAGATGTGTTGATATAATAGATATGTTGATATAATAGATGTGTTGATGTAATATATATGTTGATATAATAGATGTGTTGATATAATAGATTTGTTGATATAATAGATGTGTTGATATAATAGATATGTTGATATAATAGATGTGTTGATATAATAGATATGTTGATATAATAGATGTGTTGATGTAATATATATGTTGATATAATAGATGTGTTGATATAATAGATATGTTGATATAATAGATGTGTTGATGTAATATATATGTTGATATAATAGATGTGTTGATATAATAGATATGTTGATATAATAGATGTGTTGATGTAATTTATATATTAATATAATAGATGTGTGATATAATATATGTGTTGATATAATAGATGTGTTGATATAATATATATGTTGATATAATAGATGTGTTGATGTAATATATATGTTGATATAATAGATGTGTTGATATAATAGATGTGCTGATATAATAGATGTGTTGATATAATAGATGTGTTGATGTAATAGACGTGTTGATGTAATAGATGTGTTGATATAATAGATGTGTTGATATAATAGATGTGTTGATATAATATATATGTTGATATAATAGACGTGTTGATATAATATATATATATGTTGATATAATATATATATATATATGTTGATATAATAGATATGTTGATATAATAGATGTTTTGATATAATATATATATGTTGATATAATAGATGTGTTGATATAATATACATATGTTGATATACTAGATGTTTTGATGTAATATATATGTGTTGATATAATAGATGTTTTGATATAATAGATATGTTGATATATATATATATATATATATATATATATATATATATATATATATATATATATATATATATACATATATATATGTTGATGTAATATATATGTTGATATAATAGATATGTTGATATAATAGACGTGTTGATGTAATTTATATGTTGATATAATAGATGTGTTGATATAATAGATATGTTGATATAATAGATGTGTTGATGTAATATATATGTTGATATAATAGATGTGTTGATATAATAGATATGTTGATATAATAGATGTGTTGATATAATAGATATGTTGATATAATAGATGTGTTGATGTAATATATATGTTGATATAATAGATGTGTTGATATAATAGATATGTTGATATAATAGATGTGTTGATGTAATATATATGTTGATATAATAGATGTGTTGATATAATAGATGTGTTGATGTAATTTATATGTTGATATAATAGATATGTTGATATAATAGATGTGTTGATATAATAGATATGTTGATATAATAGATGTGTTGATGTAATTTATATGTTGATATAATAGATGTGTTGATATAATATATGTTTTGATATAATAGATATGTTGATATAATAGATATGTTGATATAATAGATGTGTTGATGTAATATATATGTTGATATAATAGATGTGTTGATATAATAGATATGTTGATATAATAGATGTGTTGATGTAATATATATGTTGATATAATAGATGTGTTGATATAATATATGTTTTGATATAATAGATATGTTGATATAATAGATGTGTTGATGTAATATATGTTTTGATATAATAGATATGTTGATATAATAGATATGTTGATATAATAGATGTGTTGATATAATAGATATGTTGATATAATAGATGTATTGATGTAATTTATATATTAATATAATAGATGTGTTGATATAATATATGTGTTGATATAATAGATGTGTTGATATAATAGATGTTTTCATAAATTATATATGTTGATATAATAGATGTGTTCATGTAATATATATGTTGATATAATAGATGTGTTGATATAATAGATATGTTGATATAATAGATGTATTGATGTAATTTATATGTTAATATAATAGATGTTTTGATATAATATATGTGTTGATACAATAGATGTGTTGATATAATATATATGTTGATATAATAGATGTGTTGATATAATAGATGTGTTGATGTAATATATATGTTGATATAATAGATGTGTTGATATAATAGATGTGTTGATGTAATTTATATGTTGATATAATAGATGTGTTGATATAATATATATGTTGATACAATAGATGTGTTGATGTAATATATATGTTGATATAATAGATGTGTTGATATAATAGATGTGTTGATATAATAGATGTGTTGATATAATATATATGTTGATATAATAGATGTGTTGATATAATAGATATGTTGATATAATAGATGTGTTGATATAATAGATGTGCTGATATAATAGATGTGTTGATATAATAGATGTGTTGATGTAATAGATGTGTTGATGTAATAGATGTGTTGATATAATAGATGTGTTGATATAATAGATGTGTTGATATAATATATATGTTGATATAATAGACGTGTTGATATAATATATATATGTTGATGTAATATATATATATATGTTGATATAATAGATATGTTGATATAATATATGTTTTGATATAATATATATATATGTTGATATAATAGATGTTTTGATGTAATATATATTTGTTGATATAATAGATGTTTTGATATAATAGATATGTTGATATATATATATATATATATATATATATATATATATATATATATATATATATATATATATATATGTTGATGTAATATATATGTTGATATAATAGATATGTTGATATAATAGACGTGTTGATGTAATTTATATGTTGATATAATAGATGTGTTGATATAATAGATATGTTGATATAATAGATGTGTTGATGTAATATATATGTTGTTATAATAGATGTGTTGATATAATAGATATGTTGATATAATAGATGTGTTGATATAATAGATATGTTGATATAATAGATGTGTGGATGTAATATATATGTTGATATAATAGATGTGTTGATATAATAGATATGTTGATATAATAGATGTGTTGATGTAATATATATGTTGATATAATAGATGTGTTGATATGATAGATGTGTTGATGTAATTAATATGTTGATATAATAGATATGTTGATATAATAGATGTGTTGATATAATAGATATGTTGATATAATAGATGTGTTGATGTAATTTATATGTTGATATAATAGATGTGTTGATATAATAGATGTGTTGATGTAATTTATATGTTGATATAATAGATATGTTGATATAATAGATGTGTTGATATAATAGATATGTTGATATAATAGATGTGTTGATTTAATGTATATGTTGATATAATAGATGTGTTGATATAATATATGTTTTGATATAATACACATGTTGATATAATAGATGTGTTGATGTAATATATGTTTTGATATAATAGATATTTTGATATAATAGATATGTTGATATAATAGATGTGTTGATGTAATATATATGTTGATATAATAGATGTTTTGATATAATAGATATGTTGATATAATAGATGTGTTGATGTAATTTATATGTTGATATAATAAATGTGTTGATATAATAGATGTGTTGATGTAATATATATGTTGATATAATAGATATGTTGATATAATAGATGTGTTGATGTAATATATATGTTGATATAATAGATGTATTGATGTAATATATATGTTGATATAATAGATGTGTTGATATAATAGATATGTTGATATAATAGATGTGTTGATGTAATATATATGTTGATATAATAGATGTGTTGATATAATAGATATGTTGATATAATAGATGTGTTGATGTAATATATATGTTGATATAATAGATGTGTTGATATAATAGATATGTTGATATAATAGATGTATTGATGTAATTTATATATTAATATAATATATGTGTTGATATAATAGATGTGTTGATATAATAGATGTGTTCATATAATATATATGTTGATATAATAGATGTGTTCATGTAATATATATGTTGATATAATAGATGTGTTGATATAATAGATATGTTGATATAATAGATGTATTGATGCAATTTATATGTTAACTAGCTGACCCTGCCCGGCTTCGCCCAGACCCTGGTGGGGAGCATCTCATTTAATTCATATAAGTAGTCATATAAGTTCTCGTTCCCGTTACCGACTGACTGTCTGTCTGTCTGTCTGTCTGTCTGACCCGGCCCGGCATTGCCCAGCTCCTGGTGTGAAGCATCTCATTTAATTTATATAAGTAGTCATATAAGTTCCTGTTCCCGACTGTCTATCTGTCTGTCTGTCTGTCTATCTGTCTGCCTGACCCTGTCCGGCTTCATTAAATTCATACAACAAAAAAAGTAACTTAAAAGAACGTTCTTCCACACACCATCCATTATTTTTAATGAAAACTCTTTCTAATCACCTGCATGACTACAGTAACTTCTTAAGCAAAAAAAGATGAGTTACAATGTTATGCAATGTGCATTATTTTTATGAAAACTTTGAAAATGCCTTACAGATTGTATCATTATTTATTATAACTCATATGCCGGTACATAACTATGGACAAAGAGTTTAAAAATCTTTGAAAACGATGCCACAATATGACTATAAGTTATACATAAAAGTTATGCCCCTTGAAATAACTTTTACAGAGTTAGGTCCCCTAAAATATATGAAATTATGATGAAAAATGAAAAATGAAATAATACTGAGTAAGCAGGCGATTTCACACTAACAAAATATGACAGTTGGCAGCTCTGGGATGAAAGGAAGGCGTGTAGAAAATTTCATCTCAATCGAATGGGCCGTTCGCGAACGTATAAAGGACATACGGACATACAGACAGACATACAGACAGACAGACGGACGGAGATCCTAATTTATATATAAGATATAATAGATGTGTTGATATAATATATGTGTTGATACAATAGATGTGTTGATATAATATATATGTTGATATAATAGATGTGTTGATATAATAGATGTGTTGATGTAATATATATGTTGATATAATAGATGTGTTGATATAATAGATGTGTTGATGTAATTTATATGTTGATATAATAGATGTGTTGATATAATATATGTGTTGATACAATAGATGTGTCGATGTAATATATATGTTGATATAATAGATGTGTTGATATAATAGATATTTTGATATAATAGATGTGTTGATATAATAGATATGTTGATATAATAGATGTGTTGATATAATAGATATGTTGATATAATAGATGTGTTGATGTAATATATATGTTGATATAATAGATGTGTTGATATAATAGATATGTTGATATAATAGATGTGTTGATGTAATATATATGTTGATATAATAGATGTGTTGATATAATAGATGTGTTGATGTAATTTATATGTTGATATAATAGATATGTTGATATAATAGATGTGTTGATATAATAAATATGTTGATACAATAGATGTGTTGATGTAATATATATGTTGATATAATAGATGTGTTGATATAATAGATATTTTGATATAATAGATGTGTTGATATAATAGATATGTTGATATAATAGATGTGTTGATATAATAGATATGTTGATATAATAGATGTGTTGATGTAATATATATGTTGATATAATATATATGTTGATATAAATGATGTGTTGATATAATAATTATGTTGATATAATAGATGTGTTGATATAATAGATATGTTGATATAATAGATGTGTTGATGTAATATATATGTTGATATAATAGATGTGTTGATATAATAGATATGTTGATATAATAGATGTGTTGATGTAATATATATGTTGATATAATAGATGTGTTGATATAATAAATGTGTTGATGTAATTTATATGTTGATATAATAGATATGTTGATATAATAGATGTGTTGATATAATAAATATGTTGATATAATAGATGTGTTGATGTAATATATATGTTGATATAATAGATGTGTTGATATAATATTTGTTTTGATATAATAGATACGTTGATATAATAGATGTGTTGATGTAATATATATGTTGATATAATAGATGTGTTGATATAATAGATGTGTTGATATAATAGATATGTTGATATAATAGATGTGTTGATGTAATATATATGTTGATATAATAGATGTGTTGATATAAAAGATATGTTGATATAATAGATGTGTTGATATAATAGATGTGTTGATGTAATATATATGTTGATATAATAGATGTGTTGATATAATAGATGTGTTGATATAATAGATATGTTGATATAATAGATGTGTTGATATAATAGATATGTTGATATAATAGATGTGTTGATGTAATATATATGTTGATATAATAGATGTGTTGATATAATAGATATGTTGATATAATAGATGTGTTGATGTAATATATATGTTGATATAATAAATGTGTTGATATAATAGATATGTTGATACAATTGATGTGTTGATATAATATATGTGTTGATATAATAGATGTGTTGATATAATATATGTGTTGATATAATAGATGTGTTGATATAGTATATATGTTGATATAATAGATGTGTTGATGTAATATATATGTTGATATAATAGATGTGTTGATATAATAGATGTGTTGATATAATATATATGTTGATATAATAGATGTGTTGATATAATAGATGTGTTGATATAATATATATGTTGATATAATAGATGTGTTGATATAATAGATGTGTTGATATAATAGATGTGTTGATATAATAGATGTGTTGATATAATATATATGTTGCTATAATAGATGTGTTGATATAATAGATATGTTGATATAATAGATGTGTTGATATAATAGATGTGTTGATATAATAGATGTGTTGATATAATAGATGTGTTGATGTAATATATATGTTGATATAATAGATATGTTGATATAATAGATGTGTTGATACAATAGATGTGTTTATGTAATAGATGTGTTGATGTAATATATATGTTGATATAATAGATGTGTTGATATATTATATATGTTGATATAATAGATATGTTGATATAATAGATGTGTTGATATAATAGATATGTTGATATAATAGATGTGGTGATATAATAGATATGTTTATATAATAGATGTGTTGATATAATAGATATGTTGATATAATAGATGTGTTGATGTAATTTATATGTTGATATAATAGATGTTTTGATATAATATATATATGTTGAAATAATAGATGTGTTGATATAATATATATATATATATATATATATATATATATATATATATATATATATATGTTGGTATAATAGATGTTTTGATGTAATATATATATGTTGATATAATAGATGTGTTGATATAATAGATATGTTGATATATATATATATATATATATATATATATATATATATATATATATATATATATATATATATATATATATATATGTTGATGTAATATATATGTTGATATAATAGATATGTTGATATAATAGATGTGTTGATGTAATTTATATGTTGATATAATAGATGTGTTGATATAATAGATATGTTGATATAATAGATGTGTTGATGTAATATATATGTTGATATAATAGATGTGTTGATATAATAGATTTGTTGATATAATAGATGTGTTGATATAATAGATATGTTGATATAATAGATGTGTTGATATAATAGATATGTTGGTATAATAGATGTGTTGATGTAATATATATGTTGATATAATAGATGTGTTGATATAATAGATATGTTGATATAATAGATGTGTTGATGTAATATATATGTTGATATAATAGATGTGTTGATATAATAGATATGTTGATATAATAGAGGTGTTGATGTAATTTATATGTTAATATAATAGATGTGTGATATAATATATGTGTTGATATAATAGATGTGTTGATATAATATATATGTTTATATAATAGATGTGTTGATGTAATATATATGTTGATATAATAGATGTGTTGATATAATAGATATGTTGATATAATAGATGTATTGATGTAATTTATATATTAATATAATAGATGTGTTGATATAATATATGTGTTGATATAATAGATGTGTTGATATAATAGATGTTTTCATAAATTATATATGTTGATATAATAGATGTGTTCATGTAATATATATGTTTATATAATAGATGTGTTGATATAATAGATATGTTGATATAATAGATGTATTGATGTAATTTATATGTTAATATAATAGATGTGTTGATATAATATATGTGTTGATACAATAGATGTGTTGATATAATATATATGTTGATATAATAGATGTGTTGATATAATAGATGTGTTGATGTAATATATATGTTGATATAATAGATGTGTTGATATAATAGATGTGTGGATGTAATTTATATGTTGATATAATAGATGTGTTGATATAATATATATGTTGATACAATAGATGTGTTGATGTAATATATATGTTGATATAATAGATGTGTTGATATAATAGATGTGTTGATATAATAGATGTGTTGATATAATATATATGTTGATATAATAGATGTGTTGATATAATAGATATGTTGATATAATAGATGTGTTGATATAATAGATGTGCTGATATAATAGATGTGTTGATATAATAGATGTGTTGATGTAATAGATGTGTTGATGTAATAGATGTGTTGATATAATAGATGTGTTGATATAATAGATGTGTTGATATAATATATATGTTGATATAATAGACGTGTTGATATATTATATATATGTTGATGTAATATATATATACATGTTGATATAATAGATATGTTGATATAATAGATGTTTTGATATAATATATATATGTTGATATAAAAGATGTTTTGATGTAATATATATTTGTTGATATAATAGATGTTTTGATATATATATATATATATATATATATATATATATATATATATATATATATATATATATATATATATATATATATATATATATATATATATATATATATGTTGATGTAATATATATGTTGATATAATAGATATGTTGATATAATAGACGTGTTGATGTAATTTATATGTTGATATAATAGATGTGTTGATATAATAGATATGTTGATATAATAGATGTGTTGATGTAATATATATGTTGATATAATAGATGTGTTGATATAATAGATAAGTTGATATATATATATATATATATATATATATATATATATATATATATATATATATATATATATATATATATATATATATATATATGTTGATGTAATATATATGCTGATATAATAGATGTGTTGATATAATAGATGTGTTGATGTAATTTATATGTTGATATAAATCAAATCAAATCAAATCAACTTTATTAGGGTCACAAATTGGGCGCGCAGGCCCGTCTTACATTCGGCCCTTCCAATCACTCGTCTTTCGTTCATCAAGAGCATTATACATTTACATAGGAAGATAAAATAAACATTGTGAAATGAATGTTGTAAACATAAACAAGGCTAATTACCATGTTATGAAGCCCATCTCCCACCTATCCATACATCACCCCACCCACACAACACCCCCACCTACCCACACACACGCGCACCAAGGGACACATACACACCCCCACCTACCGACACACACGCACACCAAGGGACACATACATACCCCACCAACCGATCCATCCCCCTCCCGCACATCCCCCACCCACACACACTGCCCTCGCCTGATCCCCCAACCAAAACACACTCGCCACGCACAAACATTCCCCCACCAACCCACACATCCTACGCCCATCCACATACACATACTACCCCACACATCCTCTCCCCACCCACACCTCAAACCACCCATCCCCCAGCCACATCTCCATCGACAACATATTCCCCACCCATGCTCACAATCCCCCACCAACCCACACATCGCACATCCACTCACACATTCCCAAACCATACACACACATCCCCACCAACTGACATGTCCCTACCCCCACCCCACACACACACATCTCTCTAACCACCCATACATCCCCAATCCACTAACACACACCCCACCATCCACACATACAACTTCCACCCACCCACACATGCCTTAACCTAATCCCCCACCCGCACATCACATACACCTCCTATCATGCACTATTCCCAACCCACGCACCACACACACACATATCCCTCACCAACACATCCCCACTTACACACCACACACATATCCCCCACCCAGATACCACACAATATTCCCACCCACACCCACACCCACACAGATACCCTTACCCATCCACCCCACATACCCCCACTCACACAACACAAAAACAAAACAAAACAATATAATAGATATGTTGATATAATAGATGTGTTGATGTAATATATATGTTGATATAATAGATGTGTTGATATAATAGATGTGTTGATATAATATATATGTTGATATAATACATGTGTTGATATAATAGATGTGTTGATATAATAGATATGTTGATATAATAGATGTGTTCATGTAATATATATGTTGATATAATAGATGTGTTGATATAATAGATATGTTGATATAATAGATGTATTGATGTAATTTATATGTTAATATAATAGATGTGTTGATATAATATATGTGTTGATACAATAGATGTGTTGATATAATATATATGTTGATATAATAGATGTGTTGATATAATAGATGTGTTGATGTAATTTATATGTTGATATAATAGATGTGTTGATATAATATATGTTTTGATATAATAGATATGTTGATATAATAGATATGTTGATGTAATATATATGTTGATATAATAGATGTGTTGATATAATAGATGTGTTGATGTAATTTATATGTTGATATAATAGATATGTTGATATAATAGATGTGTTGATGTAATATATATGTTGATATAATAGATGTGTTGATATAATAGATGTGTTGATATAATATATATGTTGATATAATAGATGTGTTGATGTAATATATATGTTGATATAATAGATGTGTTGATATAATAGATGTGTTGATGTAATTGATATGTTGATATAATAGATATGTTGATATAATAGATGTGTTGATATAATAGATATGTTGATATAATAGATGTGTTGATGTAATTTATATGTTGATATAATAGATCTGTTGATATAATATATGTTTTGATATAATTGATATGTTGATAAAATAGATGTGTTGATGTAATTTATATGTTGATATAATAGATGTTTGATATAATAGATGTGTTGATATAATAGATATGTTGATGTAATTTATATGTTGATATAATAAAAGTGTTGATATAATAGATGTGTTGATGTAATATATATGTTGATATAATAGATGTGTTGATATAATAGATATGTTGATATAATATATGTGTTGATGTAATATATATGTTGATATAGTAGATGTGTTGATATAATAGATATGTTGATATAATAGATATGTTGATATAATAGATGTGTTGATGTAATATATATGTTTACATAATAGATGTGTTGATATAATAGATATGTTGATATAATAGATGTGTTGATGTAACTTATATGTTGATATAATAGATGTGTTGATATAATATATGTTTTGATATAATAAATATATTGATATAATAGATGTGTTGATGTAATATATATGTTGATATAATAGATGTGTTGAAATAATAGATGTGTTGATATAAAAGATATGTTGATATAATAGATGTGTTGATGTAATATATATGTTGATATAATAGATGTGTTGATATAATAGATGTGTTGATGTAATTTATATGTTGATATAATAGATATGTTGATATAATAGATGTGTTGATATAATAGATATGTTGATATAATAGATGTGTTGATGTAATTTATATGTTGATATAATAGAAGTGTTGATATAATATATGTTTTGATATAATAGATATGTTGATATAATAGATGTGTTGATGTAATTTATATGTTGATATAATAGATGTGTTGATATAATAGATGTGTTGATATAATAGATATGTTGATGTAATTTATATGTTGATATAATAAAAGTGTTGATATAATAGATGTGTTGATGTAATATATATGTTGATATAATAGATATGTTGATATAATAGATGTGTTGATGTAATATATATGTTGATATAATAGATGTATTGATGTAATATATATGTTGATATAATAGATGTGTTGATATAATAGATATGTTGATATAATAGATGTGTTGATGTAATATATGTGTTGATATAATAGATGTGTTGATATAATATATATGTTGATATATTAGATGTGTTGATATAATAGATGTGTTGATGTAATATATATGTTGATATAATAGATGTGTTGATATAATAGATGTGTTGATATAATATATATGTTGATATAATACATGTGTTGATATAATAGATGTGTTTATATAATAGATATGTTGATATAATAGATGTGTTCATGTAATATATATGTTGATATAATAGATGTGTTGATATAAAAGATATGTTGATATAATATATATGTTGATATACTAGATATGTTGATATAATAGTTATGTTGATATAATATATATGTTGTTATAATAGTTGTGTTGATGTAATATATATATGTTGATATAATAGATGTGTTGATGTAATATGTATATATATATATATGTTGATATAATAGATGTGTTGATGTAATAGATATATCTTGATATAATAGATGTGTTGATATAATAGATATGTTGATATAATAGATGTATTGATGTAATTTATATGTTAATAAAATAGATGTGTTGATATAATATATGTGTTGATATAATAGATGTGTTGATATAATATATATGTTGATATAATAGATGTGTTGATATAATAGATGTGTTGATATAATAGATATGTTGATATAATAGATGTGTTCATATAATATATATGTTGATATAATAGATGTGTTGATATAATAGATATGTTGATATAATATATATGTTGATATAATAGATATGTTGATATAATAGTTATGTTGATATAATATATATGTTGTTATAATAGTTGTGTTGATGTAATATGTATATATATATATATATATATGTTGATATAATAGATGTGTTGATGTAATAGATATATGTTGATATAATAGATGTGGTGTTATAATAGATTTGTTGATGTAATATATATGTTGATATAATAGATGTGTTGTTATAATAGATGTGTTGATGTAATATATATATATATATATATATATATATATATATATATATATATATATATATATATATATATATATATATATATATATGTTGATATAATAGATGTGTTGATGTAATATATATATATGTTGATATAATAGATGTGTTGATGTAATATACATATGTTGATGTTATAGTTGGTTTTATATAATAGTTAAGTTTAGGTTAGTTTAGTTTAGTTTAGTTTACTCGATGGATCAACATCATAGCACATGGGTGTAACCCGTAAGTGCTCCGTTCTCCTCCTAGCTCAGACCTGAGTCTGGAGAAACTCAGCTCAGTGCACGAACTCTGTAGCACCGGCGAGGATCCTGAAATCCCGGTTCCCACCGGGGCTTGAACCCGGGACCTCCAGCACTCGAGGCCGAAACCATACCTCGAGACCACGCAGCCCCCCCCCCCCCCCCACGAGACCAAGAGTGAAGATTCTAGATAGCTTGACATCACGTCATGAAGGAACGTAGGTATACCGAAGAAGTGGTTTCAAATGAAAACCTTGAAAGTGTGATAGAAATTACAATAACACAGCCATTGTCTTGTAACCTGTCAATATTGTTGCTAAGGATGTCAAGAATGTTAGCCAAGTGACATCACGGTACAGAAGAATACGATGACGTCATATGGACAGTTTAAAGATGGTCGCCTCACGTTTGACATGCACCAACCTTATTTTTGTGTTTAGTTCATTCAAAGCGTGAAACCTATAGAGATTCATCGGCGAATGAAGGTCCAGGATGGCGATGCATGTCTGTCAGTCAGCCAGTGTATGAATGGAGTAGGAAGTTTCTAAACAGCGTGACTTCTGCGACAGACTTGTCGGTCTGATGAAGAGGTACAGCAGGTGTTGCATGAGTGGTTACACACGCGACTATGCTATTACATATATACAGAAATCCAAGCACTTTATCGCCGCTGGCGGGCTTGCATTAAACGCAGTGGTAACTACATCGAAATCCGATACATTTGTTCTTTATTATTTTTTTCCCGGAATACATTCACACACACACACACACGCACGCGCGCGCGCATATGCACGCACGCACACGCACACACACGCGCACGCACACACACACACACACACAAATATTTAAGGTTTTAATGTGAAGCCCTTCTCGTATTTGTATCTAACATCCCACTATCATGTCTGTTCACCTGGTCTAAGATCATTGCCAGTGCTAGCAGTCTGGGCCCACAGACACAGGCTCCCATGGGATACAGACGCCACACTCATATCTCCATTTTGTTTTTAAAACAATATCCCGAAACTGTTTCCTTCTACACCCGAGAAGGTTACCGATCAACAAATTCCCCCATAAGTCGGATGTGTCGGTCTCAATGCGCAAGTAAAGCAGCTCTGCTGTAAACAGGCACAACGCAATTACGTCAGAAAAAACACCCCAGGTGAACGCAGAAGAAGTTTCCTGCTACCTGTTTGTGATGTGATAGGGGACTATTATTTTATAGGTCGGAATGCACGGAGGTATAGCGGAACAATATTACCTTTACTTAGCAGGCGACGAGCACCTGTGTGGAACGGTCGTCATATAGGGCTTATGACATTAACAGAAATATCAATTCGGAAACCGTTTGAGACCACTAAGACAATTAATAAATAAACACATATGGTATTGTTGGGCTTGCTTCTTTACACTTATTTGAATGTCAAACAATATTTATTTATGAACTGTCATGGCATTATCACCGCAGCTCCTTATTAACTTCGCTGATGGGCCCGCTATCCACAACTGTATGGTTATCATTAAGTTTTACTGTGTGTGTTTTTTTTTCCGCTCGCTTTGAACACAAGAATAGTCCATATGCGTGCTACTACTTCTGGTGCACTGGACCGATTTTAGCCTGTGAATTAGCTTTCACTATAACCAGTGACCCTCGCCATCAGGTGAACCCAATCCGGTTTTAGAGGTACTTGTAATTTTCATCCCAAAGTGAAGAACAAGATGCCTACATTCTCGGCATCAGCACTCCAGATGTTTAAAAAAAATAGCGCGCTTATCCATTCGGCCATGCTGACCTATTTTTTGCGTGTTGTTTCTACCCAGGATCTGAACAGAGATGATTGTTTCGCTGTATATCAGAACATCACAGTCTGCCTTGAAGAAGGAGTCGAGTGAAAACATGATGTTTCACACTGCGACGCACTCACCGATACCATGAATGCAATCAGACCATTAAGATATGTTAAACCTTTCATAAAATATTCGGTAATTGAAATCTGATAATCAATTGCTGCTATCTACGAGAAATAGAAGTCCAACGTCACATCATGTGGTGTTCTGTATTGATATTTGTATCATATTTTGTTTTTAAAGACAATCATTCAACGAATTTTAAATTACGCAACACATATTAAGAAAGAAATGCGAAAATGTTCACAATTTTCATATACCAAGGAAATACCACTTAATTTCTGATGGTAATCGAATTAAATTCACCAAATTATGAAAAACACCAGACTTTTTTCAGAGCTAACCACACTGACTGCTCCTTAAAACTTTCCAAAAATTATTATAACATTATATTTTGAAGCACATCTTTTTAACACACATTTGGAAAAAAAGAATTAGGAAATCGCTTTGGCAGGTTTCTTTTTGAAATCAGTAGATTGAAGATCAATATACATAATTTACCGTTTTGATTATATATGATTATTTATGATACCGCTCATCTTATACTTACATTATTTATAACTCTCAACTTGCCGTCTTGAGAGACGGTAGTTTACAAACTGGAGTTATACCTGTCTAAAGCACAAAGCCTGGGCTGAATTTAGAGACAATGTGTTGCACAAGCAGAACGATCCCTCTCTCAGTCCAATAGTTTTTACTCCTGGAGAAAGGTAACACCAATACATCTGGAACAAGACAAGCTGCAGAAGCTGCCTGATCAGCATAGCAATGCTCTAACATTCCACCTGTCGCAACTTCGATCCTAGTCCAGTTGCCGACTAAGACTTATGGCCTGGTTTTCCCTGCCATGACATTTAGTCCTTAGGTTGCATTTCCTGGCACTAGGGTCAGATTTGTACCCTAACAATTGCGCTCTTCCACCTGAAGCTGTTGGCACAATGTGGAATGTCGGTTTGGTGAGCGCCGCCCAACAGTCGGCGATTTCACAAAGCAGGTAATACCATTTACTGTCATTCGGTTGCTCAGTCATATCTGACTAAGACCTAGCTTTTCCATATACATTATTTATGATTATTTATAATACTGTTGAGCTTAATATATTTAAAATCTTCAGTGATTATTTATAACGCTGCTGAGCTTATTCGTGGGAGCCAGCAAAACAATCTGTGGCGCGCACATATTGTTGAATTGTGTACCGCCGATAATTATTTCCAATAACTAATCCCCAGACATAACTTATTGTTTGATGCGACGAATGACTCCATTGACTCATTAATTGATTTACTGAAGTGATTGAAATACGCATGCAAATGTTGTTTACACCTGTTTCCCAAGATAATTTATCGAATAGAATGATTGCGTGGTGTGATGGACTTCTGTATTCGGTAGGCATGTAGATTTCATAAAGACGTGATTTATTAGTACACATGTTTTCTTGATTTATGTGTTTGGTTGATCGATTTGCTTGTTTGACTGATCCGTGTAATTTTATGATATTGATGCATGCGTTACCTGCTCGCTTAATTTATGCAATATTTGGCTGGCTAATTAATTGATTCTGATAGGAGATGCACAGAAGAGATTAGAACAAGAATCGTCATGGCGAAGGAAGCCTTTTGCAAGATTTAAAACATACTGACCAACGAAAAGAAGTCATTTTCTCACGAGCAGAAGTGTCTTGAGGTGCTACATAGAACCGGTACTTTTGTGTTGATGAGAAGCATTGACAATGAGCGGACAAGCTGAAAAACTTATGTTGGCTGTGGAAATGTTGTTTATTAGGAAAATACAAAGAATACCATGTGTAACCATCAATGACCTATAAGTCCTATAAAAAACACATGAAAATCGTAAACTGATTAGAGAAATTAGAGGTGGTCAAATATTTTGATCACATTATGAGAAGAAATAAATTGAGGAACTTGATGACAACTGGCAAGATCGAGGGGAAGAGAAGAAAGCGAAGTCAGAGAAGTAAATACCTGGATGGCTTGGCCACGTGGTATGGTCGAGACAAGAACACAGAGCTGACCCACCACTCTGGTGATAGCGTGAGATGGCGAAAAATGACTGCCCACGCTTATCGGCATGGCACATGATGAATGAATGATTGAATTGATTAGCGGGCGAGTTCAGTGTGGTCGTTAAGAAACTACACTGATAATATCTTGAGCGCGGTAGAATGAAGGTAAGATGCTTGCACTCGTCGTCCTCTGGCAGAGTTAAAGACTGGTCTCCTATTCCTCAGTGCATTCCGGGCTACATATCCGTTACAGTACGTCGTAGTCAACCCCGCATGTTTTTGGCTGTTCGTGATATCTTGGCAAGTTTGCGATCAGTAGTTTGTCATTGCTTTCTGAACGACCGGCACTCATACCATTCAGGGCTACATAATATGATTGCCCTAGCACATCCGAGACAAACAGTAGATTTCCGCTGCAGGACTTAATTATCAGTTAGACAATCAGTTACTTGATTGATTGACTGACTTGCTAACGGATTTGTCTGACTGATTAATATTGTGGAGATTTATGTCATTCACTGATCGATTTACTGTGTCAGGTCTTAGTCAGATATGACTGAGCTACCGTATGACAGTAGACGGTAGTACCTGCTTTATGTTAGCGCCGAACGTTGGGCGGCGCTTACCAAACCCGACACCCCACATTGTGCCAATGGCTTCGGGCGGAAGAGCGCAATTGGGAGGGTGCAAGTCTTACCCTGGTGCGAGGAAATACAACCTAAAGACAAAATGTCATGGCAGGGCAGACCAGGCCCTAAGCCTTGGTTGACAGCTGGTCTAGGATCGAAGCTCCGACAGGCGGACAGTTAGAGTATTGCTTTGCTGATCCGGCAGCTTTCGCAGCTTGTCTTTTTCCAGATGTATAGGTGTTACCTTTCCTCTGGAGTGAACTAGGCAGGCCGAGAGAGAGATCATGCTGCATGGGCAACACATAATCTCTATATTTTGGCCCAGGCTTTGTGCTATGGAGAGGCAATAACTCCATCCCTAGTCTTAACCGGTCTCGAAATCAAAACGAGAGGCAACTGTTACGGGTTATAAGTCTCTGTCAATTGGCGTAGACATGGGGCGCAACGCGTTGCCTCTGACGATGGGAGATACCTACAGGTGTCACTGATCAGCTACCGCCCGCCTGAAGCTGGGCAGCCCCCGGCCAATTTGGTGCTGATCCGCAACAGCCTGCGTGCTTCAATGGGTGCTTGCGGCTAGGACAAAATCTGAATCGCAGGCTGTAAAACCAATCAACCAGGTACTAATAAAAAGAAAAATAGAAACCGCAAGCTACGGCTCGCAACCTGGAACGTGAGTACCATGTGTCCAGTATTTTCCACTGACTTGACCAATATTGACGATGTGAGAAAAACGGTTGTGATTGATGCCGAACTCAATCGTCTTAACATTGACATTGCTGGCCTGCAGGAGACTCGCCTCGCTGAGGAAGGGTTACTGAGGGAAAACAATTACACCTTTTTTGGAAGGGTAGAGGGCAGGCAGAAAAAAGGCAACACGGTGTGGGCTTTGCAGTGAAGAATTCGCTACTGGGAATGATTGAAATTCCAGCAGGAGGTAATGAAAGACTATTATACCTGCGCTTGGCAACCTCTTGTGGTTTTGCCACCATAATTACTGCATATGCACCGACATTCGATTACTTTGATTATGTGAAGGATTCGTTCTACGAGGAGGTAGACTAAGTGATCAAGGCAGTTCCAAAATCCGACTACATTTATATGCTCGGTGATTTCAATGCTCGTGTGGGCAAGGACTCGAGTTCATGGCCAGTGTGCCATGGAAAATACAACATCGGTCGCATGAATGAAAATGGGCAAAGACTGTTGGAGCATTGCACCGGAAATGACCTATGTATTACAAACTCCTTTTTTAAAACAAAACAGCTGCATAAGATCACATGGAATTATCCAAGATCCGGCCACTGGCACCAGCTGGACTTCATCATCACACGGAGACAACATCTGAACCATACATCATTGACTCGAAGTTACCACAGTGTTGACTGTGATACGGATCATTCTTTGGTTGTTGCAAGGGTTAGACTGAGACCAAAGAGAATCTACACAGCTAAACACAAATCTAGTCCCAGGATTAATATTATTAACACTCACGATCCTGAAAAGTGCTTTCAGTTTCAAAAGCAACTTGAAGACGCTTTCACTGATACACCAGAAAATTGTACAATAAGTGAAAAGTTGGGTGAACTTAAGGAAACTCTTTATAAAACCGCCGTAGGGGTTTACGGCACTGTGGATCACAAGAGGCAGGACTGGTTTGCGGCAAACAGCCAGACTCTGCAGCCCTTGATTGATAAGAAGAAGATAGCTCTCCTAAGAAACAAGGAAAGACCAACGCGTAACACTCTGAGTGAGCTAAAGCAAGCGAGGAAGAATGTGTAAAAGGCTGCCAGGCAGTGTGCAAATGACTATTGGATCAAGTTATGTGAGTCCATTCAAATCGCAAGTGATAAGGGAAACATCAGAAGCATGTATGAAGAAATAAAGAAAGCCTGTGGTCCAATGATAAAAAAAGTACACCATTGAAAACCTTGATTTGAGAAATCAAACTGATAAGAAACAGCAGATCGACAGATGGGTAGAGCATTATTTGGATTTTTACTCAAGTGAAACCAAACTAATGGATAATGCCCTCAGCGCCATAGAGGCCCTACCAACTCTTGACCACCTGGACTTACTTCCCACCATAACAGAAGTTAAGTGTGCTATAAATGAACTTGCATCTAGCAAGGCTCCAGGTAAGGATGGGATTCCAATAGAGGTTATCAGGAGTGGGCAAGACACACTCACTCTCCAGATCCACCAGCTAATAGAGCTATGCTGGCGAGAGGGAAAAGTCCCACAGGATTTCAAAGATTCAAGCATCATAACACTGTACAAGAACAAGGGCGATCGGAGCGATTGCAACAATTATAGGGGTATCTCACTTCTGTGTATTGTTGGAAAAGTATTTGCCAGAATTGTTCTGCACAGACTTCAAGTCCTAGGAGATCAAGTCTACCCCGAATTACAGTGTGGCTTTCGAGAGAACCGATCTACCATTGATATGATATTCTCATTGCGACAAATGCAAGAAAAATGCCGTGAACAGAATCAACCACTGTGTATTGCCTTCATCGACCTCACAAAGGCATTTGATTTGGTCAGTCGTGAGGGTCTTTTCAAGGCACTAAAGAAGATTGGCTGCCCACCAACTCTTCTGTCCATTGTGGAATCGTTCCACACAGGCATGAAGGGTATAATCAAGTTTGATGGTGCAACTTCTGAAGAGTTTGAAATCAAGAGTGGAGATAAGCATGATTGTGTACTAGCTCCCACCCTCTTTGGAATATACTTTTCACTTCTACTGAAATATGCATTTTCGTGATCAGGATGGTGCTATATACATTCACTCACGCTCAGATGGTGGCCTCTACAATGCTTTGAGATTGAAAGGCAAGATCAAATTTAGGAGGGTACTGATCAGAGAGTTACTTTTTGCAGAGTATGCTGCAGTTACGACCCACTCTGGGGAAGAATTACAATGTCTACTATCTGCATTCCCCAATGCTTATTCTGCATTTGGTTTACCAATAAGCAAAAAGAAGACACAGATTATGTCACAAGGTGCACATGTCGCACCATTAATCTTTATTGACGACGCCGAACTAGAGATGGTAGACCATTTTACATATCCAGGATCAGTGGTAAATAACAAACTATCCCTAGATCAGGAAATCAACATCCGGATTGGTAGGGCTGCAACAACAATGAACAAGTTAAGACAAAGAGTCTGGGAGAACAGGAAGCTTACTGCCGAAACAAAAGTCCTTGTCTATCAAGCCTGTGTCCTTAGCACTCTTCTTTATGGCAGTGAAACCTGGACAACTTACTCACACAAAGAGAAACGTTTAAACAGCTTTCATATGCGGTGTCTGCGAAGAATTCTTGGTATTAAGTGGCAAGATAAAATCACACATACTGAAGTATTGGAAAGATCAGGTTGTGTGACGGTTTATTCCATGCTCAGTCTTCGTAGATGGATAGGACATCTTAGGAGGATGGATGATGGTAGAATACCAAAGGAAATATTTTTTGGTGAATTACAGATGGATAAGAGATCTCAGGGTCGGCCTCTACTACGATACAAAGATGTGTGTAAGCGGGACATGATTGATACAGGCATTGACAATGCACATTTGGAGCAGGACGCCGCTGAACGTGTTGCATGGAGGGCAAGCATCAGAAATGGAATAAAGACAAAAGAGAAAATTATTGCAGATAAGTCACACACCGAGCGTGTGAGACGTAAGATGGTGCAAGATGGTAGAAATGACCACGTGTTAACTTTACCCACTGTGAACGAACATTTACAGCGCGAATTGGCCTTATCAGTCACATTCGCTACAGCCATGGGTAATAGTTATTATGACTTTTTGAAGCACAAACTATCGTCTATCAAGACGGCAAGGTGCCAATGATGATCGATTTACTAGGATGGGATAATATTTGAATGTATCTCTTTTAATGAAATATGTATATATCTGTTTGTTCTCTTTTCATTTCAATGCTAATGTCATAATCTTCTGTAGCACAATGTCGCCAGATCTCTATTATGCACACATCATCATCAATATATCTTTACATTATCATTCGCTCCGCATTGCATCACAAAAATCAAAGGGAGAATAAAGAGGACACCGGCAGGACAACATCAGATCCTTTAGGAGATCCCTTTATCGCTAGATGCTCTGTGTAGAAGACATTGGGTGAAGATGATTGCTGAAGAATCCTATATTGTAGAGATCGCTGTGTGTGCATCTAGGATTCATAGTATCCGCATCTCACTCCGTCTCGTAAACTGTATCTTCACCAGCCATCTTAAGCTGTATAGTCTCATTTCACTCTCGGCTCTATGAATATCACGTGGAATCAATACTTTCATTGGCAGACGCAGTAGTGTAATAGATAGACGCTAGCATGGCGGCAACTTCAGTATTGTAGTAGCTAGACACTCGCCTGGCGGCAGTCACAGTATTGTAGTAGCTAGACACTCACCTGGCCGCAGTATTATAGTAGCTAGACACTCACCTGGCCGCAGCCGCAGTATTTTAGTAGCTAGACACTCACCTGGCCGCAGCCGCAGTATTATAGTAGCTAGACACTCACCTGGTCGCAGTTGCAGTATTATAGTAGCTAAACACTCACCTGGCCGCAGCCGCAGTATTATAGTAGCTAGACACTCACCTGGCCGCAGCCGCAGTATTATAGTAGCTAGACACTCACCTGGCCGCAGCCGCAGTATTATAGTAGCTAGACACTCACCTGTTCGCAGTATTATAGTAGCTAAACACTCACCTGGCCGCAGTATTATAGTAGCTAGACACTCACCTGGCCGCAGTATTATAGTAGCTAGACACTCACCTCGCCGCAGCCACAGTATTATAGTAGCTAGACACTCACCTGGCCGCAGTATTATAGTAGCTAGACACTCACCTGGCCGCAGCCGCAGTATTATAGTAGATAGACACTCACCTGGCCGCAGTCGCAGTATTATAGTAGCTAGACACTCACCTGGCCGCAGCCGCAGTATTATAGTAGCTAGACACTCGCCCGGCCGCAGCCGCAGTATTATAGTAGCTAGACACTCACCTGGCCGCAGCCGCAGTATTATAGTAGCTAGACACTCGCCTGGCCGCAGCCGCAGTATTATAGTAGCTAGACAATCACCTGGCCGCAGTCACAGTATTATAGTATCTAGACACTCACCTGGCCGCAGCCGCAGTATTATAGTAGCTAGACACACACCTGGCCGCAGCCGCAGTATTATAGTAGCTAGACACTCACCTGGCCGCAGCCGCAGTATTATAGTAGCTAGACACTCACCTGGCCGCAGCCGCAGTATTATAGTAGCTAGACACTCACCTGGACGCAGCCGCAGTATTATAGTAGCTAGACACTCACCTGGCCGCAGTCGCAGTATTATAGTAGCTAGACACTCACCTGGCCGCAGTCACAGTTTTATAGTAGCTAGACACTCACCTGGCCGCAGTCGCAGTATTATAGTAGCTAGACACTCACCTGGCCGCAGTCACAGTATTATAGTAGCTAGACACTCACCTGGCCGCAGTCGCAGTATTATAGTAGCTAGACACTCACCTGGCCGCAGTTACAGTATTATAGTAGCTAGACACTCACCTGGCCGCAGTCGCAGTATTATAGTAGCTAGACACTCACCTGGCCGCAGTCGCAGTATTATAGTAGCTAGACATTCACCTGGCCGCAGTCGCAGTATTATAGTAGCTAGACACTCACCTGGCCGCAGTCGCAGTATTATAGTAGCTAGACACTCACCTGGCCGCAGTCACAGTTTTATAGTAGCTAGACACTCACCTGGCCGCAGTCGCAGTATTATAGTAGCTAGACACTCACCTGGCCGCAGTCACAGTATTATAGTAGCTAGACACTCACCTGGCCGCAGTCGCAGTATTATAGTAGCTAGACACTCACCTGGCCGCAGTTGCAGTATTATAGTAGCTAGACACTCACCTGGCCGCAGTCGCAGTATTATAGTAGCTAGACACTCACCTGGCCGCAGTCGCAGTATTATAGTAGCTAGACATTCACCTGGCCGCAGTCGCAGTATTATAGTAGCTAGACACTCACCTGGCAGCAGTCGCAGTATTATAGTAGCTAGATGTTGGATGTGTGTGTGGGTTGGTGCGGGGTGTGTGTGTGGGAGGGGTATGTGTGTGTCGGTGGGGGAGTTGTGGTTGGGTGTGGGTGGGTGGTTGGGTAGAGCATGTATGTGGGTGGGGATGTGGGTGAGGGATGTGTATGTGGGTGGGTGCGAGATGTCTGGGTTAGTGGGGGGTTGTGTGTGGGTGGAGGGATGTGTGGGTATGGGTAGGTGATGTGTGAGTGGGTGAGGGATATGTGTGTGGGTTTGTGCGGGATGTGTGTGTGTGGGAGGGGGAATGTGTCTCATAACATGATAGTGTGCATTGTTTATGTTTACAACATTCATTTGACAATGTTTTTTTTTACTATGTGAATGTATCATGCACTGTTGATGAACGAGAGATAAGTGACTGGAAGGGCTGAATTTAAGACCGGCCTGCGTGCCCAATTTGTAACCCTTTTGAAATAAAGTTCAATTCAATCTTTACTTCTGACTGTCATATTAATCTGTAACTGTGTGTCTGTCATATACCTCTTTATGCCTAACTGTCATATTAGTTTGTAACTGTGTGACTTTCATGTACCTCTTTATGTCTGACTGTCATATTAGTTTGTAACTGTGTGACTTTCATGTACCTCTTTATGTCTGACTGTCATATTAGTCGTGTGTCTGTGTTTCTGTCATATTCCTGTTTATGACTGACTGGCATATTAATCTGTAACTGTAGGTTTGTCATATACCTATTTATACCCGACTGTCATATTAGTCTGTATCTGTGTGTTTGTTATATACCTCTTCATGTCTGACTGTCATATTAGTTTGTATCTGTCTGTCTGTCATATACCACCTTATGTCTACTGTCATATTAGTCTGTATCTGCCTGTCTGTCATATATCACTTTATGCTTACTGTCATATTAGTCTGTATCTGTTTTTTGTCATTTACTTCTTTATGTCTGACTGTCATATTAGTCTGTATCTGTGTTTATGTCATATACTTCTTTATGTCTGATTGTCATATTAGTCTATGTCGGTGGGTCTGTCATATTCCTCTTTATGCCTGACTGCCATATTAGTCTGCATCTGTGTCTGCCATATATGTCTATGTATCATACCCATCCTTATTTGCTTATTTGTCTTATACCTCTTTATACCTTACTGCCTTTGCAGTCTATATCCTTTTTTGTCTGTCATATGTATCTATATTTATTATATCCCTCCCTATTAGCTTATTTATCATGTTCCTCTCTGTCAGTTTGTCCGTCATACTCTTCTCCTAGCTTATACCGTTAAATATGGACATTAACTCTCCAGAGTCCTAAAGCAGACAATTTGATTAACAACTCTTGGTGATACGTTTACTTGTGCAAATAGAATACACCTCGAGCTAAAGGATGGTAGTATATAACAGCATTGTCTTAAACCTCATAAGACGTTTTGCCAAAATCCATAATGTTGTTTAAGGTCGTAGTGCACACACACTGACGTACTCACGCGCGCGCGCACTCACACACACGCACACGCGCACACGGAAGAAGATTTATCTTGCTATGATTCCTGATGACGGCTCCCGTGTCGTAGATCCCTGTACCGAATCCCTGGCAGAGACTCCCTAGTAGTAGGTCCCTCATAGTGGATTCATAGCATGATATTCCTGACTAGTGATCCCTGACAGCAGACCCACGGCAGTGGATCCCTCTCAGTTTAACCCTGACAGTTGATCCCTGACAGATGACCACTGGTATTGGAACTCTAGTAGTGAATACGCGGTATAAGATCCCTGGTGTGGGTCGTATAGACAGCCCTCACAGAATAGATAGTAAACGAGAGTTTTGAAATGTTCTTTCACAGCCTTGGTTATACTACGGCAGTCGGATATCCTTAAGTGTAGACGTTGCGGCTATTGTTCGGGCATAATTTAACATTAAGGAAACGTACCTACAGATTGATATTCATTGTATATTAGAAAGACCTTGGAAGCAACGGAGATGTGGTTCCTGATACGAATGTTGCGAATTTCTTGGACTGCCAGATTAACTAACAACGATTCTCTAAAAGACTATGAAACTAGAACATTATATACAACATTAAGAAAGGGACACACGGCTTTCTATGGTCATGTGTTGAAAAGAAAGACATTGCAGAGCATGGTGTCAGCTGGAAAGATCAAGGGGAAGAGAAGCAGAGACAAACCAAGAGAAATTATGCTAGATGGACAGTGTGCCCTGGCGTGGATTAATATCAGCAGCAGAGTAGATCCAGAACACCAAGGACCGCGATCTGTGCAGAGACATGAAGGCCAACGCCGGCTGGCAGGTTACGTGAAGCTAGATGATGAGAGGGGATGATTGCTGGGAGAAGAGACATTGGTCGACCAGCATGCCGTTGGACACAGGGCATTGAAAACATTTTGGCGTGAGGGTAAAAGAGGCAAATGACATGACAAGAGACCGAGAGGCTTTTCAATGAGCCGTGATGAGAGCAATGTTCTGCTATAGGACCTGCTACGTCATGGTGAGTACACGCGAATCTTTTATACAAATATTGAAATCCTACCGTTATACTGAGTTATTTCACTCAGCTGAGATCTCACAACGTAATACAATTTGAAGAGACGTGTACAGTCATGTCTTGAAGCCCGGGGTGGACATTTCCAATGCCTGTTATAATGAATACTGCATTGGTACTTTCCAGATTCCCCAAAACAGCGTTAGACCATATCAGTGACTGGTGTAGCTTATTTAATTAATATTAAGCACATGTTTTGATGATGTCATGTACTTCTTTTTTTTTTTTTTTAATTTGGTCTATATACAAAGTGTAGTGAGTTTGTACAAACACCCGGTATTCAGGAGATTATCGGGGAACAACTGCTAGATTCAGAGTGCTTTGACCTCAGTTAAAATGTATATCCTTAGCCTTTACAGTACATCGCGATCAAGCCGATGATGTATTGGCTGCTTGTGATTTCTCGGCAATCTTACATTCAATAGAATGCCATTGAGAAATTGCAGGGTAGTAGCGGTAGGGGAAGACAGAACATCAAGATGCCAGACTGTGTGACATCATGGCATGGAGGTACATCAGTATGTGAAATCATTGGCAAACCAAGAGAAGTAGGGAAGTTGATAGACATAATCATTATAATCACGAGGCATGGATTATAAGAAGAAGTATGCCATTGCTTTTTGAAATGTCTATGACCTCGAACCCTGTGCTGGAATTGTGAAATTGCTTTCACTACGCTGTTAGTTTGTCTTTTGAAGTGGATACTTGCTGGTGAATTCCTGGAGTTGGATCCCTGGTGGTGAATCCCTACTGGTGAATCCCTGCTGGTGAATCCCTGCTGGTGAATTCCTGCTGGTGAATCCCTACTGGTTAATTACTGCTCTTGGATCCCTGGTGGCGAATCCCTGCTGGTGAATCCGTGGTGGTGAATCCCTACTGATGAGTCCCTGATGGTGAATTCCTGGTGGTGAATCCCTACTGATGATCCCTACTGGTGAATTTCTGCTGTTGAATTCCTGCTGGTGAATCCCTGGTGGTGAATTCTTGATTGTGAATCCCTGGTGTTGAGTCCGTGGTGGTGAATCCCTACTGGTGAATCCCTGATAGTGAATCCTCGATAGTGAATCCCTGGTGGTGAATCCCTACTGGTGAATCCATGCTGGTGAATCCCTGTTGGTGAAACTGGTGAATCCCTGCTGGGGAATCTGTTAAATCCATGCTGGTGAATCCCTGCTGGTGAATTCCTAATGGTGAATCCCTATTGGGGAATCCCTATTGGGGAATCCTTACTGGTGAATCTCTACTGATGAATCCCTGCTGGTGGATCCCTGCTGGTGAATCGCTATTGGTGAATCCCTACTAGTGCTTGCTTGCTTGCTTGCTTGTGTTCGTTGGCTTGAGCTCCAACGCAAAGTCCTGTATATCGGATGAAGGCATCCTGTTGTCCAACATCAGTGTGATGTCATACAGGACCTGAGGTTTGCGTGAGTATCCGTTGTCCCATGTCTGGCTTATTGGTGTGCAGACTGGTGGTTCCTCGCCGTACAGGCAGACACTCTCCGACTTCGGAGGAATCGGCGATCCTATTGACTTTAGCCAGGAACCCGAAGGGACCTGTTGCCCAGGACGCTCTACTAGTAAATTCCTGTTGGTGAATCCCTGGTGAAGAATCCCTACTGGTGAATGTCTGCTGGTGAATCACGGTGGTGAATCCCTGCTGGTGAATCCCTACTCGCGAATCCCTGGTGGAGAATCCCAGCTGATGAATCCCGGGTGGTCAATCCCTGCTGCTGGATCCCTGGTGGTGAATCTCTGGTGGTGGATGCCTAGTAATGGAACTCTAGTACTGAATACCTGGCATCAGAACCCAAGTGTTAATCGTGGTGACAACCAGAGTAGAGAGGAAACAAGAGTTTTGAAGTGTTCAATCATCAACTTAACCAGTCGGGCATCGTTAAGTGTGGATCTTGCGGCCGCTGCTCTGGTAACTTTGAAAGCAACGAAAATGTGGTACTTGAGACAAGTATGCCATTGTTTTTGAATTTTCTTTTACTTCGAACCCTGTATGGTGTAATTGTGAAATTGCGTTCACAAAACTTTAGCCAAGGTCGCAAACAATCAGTACTTTCTATGAATCAATAAATCCATAATTGAATGCCGAAAGAAGATAACCGACCAGACATTGCACCTTGAATCGCAACAGAGAAAATAACCGAACACAAATTACAGATAAATACATAAAGTTCTCAAACTAGATCAAAACAGTCGCATACTCGAAAGAAAATCCTAAGAACAAATACGGTATTTTATGTTCTTGCACTTTTAACGGTCTGCTTCACACAAACACATACACCGACACAGCAACATCCAAAGTGGTGATATAACGAATACGACATCACAGATGATTACGGTGAAAACAGATTTTGCCTGAAATAGGTCAATCATTTCGCCCGATCATCGTCAGTGTTTGTGGCCGTAGGGAACAATAAATATAGTTTTAAAAGGCATCCTTTGGGTGAAGACTAACAGATAAGGGTTATAAATTCAAGTGGCAAATGTATCGCTGATCCCTGAAGGAATAACCTCACCAAGCATTACCACTCTGCCGTTGACTTGTTTCAACAAAACTGGTACTATAAATTCCGCTGGGAAGGAATAATGGGCCATATCATTGTCCATTTGAGCTCAGGAAGGGGAAGAATGTTTCTGACAGGATGTCGTTAGGGCGTCTTAGGGGCAAGGTTACTGGTAGTGCTATAGAAGACAAAGGAGGTTTTGTATGTGGTGCGGGTGAATGTGGTGGAGGAGAGGGTATTGGTGGAGGAGGAGGTGATGGTGGAGGTGAATTTAGTGGATAAGGAGGTGATGTTGGAGGTGAATTTAGCAGAGAACGAGATGATGGTGGAGGTGAATGTTGTGGAATAGGAGGTGGTGGTGGGAGTGGATGTGGTGGGGGAGGAGGTGATGGTGGAGATTAATGTAGTGGAGGAGAAGGTGATAGCGGAGGTGCATGCGGTGGAGGTGATGGTGAAGACGGATGCAGTGGAGGAGAAAGTGGTGATTGAGGTAGATGTGGTGGAGGAGGTTGTGCTGGTGGGGCTGGATGGGGTGGACAAGGAGGTGGTGGTGCGGGTGGATGTGGTGAAGGAGGATTTCATGATGGAGGTGGATGTGGTGGAGGTGGAGGTGTTGAAGGAAGGGGATGTGATGGAGAAGGGAGTGGTGATGGAGGTGAATGTGATAGAGGAGGCGTTGGATGGGGTGGAAAAAGTGGTGATGGTTTAGATGGATGTGGCGGAGGAGGAGGAGGTTATGTGGAGGTGGATGTAGTGGAGGAGGTGGTAATGAAGGTGGTGATGGAGATGGATGTGATGGGGGAGGTGGTGATGGTGGCGGTTGATCTGGTAGATGTGGTGGTGAAGATGGATGTAGTAAAGGAAAGGTGATGGTGGAGGTGGATGTTGTGTAGCAGGAGGTGATGTATCTGAATGAAGAAAGTAACGCGAAAATTTAGAGGAAGCTAGAGACAGAGCAGGCAGAGTAGAGGAATTTAGGGAGTAAGGAAGAAGGGATGATGGTTGCCACAACGAAGAAGAGGAAGAATAAGAAGAAAACAAAGAATAAGAAGAAGAAGGAGGAGGAGGTGGTGGTGGAAGTGGAGGTGGAGGTGAAGGAGGAGGAAAAGGAGGTGGAGGAGGAGAAATACACATCACATATGAATACAACAGAAAAGGGTTCTGTCTGATATAGATCATGGTCTTCACTGCCGTGTTCTCAGTCAACGCTGCCGCGAGGAACAATAAACTGAGTGTAACAGACATCCTGGGGAAAAAGATAGTGGCTATAAATTCAAGAACCGTTGATCCCTGAAGGCATACTGTCACCAAACATTATGACTCAACCGTTCACCCAGTTTAACAAAACTGGTACTATAAAATCCGCTGGGGAGGTACAATCGGCCATATCATTCTCCATTTGTTGCTCAGGAGGAGGGATTATGTCTGACACGATGTCTTTAGGTTGTCTTTGGGACATGTTAGTTCAGAAGAGGAAGGAAGTGGTGATGATGGTGGTGGAGGAGTGGAGGTGATAGCGGTCGTGAGAATGATGGAGCAGAGAGTGTGGTGTAGGTGGTTGATGGAGAGAAGGTAATAGTGGAGGTGAAGACAGAAGAGCAGAATGATGGACCGGAGTATGAGAATCAGGGAGAAGCGATGCTGATTGTGAATATTAATAAGGATAATAACGTGTATTATTATTATAACAGTAAAATAATAATAACATTAATAATAACAGAAAGAAGAAGAAGGAGGAGGTGAGATGGAACGAACGAACGAACGAACGAGCGAGCGAACGGGCGGGCGGAGGAGCGAACGAACCATCCAAAACAACGGACGAGCGATCAAAGGAACGAACTTTATTTTCAAAGGGTCATACATTGGACACCAGGTTCGTCTTACATTCGGCCCTTCCAACCACTCATTTTTCGTCCATCAATTATCTATTGTTCCTGCCACATTTACATAGAAAAAAAATATATTGTCAAATTAATACTGTGAGCATAATGCATATTACCACCTGATAAGACAGGCAGGCAGGCTCGCTCGCATACACACATGCACACACACAAGCACACAAAAGAAAACCCTAACCTGCACACTTCGAGGGGAATGCACTAACCAGACGGCCTTAATTCCTTAGACTCAAGTCCCGTCTATCCTACACCGCAAGGTAGTGTAGGCAATACATGACAGTTTTGTGTTGTTATTGACAATGTAAATAAAGATCGCGAATAGTTTCAGTGAGATTAGGTAGAATAGGTTAAGTACAATATTGTTGTAAGTTTATGCCATGCGAACATACTAATAAAAATTTCTATAACTGCCAAAATGTTATAATGGAGGCCAGCATTGCCGAATGGCTAAAAGCCCTCGCTCTTAAACTTCCGGTGAGCTGATGCTGAGTTAGTGGGTTCAACCCCTTCACTGGTCTATTGGACAAAAATGTTGACTTTTCGTCCTTGACTTAGGGACGTACATTACACGTACCTCAAAAGTCGGAGGGGGTCCGTCTGGTGGCGAGAGACACTGGTTTTAGGAAAAGCTAATCCACACGCAAACATCAGTCTGGTGCACTAGAAGTAGTAGCACATGTGTCGACTACGCTGGAATTCAAAGCGAGCAACAACACACACACAAAAACACATGATGTTCGCCCTACCATAGACCACCGGGCAGGTGCAGAACCAGGCCCCATTGAATCATATACAAGGGAGGACATTGCAGACATAGACATATTTTAAGCAAACTAAAGAAGAAGGAGAAGACTTCCATTGTCAGCAAGACACGCATGTTTCACGCATGTTGTGATTCAATGTCATGGAATGATTAAACGTCTTAACCGACCTCCCATAACTGCCACTGGCATATATATCGCAGGCATGCTTTAATTGCGTTATAATACAACATGACTGCTACTATATTAACAACTTTTAATTCATAACCGCTGGCTGCTGAGGATGGGGACGGAGCACTTATGGGAATGTCCCGAATGCTGTGATGTCGGTTCCTAAATCAATCAATCAATCAATCAATTCATAACCGTGACACACCCGTACTTCTCATTTTTCGCCATAAATTTTTATTTCTTGCCCAAACCGACTTATTGTTTTGCACTGAATCTGTTAAGTGAGTGTAGTAGTTTAGGTTAAGGTCAGGCAATAACGTGCGCGTCTCACGGGAAGCTATCGGTTACCTGAGCGAGCGATGAAAGGCGAGCAGGACACTATAGGGAACTATAGTGATAAACTGAGATAAGGGCTATGGAATTCGATCGCTGACGTTAGTTTTAGACAAGATGCATATATTTTCCTGTGGAGCAGTATCGTATGTTTCCTATTGTTGAGGGGAAACACGTATTTCGATTTTGCAGAAAATATATATTTCTTCGTAGAGCATCATTAGGAAAGACAGAAGACATCCATGTCTTAAGCCACGGCGATAAATTGCCTGTTGTTGTTAATGGGGCATGTTTCTTCAAAAGACACTTCTAAAGAAAATTGTAATTAAAGATGAAACGAGATGAATAATACGGAATTGGAAACATCTGACTGACGTAAAATCGATAAAACAAAAAACTTTGTTTCAAAGAGATATGAATGACTGCCACTAAGAAATTCATCATCATCATCACCATTTTCATGCCTCCTGAAAAATGGCACATGATTTCATGTCTCTCCATTCATCTCGGCCCATGTGTTCTCATTTAACTCTGCTGATGATATACTTCCTTGTCACTGCCTCAGTCCAACCAGCATCATTTGTCTCGGACTGTAGATGCCAGTTTCTCCACTTATTTTTCCAGTCGTAAAGAAGTTTCCCAAAGCCTTTTTCCTAATTACTTGATCATATGGCCTCTCTTCTCATTTCATGACCACATATGGTCTCTTTTCTCATGTCATGACCATATATGGTATCCCTTCTTATTTCTTTACAGATATGACCTCTTTTCTCATTTCATGACCATGTGTGGTCTCTCTTCTCATTTCATGAAAATATATAGTCTCTCTTCTCATTTCATGACCATGTGTGGTCTCTCTTCTCATTACTTGATAGATATGACCTCTCTTCTCATTTCATGACCATATGTGGTCTCTCTTCTCTTTTCATGACCATATGTGGTCTCTCTTCAAAATTCATGACCATGTGTGGTCTCTCTTCTCATTACTTGACATATATGACATCTCTTCTCAGTCTCTCTTCTCATATCATGACCATATGTGGTCTCTCTTCACAATTCATGATCATGTGTGGTCTCTCTTCTCATTTCATGACCATATATAGTCTCTCTTCTCATTCCATGACCATATGTGGTCTGGCTTCTCATTTCATAACCATGAATGGTCTCTCTTCTCATTTCATGACCATATATAGCCTCTCTTCTCATTCCATGACCATATGTGGTCTCTCTTCTCATTTCATGATCATGTATGGTTTCTCTTCTCATTTCATGACCATGTATTGTTTCTCTTCTCATTTCCTGACCATATGTGGTCTCTCTTCTCATTTCATGACCATGTGTGGACTCTCTTCTCATTTCATGACTGCATGTGGTCTCTCTTCTCATTACTTAACAGATGTGACCTCTATTCTCATTTCATGACCATGTGTAGTTTCTATTCTCATTTCATGACCATGTGTAGTTTCTCTTCTCATTTCATGAACATATATTTTCTCTCTTCACATTTAATGGCCATATATGGTCTCTATTCTCCTTACTTGACAGATACGACCTCTCTTCTCATTACATGACCACGTGTGGTCTCTCTTATATACACGCGCTAAATGTCATTTGGCATATGATACTAATCCCACATTCTATAGACCGAACGGCACTCAGAGGCTGATGAGATCACAAACGTCTCTTTTACTTCTCATGACACATCCAGGCACCAATTTTAGGCTGAGTTGAACGAGGAGGCCAAGTCATTTAAATAAACAAATCTGCCCCGATGAAGATTCGAACCAAAACCACCGGCCCAGCAGTAGAGCCTCCAGGCACTACACTTCCGAGGCACCCTATATTGTCAGCCCTATATGTTAACGGACAGATCGGCAATGTGGTTGATATTAAGTCTGTCGACTTTATTTTCCAGAGCAATTCTTAGCACCCATTTTGTTTGGGTTAATCTATATTTTAACAGACCTATCGGCAACTGATGGGCGGTGTAGGTAATGTTACCCCACACGACCAATAACACAGATACATAAGAATATACACATACGCAAGCAGCAACACATAAATATCAGCGCAGAAAATACATACACACATTTATAGATATACACGCACTCACAACCACATGCACAATACAGACGAACACACACACACACATACATACACACACACGCACATTTACATTGATGACAAATACACACACACACAAACACTGACACCCACAACTGCACACGCTAGAGACGAAAACACACACACATACACACGCATACAATGAGAATAAATACACAGAAAAGTAAACACAAACACTGTCTCCCGCGCGCACACACACTAGCATACCACACTGTATATTATTGCCCAACGATGCTAGAAAGTACATAAAACCCTCTAGACGGTAATCGAATGTCCGCTGATAGAGATTGGGGCATCACCTGGGGATTGCCTGCCTCGTAGATGTGCCATATTTTCTCATGTACTCTTCTGCGTATTTATTCGATATTCCGGAAATAGCATTCGGTTTCCCAGTACCGAACAGTTTAATGCTACTTCTCAACACGTACTGCTATGTTACTTAGGTCTATAAGTTTCAATTCAATCTAGATAAAAACGGGCTATAAAGCAACCCTTGAATTTGTATGAAACGATGCACCCAAAGAACAAAACAAAAAAAATTCCGAGACTTGTTGTATTCCCCTGTCCATCCTGGCTCTTAGTTATTGGATGCGAGGCCGTCATAATTCAGATAAGGACCAAGCAATTGACAAATGCCGCAGACATTAATTTTCAAATATAAAGACTAAAAATATTAGTACTAATAATAATAATAATAATAATAATAATAATAATAATAATAATAATAATAATAATAATAATAATAATATCGAATGATGAAGTGAGTACAATTCAGGTAACCACGAGAAGTTAATGACCAGATGGACACAGTCGATAGGCTGACTGATGTCCAATCAGCGAATATATTTTATAAAAGTAATACCAATAATGTAGTGTTTCTTTTTTGTTTGTTTCTTTTGTTTTTCTCTTTTTTTTTCCAGTATAAAGAAAGAATCAGATAACAAGAAGCAGAAGAAAAACATAGGTAGGAGGAAAAGTAGAAGGCAGAGAGAAAGGTAGATGTAGATCCATATGTACAGAAAAATGTAAAGGAAGAAGAAGAAGAAGAAGAAGAAGAAGAAGAAGAAGAAGAAGAAGAAGAAGAAGAAGAAGAAGAAGAAGAAGAAGAAGAAGAAGAAGAAGAAGAAGAAGAAGAGGATGAAGAAGAGGAGGAGGAGTAAGATGGAGACGAAGAAGAAGAAAAAGCAGAAGAAGAAGAAGAAGAAGAAGAAGAAGAAGAAGAAGAAGAAGAAGAAGAAGAAGAAGAAGAAGAAGAAGAAGAAGAAGAAGAAGAAGAAGAAGAAGAAGAAGAAGAAGAAGAAGAAGAAGAAGAAGAGGGAGAGGATGAAGAAGAGGAGGAGGAGTAGGATGAAGACGAAGAAGAAGAAAAAGCAAAATAAGAGAGAAGAAGAGAAAGTTAAACAAAGAGAAGAAGAAACAGTAGAAGTTGATAATTGCAAGTTTTCATCTTAGTTTGTCCTGCAAGCGAAAAGCCTACCATCATTCTTTCATCTTCCCATTTTCCAATTCCACGTTTGCTATAATCAAGATTTCCCCATTGCAACTCCCACTCTGGTGAGTCTTTCATCTCCCTGGAACAAACCGAATGTTTTAATGCTATCTTTGTTATGCTACCAAATCTAGCATCTGAAAACCGGTAGTGAGTTGGAGATAGATATGTAGATAGATTTCGACCGCAGATTTGGAAATTAATTTGCTTGTAGATTTGGAGGTAGATTTGTTTGTGTAAATTTGAAGGGCGAATTGGAGGTTCGAAACACAGATGCGGGCGATTTGGTAGCAGACCGCCTTGCATTTGTTTTCATACAAAGGTATGAGTTACGGTTGTTCAGAAAGCAATGGCAAACTACTACAGGTAAACTTGCCAAGCAATCACAAATAGCCACACACTGCTGGAGTTGACTGCGACGTCCTGTAAAAGATAAACAGCTAACTTAATTTTTGTCAGTGGATTTGATAAAACAGCGTCCTGTCGTAAACGTTTGAGGATGCGATAGATATCCAACAACTCACATAGGCAATTATTCTCTTTTTGTCTTCTCCCGATCAGTTTTATGCTTTGGGACTGTAATGTGGTATCGTCAACACATAGTGTATGTCTGAATTGTTAGCCAATCTTTTCCTTACTTTCGCAGGTGAAGAGTCCAGGCGTCGAACTACCATTCAACAGTACATATAACATAATACCGCGATAGAACAATTCAGCTTCGCTGTCGCACCCACGCGTATTATATAGCATCTGTTTAATCTTCAAATTTGTCCATTCTAATGAAATCACATGACAGAAACACCAAATAATACATAGGAAAGAGAAACAAACACGAGCCAGAAAGAGAAACAATGAAGTTTGTTAGAGAATGAATATCGAATGTCAAAGATTCAATTGGAAAAGACTGCTTTAAAAATGGATCGATAAGCAATGTCGATTTCTATGAAGACCGGAGGCGGTTGCTCATGGCGGAACATAGTACTAAAAGGTCTAAGCTTTCAAGGCGGTTTAGTAAAAAACAAAAAGAGAAGATAAAAATGTCAAGCAAAAATCGACAAATGGTATTTCCATGCAGCGAGAATGGGCGTCTGTGTGTAATTGTGGAGTCTGTTTGTCGGTTTTGTCTTTTTTTGCTGTTGCAATCAGCCAGAGGAATATTATGTTTGGTGTGATTCTGATACGCCAATGGTAAATAACAGCTGCTTATCTTTGTGCTGTGTCTCTGGTTAGCAGATGTTAATTATAGATATGGCTCGACGCTCATACACCTCATTGTCATCATCGTGTGCCATGCCGATATGCGTGAGTGGTCTTGATTCGATATCTCACAACTCTTAGACACCAGACAAGTATTTAAGATCATCATCATCATCATCATCATCAGCATCATCAGCATCATCATCATCATCATCATCATCATTATGTACTATGTCGATAAGCTTCGCCATCTCGCACGTTCACGATAGAGGTGGATTAGCTCCGTCTTCTTGTCTAGACCATGCTACGCGGCCAAGCCATCCAGATATTTACTTTTCATCAGAGAAAACGTTAGATGACAAAATAGTTGAAAGTTATAGTCACCTTGGAATTCAAACCCTCTTAAACTAAATGATAACAGCATCTCGCTAAATGAGCAAAGGTATTTGAACCCACGGCCCTAAATTGTGTCATCAGACGGGTAGAAAGAGCCCGATACCTTAGATGCAATCTGTCTAGAGAAAGTACACCTTACACACAGGTAGACCGAGGACGAACACACTGACTTTTGGGGTGCACAACAACGAGATTCACATGAAAACCTTAAAGTGTGATATACATTACAATAAAGATACCGTTGTCCTGTAAAGTATCAATATTGTTGTTAAGGATGTCAAGAGTGTTCAACACGTGGCATCACGGTTGAGACGTCATAATTACATTTTAAAGATGGCCTCCCCAAATCTGACATCCATTAAAGCGGAGCAGCGTTCTGTTATCTTTGTTTTGATCAGTGACCTCTACTTTCAATGTGTGCCACATCCCCCGCACTCGCCAGACCAATCCTCAAGTTATTTCCACCTGTTTGGACAACTCAAAGAGTTATTGGGAGAAAAGACGTTTTCGGTCTTATGAAGAGGTACAGTAGGTGGTGCTGAGTGGCTACAAACGCGATAAAGATAATTTCTTTTTCTACAAAATTCCAAGAACTCTATCGGCACTGGAAGACTTGCGTTAAACGCAGTGGTGATTACATCAAAAAATGATACAGTTACTCTTTAATTTTTCAGAATGTATTCACCGAAAGAAAACAAAACCAAAAAATAAAACATTCAGGTTTTTATTTGAAGCTTCCCTTGTATGTATCATCACCAGGCAGGACTATCTATCATCCGCCTGACAGTGATCGTGGGTTTGAATCCGCATGGAGGAACATTTTTAGAACTGAACTAGGCAGTCGGTTCTAACAAGCCAAACATGGGTACCAGGTTATGTCTATAGAAGTAAAGGCCGTCTGTGGGATATTGACCACATCACCATTCGCGTGCCTATTGATGTGTAAATGTATGTGTTTAGCACCATACACCGAATACGCTTTAATGCATGTACAATGGTTGGTGTGTTTTTATTTGTTTGTTTGTTTGTTTGTTTTGTACTTCTGACCGTGAGCAGGCAGGCAAACTTGCTAGTTTATGAGTTGCAACGGCGTTCCATATTTCAGTACAACTTAGTGCTGTCAACACACGACATAGCCAACGACTAAACATACCACATGTCTTAAGCCTCTGATAGATTTATACAAAACAAGCTTGGCGTACTAGAAAAGACTTATATAAAACAAGTTTACCGTATTGTGATATACTTATACAAAAAAAAAAAGCATACCGTGCCAGGATAAACTTATACAAAACAAGCTTAGCTTATTAGAATAGACTTATATAAATCAAGCTTAGCGTACTCGAATAGACTTATATGAAAGAAGCTAGCGTGCTGTAATAACTTCTACAAAACAAGATTAGTGTACTGGGATAGACTTATAGAAAAACAAGATTATCTTACAAGGAAAGACGTTTACAAAACAAGCTGTCCGTACTCCGCCACTCAGCTATGGAACAATTGTCCATAACAAATCAAACACACCATAAATCCCTATACATTCAACCGCAACCTATTTGAAAACTATCTTAATACAGACTATATGTCCCTTTAAAAATAATAACGGTAATAATAATAATAATAATAATAATAATAATAATAATAATAATAATAATAATAATCTCAAGGGACAACTAGTATAATAAAAATTATCCTAACTGTGTCACATTAAATCAAGCTTAGCTAATTATAATTGCCAAAACATATGTTTTGATGAGTCATGTGTAATTGATTTTAAACATTTTCCATGCGTTCAGAATGCATATTCTTCCTGTTGTTGTTGTTGTTGTTGTCTAAGAATAAGATCATAAGTGACGTATGACTGCAATAATGTATGCGAGCATAGAGATAAGAAGGACATAGTGTCAGACAGGCCTGCGTGGCCCGATCTTGACCTTCGAAGATAACGTTCGTTCCTTCAGGAACTTCAGGATATATTTATTAGTTCTCTGTACAGAAGTCAATTTCGTAATCCCGCATACTGCGTTCGAAACACAGCTGCTGGGAATTACTTGGCAGCTAACCGCCTTGCTTAGGTTTTCGTACAACGGTATATCTTCTTCTCCTCTTCTTTTCGTTCATCCGGAGTGTTTTTTCAGATGTGATTGCGGTGTGTCTGTTATGCGCCCTTGGGCCGAAACCCGTAGGCCAACACATCGACTTCAGCGTGCATTTTTGACCAGGTAGCATTCCTGGGAGACTCTCACTTTTGTGGCGCCATCTGCAACCATGCTGGCCAAGGTGGAACGGTCGAAGACAGCGGTCATCCCTCAAAGGAAGGCAGGGACAGTCCATAGCATTTTCCGCCATCCAAGGTTGCTTCCATAGTTGCAGGGCCGACACATAACGCCCTGGATCTGGGCTCACCGAGGGAGATCGTCACGTCCTGCTCATGGCTGCTTTAAATCCTCACTTCAATATATTGGTCATTTCGTTTCCCCGGGTCATTCCCGCACAAACCAGGCAGGTTTGCAGACGGCATCCACTCAGCGAGTTTTCGGACATGTGCTTGTCGTTGCGCCCATCAGAGCTTTTCCAGGCTCAACAGACATTCGGAAAACTACCCAGTCAGAGCTGTTCCGAACAAGAGCGGCATTCGGAAACTAGGTAGTCAGAGCTGTTCCTAGCACGAGAGACATTCGGACGAGACATTTCACTCGGACGTAATTGCGTAGTGTCAATTTTTAGTTTGCCACCCGTAGGACGACACTTCCGACTTCCAGCGGGCATTTTTTAATGAGGTTAGCCATCCTCTGGTTTCGAGGCACGTTGGACTGTTGTGATGTCGCTAACATCTCAGCTGGTCAAGATAGAACGACGAACGACATCGTGGTCGGCCCTCAAGGGAAGGCAGGGGCAGACCATGAGCATTCCCTCGCTATCCAAGGAGGCTTCCATAATTGCAGAGCCGGCACATATTGCTCTGTGACTGGGCTCATCCGAGGAGTTGCCACGTCCTGCTCATGGCTGCTTTAGTTCCTCACTTCCATGTGTTGGGCAACTCGTTTGCCACTGATCGCTCAAGCACACACCAGGGACGGTCAGACTGCAAGCGACACCCACGCTTTTGACTTCGGACCACGCAATAGGTTCGCTCGCCGTGCGTTCCATTTTGCGGCATTGAGCCGTTCTTCCACTTTTGTCTACACTCTCTATGATTTAGATACAGTTTTCGCAGCCACTTTCTTCGACTGGGGCACTTTTTGTACTCGCTCACGAGGTAGGCTACTTGTGCTGCCGGATCAGCACCTTACCTTCGTGTAGCGGTGAACGAGAAACGGCCTGGCCTCTCATCCGGGAATCTCTCATATCCCCCAACTGAGAGCCTTCGAACTTCTATCAGACCTGAGCATGTAGCTTGCTCAGTATCACGCCTTTATTTTTCGAGAGGTGGCTATCGGCCAAGCTCTCAGGTCCGAGGGTTTGTGGCTTAGAGGCGTTCAGCCACAGCCCTCGACAGGGAACCTTTAGTGTTTTGTCCGGACCAAGAACTTCTGCCTTCGTGCGCCTGATTTAAATTTTGGACTGCTATCCTCAGTCTCACCTGCAGAGCAGCAGGTTGTGTCTCTCTTAGTCTGGTCCCTATCCCATATGCTGTCCGATTGTAATTTTTCACCCATCGGCAAGCACACGGGGTCGATGGGACACGCAAGCTCCCCCACCACGGCAAGGTGGAGACACATCGGGGGAGACAACGGTATATGTGACGGCAGTTCAGATAGCAACGGCAAACTACTGAACATAAACAAGACACCACAAACAGCTAAAATATGCTCATGTTGACTGCTACTTCCTGTAAAGGATATAGAGGACAGTCTTGCAGAACGTGTTCAGCTCTTTGTATATTCCACCCGTGCCTATTGATGAAGCAAGGACGAAGCCTACAGGCTTGTCTATTCATTCTGTCATCATCATCATCATCATCATCATCATCATCATCATCATCATCATCAGCATCATCATCATCCATCCATCCATTTCCTTGCCGGCTGGACGACATGCCTCTCCACAAATTACGATCTCCGACGTCACGGATCACTTTGTGTGTTGACTCCCTTCCGTGCCATTACACAAGACTGTCAATAAACTTTTCACGCTGTCTTCCTCTATCTGACTTTCCTCAAATCTTAACGGTTGTCACACCATGTTCCAGTTTGTGTCTTCTCATAATGTGGCCCAAAATACGAGGACTGCCTCTTTCTGATGTTTGTGATAAGTTGTCGTTGTGACTCAGCTCCCCCTAAAACATCCTCACTGCTCTTTTTTGGCTGTCCAGTTAATTTTCATTCTGTTATACCACTCATAAAACAATATAGTGATCTGAGCCTGCCGTTGCGATTGTGATAGTCCTCTTGTGTGTTCATTCTATAGCTTTAGAATAGCCTTATAGCTTTAATGTTTTTCACTCTGAAGCTTTCTGATATCCGTATAGCTCTAATTGTTCACCCTACACCTGTCGGATAAACGTATGGCTCTAATGTGTTTACTCTTTAGCTTTCGGATAGCCGTATAGCTCTAATGTGTTCACTCTACAGCTTTCAGATAGCCTTATAGCTCACATTTGCTTACTCTATAACTTTCGGATAGCCTTGTAGCTCTAATTTGTTCACTCTATTGCTTTAGAATAGCCTTATAGTTCCCATTTCTTTACTCTATACCAGGGGTAGCCAACACGAGGCCCGCGGGCCGCATGGGACCCGCCGGTAGTCATGTTGCGGCCCCCGGAGTGGGAATCGATGATGTGGTCGAAGCTGTAGCACGCTTGTTTGTTTACTTTAATTTAACAAACAAAAAAGTAGGTGCGTGGCCCGGCAGGAAATACTATTTCTGAAATTTGGCCCGCCTGCTGAAAAGGTTGGCCACCCCTGCTTTATACCTTTATGCTGCCGGCTTTGTGGAGAAGGAGTAACCGACTCAGTTTGTAATCTTGCATACCGCGTTCTAAACACAGCTGCGGGCGATCTGTCAACAGACCCTCTTGCGCTGCTTTTATAAAACGGTATGAGTGCCGGTCGTTCAGAAATCAATGGCAAACTACTGAACGTAAACTTGCCAATAAATCACAATTAGCCAAAACAAATTGGGGTAGACTTTCTTTTAAAAGGATATGCACATTTTAAATACCTTTCTACTAGCCTTATTGCTCTAATTTGTTCACTCTATACCTTTCTGATTGCCGTGTGGTTCTACTTTTTCACTCTAAATTTATGAAAGCATGAAAGCACTATTTTGTTCACCCTCTATACCTTTCTGATAGCCGTATAGCTCTAATTTGGTCACTCTATACCGTTCTGATAGTCTTATAGCTCCATTTTTAGTCTATATTATCAGATAGCGTATAGCTCTAATTTGTTCACACTATAGCTTTCTGATAGCCTTATAGCTCTGATTTGATAACTCTATAGTTTTTCTTATATCTTTATAATTCTAAATTGTTCACTCAATATCTTTATGATTTACTTATAACTCTATTGTGTTCATTTAATACCTTGCTGATGCCATTTCAGCTTTATTTTGTTTATGCTGAACCTTTATGGTGGGCTGCGCAGCTCTACTGTTGTCATTCAGTAACCTTTCTGTAAGCTACATAGTTCTATTTTGTCATTATATAGCTTTCTGATAGCTTTATAATTCTATTTTGTCATTCCATAACTTTTTGATTTATGTATATTTCTGTTATGTTCATTTAGTGCCTTTGTGACAGCATTGAAGCTATATTTTGTTCATTCTGTAGTTAACGTACAAAGAGACCTTGTTGTCCGCATCAGAAGAAAACTGTCCACATTACTCTTTAAACAAGTCACGAGAAGAGGATGGGTGGCGTTTGTCGTGACACCGCTAAATTTGGAGGGCGTGGAGGAGTAGAGAGTAGTTTTCTTATGCAACCCCTTTTTAATTTGATATATAATACAAGATGTCTGCTACCATATTAACAACTTTTCAGTCATAATTGTGACACACTCCTACCGCCTATTTTCCGCCATCCATATTTTAAATGTGCAAACCTAATTTTTGTTTGCAAATGAATCTGATTTAAAAAAACATGAGTCTTCACTAACTTCTTATGAACCAGCAACCTTTCACAAATACACGAGAAAACAATCAAATGAATCATCCTATTATTCTTCCAAGATTGTCTAATGTCCGTCTGTCTTATTTCTTGGC
>OY992876.1:247446027-247488527 GCA_963921405.1 Cepaea hortensis | reverse complement strand
ACACACACATACACACACTCACACACACACACATATACACACTCACACACATACACACACACTCTCTCTCTCTCTCTCTCTCACACACACACACACACACACACAAATCATCATCTTCCTCTTTTGCGGTCAAAAATTAGCGGTGAGGAATAGTTGACGTTGCAGCCCCCGAGGTGGCACTGGATAGTGTCTTACGTATAGTCAATACAAAGAATAATGTGATTTTGATCAATAAATTCCCTCCTCGGTTCGCCCAGGCAGGCACAATAGATTCGACAACAACCGTCCATGTTCAATGCCTAATTCTCAACACCCTTCTTTCCATAACCACCATTTTTCAGCTGTTAATTAAAAATTTATATAATTGTCAATTACGCTGACGGAGTCCCATGTCTGGCGTCATTATTTCTAATTTCGCGATGTAATTACAGCTCACAGCTGCGTGCTGTCCCGTCATAGCTCTTCTGCACATACATTATGATTACGTTCGGAAACAACCGACAGCTGAGTTTAAGGTGGGGACGCTCATTAAGTCACATTAGGACACACGTAGAAATTATCATCATCATCATCATCATCATTATCAAGTGCCTTGACGGCTGGCGTAGGCGATCATGTTTGTCTAGAAATTACAATCTCCGACGGCACTGATCAATTCATGAGTTGGCTTTTTTTTCTTGTCATGACACAAGACTCAAGAACTTTCTTACGTTGCCTATATCTATCTCATAACATGCTCCAGTTTTTGTCTTCTCATAATATAGCCAAAAATGGTGACTGCTTCTTTCTGTTTGTGATAAGTTGTCTTTGCAACTTAACCTCCCTAAAATGCCTAGACTGCTCAGTGTGGCTGTCTAATGAGGTTTTAGCATTCTTATATAACACGCAAAGAATACCATGGGCAGACAGAAAAACCAATGACAAAGTATTACTGGAGACAAAATGAAAATCGTAAATTGATTAGAGAAATTAAACGTAGACAGTTACAATTTTTTGGTCATCTTATGAGAAGAAATGGATTAGAGAACTTAGTGACAACTGGCAAGATCGAAGGGAACAGACCAAGAGGAAGACCGAGAGGAAAATACCTGGATGGCTTGGCCACATGGCATGGTCGAGACAGGAACACTGACCTGATCCACGACTCTGGTGATCGAGTGAAATGGCGAGTCATGACCACCCACGCTTTCCGGCATGGTACATGATTGATTGATTGATATAAAACCACATCTATAAAGTTTCTAGAGATTTGTTCGGCTGTTTACTAATTGTCCAGGATTCGGAGCCGTATGTTGAAACTAGTTCTATGTAACATGCAAGAACTCTTTTCGTGCTTGTAATGACATGGACCTATTACATCCAATGTTCTTCATTTGACAGAATGCAGTCTTCGCTTGTTCTGTTCCATTCTTTATCTCTGTGATGCATCTTCCATGTGATGTTATCCGCGTGCCTAAATAATAATAGATACCATAGAGAGACATAATCACGAAAATACACCATACAGGGACAATATCACGTATAGACACCATAGAGAGACATAATCACGTATAGACACCATAGAGAGACATAATCACGTATAGACACTGTCAGAAGTCGGATTGCCCCACCGGCTAGATGAAAGTATTTTTCACTGGCGAGCAACCCCAAATAGTCAGAAACTGACTAGGGACAAAAACTATATGGCTGAACTATACATTAAGCCCTGAATATCCAACGTACAGCTCCAAGTGGCTCGTTACAAAATGAAATGAACTGTGCTGAATATTCGCCAAGGAATGGGAAAGAGAAGGTTAGCTAAGATAGATGTTTAAGTCTAAATATATGAGTTTTTCTCCCTGACTGCTCCCTTCCTTTGTGTCTAAGTGAACCCCCACCAATGTACACAACAACACGTATGCACAATTGGAATTAAAATATAACGAGAGAACTATGAGTTACAAGACTACAACATTTATTTACTACTCATATTACACATGTAAGGTTTTTCCAGACGATGATGGATGCGTATGAGTTTCTGTACTACAGTAATCATGAAGGTGAAATGATTAATATACAATACGTAACTCTGAATCCTGTCTGGATCAGTGAGAGATCAGCAACTCTCTAGTGGAAACAAAAAAACAGCTTGCCGGTATTCTGACGAATCCTGTCAGTCCTGACACTACCTAGTCAGTAGTCTCTAGTCTTGAGATCTATAACATAGGTGCTCCTTGTGAGAGCTTGAAAGAAAGTCAAGAATGTGTTATATCTTGTTCTACATCAGCACAATCTTAAGTATAACATATCATAACACAAACATATACAATGACCAGTCTGGCCAAGTTTAGCTTCCAGCTCTACTGCGTTCACCATCCTCCTTCTCCCTACTGTCTTTAGTCTGGTACGGGCTTTTCAATTGTCTCACACGCCTGTAATGATTACATTTCTGCCGCCCCATTCCCATCTCGCTAATACAGAAATTCGGTGTCGTACAGCCGCTCCGTCCAAAGTTGGTTTAGCAGCTCACAGGATCGGTAATGGTATTATAATAATGCCGGGTCATCCGGGCTTACAAGCCGTGACCAGTGGCTGTGCCAGGTTCCCATGCATTACCGTGAACGCACGCCCACAATACACTGAGAAGGTTTAGCACCATATACCCTATACCAATTGTGGGTAATGTCTGTACCATTTCACCTCTGCTTCCAACACAATCGTTGGCCAATGTGCCAATGCGCAGACAATAGCATAACACTTCATATTGGTAGGTTTGCATATGACAAATCAATATATCAAATATCCAATACACATAAACATATTGATTAAACTAGACATATTATGATAATTTAACATCATAACATAATGCACTAGTTAGTTTGTATGTATACGAAATGAGACGTATATACACACAAAGAATATGTACGAAGCATATTCCTAGCATCGTATATTCATATGAAATTACACATACATACATCCAACATATCCGTAAAGATTATATTACTTCAAGATGGACATATAATGATACTCAACATAATAGCATCAGGCATTATTAATGAGTACTAATATTGTATAGATACAAAATGAGATATATAACAAGTCTAATTGAAGTGACCACACAGACCAGCCATATTTGCTGATCTGCCCGGTTTAATCACCACTTAGTTACTGCTGTTGTAAGAATTAAATAAATAGTCAGTTGACTATATTCTGTACAACAAATCCACACACCAAAAGGCAACTAGGATAGTGTACAAAGAAATGACAAGCATCTACCAAGACACCTAAAAGTATACTTAGACAATGATATGCCTTTCACAAGTTTCTACTTCTCAGAAGAGTAATACATGAAGCACAATGATATTTAACACAGAACTTAGAAAGAACACTCAAGTAACATGACAATGATAGTTCTTGAAAATAACCTAGGTCAGATGTAGACTGAAAGTTCATATGTCTAAAAGACTGTTGCATAGTTACTGAGAAATCCTTCCTAGAAGCCACCATAATAATCATGCATATGACTACAGAACATTGAGATAGTTCCTACCTGTTCAAACTGATTTTCGTATCTAACCTGAAACAAGTCTAGGGAGCCTTCTTTAAGCTGAGCCCAGCAGACAGTGTCTGAGACACTATTATCTCTCTGGCATTCCCGTCATAAATTCTTCTTATCTCCCCCTGACGGTAATTGCACTTATCACTGCAACCTGGCCATCACACCTTGCTCCTCTCTGTCTGGTACAAAGTCTACAGGCCCAGTGTTAATTGCCTTATCAGATCTGTTTTCACACATTCCTGAGTCTGCCAGTCAGAGTGGACGGGGCTTGTTTACAGCCCTGGGGCTATTATCTTCCCCTGTGTTAATGTTGTTCACACCTGGGCGATTTCCTACCTCTGCTTATCAGCTGTCATGCCTGATCGGTTTTAATTACACTGTCCATTTTACTTGCCATCGGCAAGCTTACGTCATGGCTAGAGGCTTTTTGTGAATAATCTTACCTCACGACTAGATAGCCGTGGAGTAGCGTGATTAATTCATTCTTTCTCAATTTGGCCTCTCAAATTTGGAGACCGAGAAAAATATTCTGGGATATTAAGGCGGCATTCCACGACAGAGCTTCCTTCTTAAAAAAAAGTTTCTGCCAGAAATTTTTGGTCAACGCACGCCGTACATCCCAGAATAATGCCTAAGCACTCTCCGTTCTGTATCTGCCTAAAGGTTTCCAATATTCCTTGTGGCAATGGGTTGTCCTGCATCTGCATAAAGACGTCCCATTTCCATAATCGAAGGATACTCTGGATAGGTCCTTGTACCTGGTCTTCGACCGGGATTCCATGCAATAGCTTGGTAAAATCCGGTAATTGTCAGGAGGTTGTAATTTTACCCCTCTGGGAAAGATCACAATCAATGGGATTCTTCTACGCCTCTGGGCAGCAATTGTTTTACACCATTCACTCACGTGATTTACTCCTTTCAGCCGAGGATGTACCCGTAGTGAGGTCTTGCATAAGCTGGCCACAGCAAAGCTTGTCTCCGTGATTTTCCTCCCTCCATTATAGATCTTTAACTGATCCATCAATACTTCCTTTTGAAAGGAATAATGTTACACATCATGGTCCCATGATATAAATTCAACTGGCGCTTTCCTCCTTCAAAGTCGGGCGTAACAATTTTCCCTCCTCGGTGTCGCGGTTTCTTCCCCTGATATTCAGTTAATGGGCTGAGTTTCTCTGCATTAGAGTTTCTTGTACAAACCGTGCTAGAAATTGGAAATTTAGAGTGCCAAGTGTCCTGCCTTGAGAAATAACATAGTTACCCCAGAGCGATAAAGTGGTGTTACTTTTGAATAAAGTATCCACAAATAGCTGATCTACTCCTATCAAATCGACCTGACTGAAGGATAGATTGAGTCCTAAGAGTGTTGATTCCAAACCACTCTTTACTTCTGTTACTTCAGGTCCCTGTTGCTGGAATTCAATAACGTCAGCTATTGAGATGATGGGCGTTTCTTCCTTCATCTTGTGCAAAGAATTTTCTTCTTTAGCAACTACAGACAATGTTGTCTGCACAATATCAGAGTCCATATTCTGGCTCATGACAATTCCCTGTGTTTCTTGAGTCTCCGAACTGGTATACTGTGAGATAACAACTGGAAATGTTTCCTGGTCTGGATGTTCCTCTCTGGTCGTGCTTTCATGGGCTAAGTCCAGTTGAGGTAAATCCTGTGGTGGGCTGTCTAAGCAATCCATCACAATAGGTAAATGATTTGAACTGAGATCTAGTGTCTTGTCCTGAGCTGCAGCCTCAAAGATCACAAGGGGATCCGGGTCGTCCTTCATCCCACTGTCAGTCAAATTTAATCCAACTTCTTGCTTTCCTAAGCTGAAGGGAATACAAGAGTCGGTTATCTCTCGATCTCCGACCTCCTTAAACGATGTCCTCAGGTCATCTTCCTCTTGAGTTTCACATCTCGTTGAAGTAAAATAAGATTCCTGGGAGTCTTGTACTGGCAAACCGTAGTGCAAACAGTTGTCCTCTGGGTAACTGTTACTAGGTAAATTATCTGAACTGATAATTAGTGATTCTTCCCGCGTTGCAGTAATGAAATTCACCTGGGATTCCGTTTCTTCCTTCCTCCCTATTTCAGTCAGATGTAATTCCACTTCGTGATTCTGTGAACAGAAGGGAATGTGAGAATCGGCTAGGTCTCCACCTGCGACCTCATTAAAGGTTGTCTTCAGTTCCTCTTTCTCTCGAGATTCATTCCTCGTAGAAATTAAGTGGTTTCCCTGAAGGTCCTGTTCTGGCGAACCAGTGAGACCACAATTTCCGTGGTCCAAACAGTTATCACGTTTGTGTCTGCTTGAAATGCCCTTGGCACGTTTTTTCTTCCCTCTTTTCCATTTAGGACTGGGTCGAATGAGAACCTGAAGTTCCCGGTCCACTAACTCTGATTCCGCGGGGGTTGGCAAAGATGTCCCTTCCTTCCTGGTTGGGTGAGCATCCATATCTCCTACCTTATGTTCCGCTAGAAAGGTTAGCTTCTCTGCATTGACTACTTCCATATGCTTTTTATTAATCTCTGCGTCTTCAATTTTGCTACGCTCTTTTGCTTCAAATAACTCATCAATTGTTTTATTCATCTGTTCCTCCGCCATGTCCCACTCTTTCATCTCGTCTCTGATGTATGTTTCTAATTGTTTTCCTGTTAAGCCCTCTATTATGCCTAACCTTCTCGTGGACTCTAAGTAATCTGTGAGCGCCTTCAGATAATCTAGATCCTGGGAAGGTGAGTCCATATTTGCTAATGGCTAAATTCAGGTAAGCTCCTATGTATCTATCAAATTCAGAGCTAAGCTAGAAAGACAAGAGTGAACCAATGACAGCAGAACCTAAACCAATGTGTAGAGTTTAGCCTCAGCAATGAAAGACAACTGAAAGTAATATTCAAGTAGTTTCTGGCGACCGCAGTGAAGTAAGTGTGAGAGATATACTACACAGTAATCAATAATATTTACCTAAATAAATATTAAAATGCACTGCATACATGTCATAATGAATATGGCATAAGTAAGCATAAAATGGCAAATCAATCAAGCAGTTAAATCAGCAAACACATCAATGTAAATATGATTAAAGTGATCGGTTATCATTAAATGATGAATGATACACTAAATAATAAGAATTAAAATACTTATCCATAAATGATAGATGAGGTAGTTTTCTCATAAGTTCTTATCTGTTATACACTTTTGAAAAGCTATATATATACTCTGTAACTTCCTCAACTAAAATTAGCTACATCTGATGATAGTCTATTTTGATGACTGAAGATTACAAGAGTTAACTTTTAAAAATCGTATGTCTAGGGTCTAGTAGAATCACTATGATTACTAGAATCCTGGTTCAGGATCGCGGACTGGACCCCAATCTGCCAGAAGTCGGATTGCCCCACCGGCTAGATGAAAGTATTTTTCACTGGCGAGCAACTCCAAATAGTCAGAAACTGACTAGGGAAAAAAACTATATGGCTGAACTATACATTAAGCCCTGAATATCCAACGTACAGCTCCAAGTGGCTCGTTACAAAATGAAATGAACTGTGCTGAATATTCGCCAAGGAATTGGAAAGAGAAGGTTAGCTAAGATAGATGTTTAAGTCTAAATATATGAGTATAGACGACTATCTCAGTACAGGTTTTTCTCCCTGACTGCTCCCTTCCTTGGTGTCTAAGTGAACCCCCACCAATGTACACAACAACACGTATGCACAATTGGAATTAAAATATAACGAGAGAACCATGAGTTACAAGACTACAACATTTATTTACTACTCATATTACACATGTAAGGTTTTTCCAGACGATGATGGATGCGTATGACTTTCTGTACTACAGTAATCATGAAGGTGAAATGATTAATATACAATACGTAACTCTGAATCCTGTCTGGATCAGTGAGAGATCAGCAACTCTCCAGTGGAAACAAAAGAACAGCTTGCCGGTATTCTGACGAATCCTGTCAGTCCTGACACTACCTAGTCAGTAGTCTCTAGTCTTGAGATCTATAACATAGGTGCTCCTTGTGAGAGCTTGAAAGAAAGTCAAGAATGTGTTATATCTTGTTCTACATCAGCACAATCTTAAGTATAACATATCATAACACAAACATATACAATGACCAGTCTGGCCAAGTTTAGCTTCCAGCTTTACTGCGTTCACCATCCTCCTTCTCCCTACTGTCTTTAGTCTGGTACGGGCTTTTCAATTGTCTCACACGCCTGTAATGATTATATTTCTGCCGCCCCATTCCCATCTCGCTAATACAGAAATTCTGTGTCGTACAGCCGCTCCGTCCAAAGTTGGTTTAGCAGCTCACAGGATCGGTAATGGTATTAAAATAATGCCGGGTCATCCGGGCTTACAAGCCGTGACCAGTGGCTGTGCCAGGTTCCCATGCATTACCGTGAACGCACGCCCACAATACACTGAGAAAGTTTAGCACCATATACCCTATACCAATTGTGGGTAATGTCTGTACCATTACACCTCTGCTTCCAACATAATCGTTGGCCAATGTGCCAATGCGCAGACAATAGCATAACACTTCATATTGGTAGGTTTGCATATGACAAATCAATATATCAAACATCCAATACACATAAGCATATTGATTAAACTAGACATATTATGATAATTTAACATCATAGCTTAATGCACTAGTTAGTTTGTATGTATACGAAATGAGACGTATATACACACAAAGAATATGTACGAAGCATATTCCTAGCATCGTATATTCATATGAAATTACACATACATACATCCAACATATCCGTAAACATTATATTACTTCAAGATGGACATATAATGATACTCAACATAATAGCATCAGGCATTATTAATGAGTACTAATATTTTATAACTACAACATGAGATATACAACAAGTCTAATTGAAGTGACCACGCAGACCAGCCATATTTGCTGATCTGCCCGGTTTAATCACCACTTAGTTACTGCTGTTGTAAGAATTAAATAAATAGTCAGTTGACTATATTCTGTACAACAAATGCACACACCAAAAGGCAACTAGGATAGTGTACAAAGAAATGACAGGCATCTACCAAGACACCTAAAAGTATACTTAGACAATGATATGCCTTTCACAAGTTTCTACTTCGCAGAAGAGTAATACATGAAGCACAATGATATTGAACACAGAACTTAGAAAGAACACTCAAGTAACATGACAATGATAGTTCTTGAAAATAACCTAGGTCAGATATAGACTGAAAGTTCATATGTCTAAAAGACTGTTGCATAGTTACTGAGAAATCCTTCCTAGAAGCCAACATAATAATCATGCATATGACTACAGAACATTGAGATAGTTCCTACCTGTTCAAACTGATTTTCGTATCTAACCTGAAACAAGTCTAGGGAGCCTTATTTAAGCTGAGTCCAGCAGACAGTGTCTGAGACACTATTATCTCTCTGGCATTCCCGTCATAAATTCTTCTTATCTCCCCCTGACGGTAATTGCACTTATCACTGCAACCTGGCCATCACACCTTGCTCCTCTCTGTCTGGTACAAAGTCTACAGGCCCAGTGTTAATTGCCTTATCAGATCTGTTTTCACACATTCCTGAGTCTGCCAGTCAGAGTGGACGTGGCTTGTTTACAGTCCTGGGGCTATTATCTTCCCCTGTGTTAATGTTGTTCACACCTGGGCGATTTCCTACCTCTGCTTATCAGCTGTCATGCCTGGTCGGTTTTAATTACACTGTCCATTTTACTTGCCATCGGCAAGCTTACGTCATGGCTAGAGGCTTTTTGTGAATAATCTTACCTCACGACTAGATAGTCGTGGAGTAGCGTGATTAATTCATTCTTTCTCAATTTGGCCTCTCAAATTTGGAGACCGAGAAAAATATTCTGGGATGTTAAGGCGGCATAAGACAGACACCATAGAGAGACATAATCACGTATAGACACCATTGAGGGATACACAAATATTGGACATCACAGAGAGACATAATCACGAATAGAAAACATAGAGAGTCATAATAATGTATAGACACTATACAGCGATATAATCACTCATAGACACCATTTAAAAAAGTTAGTTGTATATCCTTTACAGGAAGTTGCAGTCAACACCAGCATTTTTTTCTCTTGTGATCACTTTGCAAGTTTGCGTTCAGTAGTTTGCCATTACTTTCAGTAAGACCAGCACCTATACCAATTCGTAGACATAACCAATGTGATGCGGTCTGCTGCCAAATCGCGCGCAGTTGTGTTTCGAAAGTGGGTATGGGGGATCACGACACGCGTCAGTAAAACCTTTTCCACGGAGCCAGTATAGACACCATAGAGGGGCATAATCACGTATAGACACCATATAGAGATATAATCACGTATAGGCACCATAGAGGGACATAATCACGGATATAGACCATAGAGAAATATAATACCGTTAGACACCATAGAGGGATATATTCACGTATAGTCAACATAGAGAGATAATCATATATAGACACCGTAGAGAGATATAATCACATATAGATCACATAAAGAGAGAGAGAGAGAGAGAGATATCATGTATAGACACCATGGAGGGACATAATCACGTATATACTGTGCCATGGTTCTGAAGGGGTTATATTGTTCGAATTGGATCCCAGCGCTCAAACGTACATTGCTGTTTATTATTGTGGTGCGTATATTACCTGATCGCTGGTGCACATACCTGGCCTTTTGACGTGGCGAACGCGAATTCATATTATACATTTGTTACTGCTGTGGTCACGTTTCTGTAACAATACATTTATTTCTGGCGATGTTGTGATCTTCTCACTGTAGCTATTTATATTATTATCTTATGTTCTGTTCAAGTTCTTCCACTCTGCACAGTTCATAACAGCTAACTATTTAGAACAAACTCCTCACGTCTTGAATAATACAACACAGGCGCAGTTTTACGATTCTATTGTCTCTAAATATTATACGTTTTACATTATCAATTATACAACACGTTTATCAGTCTTACACAATATTTCTCATCTCATCTCATCTTATCGCATCTCATCATGTTCCTCTTGTACATTGCGGTGTCGAGGTGAAGTATAAACGCTACTTGAAACGAGAACTAGGTCGCACTTGACTGTGGCTCAAGCCCAACTGACTGTCTGGAGGAGACGCTGTCTCCTCGCTTGCGAATCGTCTTCATGCAAGGCGTGAATCTGTGAACCAGCTCGATTTTCACGCTGAGTTGCTTGAAGCTCTTTGATCCATCCGCAGTATTTCATGACCTAATATAGGATCATGGCATACACCATAGAGAAATATAATAACGTTAGACACTATAGAGCAGTGTTTCCCAACCTTTTTTGTGCCATGCCCCACTTAAGCCTTTCTAAAATTCATATTGCCCCCCTCCCCCGCTCCACGCCCCCCCCCCCTCCCCCCTCAACATATACATTATTTTTAATATTCAAAAATTGAAATGATCACTAAAGAAACTTGAATGATAGGTTTTAGGAAGAAATCACTAGGTAATTATTGAGCAAACACAGTAAGTAAATTTTCAAAACATATAATGGAGAACTGAAATTCAAGTACAAAATAATTTTAATGAAAGATTTTTCTATATTATTTTAATTATTAGTAATTATTTATTATTTAAATTTAGTGAGATCCTTGCGCTTGACGCTTGCTGCAAAGAGATCTTATGTCAGGTTCCAATTTAGTTAACTTCAGTCTCAAGTCTCCCCGTTTTGTTATATTCAGCCGATTTCTTCCATTTTCGAATTGCCCCCCTTAACAGTCAAATTGCCCCCCTGTGGGGCGTAGGCCCCACGTTGGGAAACACTGCTATAGAGGGACATAATTACGTGTAGACACCATAGAGAGATATAATCACGTATAGACACCATAGACAGAGATATATCACGTATAGACACCATAGAGAGATATTGTATAGACACAATAGAGACACATAATCACGTATATAAGAACACAGAGAAACACATTTAAGGACACTAGGATATAGAGTCGGAGATGCGGTTACACACTGGATGGACTCTCGTCTGCCAGTCACGTGATCATTGGTTTGAATCCATTTCGAGGAAGATTGCAAAAATTGACCGCTACTCTCACGTCCACCCCGCCTTTAAGGGTACCAGTGGGTTCCTGACTAAGGATTTTCTAGTCCCACTGTTCTTGGGTTTTCTCAATGTGTGAGATAAACAGCTTTCTTTTGTCATGTGATGAGAAGAGAGGCATTGGGGAACATCGTGACAACTAGACAGATCGAAGGGAAGAGATGCAGAGGCAGACCAAGAGAAATGATGCTGGGCGGATTGAGACCGTGGCATAGAGGAATATCGGCAGAGAAGAGCCGGAGAACAAAGGGCCGAGATCTGTGGAGAGCCTTGAACGCCTACCCAGCTGGCACGGCACTTGATGATGATGATGCTGATGATGATGGGTCTATCCAGCATCAGTGTCTTTTCTTCACATCTTGGTTCACTGGTATTTGTCTATTTCTTGCTACGACCTCCGCATTAGTGCTTTTGTACTTCCATGTTATTTACTATGTTTTTCTTAGCCACCAATTAATGAATGTTTGTTGTTTATTTGTAATCGTTTTCATCGTTCTCCGTGTTTCTGATTCATACAGCAGTACTGATTTAATATAAGAATTGAATATTCTAAGTTGTGTGCTATGTTTAATTTCTTCTGATTTTGACAAATTCCCTACACGTGTCAATCACCCGATGCAGCGGCCATCCCATAGTACTTCTACTTACTGCTCCAATTAGGAGCTGGTTGTGGTATCTCCTCCTTTACACTAGAGGGCGGCATTGGCATGCTTGACCATGCTTTACTCCCAGTTCCTGAAGTCGCGCTAGAGTGTGATTCTTGTCAGTATCCGCCATCGGGAGACCCTACTGCATTAATAATACCAGCTCTTTCCATGCTTATTCCCGTTTATATTGGTGCGTAATTTCAAGCTGGTCTACGCGTTCATTATCCATTTAGAAAAATAACCACTTTGAATAAACCAGTATGCATTAGTTTCAAAATGGCTACATACACATTGGAAATGACTCGGCATCTGGTAAAGCCATAATGGCGACATTACCAAATATACTAAGTGCCGGAACGCGACTGGTGCGGTTCTCGCGAAATTGTGAGTCTAACATCAATAGTAACTTAGAAATATTCATTTAGAGCTTACAGACAGACATAAGTCGCTTTATTTAATTTATCAAACATCGAAGCTACAACAACTAGTAGAAATAAGAGGGAGCTTCAAATGAAAACCTTAAAAGTGTGATATAAATTATAAATAAGCACGCCATAGTCTTGTAACCTGTCATTATTGTTGTTAAGGATGTCAAGAGTGTTAAGCACGTGAAAGCACAGTGCAGACCAACACTGTAATCGTCATAGGAACAGTTTACATATGACCGCCCCACCTTTGACATGCACCAAAAAAGAGCAGCGTTCTGTTATCCGTTGTTTGTTTAACAATGAAGGGGTGAAACTTATACGAATTTTATCGGCGAATGAAGGTCCAGTATGGCAATGCATGCCTGTTAGTCCAGCAAGTGTATGAGTGGAGTAGAAATTTGCAAACCGGCGTGACTTCTGTGGCAGACTGTTCACGACCGGGTCAGGCACACCGAGCAGTGACCCCAGGGTCGACTGCAGCCGTTGAGGGCCTCGTACAGGAAAACCGCCGATTGACTGTGTGTGAAATTGACGCACATCTTGACATCAGGATAAGTTTAGCTCACCACATCATCCATAATGTGCTACAGTACAGCAAAGTGTCTGCAAGGTGACTGCCACGGCAGCTTACTCCAGAATTGAAACAACGATGCATTAATGCTTGTCAAGAACTTTTGCTGTGTTTTCAAATGGAAGGTGATGTTTTCATATCAAGAATTGTTACTTGAGATGAAACTTGGGTTCACTGCCCGGAGCCGGAATCTGCAGGGAAGTTATGTTGACTCTCTTTTTTGGGATGAACGAGGCGCTACTTTAGAGCACTACATGCCAAGAGGAAAAACTGTCATCAGTAATACGTGTACAGATATTCTCAGCTATCATCATCGACCCGATATCAAATGCAAACGACGTGGACTTCTGAAGCAAGACAGAGCTCGACACCATATTGCCCATGCAACGATTGAAACCATCGAAGACCTCCACTTTTAGCGTGTGCCACATCCACTTTACTCGCCAGATTTCCACCTGTCTGGATAATTCGAAGAGTCACTGGGATGAAATAATTTCCCGTTTGATTTAGAGGTCCAGTAAGTGGTGCATGAGTGGTTATACACGCGACCAAGATCATTTGTATCTACAGAAATCCAAGCACTTTATAAGCGTTGGAGGATGAAGTATATTAAAACGTCCCTACAATTCCCTAATATTGACCCCTCAAGTAACATACCTTATGGGGGGGGGGGGGAGGGAGGAAAGGCGCAGACTTGACCTAAGTAACGTCATAATTTACGTGGCCCTAGTTTACATCCAAGCGCAGTGATTTGTTGAGTACCAGGAAAGGCCGTGGCGCTAGATTTACCAAAAGGTTAGTAGACATTTTGTTTAGCGAAAACAAAGGACGCACACGTCAAGCCTCCCCGCTGGAGAGGGCAATTAGCCCAAAATAATATCAATCTCTGGAGCCTAGGTACGTTGAAAATGCATTATGAATGTGTAATCATGTCTTTTGATAAGGTACAGATATCATTGTGTTTAAACATGAATTGTCGATTTTCCTATGCTTAGAGTTTCAAATTCCTATGTTTAACTTATTATATGCATTATGAAGCTATCTCACTATCAATGCCTATAAATCTGAAAATATTCTATGTGCCGTAGAGTGTTACCTCCAATGACATTTCACGAACTTTCTCTCCTTGCGGAAGAATAATATTATTAACGCATCTTATGGACATACGTTCTTGTTGGAGAAATAAGTCTGCTAATCTGTAACTTGAGATATCGTGCCATGTCGGTACAACTTTCTTGTTTACATATTAGTAACCACACAATATGTGTGACGGACATGTAATCCTTTCATAAATATACAAGGGAAATGCCATGGTTGAGAAGTAAAATCTCTAGAAGAAGGAAAGAAAGCAAAACGCATGATATGTGTGTGTGTGTGTGTGTGTGTGTGTGTGTGTGTGTGTGTGTGTGTGTGTGTGTGTGTGTGTGTATTTGAATGTCTGGCAGGACGTGCCTTCAGTCCGCATTGCATCATGGTTGTCGGCCTGGGCGAATATTATGTTCAGAAATTGCCATAAATGTTCAGAATGCTTACCATGCTGCAGAATTTATGCCATAGTCAGGACACTTCCTACACTAGCATATATATATATATATATATAACAGCGTTCACTAACCCAACGCTGCTATAGGCAGGTGGGAAAAAGACCATATGTTTGGTTCTTATGGATTGAAGAATGAGTGGAAGTCTCAAGAATGGCCCCTGCTTTATTAATATGATTACTATTATTATTCATATATAAAAGATCCATATGTTTTTATTGTTATGAGAATTATGTATTCTATTCATGATTGTTATTTTATCGCTGGAATATACATTTTACTGTTACCCCGGTGGGGACATGATAAGGATGATGTAAAAAGCCAGGTGTATGTCAGTACACAATAAAATGGAGAAGGTTGACTGGTATGATTGATGGCCCGTGGCCTAATACTGATTACAACTAAAGAAAAAGACGAGGAATTCTAGATATACGGCCGATGTCTTAGAGATTCTTGTCAAGTTATGATAGATGCAATATCAAAGTGTTTGGATGGAAAGGATGGCCCTCTCTCATCAGAAAAGTCTCAATAACACCACCAGATAAGAGTACAGAGAGAGAAGATACCTTACTCAAATTTAGAGGGATGAAAACAATGGAAAACACACCACATTCTCCTTCCCCTTTTCTTTATTGTAAGTGTGTTGTGAAAATGTTAACATAACACGAAAGTTGTATTAATATTTGGGTTTGTGTTTTTTTGTCATTCCCAGCTCTTGAAAGGCAGGTGGTGGTTTGGACGTTATCACTTAACAGGATCCTGGGTTAAAAGCCTGTTAAATGTGATACAGGAAAGTTTGTCCAACACATACAGTCGGGACCAATAACTAAATGTTGTCTGCAGCACTTATTAGCTGCCTTAGCCAGAAAACGACATGGACGAAGATTGACACGATGCGATTGACATTACTACATCGGTTGGAATACCCAGGACGGACTTCCGTATCTAAATAAGTATCTATCAAGATAAACGGATATACAGAGTACACCAACACCAGAGTATCGTCTGCCTTTACTTCTGAGAGGTACCGCTTTACACACCCTCAATCAGCAAGGTCAAAGAAACTAAGGGACAGTCCCAGTTGTAACAAAACTAACAGCAGTGAAAATCCTCCATCTGCCTGTTGGATTCCCTGTTTCAAATACTCAACAGTATTATCCTTCGACACCAGTCATACAGTGGCAAAATCAACATCAGGTCCTAGATATGAACACCAATGTGAAGATACCATGAAAGACACAAGTCATCAACACCAAGACCTAGACCTGAACACCGATGGGAAGACACTGAAAGATCATGAAAGAGGCAAGTTCAACACAAGGTCCTAGACCTGAATACCAACTCAAAGACACTGAAAGAAACTGAAAGAAATTAGTGGAGCAAATGTGTATACCTCCCCCGATGGTGTTTCCACCTTGTCGTGGTGGGAGAGCTTGAGTTTCTCAATGACCCTGAGAGCTATGCCGGCGGTAGCGTAGCTACCAGCAGGGCCTCTCAAGCCGGACAGGTCAAAGGGTAGAGAAGAGACAAAGAGAAACACCCTGGTCCTCCAGGTTGGGGGTTGAAGCGTGGGGTTAACATCCCCACCTTTGTAAAAACCATTTTGTTACGAAACAGATACATGAGCCTCGAATTCGGACTGACTTATTTGGACATCGACCTTGGAACGTTAAAGGACTTTTGAGATTTGGAACGTGGAATGTATGGACACTATATCGAGCAGAAGCGGCCGAAGAATTAACCCGAAAGCTGGTTGAGTATAAAATGGATATAACAGCAATTCAAGAAATAAGGTGGCCAGGAGAGGGTACTTTAGAGCAAAATGGAATGATTATAATATATGGAGGAAACACCCAAAATAAAAACGAATTAGGAACAGGATTTGTCATAAAAAAAAAAGAGTTATGGGGGAACGTTCTAAACTTTAAAGCTGTTAATGATAGGATTAGTAAATTACTAATAAAAGGTAAATGGTAAAATATAACAATGATTAATGTACATGCACCTACTGAAGAGAAAGAAGATGATATTAAAGAAGGCTTTTATAATGATCTGGAAGATGTCATACAAGAAACCCCCAAACAGGACAACCTGATTGTGCTGTGAGACTTCAACGCAAAAATAGGTACAGAGCAAACTCATAAAAAAGTTGCTGGTATGGAAAGCCTACATACAACTTCAAATGATAATGGATGGAGAGTCATAAACCTAGCAGAAGCCAAAGGACTGCAGATCAGCGATACCAGACTGCAAAGAAAGGATATACATAAACAAACTTGGAAATCATGTGACAAGAGAACCTATAATCAAATAGATCACATTTTAATTAACAACAAAAATGCATCAAACATACAACAAGTTAGAAGCTATAGAGGAGCTGAGTGCCACAGCGACCACTTCCTCGTTGGGGCAAAATTTAAAATAAGACTTAAGAGAGCTTTCTATGCTAAACTACAACGGTTACAACCAACATATAACAGAGAAAAACTACAGAGAAATTACAGTCAAAGAGCAATCTGCAGATGAAATAAAATGTAAACTTAAAATTCTACAAAACCCGTTGGAGGAAAGCGTTGACCAAACTTGGTTGAACATCAAGAATACAATTCAAACTACCGCAGAAAAATGTCTCGGTGTGTTAACCACGCATAGAAAGAACACATGGTTCAATCAAAAATGTGAAGAAGCAGTCATTAGGAAAAAGAATGCCAGACAGTTATGGCTAAATGACATCAACAACATCCAAAAGGAAGAGCAATATAGAAATGAATGTAAAGAGGCTACAAAAATAGTTCGACAGCAGAAGCGAGAATATATGAGCAATATAATCAAAGATATGGAAACTATAATCTCCAGAAAAACGAATCAAGAAAGTTTTTTAAAGAACTGAAGTCAATGAAACTAAGGCACGAACACAACACATATGGTTTAAAAGACAAAACTGGGAATATGATAAATATCAATGAGGAAATGTGCAACACATGGAAAGAATACTTCATTGAATTACTAAATTGTGAAGCTCCAAGTAACACTTTCCCACAGGAAGAGGTTCTAACGTGTGAACCACAAATTGAAGAACCTACATTTGAAGAAATCCTATATGTAATCACACGACTTAAAAACAATAAGGCAACTGGGACTGATGGAATTGCTGCTGAATTTATAAAGACAGGTGGCCATGCATTACGTCTAAAGCTATACGAACTAATAATAAAAATCTGGAGTACAGAAGAATTACCCCATGACTGGAAAGAGTCATTATTGATACCTATCTTTAAGAAAGGAGACAAGTTTCAATGTGGAAATTATAGAGGAATATCACTACTGTCCACAAGCTATAAGATACTATCCGAAGTATTACTAAATAGACGAAAACCATATTTAGAAGACATATTAGGTGACTACCAGGCAGGTTTTAGACAAAACAGATCAACAATAGATCAGATATTTTTCTTACGACAAATGGCCGAGAAAAAGTGGGAATATAAAACTCTGGCCACATACAAATAGATAATATGACCATTAAAAGAACGGAAACATACAAATACCTGGGAACAATCTTCAACTGCTCCAACATAATACGGGAAGAAATACAAACTAGAATTAACTCTAGAAATAAGATTTACTATGCACTACAACATCTGCTAAAATCAAATGCGCTATCCCGTAACACCAAGATCACAATATACAAAACACTGATCAGACCAGTTGTGCTGTATGGCTCTGAAACATGGAGTACAACTAAAGGAGACGAAGCCTTGTTATAAACCTTTGAGAACAAAGTCTTATGACGCATCTTTGGGCCCATTAGGGATAGACAAAGTGGAGAGTGGAAAAGAAGAAGCAACAAAGACATGTATGATCTGTTTAAGTCCCCGCCAATCACTGGTATCACGAAGGCTAATAAACTACAATGGCTGGGGCATATAGAAAAATTTGAAGATAATAGGGAAACAAAACTCGCTTACACTCAAGACATAAATGACCGTAGACCCCGAGGTACACCAAGAAGACGGTGGAGAGATAAAATACATACAGACCTTCAAGCACTTGGAATCAGCGACTGGCAAGAGAAGGTCAACCAAAGAGACGAATGGAGACTGCTTTTATCTGCAGCAAAGAACCTCAATGGTTCGGAATGCTGAAGAAGAAGAATATATATATATATATATATATATATATATATATATATATATATATATATATATATATATATATATATATATTACTACATATCTTATTTCATTCAGTGGTGGACTGTTTGTCCAGATGTTGATGTTTACTTCAATTGCTTGTTGATGTTTATTCAACACTGGTTGTTCTATATGTTGTGGACAATCAATGTCCTCAAGCACTATAACAAATTCAAAAGGTTATCTAGTGGGAATGGAGAAGTAAGCATAGACACAGTTATAAAAAGAAGTGAAGTATTTTCCTTCTTGTGTTTGTGGTAGAATTCCATGGTCACCTCTACTGGTGAAATGAGTGAGAATCTAAATTAATCCCTATCAGGGATCCCCTAGATAAACTTAGCAAATATTCTCATATATTAAATCCCACATCCCACAAAGGACTTGCACTGTACGCATTGGTGACTACATTAAAAAAATTATACATTTGTTCTGTACTTTTTTAGAATGTATTTACCCTCCAACAAACAACAGTTTGTAAGTTTTTCATTTGAAACACCCTCATATGACAGTATCATAATGGACTATCATCATTGCGCGAAGTGCAAGTCCATTGATGTCCGGATCACCTCCTAAAATTATATATTTTGGTATGAACGGTTTATCTGCCCTAGTATAATATTATCGTTTGGCCGTCTTGAAATTTGTCAAAAGTCTTGAAACTGTTCGTGTGGAATTTTATAACTACGAAATGACAACTAAAGTAACCCGCAGTGATTCCCACTTCTCTCTGCTGAAAAGGAAACATATTGTGACGCCCAAGGAGGTAGTGACCCCCAGTTGGGAACCTCAAGGAGGTAGTGACCCCCAGTTGGGAACCTCAAGGAGGTAGTGACCCCCAGTTGGGAACCTCTAGGAGGTAGTGACCCGCAGGATGGCAACCTCAAGGAGGTAGTGACCCCCAGTTGGGAACCTCTAGGAGGTAGTGACCCCCAGTTGGGAACCTCTAGGAGGTAGTGACCCGCAGGATGGCAACCTCAAGGAGGTAGTGACCCCCAGTAGGGAACCTCAAGGAAGTTGTGACCCCCAGTAGGGAACCTCAAGGAGGTAGTGACCCTCAGTTGGGAACCTCAAGGAGGTAGTGACCCCCAGTAGGGAACCTCAAGGAAATTGTGACCCCCAGTAGGGAACCTCAAGGAGGTAGTGACCCACAGTTGGGAACCTCAAGGAGGTAGTGACCCGCAGTAGAGAACCTCATGGAGGTAGTGACCCGCAGGATGGGAACCTCAAGGAGGTAGTGACCCCCCCCCCCCCAGCTGGGAACCTCAAGGAAGTTGTGACCCACAGTTGGGAACCTCAAGGAGGTAGTGACCCGCAGGATGGGAACCTCAAGGAGGTAGTGACCCCCCCCCCCCCCAGTTGGGAACCTCAAGGAAGTTGTGACCCACAGTTGGGAACCTCAAGGAGGTAGTGACCCGCAGTAGAGAACCTCAAGGAGGTAGTGACCCCCCAGTTGGGAACCTCAAGGAGGTAGTGACCCCCCCAGTTGGGAACCTCAAGGAAGTTGTGACCCACAGTTGGGAACCTCAAGGAGGTAGTGACCCGCAGTAGAGAACCTCAAGGAGGTAGTGACCCCCCAGTTGGGAACCTCAAGGAGGTAGTGACCCCCCCCAGTTGGGAACCTCAAGGAGGTAGTGACCCGCAGTAGGGAACCTCAAGGAGGTAGTGACCCCCCAGTTGGGAACCTCAAGGAGGTAGTGACCCGCAGTAGAGAACATTGGTGACTACATTAAAAAAATTATACATTTGTTCTGTACTTTTTTAGAATGTATTTACCCTCCAACAAACAACAGTTTGTAAGTTTTTCATTTGAAACACCCTCATATGACAGTATCATAATGGACTATCATCATTGCGCGAAGTGCAAGTCCATTGATGTCCGGATCACCTCCTAAAATTATATATTTTGGTATGAACGGTTTATCTGCCCTAGTATAATATTATCGTTTGGCCGTCTTGAAATTTGTCAAAAGTCTTGAAACTGTTCGTGTGGAATTTTATAACTACGAAATGACAACTAAAGTAACCCGCAGTGATTCCCACTTCTCTCTGCTGAAAAGGAAACATATTGTGACGCCCAAGGAGGTAGTGACCCCCAGTTGGGAACCTCAAGGAGGTAGTGACCCCCAGTTGGGAACCTCAAGGAGGTAGTGACCCCCAGTTGGGAACCTCTAGGAGGTAGTGACCCGCAGGATGGCAACCTCAAGGAGGTAGTGACCCCCAGTTGGGAACCTCTAGGAGGTAGTGACCCCCAGTTGGGAACCTCTAGGAGGTAGTGACCCGCAGGATGGCAACCTCAAGGAGGTAGTGACCCCCAGTAGGGAACCTCAAGGAAGTTGTGACCCCCAGTAGGGAACCTCAAGGAGGTAGTGACCCTCAGTTGGGAACCTCAAGGAGGTAGTGACCCCCAGTAGGGAACCTCAAGGAAATTGTGACCCCCAGTAGGGAACCTCAAGGAGGTAGTGACCCACAGTTGGGAACCTCAAGGAGGTAGTGACCCGCAGTAGAGAACCTCATGGAGGTAGTGACCCGCAGGATGGGAACCTCAAGGAGGTAGTGACCCCCCCCCCCCCCAGCTGGGAACCTCAAGGAAGTTGTGACCCACAGTTGGGAACCTCAAGGAGGTAGTGACCCGCAGGATGGGAACCTCAAGGAGGTAGTGACCCCCCCCCCCCCCCAGTTGGGAACCTCAAGGAAGTTGTGACCCACAGTTGGGAACCTCAAGGAGGTAGTGACCCGCAGTAGAGAACCTCAAGGAGGTAGTGACCCCCCAGTTGGGAACCTCAAGGAGGTAGTGACCCCCCCAGTTGGGAACCTCAAGGAAGTTGTGACCCACAGTTGGGAACCTCAAGGAGGTAGTGACCCGCAGTAGAGAACCTCAAGGAGGTAGTGACCCCCCAGTTGGGAACCTCAAGGAGGTAGTGACCCCCCCCAGTTGGGAACCTCAAGGAGGTAGTGACCCGCAGTAGGGAACCTCAAGGAGGTAGTGACCCCCCAGTTGGGAACCTCAAGGAGGTAGTGACCCGCAGTAGAGAACCTCAAGGAGGTAGTGACCCCCCAGTTGGGAACCTCAAGGAGGTAGTGACCCCCCAGTAGGGAACCTCAAGGAAGTTGTGACCCGCAGTAGGGAACCTCAAGGAGGTAGTGACCCGCAGGATGGGAACCTCAAGGAGGTAGTGACCCGCAGTAGGGAACCTCAAGGAGGTAGTGACCCGCAGTAGGGAACCTCAAGGAGGTAGTGACCCTCAGGATGGGAACCTCAAGGAGGTAAAGAGCCACAGGTTGGGAACCTAGGGCAGTTAACGATCGACTGGGTGAGAAGGACAATGAGGTCGTTACCTCCAGGCTGGAAACCGGAATAAGTTAAACTACAGGATTGAATCTACAAGGAGCTTGGGAACAACGAGGAGCCAGTGATCCGTACATTGGAAACCACAAACAGGTAAAGACCCACATGTTGAAAACCACAAGGAGGTAGCCAAGTACAAGTTGGCAACGACAAGGAGGATGCGATCTAATGATATGGAATCACAAGGATGCAGTTATCATCGAGGGAGGTTTGGAATCACAAGGATGCAGTTATCATCGAGGGAGGTTTGGAATCACAAGGATACAGTGAGTAAGGAAGTAGAGTTGGAATCACAAGGATGCTATGATCAAGGAGGTAGGTTTGGAATCATACGGATGTAGTGATCAAGGAGGTAGGATTGGCATCACAAGGATGCTGTGATCAAGAAGGTAGTGATCTAATGATTTGGAATCACTAGGATACAGTGATCAAGAAGGTAGTGATCTAATGATTTGGAATCACTAGGATACAGTGATCAAGGAGGTATGACTGGAATCATAAGGATGTAGTGAATAACAGGTTGGAAACCACAGCGACTCTATGATCCACACGTTGCAAACCAAACCATAAGACAGATAGTGGCCCACGGGTTGAGAACGACAAGTGTGTATTGACCCAGAGGTATGAATCCACACTTATTTAGTGACAAAGCTCAGGAACCAAAAGTAGTCAGTGACCCACAAACAAGAAACCACAAGGGATAGTGGCCTACAGTTTGAAAACTACAATGGGTAGTGACCCACAGGTTGGAGATTACAAGACGATATTGTTTCCCATATGTTGGGAAACACAAGTAGATACTGACCCACTGATAGGAAACCACAAAGGTTAGTGGTCTACATGTGTAGTTTAGTTTAGATTAGTTTAGTTTAGTTTAGTATAGTTTAGATTAGTTTAGCTTAGTTTAGTTTAGTCGACGGATCAACATCACGTGAGACGGGGGTAACCCATAAGTGCTCCGAACTCAAACCTAATTCCGGAGACTCTCAACGCAGTGCACGAACTCCGTAGCACCGGCAAGGATCCTGAAATACTTTGGGTAGGTTTTTAACTCGAACTTTTGCCCGGGCAGCGCCGTTAGGCTACTCCTTTTCGATTTCCAACTGCCAATTTTTTTTGTACGTGCGCAACAATACACACCTTTTTCCATAATCCCACATACTCTCGTGAGTAACGTGACATGCGCGAAAATTGGTAGCGGGTCTCTCCTTGTCGGTAACTAACTTACGTGGTATGTGAGCCGGTCGCTCAGAAAGCAATGGCAAACTACTGAGCGTAATCTTGCCAAGAAATCAACAATCAGCTGAAAGATGCTACTGTTGACAGCGATGTCCTGTAAAAGGATATGCGAGCAAAAAAAAAAAAAAAAAAAAAACACACGGGGGTCTGATCTCACTACTCAGAGACCAGGGGCAATTTTTTTTATTAGACATTCCACATGAAAGCACCCCAGTCCTCACCGGGGCTTGAGCCCTGGACTTCCAGCACTCGAGTCTGACACCATACCTCGAGACCACTCAGTCCCCACAGGTAGGAGACCACAATACGTTACTGACCCAGCGATTGGAAACCACAATTAGATAGCGACCCACATCTAGACAACCACAAAGATTTAATATCCCACATGCTGGGAAATTCTCTTCCAGCGAACGATAATCTCTAAACTCTGACAAATGTTAAAGGCTGTGTTTTACATTTACGAATCTACTAACAAATTGTTTTGCGAATCTAGCTGTAAATTATTTGTGTTGAATAAGCAATTTTCAAATACCAAAGTTGTTTAACAATAATAACTTGCAGAAATGTTGACGACTGCATGCTTCACCGGAACCAGAACAGCATTAATTGGCGCAATCGTTAAGTGAACTTTACGAGGTTTTTGCGTCGGGGAATGGACGCCAAATGGATCCCTTGAGACTCTTGACTACAATGATGTTGTTCGGGAATGGGGCAATATTGTGGTTACTGTGCTTTCAACGGTTTTATCTACAACTGGGTTAATAAACATACGATTTTATCTACAACTGGGTAAATAAAAATTAAGTGCTAACGGACGACGGTACCAACAATTTATGTATACCGTGACTCATGGTATCTTCTTTTATATTAAAATAACATAACTCTCATCTCATCTCATCTCACCATGTTCCTCATGTTCCTTGCGATGTCGAGGTTAAGTTTAAACAGCGGGAAAGTGTCCGCTTATGGGCTTCTTGATATTCTCATGCACTTTTTTATTCTCTGCATCCATCGTTTACATGTTCGACCTCTTCCTCTGCTTCTCTGTGGTCTGTTGTACATCATTGCTTATTGTGGTATACTGTTAGTTGGTAACCTACTTGCATGGCCAAACCATTTGACTTGCTGCCTTCTAATAAAATCTAGTGCTGCTAACCCCCCCCCCCCCACCCCACCCCCCACTTTAGTCCTGATTTCTTCATTTCTGATCTTATCTCTTCTTAATACGTTGAGTATTCTTCTCAGGAATCTAACTTCTGTTGTTGTGATTTTTCTTTTCTCATTTTCTGTCATTTTCCAGGTTTGGCATTGGTAACGTAGAGCTGGTAGGAAGATTGTGTTGTAAAGTGCTTTCTTGTTAGTTATTGATACATGTTTTTTCTTTAGTATTGGTGCCATTTGTCCATTGAGCTGGTTTGCCTTATTGCATCTATTTTCGATCTCGTCTTCTGAATTGCCATTTGATGATATTATACTTCCTAGGTACTTGAAACTCTTTACTTGTTTCAATGGATGTTCATTTAGGTGAATTGTTGTTGCTTTTTCAGTCATTACCTCTGTTTTACTTGTGCTAATTTTCATGTTATGTTCCCTACACATGTCATTTAGACTATTCATGTGGTCTAGTAATTCAGCTTCTGATGTTGCTATTAGTGCTTGGTCGTCCGTTTACATTTGCAGATGGTTCTTCTTCCGTGTTCTCGTCATGCGGTGTTCTTGCGGTCTCTGTTTGGCTGGTTTCTTTACATATTTTGTCTATGCATGTTATGAACAAGAGAGAGGACAGGACCAAACTTGTCGTGCTCCAGATCTTATGGTGAAGGGTTCTGAGTATCCCCCAGTTGCTCTCACTATGCATTCACTGTTGTATAAGCTTCTACATAGGATTGTTAGATGTGTACTCACTCCATATTGTTTAAGGATTTCCAAACATTGTACATCTGATGTTGCATAAATGAAGCCTGCTAAATCAAAATATCACATTTATTTTTTCTGTAGGAGCTCTAATTTTTCAGATACATGCATTTGTGTATTTAATTAATATTATTATATTATTATCTGAATGAGGCTCGGAAGAAGAAAAAAAAAACTATTGCTATATGGCCCCTTACATACTGAAACTGCTTGCTTACTTACAGAGATCCCAAGAACCACAATGATTACTGTAATTTCTGTGTTGTCAATATTAAGGGAATTAATGGAATAAATCAAATGGAAATAACCAGATTTAGATTCTTCTAGACCAGTGGTTCTCAACCAGTGGGGAATTCCCCCCCCCCCCCCCCAGGGGGAATTTTTGGGTTTCCAGGGGGGAATGAAGATTATTTCAAGATCGCGTTAATACAAGAGCCCATTACTTGATATTGTTTTTCCCTTCATACTGTACGGTTCTATGCGTCTCACCCTTCTAAAATTCATTTTATTAAGTAAGTAGACCCATAAATCACGTTTTATGTGAAGGTCTAGACTTGTTTTGGTATGTGCTTCCATTATTACGTATACTGTGTAGGGGCGGGAGGGAATGACGTCCTGAAAATATGGTGAAGGGGGACACGGGCAAAAAAAGGTTGAGAACCACAGTTCTAGACGATATGTTCCACGCGGTGAAGACATACCAATTCCAAATTTTAGTCACATTTCCGATTTCCCGCTAGAAGATGAGACAGCAGTGGCATGTAGAATGGCATGTGACAGTGATAGTGATTTTGAAGATGATTTTTCAGCTCCTCAACGCTTCGACCAGCGTGAACTGAATGCCCTTATCCGATATCTATATCTAAACAAGGAATCTTCAGAACATTTGGCTTCAAAATTAAAAAAAAAAAAATTACTGACTGCCGAAGGAAAGGTTATTTGTTTTCAAAAATCGCTGCAGAGAGCAAGCTTTTCTTCCACTCTGTCATAAAGAAAATAACCTATGTTTTATACTTATGAAGGAGATCTTGTAAACGAAATGGGTGTAAGTAGTTAACCAGATGAGTGGCGAATTTTCATTGACAGCTCTAGATATAGTTTGAAAGGTGTTCTCTTACACAATAGTTAGTAACAATTACAGCTCAATTTCAATTGCTCATTTACTACAATGAAGGGGGAGAATGCTATAATAAGCACATATCTGGAACAAATGAAGTATTTAGAACATAACTGGATGGCTCGTGTAGATCTCAAAATGATAAACTTCTTCCTCGGCCAGCAAATATGATTCACAAAATACCCATGCTTTAAAAGTGTGTGGGATAGCAGGACAAAAGATACACACTGGACAAAGAAACGGTGGCCTATTGAGTTATGAATTTTAAGTTGGAGAAAAAACTATTGTCAATAAGCTTCTCATTTATCGAAACCAGAGCTCAACTACCACCCTTACATATAAAGTTTGGCTTTATGAAGTAATTTGTTAAGGCACTGAACAAAGATGGTACATGTTTTAATTACTTACGCATCAAGTTTCTGGAACAGGGCAAGGACAAACTTAAAGCTGGAATTTGTGATGGGCCTCAGATTAGAAAGTTAATAAACGATCTAAATGTTCTTGATTCGATGAGTCTACACCCTGGTCATCATTTGGTTTAGTTGTGCACAACTTTCTGGGTAACTTTAAAGCAGACAATTATTCTGAATTAGCTGAAAACATGCTGTCAAGTGTTTTTAAGCTTGGATGCAACATGAGCATACAAGTGTACTACGTCCATAACCATTTATATTTCTTTCCCGAGAATCTTGGCAACTTTAGTGAGGAGCAAGGTGAAATACTTCACAACGATATTTTAAAAAATGGTAGAGAGATACCAGGTACTTTTGGATGCCCACTTAATGACGGATTACTGTTGTACCCTTAAGCGTGACTGTCCAGTCATATCACATTCAAGCGCGTCCTCGAAAAGAAGCTTTCTTTGTTTACTAGATTTAATAACATTTTTGGTGTTTTATATGAAGGCAACAAAAAAACATATAATATGAATGCAGATTACAGTCAAAATGCCACTGATGGCACTTAAGTCTAGGCTTGTACATAACAATTGCCAAAATAAGAAGGTCATTCTTTGTTAGCTCTATAACTAGAGCTGATAGAAAATAAAAATCTGATTACATTTTTGGAATCAGCAACACATAATTACCAAAGAGCAGCTATACAATTTAAAGCATCAAAATGTGAGTAGACAAGTGTAATCGGAGAAGACACATATTTGTATTGCCCAGTGGTTCTCAACCTTTCTTGGCCCATGCACCCCTTCACCATATGTTCAGAATGCCATTTCCTCTCCTCCCTCCCACACCCCTTTCGTAATTCCTCCCTATAAATTTCCCCGCCCCTATACAGTACAGTTAAAGATGGAAGCTAAATTTAATAACACAAAACTAGATCAAGTCCAGACGTCTACATAAAACGTGACTTGCAGGTCTACTTAAGTTATAAAACGAAAAAAAAAAAGGAATTTCGGAAGGGTGAGAGGTACAGAACCGTAATGTATGGAGGGAAAAACAATATCAAGTAATCTGTTCTTACATTAACGCGATCTTGAAATACTCTTAATTTCTGTCTCCTCCCTCCCCCCCCCCCCCACTCCTAGAAACCCGAAAGTTCCCCCGTCGGGGGGGGGGGGGGGGGATTATCCACCGGTTGAGAACGACTGGTATAGAGGAACCGGGGCAATCTATGGCAGATGTGACCAATATCTCAACAGCCTCCCTTACTTCCCAAGACAGTTTCAAGTACACACATTTAGGCTGGGTCGACCCGGGACCGCATGTCGTAATTTTACAAACACGCCTCGATGACAATTCTCCTCTTTCTTTCCATTTTTTTCTGCTATTGCTGCTTGTCCTCCTCCTCTTCCTCCTCTTCCTCCTCCTGCTCCTCCTCCTCCTCCTCCTCTTCCTTCTTCTTCTTCTTCTTCTTCTTCTTCTTCTTATTATTATTATTATTATTATTATTATTATTATTATTATTATTATTATTTCTTGTTGTAGCTTTCGTTCTCAATTGCTACAGAAAGTTCTTAAAATATCGTGGACAAAGAAGAAGACAAATACTGACATTCTGCAAGATCTGAACATCAAAGAGAACTGGCCTATAAGCAGTATTATGTCTCAGAAACTGCAATAATATGACCATATCAAGCGTCACAGTGGCTAGGAGACGAACCCCGGTGGAAGACATGGTTCCTAATAGACAAGGCAGTTTTCGACCAGCACGAAGATGGACAAGGTACATCGAGGCACCTTTGATATGAGAGTGCAACAAGGCAGGTGAAATGGCAAGAGATCGAGAGGCTAATACACGCGCCGTGATCAGAGCGACGTATTGCTATATATATATATATATATATATATATATATATATATATATATATATATATATATATATATTGCTCTTCTTCAACAGAGAATACAGACAGATGGGGCACACATGTTAACAGTTTAATTGTCCTATATGTTAACAGTTTCATTGACACAAACGTTAACAGTTTATTTACATATGTGTTAACAGTTTAATTTACACACGTATTAACAGTTAATTTACACACGTGCCAGCAGTTTCATTTATACACATGTTAATAGTTGAATTTAAACATATGTTAACAATTTAATTTACACATATGTTAACAGTTTATTTTATAATGTATTTTTTAACATTTAATTACACACAGATTAACAGTTTAATTTACACATACATTTATAGTTTCATTTACATGCTTGTTAACATTTTGATTTACACACGCGATAACAGTTTCATGTACGCATATGTTAACAGTTTAATTTACACTCATATTAACATTTTAATTTACACACGTGTTTACAGTTTTATTTACGTACATGTTAACGGTTTGATTTACATAAACGTTAACAGTTTCATATACATACTTGTTAACAGTTGAATATAACAGAAATCACACAGACAGCAGTCGTCCTTCAGCTTCCACACACTTTAATATAAAACCGGAGCACCATTGAAAGAATACAGACACAAGCCTGACAAAGATCACAGAGTTAGAGTACGACAGACACAGTTTCAGATGTCAAATGTACAGAAAGGAAAAGTTCTAGAAGCATTGTCTTATTCTGATCAGCAGCTGATTAAGAACTCTTCAAAAGTGGAATAAAGAAAGGAAAATACGTGTTTTTAAACGCGGCCCACGTAAATCTAAGGACTCTCTTTCTACATCAGCCATCGTCTGCTGTCAACTTCCGGCCTCTCCTTTCTTTTAGCCCAACTTTCTAAGACGCGAACAAAACAGGGTGAAAACGCATTTTCAATTCGTACGTCTGCCCAATCAAAAGATAATAAACAGGGCTGGACAATCAAAGATAATCAACAGATTCGTTACGTGAAGAAAAATTACAGCCACAAGCACTTTATATTACATGAAATAATTTTCTTTTTAAATTACGGCCTGGAGCAGTTTATAAACACGGCATGACAGAGAAAAATGGAAGCTTCTGGCACTTTGAAGAAATCTTCGCTAATGCTTGGGTAGATAGAACTGGGAAGGAGCGCGGGGCAGAGTGGATGACAAGTTCAAATGATGTGAACCAAGCGGATGCAGGCATCGGTGAAAGAATAATTCATCTAAGCTGCTTTATCCGGGCATTAAGGAAGGGATTTGGTAAAAATTACCGTGAAAGCCGACTGCAACAATTCAAACAAAGGCGCGCTGTTATCTATGCTGATAAAAATGGTCTTAGTATTAGCAAAACTGTTTTCACTTTCTGTCTAAATATGGCTATCGAGTTTACAAATAAAATATCTTGTAAATTATTGGCTTCTCCTGTGATTTGTTGTGAAGTGTGGGACAAAAGGTTACAATTGGTGGATCTGTTCACCAATCAGCGTCGTCCCTGCTAAAGTGTTGGTGGAAATGAAGAGAGAAACGGGATGGAGATGTGGAGTGTAATAACTACAGTACAATACTATTATGTAACTGATGACTTGCGAAGTTGATAGCGAACTCCGCTGGTAAGGCTGGACGCGCGTTTGAAGACTAGTCTCGTCGCATGTCAGTCTCTTCCTCCTTGCTGTTGGAAAATAAAATGTGGTGTCGCAACAACATCATACTTGTTTGTCCATCAAGTATCATGATGACCATTTATTTCATCCAGTTGGCTTGACATTTTTTAGCCGTGAGTTCTAAGATGGCTGGTAATTCCTATTTTGGCACGGAATATTCTTTGACAATGTGGGCAAAGAATGCTTGACTTTCCAGAAGGAGGTTTTCCTGTGGTGTGTGTGTGTGTTTTCCCAACACTCTTGCAGTCCTGTTTGCTTACCAAGTGACTACACCCTTACGTAATGATGTGCGTCATGAATTTCGGTCTTTAGCAGCAGTCTCCCAAGTGTCGTGATGAATTACAAAAGCTGTTAGTGAGATCTTCAGAGTGTCTTTGAAGCGTTTCTTCTGGCCGTCTTGGTAGCGTTTACCACAACGCAACTGACCGTAAAATATATAGATCAATAGCGGGAAACTACTCGGTGACAAACATATATGTAACCGATGTCATGTGTAATGGCTAGACGCTTGTCTACCCTATTCCCCGGTTAGTATGGGTTCAAATTCGCATCTGTTGTAAATGCCACTGTATAACTCTGCTGACTTCTCTCTATATGTAAATGCCACTGTATAACTCTGCTGACTTCCCTCTATATGTAGATGCCACTGTATAACTCTGCTGACTTCCCTCTATATATTAATATATGACAGTTTGCGCACCTTTGGCAAGACATTTCTTATTTGGCACTTTAAACAGCTGAAGTGGACTCAACTTTTGTAGGAAAAAGCACCTTTCAAAACTGAACTGAACTCAACCTTTGGGCCTTCTTGACAACGATGGAGTTGTGTTTTATTTGTGTTTTATTATTGTTTGTTTTTTATTTAGATCTGTTGAAATGGTGTTTTGTTATTGTATATTGTTTCCCCTTTAGATCTGTTTGTCTTGTACCGTTCATGATGAACGTGTTGAGAACTGAAACGCCGTTTATTGTGCCTAGATTACTTATTTTTATTTTATATTTATATATTTGTGTAGATTGTCTCTTTTTTTTTGGGGGGGGGGGGGGACGGGGGGTCCTCTGTGATCTATGTCCACCTTTATGGAGTCCGTTGTAAGGTATGTTTAGTATGTCTCATCTTGTCTCAGGAGTTATAAATACCTGTTTGTATTTCCTATTCTTAAGAATTGACACTACTGATAATGATACTGATGATGATACCGATGTTTGGTGATTATTTTGCATGTGGAGTAGCTTTCCCTATTACCAATGTTCTTACCCATCAGGCGAACCCACTCCGAACTACTTATAATTTACGTCCCCGAGGCAAGGACGTGAAGTGAATGTTTTAGTCCAACTTACCGATATAGGGGTTCCACCTTCTACATCGACATTAGCACATATGAAGTTAAATGGCGAGCACTCTTATCTATTCGCCCATGGCGACTTCAGACGTTGTTTAGGGATGTCTTGGAACAATGACATGATATGACCAGACGGCATCACCACCAGCCGTTGAAGAGACTAACTTGATGATGATGATGATGATGGTGGTGATGATGATGATGATGATTGTGATGATGATGATGATGATGATTACTGTGATGATGATGATGATGATGTTAATTTTGATGAGGATGTTTATTTTGATGAGGATATTCATTTTGATTTTGAGGATGATGATAATATAGACGGTTTCATGATAACTTGAAACAGCGAAATGACATTATCAGGCGACATCAACTTTGAATTGACTAAATTGATGATGATGATGATGATGATGATGATGATGATGATGATGATGATGATTATTATTATTATTTTGATGATAATGATTATGGTAAGGAGGATGTTGATAATTACAATAACGAGGATTATCCATGTTGAACTAATATGCGTCAGTTCGTTTTGCCTGTCCGTCCGTTAGTCTGCCTGTGTATATGTCTGTCTCTTTCTCTCTATCTGTTTCTCTGTCTGCATTGTCTACCACTCGCCGTCTGTATGTCTGTCTCTAATTCGGCCAGTGTATCTTTCTCCACTGTCTTTCTCTGCCCCTCTATCTCTCCATATCTCTCTTCCTCCGTCATTCTCTCCCTTTCTCTCTCCCTCCATCTCTACCTTTCTTTCATTATCTGACCCTCTCTTCTCTTTTCTCTCTTCTCCTATCTATGTTCTCCCTCTCCCTCTCACTCAGTCCTTCTATCTCTACCTCTCTGTTCCCCTCAGTCCCCCGCTGACCCTCATTCCTCCTCTGTCTTCCTCAATATGTCTCTCTCCTTCAATCTCACTCACTCCATACCACCTGTCCCTCTCTGTCGCTTTCCCGTCCTCTCTCTTCCCGCTCTCTCTCCCTCGTACTCCCTCCCATTCTGTCCCCCTCTTTCCTGTCTCTTCCCCTCTCTCCTTCTCTCCCCACCCTCTATGTATACCTCTCTGTCCCTGTCTGTTCCTCTTTCTTCTCCTTTTCTCCCTGGAAGGACCGAATGTAAGACGGGCCTGCGTGCCCAATTGTTACCCTTTGATTCCAGGGAGAAGAGGAGAAGAAAGAGGGACAGAGAGGTATAGACAGAGGGTGGGGAGAGAAGGAGAGAGAGGGGGAAGAGAGAGGAAAGAGGGGGACAGAATGGTAGAGATATAGAGTGGGAGTACGAGGGAGAGAGAGCGGGGCTCGTTCGTTCGTTCACTCCCCTCTCCCTTTCCATCTCTTCCATTTAAACAAGAAATAAACATGTAAAACCCCCTTTATCTCACCCCGGGAAACAAACAAGATTGAGATATGAGGACAGCAAACTTTCCCGGCCGAAGATAAGAAGTTATCAGATGGACTGATCTGCCTAGGAGACTCCAAGAAGCTGGGCATATCTGCCCTGTCTGGTGTAATCGCTATGCCAACACTAACATGTGTAAATCACCAATAGTTAAAACACGCAGACGCTCGCACTGCAGTCGCTACATAAACACTAGCATATATAAATCACCACTACTTTAGACATCGACTCTCCCACTATCGCAGCTACACTAAACCAAATATATGTAAATCACCACTGCTTCAAGAATACACCGACGCTACCACTGCAGTCGCAACATCAACACTAGCATATATAAATCACCACTACTTCAGACTCCCGACTCTCTCACTGTCAAAACTATACTAAACCAAATACAGTATCTGTAAATCACCACCCACTTCAGACACCTATTCTCTCAATATCGTAGATGCACTAAACCAAATATATGTAAATCACCACTACTTCAAGCATACACCGACACTCCCACTGCTGTGGCTACATCAGCACTGTCGAACTGTTAAAACTGTCGGCTACTGCCTACAGTTCCATGCGGTGTAGGACATGGGTGTCTTCAGTCGGGAATTTTGCCTTCTGGCTCGTGCAGTCGCCTCGAACTGTGCTGGGTATGGTTTTATTTTCGCCTCCGACAGCACTACTATATGTAATCATCATGTGCACCGGTTTTTGTACTAGCTCGTTTGCAGTATGCATTACTGCGTATGCAACTGCTTGTGTTTCCAGTATCTGCTGCTTCCATCAACGATGAAGTGTAATCCTAGTTACGAACTGCTGAGCTGGCATTATGGCATGCATGCGCGTGCGTTTTGCAAGAACTGCTATCTGCTCCACTTCTCAGTGACAGTGAGAAGAATTTGGTGTGATGTTCGCTGTCATAAAAATAGAGCATTTATGGGGTGAAGTTGGAACCGCGACAATCGCTAACATTTAAACAATAACCCAAAACACACAGAGACGCTCCCACTACCGTAATGACACCAATACCAAAGTACGCAAATCACCAATACTTGAAACACTACACCTACGCCCCTTTAACGCACAACCCCATTAACTCATTCAGTCCAGACAACTATTTTATTGTCCCACTCTGTCTTTTAGACATGAAAAATGATACCAAAACAAAAAAGTCTTATAAGTCGAGAGGATCAACTTCATTGCCCAAAGAACTGTTAAGTCATCTTAAAGTTACACGACATTGTTTCCTCAAACCTGTAGCTTGATACATCTGATTACAGCAAGCATTGCGTTCCCTAGCATTTGACTATCTCTAGTCTACCTTCAAGGCGGCCGATGTGTATCCCTCTTCGTCTAGTTTCTATCCCTAGTCTACCTCCAAGGCGGCAGACTTGCGTCCCTCCTCGTCTGGTTCCTATCACTTGACCTGTCCGACATGGACGACCGTTTATTTTATTTTATTTTATTTTCAAAGGGTTAAGAATTGGGCACGCAGGCCCGTCTAACATTCTGCCCTTCTATCCCTCTCTTTCATACATTATATTATTCACACATCATTCAAGGCTAAATGAAAACAACAACAATATAAAAGATATGCATTATAAAGGCATGTGAAAAATGAAAAATCAATACTACACTACTCAGTAATAGTAATGACTGATGTGGCACTTGTTATTAGCTATGTGGAATATACTGGCCTACCAAAAGGGGACTCGCTATTATACTAGGGTTTTATTATTATTATTATTATTATTATTATTATTATTATTATTATTATTATTATTATTATTATTATTTCTATTATTAAGGGAGAAGGTAAGCCGTACTGAGATAGTGTTCAAATAATTTGCGATTATAAGAATAGGGATTGGTGATGTCTTTTATTTCTTATGGAAGATTGTTCCACAGCTGAGCTGCAGAGAACGTTAAGCTTGCTTTGTATAAGTCTATCGTAGGCTTCGGAATGTGTAATATATTTAATCGTTTACTGTGTCTAGTCTAGCATTATGTTTAAACAATGGCCAAAGGTAATTTGGGGCATTCCGATGTAGGATTTTGTGAATTAGTTTGGCCTTATTGAAAAGCAGGCGTTTGCAGAGTGGTAGTAACTGAAGGCGTTTATGCAGGCTAGGATTGTCAGTTAAATGTTTGCTATAAATTAAACTCATGGCCCGTTTCTGGAGTGAGTAAAGTCGCTTGGTGCTTGCATTGGAACAACCATCCCAGATTGTAGAGCAGTAGTCAAAAATGTGTCTGTATGTGAGAAGTATAGAATATTTTCCTTGTGTCCTCATCATTAGGTTTCTATCAATGATGAGGCTTAATGTTTTGTGCCCAATTACACTTTCTACTGGCATGTTATCGATGTGAAGTTGAAGTGATCTGTGTGAATTTAGAGTTTTAAGACTTTGTCTGGTTGTTAATAACATATATTTTGTTTTAGTGATGTTAATTTGCATACGGTTCGCATAGCTCCACCTAGATACATTATTTAATTCTTGTTGCAAAGACGACTCCAACAAATTACTGCAGCTGTTCTGCCGTCGGCGTAACTTTAGGGAAAAAATGTTCATACTTACCTCAGAATTCCGAGCTGTGTATACACAGCTCGGAATTCTGAGGTAAATATAAACATTTTTTCCAATTTTAATTTTCTCTTCATTGCTTTCATTTTTTCATCTTTTTATTCTTCTCGTCCTGTCGTCACTTTTTAATGTAGTCACAGGAGATCTCCGTGACTATATGTTGTGTTTTGTGAATGTGTTTGTTTGCTAATGAAGGCTAATCGCCGCAATGTCCTATATGTGTCCTTATTCTGTTATATAAAGCTGCACTACTTTGTGCCATTTTATACTTTTTATTATTGTTGAGGATGTCAAGAATGTTAAGCACGTGCCATCACGGTGCAGACAAACATGGGGATGTCATAAAGACAGTTTAAAGTTGACCGACCTAATTTTTACCAAACGGGAGTATAGTTCTGTTATCTGTTTCTTTTTTAATCTGTGAAGGATTGAAACCTACAAGGTGTATTTTTAATGACTGTGAGGTTTTTTGTTTTGTTTTTTTAAATATTGCCGTACCATGTTTTGTATTTACCCTTTATGTTGCATGAACTCCACAGAAGGTGAATACAAAACTTTGAACGGCAATATTTTTAAAAAACCCCACAGTCATAACAAAATACACCCTATGTATACATATACATTCATTGGCGAATGACGGTCCAGTATGGTGATGCATGCCTGTCAGTCCAGCAAACATATGAATGGAGTAGAAAATTTCAAAACGGTGTGATTTCTGTGACCGACTGTTCACGACCGGGTCAGGCACACTGAGTAGTGATCCCAGAATCAATGGTTTTTACAGTAATCCAGCACTTTATTGGCGCTGGAAAACTTGCAATGAACGCAGTGGTGTCTACATCGAAAAATGATACCAAAAAAAATAAAAAGTCTTAAAAGTCGAGAGAATTGACTTCATTGCCCAGGGTTTTATCCCATAGGGCTCGGTCTCTCTCGGCAGGATGGCCTGCCGAAAGCATCGCACAAAGCATGAATTCCGTAGCTTCGGCGACGACCCCCAGGAGTCTCCGAGAAAAATGCACCCGTGAACCGAAATACGTAGCCCGGAATCGAACCCACAACCTTCGGAGCGCGAGCAGACGGCTTGACTACTTCACCACGGAGACTCCCTGAAAAATAATACATTTGTTCTTTACTTTTTCAGAAAATATTCAACCCCCTCCCCCCCCCCCCCCCCCAAAAAAAAAAAAAAAACATTTAAGGTTTTCATTTCAAGCCATCTCGTAAGTTAAAGTGATAACTTACCGAGAAATTGAGAGGATTAAGACCTGTATATGGCTTAGAAGACATAGACTAGAACAGTTTCATGCATTCTCCATCAAGCAGAATGAGGGATCGAAATTAGCTGCTGGCGATTTAGAAGCAGGCTGCTGTGCGTTGATTGCCATTGTTTGGGGTTTCGACCGTTCAGAAAACAATGGCAAACTACTGATGGAACATTGCCTATTAAATCACAGATATCCGTGAAATTCTGGGGTTGATTGCAGCGTCCTGTAAAGGACATTGTCATGCGTCGGACTGAAAGCGGGGCAACAGTTGACTCTGCATGTTTAATTGATGATGTATGATTGTTTATATGTATGTATCTCGTTGAATGTTGAATTGATTGCTTTACACGCATTCCCTGATTTCTCGTTGTCGGTTGTCTAGGGCCTAGGCAGATGTTGACGATAACCAAGAGGTGTCACTTCAATATGGCCAATGGGGCCCCTCAAACACACGACCGGAACATTATCTAGATCAGTGGTTCTTAACCTTTTTGGCCTATGCACCCCTTCACCATATGTTCAGAATGTCATTTCCCTCACCACCCCCCCCCCCTTTTTTTTCTTATTTTCTCTCTATAATTACCACCCCCCCCCATCCCCTTACACAGTATACGTAAAAATTTAAGCTAAATTTAATAACACAATACAAGAACAAGTCTAGACGTCTACATAAAACGTAATTTTGCGAGTCTACTTATGTTATAATACGAATTTCAGAAGGGCGAGAAGTACATAACTGTAAAATATGAAATGAAAAACAATATTAAGTAATCGGTTCTTGCATTAACGCGGTCTTGAAATAATCTTAATTCCCCCCCCCCCCCCCCCCCGAAACCCTATAATTCCCCACTGGGGGACGGGGGGGGGGATTCCCCACCGGTTGAGAACCACTGATCTAGACGAGTCTCAAACAAAACATAATAAGGCTTCTGGTAGCATTCAAAATGTTTCAGGACACTTTATTGGTGGCGCTGCAACATCAGTCCCATCACACAATATCCAACCGGCCGGCCGTTCCCTCTATCTCGCACCACTCGCACAAGAAGAACGTTCATCACCGTATCCACCGATGGCCATAAGTTTAATGCGCAGAATACCCAACAGTCTTTCAAAAGTCCTCTCTCTCTCTCTCTCTCTCTCTCTCTCTCTCTCTCTCTCTCTATCTATCTATCTATCTAACTGCGGCTGAGCCCAAATACAACCGGCCTGTATGAATGTGCGCCCCTGTCGTGTCTGGTGTTGGTTTCAGGTAGGTTCCCTTGACTGTTAGCTGTTAATATCTTACTTTAGATCCTAACGATTTTCCCAATGACTAGTGGTCTTTGTACGTGTGTTGTTTTTCCAAAGAGTTGTGTCCGTGTCGAAGTTTCGTGTTAAAGTGAAATCACATTGGTTGTGTTGTCAAATTACGCTGTCCCGTGACATGTTTCCACTGCGCTATATTGGTGCGGTTTTTGTTAATACTTTTGGTGTCTAAAAATCTATCATTTTGGCACTTACTATTATTTTATGTGTGTGCAACCTAACGTATTCATTTCTGCTACATGGCAAACATGCATCTAACTGTATGTGATGTTCATCAATTCATTCATTCATTCATTCATTCATTCATTCATTCATTCATTCAATAGCATGTCCTCTGCAGAACCTCGCTCCCATAACAACCTTAAGGAAAACGTCTTGGTTAAAAGCAAGATGTCCCACCTCCGATACACCCATCTGGAGATTATCTACCACATCCTGCACCCATCTTTTCTTTGGCCTTCCTCTTCCGCTTTTCCCGGGCATATATCTCTCCATGGCTGTTCTTTTCAATAATTATGTGTCAAGTAACCAAAATATTTCAATTTTCTTTGTTTTATCGTCTTTAGTAGTCAACATTCTTCAATATTCAGCTCTTGTCGCGTGGGTGCTTTTGGTCTTTTCTGTATCCGAGATATTCTTAGAACCCGTCTAAAACACTTATATTCAAATTCATTTATATGCTGTTCAGCTTGTTCGGTAAGTGTCCAGGTCTCACAGGCGTACGTTGCAATGGGAAAAATGCATGCTCTTAAAAATATGTCTGTTCCACTAAACAACTTATTCAGTTGTTTCAGGTTTTAAAGAGCAATAGATATTCGTCTTTTAATGTCTTTCATTGTGTCACCATTGTTGGTAATTAATGACCCAAGATATTCAAAACTGTAACCCACCTCCATTGTTTCCGCATTACCATATATTCATTTCTCCATATTAGTTTTATATGTATGAATTATCATTGTTTTGCTATGTTAAAATATAGGTTCTGATTTTCACTATTCACTATCTTCACTATGTGATGTTTAGAGTAGCCAATAATGGTATGTAGAGCAGCCTGATTCAGAAAGAATACACGTGCACACACACACACACAAACACAAACTATTATATATTCTTTGAAAACTTAGTGACAACTGGCAACATTGATGGGAAAAAGCAAAGGGAAGACAGATAGATAAATACTGTGATGGCTTGACCACACGGCATAATCGACACAAGCACACAGCTCTAACCCCAAAGCTGTGTTGATGTTTCGAGAGGCGAACCTTGACAGTCCACGCTTGTCGGCGTAGCACAATACGATATCGATGAGTATATCTTTGAGACTGAGCACATAACGTTTCAATAACTGAGAGGAATATCTGGAATTTGATTGATAAGTTAAGCTTACAAAGATTAAGTGGATTTTAGGCTGAAAGGCGTGTGGTTTCAATGTAGGATTCAATAGATTCAGAGGATTATTAAGTATGTTACAACGATACTAGTGGATTAGGAGACCTCTATGCGCAATAAATTACTTCAACTAATCTGTAACAGTAACGGATTGTATGGGTTTTGGCGAATCATAAGTTTAAATCAAACTAATTGATTCCTGCACAATATTTTATTATCAGCATCATCATGTGTCATGCCGATACAACCAAAGTGTTCAATAGGACATAACAGGAAAATGATGATAAGGAACTGAAGGAAACGAAACAACCTTTCAGACTAAGAAAGACCAGAAAGTAAAGCACATAGAAGATTAAAGAAGAAGACGAAAAGGTGAAGAATATGTATAAACAAATATGGAAGAAGAAGAGGATGAGAAGAAGAAGAAGAAGAAGAAGAAGAAGAAGAAGAAGAAGAAGAAGAAGAAGAAGAAGAAGAAGAAGAAGAAGAAGAAGAAGAAGAAGAAGAAGAAGAAGAAGAAGAAGAAGAAGAAGAAGAAGAAGAAGAAGAAGAAGAAGAAGAAGAAGAAGAAGAAGAAGAAGAAGAAGAAGAAGAAGAAGAAGAAGAAGAAGAAGAAGAAGAAGAAGAAGAAGAAGAAGAAGAAGAAGAAGAAGCAGCAGCAGCAGCAGCAGCAGCAGTAGTAGAAGAAAATGGTGACGACGAAGAAAAAACAAGTTACAACAACAAATTAGCTCCTTGATAATCTGGCATTCAAAAATCACAAAACAACCAGACCACATTGTAAACCCTGACACACCTACCTGTCAGTGATTGGCTGCGCGGTTCACATTCCCAGCTGCTCGGAATGTCCCTGGACTGATATTTTGTCGGTGTCTATGTATGTCTGTCTGGCACAAGGTCTTCAATTAAGTAACCCCAGTGTCTTCTTTCGGTACGTCGATATTTCTCGGTCTTTTGCAGAAAGGCCAGACCGTTTATTTCTGTTCATTTGCTCTCTCCCACCCTCTCTAGACCTTTTGTTGAAGATCGATACGATTTTCACAAGTGTTTCTGTAATTCATTGCTTGTATTTGAAAACACTGGAAATGAGGTTCTGTAGATTTCTTTGAGGTTAAGCCCAGGCGGTGCTTGAAACATACATGGCATTTGTTTTAGATCATAAACGCGATGGTTATAATTATATTATTATATAATAACCATGTTTACCTAATGTGCATCCATCGTCTCGATTTCCTACTTTCGCATTAAAGTCACCCATTATGATTATTATGTCTGCATTTTTACATTTCTTCAAAACATTTTCCACGTCGTTATAAATTTCCTTTAAACTATCAAAACTGCACTCTCCTGTTAGGGCATATATTTGAATGACGTTTATGTTAAAAGGTCTGCCGATTAATTTTACTAATAGAATCCTGCCTGACACTGCCCATTATCCTTTAACAGATTTTGATGTTTTCAGATCCAAGATAATTGCCACACCTCTTTACCTTTCCTCTCCTCCAGAATATATCATCGTAAAATCCTCCCCTGTCTTAATCCATGTCCCTTTCCATCTCGTCTCACACAATCCTAATATGTTAAAATTCTCTCTTCCCATTTCTTGTTTGATGTTATCCAATTTTCCATCTGTACTCATTGTTCTAACATTCCAAGTTCCTACTTTCAATTATAGTAATTTTTTGCATCCAGGAGCCCGCAGACGGTCTGGGGTCACGTGGTGAACATGACTAGCCCTACCGGGCGAAGCTGCTCATATGGAGCACCCAATTACAATTTTTTCTGATTTTCGATGATATCACAAAACATAATTTTCTAGGCATCTGTAAAGAAGATAGTTGTTTTCCTTCTTAGCAATGACTATATTGACCAATGGTCGTAGCCATTATCTCTCCCCAAAAGAGATCCTCTGCCTACCGTCGTGAAGCTGGAGACCATAACCTACAACTATCTGCCAGCTGCTCTTCAACCTACCACCACCTGTACCCATGGCTTCACGTAACCCTGATCGAGAGGCTAAACAGGTACACCACCTTGCCCAAGGGTGTCCCGTAGTCTAGCGGAGGGAAGGAGACACCTTACTTCTACTTTGAAATGGGATATCCCAATCCCGCTATCCATTGATACAGTATTGATTGCAGACAATGATCAGGATCTGCAACATTTAGTAGATTCGATTCTTTTACACAGTGAACAACTTGAGTTAGAATTAAATTGTAAGAAGACACAGATTATGATCGTCACTAAGAAGAAGGAAATACCACAACGTAATATACAAGTAAATCTGAATATTCTTAAATAAATGAATCGGTACAATTATCTAGGAACAGAGTCATAACGTCTGATGGGAGATTCCTTGAAGAGATTAGAAGAAGAATAACCATGGCGAAGGCAGCATTTTGCAAGATGAAACACATACTGACCAATATAAAGATGTCATTTGCAACGGCAAAAAGAGTTTTCGGGTGCTACAAAGAACCTGTGCTATTGTATATTTGTGAAGCGTGAACAATAAGCAGACAAGCTGAAAAACATCTGATGGCTGTGGAAATGTGGTTTCTGAGGAGAATGGAAAGAAAACCACGGACAGA
>OY992876.1:247126027-247441027 GCA_963921405.1 Cepaea hortensis | reverse complement strand
TATGGACAAAGAGTTTATAAATCTTTGAAAACGATGCCACAATATGACTATAAGTTATACAGAAAAGTTATTCCCCTTGAAATAACTTTTACAGAGTTAGGTCCCCTGAGATATATGAAATTATGATGAAAAATGAAAAATGAAATAATACTGAGTAAGCAGGCGATTTCACACTAACAAAATATCACAGTTGACAGCTCTGGAATGAAAGGAAGGCGTGTAGAAAATTTCATCTCAATCGGATGGGCCGTTCGCGAACAAATAAAGGACATACGGACAGAGATACGGACGCACATCCTAATTTATATATAAGAAGTAGACCCACAAATCACGTTTTATGTGGACGTCTAGTCTTGTCTTAGTATGTGCTATTACATTTAGCTTTCATTATTACGTATACTGTGTAAAAGGGGGGGGGGGATTGTTGGGTAGGAATTACGAAAGGGGGGAATGACGTTCTGAATATATGGTGAAGGGGGGCACGGGCCAAATTTTTAGGTAGGAAATACGAAAGAGGGGGGGAGGGGGAATGACGTTCTGAAAATATGGTGAGCACGGGCCAAAAAAGGTTGAGAACAACTGTCATAACATGTCCAAAAATGTTGACTGTCTACGTCTAATTTTCTAATCAGTTTAAGATGTTCATGTATTTCTTGTAGGACTTGGTCGTTGGCTTTTATGTCTGTCCATGGTATTCTTTGCATTCTCCTTAGAAACCACATTACCACAGCCATCATATCTTTTTTCCCAGCTCGACTGCTCATTGTCCACGCTTGACATCCATATGAAAGTCCAGGCTCTATGTAGCACCTCAACACTTTTTCTCGTAGCAAGTGACATCTTTTTATTGGTCAGTATGTTTTTCATCTTGCACAAGGCTTCCTCCGTCATGGCGATTCTTGTTCTAATCTCTTCAAGGCATCTCCCATCAGATGTTATGATTGTTTCGAAATAATTGTACCAATTCATTTGTTTAAGAATATTCCCATTGTCATGTATATTACATTGTGGCATTTGGTCCTTCATAGGCTCGACCTTAATCTGTATCTTCTTACAATTTAATTCTAACCCGAGTTGTTCACTTTGTGCAACAATTACATCTACTAAATGTTGCAGATCCTTCTCATTGTCTGCAATCAATACTGTATCGTCTGCATGTCTAATGTTATTGATGTTTCTTCCTCCAATGATGATTCCTTTCATATGTTGCACAATTATAAAAATATTTACTCTAAACATGGAAAAAAGATCTGGAGACATTACACATCCCTGTCTCACACTTCTCTTAATAGGCTGATATTGACCTGCTCAAAGACCCATCTGCCATACACCGCAAGGTACTATATTGGCAGTAAATGACAATTTACTGACCTGCTTCATCATCAATTCTGATGGCAGCTTGTTGTTTTCAATATATGTTTTTTACAAGTCTAAGGGATTTCCCATCAATTTGTAGATGTGCAAGCATCCCTATCATGTTGACATGTCTTACTCTATCGGAAGTCTTTGTGTAGTCAATAAAGCAAAGATTTATATCTTTATTTACTTTTATACTTACTTTTTTACTTTATATTTACTTTTTTTTTACATTTTCTCAATTTTTTTTTCTCAAGCCATGCTTCTTTTGCCTCATAAATAATGTTCTGACTTTTCTGTGAATTTCTTCATATTTGGCAAGATTATTTTTGTTGTGTTTTCTTGTTTCCATTAGTTGTAAAATCTCTTCAGTCATCAATTTCTCACGACCCACTTTCTTTAATTTTGGAATAGATGTTTCTACAGATAAACTGATATAATTCTTCAACATTTCCCATTGATCACCGACATCTTGAAATAGGATCTCTGGATCAGACAGTAAATCAAATCTGTTCTGTACTTCTATGTTAAAATTATCTTGTAGTACCTTGTCATTTTTCAATGTACACAGATCATATTGAATTGCATTTTGTGTTTCCTGGTGAATACTTGACTTTCCTTATCTTTACCCTCAATGTTCCTCTAAACAATATGTGATCACTGTAACAGTCAGCATTGGGAACTGTTTTTGCAATTGTTAACGCATTTCAAAACCTTCTGCTGATCAGGATGTAGGCCTAATCAAGCTGATTTCTAATTCTGCTATCAGGACTCATCCATGTCCATAATCTTCTAGGATGTTGTTGAAACCATGTGTTTCCTAATATCATTTCCTGCTCTGTTTCCTATTCTACAAGTCTGTATTCTCTTTCGTTTCGCTCTCCTAAACCATTGATGGTTGCCTGCTGTGCATCCATCGTCTTGAATTCCCACTTTTGCATTGAAGTCACTATTACGATATTTATTTCTGAATTTTTACATTTCTTCAAAGCACACTCCATGTCAATAGAAAATTCCTCTATACTATCTTCACTGCATTCTCCTGTTATGGCATATATTTGAATGACGTTATGTTAACAGGTCTGCCGATTAATTTTAACAACAGAACCCTGTCTGACACAACCCAATATCCTTAAACAGATTTTATTGTTCCCGATCCAAGATAATTGCTACACCTCTTTGCCATTCTTATCCCCTAGAATAAATAATCTTACAATCTTCCTCTTTCATAATCCCTACCCCTTTGCTTCTCGTCTCTCTTTCCAATTCTTTTTAATGTTATCTAATTTTCACTCGTTTAACGTTAAACATTCCATGTTGCTAATTTCAGTGTCCCTATCCTATTCTTGTGATGATCTATAATTAGGCGAATCATGCTAAACTATGCAACTTTAAAGTAGGTAGTTCGCCGTTGCTTTCCTTCTTGGCAGTGACCATACTGGCCGGGTGACAGCAGCTTTAAAGAGATCGTCTACCTACCGTCGTGAAAAGTGAGACCATATCCAATAACTATCTGTCTGCTGCCCTCAAAATTTCATCTACCACCTGCCTTCCGTGGTTTCTTGTGAACAACTTCCGAAAACGAATACGAAATAACAACATACCCTCCCCAGAAATACACAAATACTGCGTCCTCTGAAGAAAGAAGCGTTACGTCGTGGCCTGTTCATTCCCAGCATCCCGCATGGCCAGGGCACAAATTCCATACAATTCTCGTAATCTGTGGCCTCTGAAGCGAGGCTAGCCATTCCATACGAAACAATCTGTTCTTCAGCTAAGCATACGCCTTGAGTCCTTATTGAAAGCTATGTGTGTTGCAGTAGGTTCTGAATGAATGGGGAACCATTAAGACGGTTTTGCATAAACTATAGACTTTCAGTACTTGTTGCCTATTCACTGAATGAATGAATGAATGAATGAATGAATGAATGAATGAATGAATGACTAGGCAACAATTACTGCTTGATTATAGTTTATGTATACTCGTCTTAATTGTTCTCAGTGTTTAGTATCCATACAATAGTACTGATGTAGCGTTAGTATTGAACATTTCAAGTTTGGTGCTAAGTTGAATTTATCGTGAATTCCACGATAATGTAAGTGCTATCAAAACCCTCTCACTTTGTGAAATCTTATTTTGATAAACTCTTGGATTAAACCGGTGTAACTGATTAAAGATAACAGGAAGATTAATCGTCCTAAGAAACACCCCATGTATATCATGGGCTTATATATCGCTGAAATGTTGTCATTGCGTCATAATACATATGCCTACTAGCATATTAACAAAATTGTAAGTAATAACTGTGACACACCACTACTTACCATTTTTCGTCATCTTTTTTTTTTTGGTGTGGTTTAAACCTACATTTTGTTTGGGTCAAATCTAATTTTTGCTTGGTTATAACCTACTTTGAGTTTGGTTCAAACCTACTTTTTGTTTCGTTCTCACCTACTTTGTGTTTGGATCACACCTACTGTTTGTTTGGTTCAAATTTACGTTGTGTTTGATTCACACCTAATTTGTGTTTGGATCAAACCAACTTTGTGTTTGGTTCCCACCTACTTTGTGTTTGGTTCAAACCTACTTTCTGTTTGCTTCACAACTATTTTTTGGGGGATCACACCTAATTTTTATTTGGTTCATACCTACCGTTTGTTTGGTTCACATGTACTTTTTGTTTGGTTCAAACCTACTTTGTGTTTGGTTCACACCTACTTTTTGTTTGGTTCACACCTACTTTTTGTTTGGTTCACAACTATTGTTTGTTTGGTTCACATCTACTGTTTGTTTTGTTCTAACCTAATTTTTGTTTGGTTTAAACCTTCTTTTTGTTTGGTTCAAAGTTTTTTTTTGGTTGTAACCTACGTTTTGTTTGGCTCAAACCTACTTTGTGTTTGGTTCAAACCTACTTTCTATTTGGGTCACACCTAATTTTTATTTGGTTCAAAACTACTGTCTGTTTGATTTACACCTACCGTTTGATTGGTTCACATCTACTTTTTTTTCTTTTGGTTCAAATTACTTTGTGTTTGGTTTACAGTTACTTTTTGTTTGGTTCAAACCTACTTTGTGTTTGGTTCACACCTACAGTTTGTTTTGTTCACACCTACTTTTGTTTGGTTCACACCTACTGTTTGTTTTGTTCACACCTACGTTTTGTTTGGTTCTTACCTTCTTTTTGTTTGCCTTAAACCTACTTTATGTTTGTTACAAACCTACTTTCTGTTTGATTCACACTGACTTTTTGCTTGGTTCGCACCTACGTTTTGTTTGGTTCACACCTAATTTTTGTTTGTTTCACACCTACTATTTATTAGCTTCACATCTTCTCTTTGTTTAGTTTAAGGTTACATTTTTGTTTGGTTTAAACCTCCTTTCGTGTTTGGCACAGAACCAATTAAAAACGAAGGATCAAATTCATTGCACTGAGATTTATCCCGCATAGCTGAGTCTCTCACAACAGAGCTGCTAATCGCCTCTCAAAACCATCTAACAAAGCATCAACTCCGTAGCTCCGGTGACCACCCCCAGGGATCTCCAAAAGACCAGGCTTATGAACCGAAATACGAAGTCCGAAAACGAACTCACCACCTTCTGGGGCGAACGGCTTAACCACTCGGCCACAGAGACCTAAACAACAAGGAGATAATTGTAGAAATGAAAGCCCACACTATATGGCAGTCAGTTACACAAGTTGTCTAAGTTGTCCCACGTCTGGAGATGTGTATATTGCTGCGTCTACAGGGTGTTTGTAAAGTCTCACTACACTTTGTATGTAGAACATATTTGAAAAATATAGTACATGATGTCATCAAACAATGTTCTCCACTGTCCATCGTGAAGCCATATGCAGCGAATGGCTGTCATTTGGTGGAGTAATTCTTTGCACTCCAAATAGAATGGTGTTATCAACGGAAGAAAGAATTGTATTTTTTAAAAGTTTTTCTACATACAGAGTGTAGTGAGACTTTACAAACGCGCTGTATATGTTTGATAATCCAGTCGACGCTCAGTCGATAATATGGTCAATATCACGCAGGTCGCCTTTATTCCCATACAATTTTCCGGTACCCATTGTAAAATGGTCGATGTGAGAACTCATGTACACAGATTCAGTGCCAAACAAAGAGTTGCTTTGGACCAAACAAACAATAGGTTGGACCAAACACAACATGGGTTTGGACCGAACAAAAAGTAGATTTGAACGAAACAAAAATGGATGGCGGAAAATGGGAAGTATGGGCGTGTCACAGTTATGACTTAAAAGTTGTTAATATGGTAGCAGATGTGTTGTATTACATATCAAATTAAAGGGGAAAACTAGTGTAAGGAAAACTACAGTATATACGCCATTGACATATACGGGAAGTTGCTTCAGACGATTAATCATTCCATGACACATAATTGTTAATTTTATGGTTTTCTGTTGTTGTTTTTTCTGCCTTCGCTATCTTTGAACACACATGTAGTCCACACACACTACTTCTAGTAGTGCTGGACTGAATGTTACGTGTGGATTAACTTTCCCTATTAACAGTGTCCCTCAGGGTGCTTAGTGGTCTCCAGGTATAGTGTCCGACTCGAATGCTGGAGGTCCCAGGTTCAAGCTCCGGTGAGGGCCGGGAATTTTTCACGTGGACGTCTAGTAACAAAATTTCCCCTGGTCTCTGGGTAGTGAGATCGGACGCCCGTGTGTGTTGTTGCGCACGTAAAATATCCCTTCTGAGTTGGAAATCGAAAATGAGTAGCCTAACAGAGCAGCCAGGGCAAAATTTCGAGTTAAAAATCTACCCAAAGTATTTCAGGATCCTCGCCGGTGCTACAGAGATTGTGCACTGAGTTGAGTTTCTCCGGTCTCAAGCTTGAACTAGGAGTAGAACGGAGCACTTATGTGTTACTCCCGTGTGCCGTGATGTTGATCTGTCGACTAAACTAAACTAGTGTCCCTCGCCGTTAGGCGAAGCCACTCCGACTTCAGAGGTACATGTAATTTACGTATCCAAGTCAGGGACGAGAGGTCAACATTTTAGTCCAACTGTCCAGTGTAGGGGTTGAACCCCTTACCTCGACATCAGCACACCGGATGTTTAAGAACACGCGTTCTTATCCATTTGGCCATGCTGATTTCCTCTGTTATTCAGCTGATAGTTAAATATCCATGTCTCACACCCATATATTGCCTGAGGAAATGCACACGCACTTTTGTATATAATTCAGTAGCACAACATTCTAAGCACGCTCAATAAACAGAAATAACAAGCAATGTTGATGTGCAATATACGTGGACAGAATGCATGAAATCATTGCTGGTATTTTTCGAAGAGATGGTGCTGACTATCCCACCAATACGAATACACATTTCTACGTACACACCAGCCTGCCTATCTACTCACCAACCTGCCTACCTACACTCCAATCTCCCTACCTACACTCCAACCTGCCTACCTACACACCAAGCTGCGTACCTACACAACAATCTGATTAAGTACCAAAACACCTTGACTACCTACACTCCAACTTACCTACCTACAGAGTAACCTGCCTTCTTACACAATAACCTGCCTACCTACACAATAACCTGCCTACCCACACAATGACCTGCCTACCTACACAATAACCTGCCTACCTACACATAATTCTCGTTACCTACACAATAACCAGCCTACCTATACAACAACCTACCTACCTACACACAAATCTGTCTACCTATACAACAATGTGCCTACCTACACAACAATCTGTCTACCTACACAACAACCTCTAAATACACACCAGTCTGTCTACCTACACAACAATCTACCTACCTACATACTAATCTGTCTACCTACACAACAACTTACCTACTTACACACCAATCTGTCTACCTATACAACAACCTGCCTACCTACACAACAGCCTGCCTACCTACACACCAACATATATACCTACACAACAACCTGCCTATCTACACACCAGTCTCGTTACCTACACAACAACCTACCTACACACCAAATTGTCTACCTACACAACAACATATCTACCTACATACCAATCTGTCTACCTACACACCAGTCTCGTTACCTACACAACAACCTACCTACACACCAAATTGTCTACCTACACAACAACATATCTACCTATACACCAATCTGCCTACCTACACACCAGTCTCGTTAACTACACAACAACCTACCTACACACTAATCTGTCTACCTAAACAACAACCTACCTACCTACACACAAATCTGTCTACTTATACAGCAACCTGCCTACCTACACAACAAGCGGCCTACCTACACACCAAACTGTCTACCTACAGAACAACCTGCCTACCTACACACTAGTCTTGTTACCTACACAACAACCTGCTTATCTACACACAAACCTGCCTACCTACACAATAACCTGCCTACCTACGCAATAACCAGCCTACCAACCCAACAACCTGCCTACCTATAAACTAATCTGTCTACCTATACAACAACATGCCTACCTACACACCAATCATTCTACCTATACAACAACCTGTCTACCTACACACCAATCTGTCTACCTAAACAACAACCTGCCTACCTACACACACATCTGTCTGTCTACACAACAACCTACCTACCTACACAACAATCTGTCTACCTATACAACAACTTGACTACCTATACACCAATATGTCTACCTACCCAACAACCTGCCTACCTACACACCAATCTGTCTACCTACACCATAACATGCCTAACTACACAACAACATGCCTACCTACATACCAATCTGTCTATCTACACAACAGCCTACCTACCTACACACCAATCTGTCTACCTACACAACAACCTACCTACCTACATCCCAATCTGTCTACCTACTCAACAACTTGCCTACCTACACACCAATCTGTCTACCTACAAAACAACCTGCCTACATACAAAATAACGTGCCTACCTACACACCAATCTGTTTACCTAGAATTAACTACATTAAGTTTTGTTGTTGTTGTTGTTGTTTTTGTACATACGCATCTAATACCTATCTACCTGTCTATCTGTCAGTCTGGCTATCTGTCTGGTTTTCTTACTATAATGATGCATACGTCTATCTGTCTGCTTGCCTGCTTACCAGTCTGTCTGTTTATCTGTTTATCTGTCCGTCCATCGATCTCTCTGCAAGTGTGTCCGTCAATCCATCCATCCATCCACCCATATATCCACCCATCCATCGATTCATCCACTCACTCATCTATCCATCCACCAATCCATGCATCCATACCATCCACCAATTTATCCATCGGTTCATCCATTTATCCATCCCACCCACCTACTCACCTAGCTATCTATATATCCTTAATAACATAACCTTCGTCCTCTATTCCTTTTTCTCATATAACTCACGAGAAAACGCATAGTATATTCTCGTAAGCAACTGACATATGAACGCAATAGCAAACTTACAGTCGGCAGCAGAATATTTGAACACAACACATCAAAACCACCAGGCTCATCTGATAAGTTCTCAACCATGCTGATCCACATAAAAGATTCACCAGACTCCGATGGCTGTATCTGATTCGCTAAGCATTTATGAATTATCTCCCATCCGGGCTGGTGCTCCCTTGCACGCGCCGGCTTGTGGTGAGAGTGAGTTGTAATGTGAGTGGCCCGTCTATGTGGAAGTCGTGTCTGTTGACTGTTGTATGGGTTGTTGAACGGGTTGTTGTATTTATGTTGTACTGGTTGTTGTACTGGATATTGTATTATGCTGTACTTGTTGTTGTACTGATGTTGTACTGGTTGATGTTATTATGTTGTACTGGATGTTGTACTGGCTGTTGTACTTATGTTGTACTGGTTATTGTACTGATGTTGTATTGGTTGTTGTACTGGTTGTTGTTCTGATGTTGTATTGGTAGTTGTACTGGTTGTTGGACTGATGTTGTATTGGGTGTTGTATTGGTTGTTGTACTGAGTGTTGTTCTGATGTTGTATGGTGGTTGTACTGGTTGTTTTACTAGTTGTTGTACTGATTGTTGTAATGGTTGTTGTACTGGTTGTTGTACTGATGTTGTACTGGTTGTTATACTTATGTTGTACTGGCTGTTGTACTGGATGTTGTACTGGTTGTTGTACTTAAAATTACATTTGTTGTTGTACTAATTGTTGTACTCTCTGTTGTACTGGTTGTGGTATTCGTCATTGTTTTAATTTTTATACTGGCTCTTGTACTTGATGTTGCACTGTTTGGTGTACTGGTTGTTGTAATTATTGTTGTATTGGTTGTTGTAATGATTGTTTTACGGATTATTGAATGTTGTATTGACTGTTGTATGTGCTGTCGTTCTGTTCGCTAGTGTTAGTACTGATTGTTTTTTTTTAAAATGTCAGATTGAAGTACTGATTTTTGTACTGATTGCTCCACTTTCACTTGCATTTGTTGTTGTAGTTTTTGTCGTACTTTTACGGATTGTTGTACTAGGTGTTGTATTAGATGCTGTGCTGATTGTTTTACTTATTGCTGTACCGATTGTCCGTGCTTCCGTCCGTGTATCTGTCTGTCTTTATATCTGTTTGTCCTTGTGCATTTGTGTGTATATATGCGTCTATCTATTTATATAAGGGGAGTTCATTTGAAATCCGTTCGTGCCGCACCGAGCGTAATTGCGTACGTTGAACATGATCATGTCATAATCATGTGATAAGTACTGACCAATGAATAAAAGAGCAAGTGATTATCGTCCCATGATGCATAGGTTCTTTTTCTGACCGTTGAGAAAATGGCCGGGTTGATCCAAAATCCGTCCAAAGAAGCTCAAAGAGCGGTGATTCAGTTTCTTTCATTTGAAGGATGTCGACCAGTGGACATTCATCAAAGAATGCAGGCAGCGTACGGTAACAAATGTGTGTCGAAGACAACAGTGACAGACTGGGCACTAATTTTTCGGAAAGGACGTCAGTTCACGACAGATCTTCGACGGCCGGATCAAGTGCATATTGTTGCAACAGAAAAACACCATCGCCAAAGTTGATGCAGCAGTACAGATGAACCGTTGTCGAAGCATACGTTCGCTAGCGAAAGAATTTGATGTGTCAATTGTGACAATTTAAAAGGTCGTTCGTAAGAAACTACATTATCGGAAGGTGTGTTCACAGTGGTACCACGGATGTTGACCGACCACCAAAAATAGGAACGCATGGGATGTCGTTTGAATCACTTGCTGCGTTACAGAGTGGAGTGTGATGCATTTCTCTTCCGCATAGTGATAAGCGATGAATCATGGTGTCACTACTTTGAGCCGAGCAGCAAAAGAGAGAGCATGCAATGGAAGCATGCTGGATCACTAAAAGCCAAAAAATTCAAGTTACAGGTTTCCGATGGTAAGTTTATGCTGAGCGCATTTTGTGACCATGAAGGGCTAATGTTGGCCGACTTTAAAGAACCTAATGTCAACATCAACTCTACCCACTACTTGCAAACACTAGACAAGCTGCAAAAAGCCACCAAGAATAAACGACCCGGCATGCTTTCTCGCTGTGTGATTTTGTTGCACGATAATGCTCGTCCGCATGTCGCAAAGATTGTGCAGGAAGCATTAGCAAGGAGGAAGTGGGAAATTCTGCAACATCCATCCTATAGTCCTGATTTGTCACCATGTGATTTTCATTTGTTCGGTCCTCTAACAAAAGCTCTCAAAGGGCAACAATTTTACACAGATGCAGACGTAATGAACGCGGTAAACATTTGGTTCAGTGAACAACCACAATCCTTTTTTGCGGACGGCATTCGCCGCCTACCTAAGCAATGGGATGCTTGCCTGAATGCCTGCGGCGACTTTTTCTGACCAACCTATGGTGCATAATTCATTCAAAATGAATGTTTTGTTTAATTCTACCACACCTGATAATGTTATTTTCATGCTTTTGTAATACAGCCATTGGAACGGGTTTCAAATGAAAGTCCCTAATATATTTATTTATTTATACATCTATAGCATACATTCTTTTATCTCTTTCGGTATGTCAATAGACATGTGTGAATGCCTACCCCTTAGCTTCTCTGATCACGTTTTCATCTCCCTCTCTACTATATCCCCCTTCCCATATTCCATGTCGCGTGCTTGTCTATTTTAAGACCGAACCAAAAGTCTTCTCAAAAGACTCTTCAAACAGTTTACTAACGATTTTAAACTGCCTATTGATTACTGTTATCTTATCGAGACAGACATCTAGACACACATTGCTAGTCAGCAAGGCTCAATAGAGTGACTGAAGAGAACTGGGGTGTTCATCACTGTTTAGTATTAAGGGGGCATGTATAAACACTTTGCTGTCCATGTAAGTGTGGCATATTGTACTAGGGGCCTTACATGAAAACCTTAAATGTTTTGTTTGTGTGTGTGAATATATTAAGAAAAAGTACAGAACGAATGTTTCAGTTTTCGTTGTAGTCACCACTGCGTTTAACATAAGTCCTCCAGCGCCGATCAAGTGCATGGATTCTTGTAGAAAGATCGACTCTGGGGTTACTACTCTGTGTGCCTGACCCGGTCGTGAACATTCTGTCACAGAAGTCACTCCGTTTTGTAGCTTCCTACTCCACTCATACACTTGCTGGACTGATAGGCATGCATCACCATACTGGAGCTTCATTCACCGATGAATTTGTATAGGTTTTACCCCTTTACTGACCAAAAGAAGTTATAATAACAGAACGCTGCGTCTCTTTGTTGCATGTCAAAAGCGGGGCTGCCATCTTTAAACTGTCCTTATGACGTGACCGTGTTCGTCTGCACTGTGATGGCCCTCGCTGAACACTCTTGACATCCTTAACAACAATATTGACAGGTTACAACACAATGGCATGGTTTGTTGCTATTGTATGGTACTTTTAAGGTTTTCACGTGAAGCCCCGCATGTATTTTAGACCAAAAATATGTAAACGACCCTTTTATCATGCATAAAACGCATTGGGCATGTTGTGCTCGACCCATGTTTTATAGAGCAGTCAGTTCGCAATGGGTGACGTGGTCGGTTTAACGTCAATCGCCTTTAAGTCCCAAGAGATGTCCTATGATCCAAACAACAACTTGAATGTGGAACTCGTGAAGACAACAGTAAATGTCGTTAACAAGCAAATCTGAGTCCACTCATGAACATGGAATTCTCTCATGGGAAATGAAGGCATGATTGTGATCACATCAGATGAGTGCTGATTGGCCTATAGAATATAGTTTTAGCACCATATGTCCAATGTGTCTTAAAGCGTGACAATTTTACTTATCCAACACCCCATATTTTGACAACGGCTTCGGACGGCGGATAGCAATCTGGAGGGCGTAAGTCTTACCCTAATGCGAGGACATGCAAACAAAAGACAGGACATGCAAAGAAAAGACTAAATATCATATCAGGCAGATCAGGTCCTATGTTTCGGTCTGCAACTGGTCTAGTATCGAGGCTCCGACAGGTGGACAGTTATAGCATTGCTTTGATGATCCAGCAGTTTCGGTAGCTTGTCATGTTCCAGACGTATTGGTGTTACTTTTCCTCTGGAGTAAATTAGGCAGGCCGAAAGAGAAATCATGCAGCATGGGTAATACTTGGTCTATACAATTCAGCCCAGGCTTTGTGTTATAGAGCGTAGGGTGCCATACCAAACCGCCATGGGCTGTAGTTATTATGCCTTCTTTCGAAGCACAACGTAACATACAATCGTCTGTCAAGACGACTTGGAGACAGTGCAAGCCGACAAATGATGTCATCATCATCATCATCATCACCAGTGCCTTGTCGGTTGGCGTGGGCGGTCATGCCTTTCATCTAATTACAATCTCCAACGGGATGGATCAATTCGTGTGTTGACTCCCCTCCGTGCCATGAAACAGGACTGGCAAGATGGCACCATGAAGCGAAAATAACATGGTCGACGCAAATTGTGTTACCCTATTTCTCTGGCACGCTATCTGTTAACGACAATTATAACATGCTGGAAGCGGAATCGTGGTTCCTCCGATAACTGCTTTGTTGTCAATCTAATGTAATGCCGCTTCTGGAGTATCTTCCTTTGGCCATCAGACAGTAGAACATTGTATTTAATGAGGAAGTTTCCCTGACAAAATTGGATTAATGCAACTCCTCTTTCACACGGCATCTGATGCTATGGACTCCTGGCAGTTATATTGGCGTATACTCCCCAAGGAGTTATCAAAGCTCTTCAATACAACTGTCTAACGCCTTTATATCAAACTGTCCAGTATCTCCTCTCTTGTATCTCTGTTTGTCTCCCCTCCCCTCCACATTTCCCTTTGTGACGACATACTCCGGCTTTCCTCTTCTCGTGACATGCCCAAGAAATCTGGACTTCCACTCCAAAAGGGCGTTGGAATGATTGACCTAATTCAAGTCGACCTTCTTTCGGCACTACGCTGCTTCCAAAACCAAACCCGAAGCTTTGTCCTCAACTTACGTACGTCAGAAGTAATTAAAGTTGAATAGAATAGACGTCACATTTCTATTATTGATGTTTTCTACATGTTCCGATGGTTCTCATCATCATGTTTAAGGAAGAGATCAGGATGGTATGGTCTCGATCTGGGCATATGTGGGAATCTGTTGGCAATGTGATCCAATGTGATTTAGGTGTGATGCTAACGAGTCATGTGTTGCTAGGAAACAAATACTGGCACATACTATTATACCACTCCGTGAACGCGAAGTCCCAGCAAGGGTCTTGAACCCCTCGGAGGATTCTGGCCTTGGAGAAGGAAAGGAGTACTATGCAATACAATTCCCGTTGATGCTGTGTTACGGTACCGGGCTGAGAGAACAGTCTTTATTTACACTAACCTCACTCCTTTCCAGGTCTTAGACGACATAAACATCAATGTACAGGGCGTATTGTTAAGCCTCACATTCTTCCAGTGGATTCGAACCAACGAACTATGAAGCTTCGGCGATTTCAGAGCCATGTCCTAACACAGGGAATCCCATCTACGGGGGAATTTACATCCCGGACAGAGAGTAATAATGTGCAGTATACATGTGGTTACTGAGCTGCAAGAAACGATTTAGTTAAATCTAACTGGGTGATATAATTCTGGAATTGCCCCATATTCTCATAGTTGGCTTTTTGCAATTATGTGATCAAGGAGCAAAGCTGGAAAAGGATCTTTGGGTTACAAAGGAAGAGCTGCAAATGACAGCAGATTGTGTCTTTAAGATGCATTGCCATGGCTTTACCACAGCTGAACCCATTGCATGTATCCGGTAAATAGACATTGGGATCCGGGGCAGGAAACCGTAGGACCCGGATCGGAAAGAAAGCCAGCTGTCTGTAACACTTGTATAAGAGTGCGCATGTTTGTCTGAGTTTGGGTCCGATAAGTTCAAGCCATCAATAACCCCATTGTTGTTATAATTTATGTACGCACGCACGCATTCATGGCACGCGCTTGACAGCGTGCACTCAAGCACCAACGCACGCATGCATACAGACAGACAGACAGACAGATAGACAGACAGACAGACAGACAGACAGACAGACAAACCGACGGACCGACGGATGGACTGGCGGACATATAATACATACATAACAATCATCCGCCCATTCATCGTAACTCTCGTTCTCTCTCTCTCTCTCTCTCTCTCTCTCTCTCTCTCTCTCTCTCTCTCGCTCTCTCTCTCTCACTCACTCCCTCTCTCCCTCTCTCATGTTACCTCTCGCATTCTCACATCCTTCTTTAACTCATATTCGAACTTTCTCACTCTCACTCACTCTTTCTCTCTCTGCTTCTCCCTCCTTTCCCCCCTCCATATCTCACTCTTTCTCATTCACTCTCCCACTCTCTGTCTCTCCCTCTCATTCTATCTATCCTTCGCTCTCTGCCTATCTTTGACTCTCTCCCTCTCTCTCAATCTCACTATCTCACTCTCTGCCTCTCTACCTCTCCCTCTCTTACTCTCTCTGTCACTTTCTCACTCTCTCTCACTCTTTCTCTCTGCCTCTCTCTCTTTCTCTCTCTCTCTCTCTCTCTCTCTCTCTCTCTCTCTCTATCTCTCTCTAATACATCCATGCACACAGTGCTAATTTATACTGTATACTTTCTCACTCTCTCTCACTCTTTCTCTCTGCCTCTCTCTCTTTCTCTCTCTCTCTCTATCTCTCTCTCTCTCTCTCTCTCTCTCTCTCTCTCTCTCTAATACATCCATGCACACAGTACTAATTTATACTGTAAAAAGGCTGACCGATTGAGAAGAAAAGAGCTTATTTTATGCTATAGAAGCTAGAACACTGAGATAGAACTCTTCTCAGTGGACATTAGGTCTGGGTCCGTTGGTGGTCATCATTGCAGAAAGTCGCAGTTATGACGACCTGGACTAAAACGAAGACATGTGTTAGCAAATGAAGTAAACTCACTACCCAATGGGCCTCTACTTTGGGACTGACAGGAAGTGTTATTGTGAAGTTGTGTGATACGTGTAAGTTTGACAGATTGGGCACCGTTCTGTGTTCCTTCATTCTCAGATACCCCACAACTGCGCTGATAAATTGTCACGAACATCCTACATTCCAAGTTAACACCATCATCAAGTACCGTGCAGACTGGAGTGAGAAATCAATCTTCTCCACATCTCCCGGTCTTAGAATGCATGCATCAATTCACGTGCTGATACACTCAATCCTGGTATTTCTTCTGCCTCATGCACCATCAGGCCCAATGTGTTTGCCATGTCATATTTCCATCTTCGTGCTGATCGATATCTGCCTATTGTCCTAGGAATCCTTAATCTCATATCTCATAGCCGATCTATCCAACTCACTATGATATTTAATAAAGTCAAAGAGTTGAGATTCCGAGACATGATGTTGTGGCTTTAGCCTGTTTCCTTCTGTTTCTATTGTTTGTTTAATTTTATTTATTTATTTAATGTTGTTTAATTGCGTTAGCTCTCACTGAAATTAAGAATATTCCATATATGTGATACTTCTTCCAGAGCACTGAATTGTTTTTTTATTTTTTAATCATGTGGGCTACTTTTCCTTATTATCAGTGTCCCTCGCCATCAGGCGAATCCATTCCGAGTTCAGAGGTCTTTGTAATTTACATTCCCAAGTCAAGAATGATAAGACAACATTTTAGTCCCACTAGCCTTTGTAGGAGTCGAACCCGCTACCTCAGCATCAGCACACGGGGAGTTTAATATGGAGCGCTCTCATCTATTCGGTCATTCTAACTGTCGCTGTTACTAATCAAAAATGTAAATATATGCCGAGATTGCCCAACAAATGTAGATAAGTGAAGTATCGACTACAACCGGGTATAACAATGAGCAACGAAAACAGGATTGTGTGATTGATTCCTACGAAAATTGAGAAATAATAAACACAGACGCAGTGTACATACCTTATAACGAACTCAAAGCCTGCAAATAGGAATCGCAGTGTAAAATTAACCATAATAATAATACCGTAAAAAGATACAACTTTGTTACAAACGTAGGCCAAATCTCGGCCCGTTTGAATGTGCTCTGCTGAATCATCGACGTCTTTGCCTTGTAGTAGGCATCTCCACGTATAAGACAATGTCAAGCCGACGTACATCGCGCTGGTTTCTGGGTTTGGAGAAAGGAAATAAAGTTCCGCAACACGGTCTCATCATCACATCATCTCATCTCATCATTATCTCATTTTGCTGCTCCTGTACCTTGCGATGTCAAGATGAAGTATAAACAGCGGGAGAGTGCCCGTTTATGGGCTTCATTTATCAAGACACCCATGGACTCCCTCTGTCCATTGTTTACGTGGTCGGTCTCTTCATCTACTTCCATTTGGTCTGTACATCATTGCTTGTTGTGGTATATTGCTATTTGGTAACCCAGTTACACGACCAAACCGTTTAATTTGCCGCCTTCTGATAAAATCTAGCGATGTTATAACCCCCACGTTTGTCCTGATTTCTTAATGTCTGATTCTCTCCTTCTTGATACACTGAATTTCTTTTCTCAATAATCTCATTTCTTTAGTTATGATGTTTATTTTCTCTTTTTCTGTTATTATCCAGGTCTGACAATGGTAGCATAGTGTTGGAAGGAAGATTGTGTTCTAGAGTGTTTTCTTGGTAATTATTGATACGTGTTTTTTATTTAGTATTGGTGCAACACCGTCATGTTGAGATATTCCATTGGTCTGGTGGCGGGATACAAATCTCGACACAAACTCCATGTTCCTCTGTCCAGGCTCAAATCGTGCGTAGCTCATATCACCTGAGTGTCAATACATGGGACCAGAAGAGGTAAATCTCCCAGTCTTCCAGACAATGGACGGCAAAGCAAGCAATCAAGTCACCACCAAGCAAGCCACCGTCCAAGCAACCAAGAAAGTTACCAACCTACCAAGCAAATGGTGGCTTGCTTGGTAGGTTGTAACTTGCTTGGTTGCTTGGACGGTGGCTTGCATGGTAGGTTGGTAACGTGCAATGTTATTTTCTGTGGCGATTTCAACGCTAAAGGCAGATCATGGGGAAACATTTCCTCCAACACACAGGGGGAGAAGCTCGAGACTGCACTTGAAACCATTGACCTGGTTTGTATCAGCAGTTTCTGTGTCACCAGGACAGCAAGCCTTCCAGGTGATGAGGACAGTGCTATTGATCTGGCGCTGGTTTCTCCTTCACTCAATACAGTGTGTAGATGGGGTGTCCTAGGGTACCACAGCAGCGACCACCACCCGTGCGACGCATTGGTGGAGAAAGGCAGAAACAGGCAGCACAAGTCAACGGTCAAGACTTTCCAGTATGACCGTCGCAGACAGTTTCAAGGCAGGAAAAAAAGCTTGGAGCAGCCACCGTGATGGAATTTTGAGGTGGAGAAGGCCTGGGTGGATAAGCGTCTACTGTAAGGGCATGGCAAAGTGCCAAGAAGAACAGAGTTGCCCATCTTAATCCCTGCATGCACTTAGAAAGAGAGATGCACATAAAAGTAAGCTATTTCAAAAAACACACAGACAAGATAAGCACAGAAAAGTCACTGAAATTGTTCTGGCGACTACATAAAAGCATGAGTGGGGTAGTCAAGAACAAGAGAATTTCTGACTTCCAAGGCGCTTACCTCATCTGGCATAGAACTGACGAGAACAAGGGCAAAGCCCTCTTCGAACGCTATCTAGAGCAGAGCAACCAGACAGACATGAGAGGCCGAAATCTTGCTAATGTGGTCACCTCAGACAGGTGCAAGGCCCAGAACATTTCGGATGAAGACACAGTGACAGTGAAAGAAATCAAGGTTGTGCTTCGAGAATAAAAAAACAGCGCTTCGGGGCCAGATGGCATAAGATACGACGACATAAATAGGTGTACCGACAACGAGCTAGAGAAACTAGCAGACATTTACAACAACAGTATAGGGAGCGCTAGCATAAAGGAGGCGTGGTTACATAGCTACCTGATTCCCTTGCCGAAGCCTGGCAAAGACCACACAAAACTTCAGGGATATAGAATAATAACCATGCAGAATACAATAGGCAAGCTGCTGGAGAAGCTAATTGCCAGGAACATATTAAGCCAGCTAGAGAGGCAAGGTATTTACCCACCTATCCCTGGGAGGGTACCGTCCAAAAAGAGAAATCTGGAACAATGCAGCAGTTTTTGCCCATGATGTCTATGAAGGTTTCAACTCAAGCATTGACACATTTACTGCATCGATCGATCTTAAGGACGCGTACAACAGAGTACCATCGGATTTCTTAATGCTTCAGCTTCTTGAACTCAAGATATGTCCTTTCCTCCTTAGTTGGATCGCTGCAGCCCTCTTACAACGGAGAGTAGTTTTCAGATGTGGCAGTTGGACTTCGGAACCAACAACAATATATCCTGGCCTACCACAATGATCACTATTATCCCTGGTGCTGTTCAACGCCTACACTGTGAGCGAGCAGATCACTGGACCGAGGAGGACACTGTCATATGCCGACGACATTTTAGTATATCGTCAGGGTAAGGATGGAGATCAGGTTGCTGTGGGACTACAAACCTAACTCAATCGCATAAGTACTTGGTGTGTTGAAGCTGGAGGAATGGTCAACCCAACAAATACAGCAGTGTCATGTTTCTCTTTGAATAACCAAATTGTCAACACTCGGATACTAGCTGTAAATATATTTTCAGAGACTGTGGAAAGAACGCAGGCAATGAATTACATGGGGATACGTTTTGATCGAAGCCTTGCTTACAATGAGCATATAGACCAGGTGATAGCAAAGGCCAAGCGGAGTTTGGCTGCAATGCGGGTGATGGCGACGTTAAACTGTGAGCAGCGCCATCTATGTCTTCTATACAAGGGGCTGGTCATGTCTGTTTTTGAGTATGCGATGGCGATCCTGACTCTCAGTAGTAAGCAGATAAAATGGATGGAAAGGATACAGAACGAAGCTGTGCGCATTATTCTTGGAAGTACAAGAGATACAGAATGCAGGGCGATGCGCTACCTTCTTGATTTTCCAACCATTGAGGACAGAATACAAATCTGCAGAGCATGTGCTTACCTCAGAGTCAACGCAAACACACAACATCCACTGCATAGTGAAATTAGGAAGGTGAAGGGCAGCAGGTTAAAAAGAGGAAGGTCGTGGATGGATCAAGCCAAAGACATTCTTCAACAGGTGTGGTCACTTGAGGACTTAGAACCTGACGAGTAGTTGGTACAAGTGCCAACATATTTATCTACGTCTTTTTCTGTTTTCATCCAACTAGACAGAAAATGCAGACAAGAAAATCCTGCTGCTGTGGAGGCGGGAGTACAGGCGTTGATTTTTGAGAATTCGTTAGATGGTGATGCTGTCATTTACACAGATGGGTCGGCCGTCCGACATGTGAGAAGCCCATAGGCCTTTACGACTCAGGCAGGAGGGAGAATTGTGAAGGAGGACTCTGGTGCTTTTGTTGAGACCACAATTAGCTTGACTATGGAAGTCATGGCAGAAAGTAAAGACAGAAACACAGACATACACTAGGAATACTCAAGAGGATAGAGATCGGGTGGATCCGATGAGAGTAGTTGCTGTCTCTAGAGTGGTCTCGGCTGGCAAAGAGTAGTTTCATCTTCGTGCCAGGGAATGCGGGAGTACAAGGAAATGATCGGACTGACAAACTCGCAGGGCGGAGGGCGGACGCGCCATGGACCAAGCTGACATTCTGAATGCTCTACGAGAAGCAAGACATTTTCGAGAACCACGTGATGACTGTGAATCTACAACCATGTTCAGACTGCGAGAACAGCAAATTAAAAGAGGTATGGCCAAACATGAACACTACGCAGGAAGCCAAAGAAGATTGATAAACCAACACAGAACTGGTGTCGCTAGCAGCTACACGCTGCGGGATTTGTTGAGAAGGGGATCCGATCACTTATGGATTGAATGGTTCGATATGAAATGAGGATGATCTGTCGACTAACTAACAAACTATCCTAACTAACCCACCAAGAAAGCCACCATCCAAGCAAACAAGAAAGTTACCAACCTACCAAGCAAGTAAGCAAACCAAAAAAAAAAAAAAAAATTAAACACTGGTTTAAAAGGCTTCATTGCACCGGGATGTATCCCATTTTTCTCGGTCTCTTTCTGCAAGGCAGCCTGGCGAAAACGTCGCACAAAACAAGAACTCCGTAGCTGCAACGATGAACGCCAGCAGTCTGTGAGACTCTCAAGGCGACTCCCAGCAAGCAATTAACCAAGAAGGTAACCAACCAAGCAATCAAGCAACTAACTAAGCAAGCAACCACCCATGAAAACTAGCAAGCAAGCAACCAAGAAACCAACCCTCCATTTAACTAAACAAGCAACTAGCCAACCAACTAATCATGAACCACGCACAACACTACATTAACCACTAATCTCTAACCTCTAGCCTCTAACAAAGCCTAATCAGCTCCGTGGTGAAGGGTTACGGACGCAGATCATAATCCCGTATACCCGCGTTTGAAAAACAGCTATGTGCGATTTTGCAGCAGACCGCATCATGTTTTTTTTGTTTTTTTTAATGGTATGGGTGCCGGTCGTTCAGAAAGCAATGGCAAACTACTAAATGTAAACTTGCCAAGAAATCACAAACAGCAAAACAAAACAAAACATGCTTGGGTTGACTGAGACGTACTGTAAAGGGTATGCAACTAACTTCTTTAACACCCAACGAAAAACCCTAGTTACCGAATAAGTGGATGTAATTAGAGTTCCTTAAGATAAATCATCAGAAAATTCATAGCGAGAGAGAGAGAGAGAGAGAGAGAGAGAGAGAGAGAGAGAGAGAGAGAGAGAGAGAGAGAGAGAGAGAGAGAGAGAGAGGAGAGAGAGTTGGAGGGATAGAAACACAGATAGAAAGAAGAGCAAGAGTGTGTGTGTGTGTGTGTGAGAGAGAGAGAGAGAGAGAGAGAGAGAGAGAGAGAGAACGAACGAACATATAAACTTTAGTTTCAAAGGGTTATGAATTGGGCACGCAGCCCGTCTAAAATGCTGTCCTTACATTTCTCTCTTTTATACATTATTTCATCAACACATCATTCGAGGCTAACTGAGAACAACAACAATATAAAAGTTATGTATTATAACTCATAGCCCGTTTCTGGGGTGAGTAGAGAGAGAGAGAGAGAGAGAGAGAGAGAGAGAGAGAGAGAGAGAGAGAGAGAGAGAGCCGGAGGGAGAAAGACAGAGAGAGGGAGAGGGAGAGACACAGAGAGAGACACACACAGAGGTAGAGAGAGACAGACACAGAGAGACAGGGTAAGAGAGAGAGGGAATGAGAGAGATAGAGAGAGACAGACAGACAGACAGAGTGAGACCCTATTGTAAGCACCCTCCAAGTCTCCAATTTTGTTGTTCTGTTTTTGAAGGTTTTGAGACCTTTAATTATTATTATAGGACTTAGATGTGCTGCTCAACATGGCCGAATTGATAGCAATCATTCTTATGATGATGCAAAGGTAGCGGGTTCAACCCGTAAATCTGACAGCTGGACTAAAATGTTGACTTGAGGACGAACATTACAAGTACATTAGAAGTCAGAGTGGGTTCGCCTAATGGAGGGGGGGGGAACTGGTATTAGGTAAATCTAATCTACACGCTAAAATCAGTCCAGTGCACTAGTAGTAGAAGCACATGAATCGACTACACTTGAGTGCAAAGCAGGCGAACTTAAAACAACAAAAAGAAAAAAATAATAGGACTTAGAAAGATGTTTTATATCGTCTGATCTTTGCGCACAGCAGACGAGACCATTTTCAGACAAGTTGAACATCTTAAGGGATTTGAAACAAAGTATAGATTTTGTGAGATGTGTGAATGACATATTTTACGCAGAGTTTGAAAGTAGACTGCAAGTTATTATATGTAAGGTATTAGAGGAGCGATAAGCACGTCTTAAGGGAAGCTAATTCACAAAGACAACTTATTACAAACACCAGGGAAAAAAAGAAAAAAAAACGTCGCTTAAATGTCGACAGGGTCGACTTCATTGCACCGGATATTATCCCATATGGCTCAGTCTCTTTCAACGGCGAAATGCCGAAAGCGTCACACAAAGCACGAACTCCGTAGCTCCAGCGACGACCCACAAGAATTTCCGAAGAAAATATGCACTCGTGAACCGAAGGACACGGCTCGGAATCGAACCCACAACCTTCGGAGCCAGAGTCAGACGGCTTGACCACTTCGTCACGGAAACATCAGAAAGAGACAGTCACCGTCTTTTGAACACGTTACGGGAAGACAAATACTGGAACATGTTGTGACAACCGAAAAAGATTTACGGAAAAAGAGATAGAGGAAGACGGCGGGAGAAGATTATTGACAGTCTTGTGTCATGGCACGAAAACGAGTCAAGACACGAATTGATCCATGCTGTCGGAGATCGCAATTTGTGAAGAGGCAGGATCGCCCATGCCAGCCGGCAAGGCACTGGATAATGATTAGAGGAAACATATCCGAATGTGTTGATTGCATATCCTTTACTTCAACCCCAGCAATTTTTAGCTGTTCGTGATGTCTTGGCAACTTTCATCACCAGCATGTGTGTGTGTATGTGTGTGTGTGAGTGTGTATGTGTGCGTGCGTGCGTGCGTGTCTGTGTGTGTCATGCAGATAAGAGTGGGCCGTCATGTTTCGCCATCTTAGACGATCACCAGATTCAGGATCAGCTCTGTGCTTTTGACACGACCAAGGCATGTGGCTAATCTAGCCAGATATTTTCTTCTCTTCCCCTCCCATTTTTTCCCAATCAATCTTGCCAGTTGTCATAAAGTTCTCTAGTTTATTTCTTCTCACAACATGCCCAAAAAATGTCGACCGTCTACCTCTAATTTCTCTAATCAGTTAACGGTTTTCATTTGCTACTTGTAGTACTTGCTCATTGGTTTTTCTGTCTCTCTATGGTATTCTTTGCATTTTCTTTACAAACCATTTCTGCATGTCTGCTCATTATCCACGCTTCACATCCATAAAAAAGCACAGGTTCTATGTAGCATTTCAGCACTCTTTTTCTCGTTGCAAATGACAACTTTTTATTAGTCAGTATGTTTTCAGACTTGCAAAAGGCTACCTGTGTCATGGAAATTCTTGTTATAAAGAACAAGCGAAAGGTGGTCTACTGCCAAATCGCCCGCAGCTGCGTTTCGAACACGGTACGTGGGATTACGAATTGCATTCGTAACTCCTTCGCCAAATAAACAATACTGAAATAGTTGTGGTCTCAGAGAAGGTATGTGGCTTACAGTTAAAGAACGTAGTTTTACAAGTAGGAAGTCAGCAGAAGACTCTTTGAAGGTAGACTGCTCTGTGTTAATTTTTGCAATGGTATGATCATCTGCCGTTCAGAAATCATTGGCAAACCGTTTAAAGTAAAATTGCATAGAAAATAAACAGCACAGCGAAGGCAAGCTGGTTTTGATTGCGACGAATTGTTCAAGGTAATGCAACTGTTTCTGAACAAGACACAAAGGCTCATATTCTTCTTATACGGTAACGTGAACAAACTCTCAAACATGTTCAATTGGAAATAAATTGGTTACATCTGAGGACACCTTCAATTAAAAATTAAACTTTGTTGCGTATCGCTTACGGGACGTTGCAGTAAACACCAGTATTTTTCAGCTGCTGTTGATGTGCTAAGCAAGTGTTACGTTCAGTAGTTTGTCATTGCTTTCTGAACGACCGGCTTCCATACCAGCACGTTATAACACAACGCGACACGGTCTGCTGCACAAATCGGTCGCAGCTGAGCTTCGAACGCCTGGTACCTGGCTCACGAACCGCGTTCGCAAGCCTTTAGCCACGGAGCGGCTACACCCTCAATGGGGATAGAACAAAGTTTAAGCTGACTGCTTTTGTCTTTGCATGTATCAATACTGACGTCTGAAGGTGACCGAACAGGAAGAAGAAGAATGTTGAGGAGGAGGAGGAGGGGAGGAGGAGGAGCAGGCGGATTGAAGAGTTAGAGGGAGAAGAGGGCTGAGCAGAGGAAGAAGGTGGGGGAGAAGAAGGAGAGAGAGGAGGGGGGAAAGAAGGAGAGAGGAGGAAGAAGGGAAGAAGAAGAAGAAGAAGGAGAGGGGATGAGATGGAGGAAAAGAGGGAGGAGGAGTGGGGGGAGATGAGGAAGGGGGAGTTGGAGGAGAAGAGGGAGGAGGAGTGGGAGAAGGATAGGAAGGGAGGGGAAGGGAGGAGAAGGGGAGGAAAAAGAGGAGGGGCGGAGGAGGGGTGGAGAAGGAGGAAGAGGAAAATGAAGAAGAAGAAGAAGAGGTGGAAGAGGAGGAGAAGGAGGACGGGTAGAAGGGAAAGGAGGGAGATGGGTGAAGGAGGAGGCGAAGGAGATGGATGAGAAAGGGAAAAACAGAGACCACGTTTTGTCACAAATTACGTTTCGTGTTTCGAATGTAAGACAGACGATGCTCGTTGATTGATGGACCCGGTCGTTGTCTGTTTCCATCTCTGACAAGTTTGTTAGTGTCCAGAGAACTATGCGCTTCCTGACATAGTCCATCATTGGAAAGACCAGGTCATATACAGTCTAGCTTTACTCTCTAATTGCATGGGGTGAATTTGTTTTCGGTTTATTTAACTTCCTGAACTAAAATTGCCAGGGTGTTTTGTTCTGCTGGGGAGTCCACTCGGAAACATGTCTGACTGATCTTTGCTTCTGAGGAAGACCACATTAGGCTGATGGATCTTGTTAAATTCTAAATAAATGGCATAACCATTTCATTATTTGTTGTTCTATAAAGTCATTAATAGGTGTCATCCTTACACTTAGTCTTAATCTGTCATTTGTCTGTTAATCGCATTTCAGCTGCGTTTCTTATGCATTTCATCTCACATGGTGTGATATCACATGTTGCTAGGACTGTTCGTAGAAAAACTAAGAAGTACAATCGGACCAAATGGAAGTAGAAGAAGAGGCCTGCCAAATAAATGATGAACAGAGGAAATGGCAGAGTCAATGGGATTCTCGATATATGAAGCCCATAAACGAACACTCTCCCACTGTTTATGCTTCACCTCAACATCGCAAGGTACAAGAGGAACAAGATAAGATGAGATGAACTAGGACTGTCCATGTTTGACATGGTCACCATAGCGCGTGGGTTGGAACACATGACAACCGTACGGCAGGCAAACATGCTAGCCACTGCACTACCGAGGATCCCACTCTTCCAGGAAAACAGCTTCATTTCATGTTGACTGACTTGTTTTCTTCTTTTTTTTTTCTTCTGAAGACATTTTAATGATTATTTGCTGCTAAGGGTTTATACGAAAAAAAAAAAAAAAGTCGAAGTAGAGATGATAGAATTCATTGAACCGGGTTTTATCCAATATAGCTCGGACTTTTTCCGCAAGGCGGTTTGTCGAAAGCATCACACAAAGCACGAACACCTTAGCTCCGGCGATGACCCCCAGGAGTCTCCAAGAAAAATACACTCGTGAACCGAAAGACGTAGCCCGGAATCGAACTCACAACCTTTGGGGAGCAAGGCAGACGGCTTGACCACTTCGCCACGGATCCCGGTTGATACGGAATGACGAAGTCAACACCCAGCCAGTCTTTCTCAGTTATCAGTTGCGATACCTTGGTAAGTTACTACAGGGTGTATTTTTAATGACTGTGTAGTGTTTGAAAGTATTGCCGGTCACAGTTTTGTATTTACCTTTTATGTTGTATGAACTTTACAGAGGGTGAATACAATAACTTGGAGAGGCAATATTTTCAAACACTGCACAGTCATTACAAATACACTCAATATTTTCCTAACCGATTCAGTGTCGAAAGATACTATATCGCAAAATGTGACCTCCCACTTAGACAGAAGGGCGGTATATCGCCATACTAGGGTCATCGTGTTATTTGTTTCGTTTCACAATATCTTCCGCATCTTTCATGCTCAGTGAATGAACATTTACATTATAATAATTGTTTATTTGATTGTACATCATGTTTGGTTCAAACCTACTTCTTTGTTTGGTACGGAAACAGTTAATTAGTCCTGGCGTCCTTTCTCTGTTGTACTTGCATCAAATTGTGCATCTTCTACTTCTTCTTCACTTTCTTCATTTACCTCTATGATGTGTTGGGGAGAGATGTATTCATTTCTCTACACTTATTCTTGGTACCATCACTCATTTACGTGGTCTTCTTCTTGCTCTGTAACAATGTGGCTCTTTGTGGCAGATATACCAGGACATCCTTGTGAGGTGGCCCTGTTGGGTATAACAGATATAAAACTTCTTGCTGTAACAACATACTCCGGACAGAGCCAATAGTTTGAAGCCAAGAGGATCGTCTTCACTGCACGGGGTGTCATCCCATACTGCTGCAGGACGGCGTGCCAAAGGCGTCGCACGGAGGAAGAACTCCGTAGCTCCAGCGACGACGACCAGGAGTCTATTAGAAAGTGCTATCTGTGTAACTAACATCCTCGCTTCTTTATTCCTCTCTCTCTCTCTCTCTCTCTCTCTCTCTCTCTCTCTCTCTCTCTCTCTCTCTCATATATATATAAATATATATATATATATATATATATATATATATATATATATATATAAAAAATGTACATACATGCGCGAACACAGATACACACACACACACACACACACACACACACACACACACACACACATCAGATTAGACATTATAGAGAAGAATATGATACAACAGACACAGAAATAAGAGATGTAAGCATACAGGTAAAAGAAAAGTGATTACACGAGACTTGCAACAACATTTATTCACGATATCAAAATGTGTACCTAGAAATGACGGTGCCAGGAAATTAACGCACTCCATTGGGAACACGAGGCATACGGTGTAACCATTTAGCCACGGAGACCTCCCTCAGAATATAACCTAATCCCAAACAGACCACAATATGCACAATTACAACTCATATAATTGTAATCAGAGTATCACCATCATCGAGCGCCTTGCCGGCTGGCGGTGGAAGCCATACCCTTACACAAATTGCTATCTCCGACGGTATGAATCAATTCGTGTTGACTCTCTTCCCTGACATGACACAATATAGCCACAAAGTTTCTCATACTGTCTTTCTCTATCCCTGTTTGCACAAGTTTTCCCGGTTGTCACAACATGTCCCAGTACTTGTCTTCTCGTAATGTGGCCAAAATGATGACTACTTCTTTCTGATGTTTGTAATAAGTTGTCTTTGCGACTTAGCTTCCCTCAAATTGTCCATTGTGGCTGTCTAATTAATTAGAATATGCTAAAACATAATTAAAATAACTCTGCAATAACAATAAGGACCAAACACTAAAAAACGTGTTTTAAAGTTCCTTGCTGTAGTGATAACCAACTGCACTGATAGAAAGATCAAGCCCTAATGTCCTTGGATCTATAGCAAGAAATGTGGATACCAAATGCCCGTTAAACAACCCTGGAAAAATCGAGAAGACCTAACTATATTAATAGATCGTTGTGACATAAGAGGAGACTTATCTTTTATTAATATGAGATTAATGATCCAGTGCATTCGCACTCGCATTACTGCCATTGCATATTGTACTTCGCCTGGAGTGTGGTTTGTCGTGTTTTTATATGAATGTGGTATAGTTAATTATTTACGTCTGAGGTGCTGTTTTGTTGTGTTTCTAGATGCATGTAGTATAGTTAATTATTTACAGTTTTATTATATTTCTTAGTTTGATCTTGGACTTGTTTTTTTTTTTTGTTTTAAATGTAATTGCATTTTTCTGTATTCCCTAGATCAGTTTGAATTATTTAAAAATGTGTTTGTTGATTTCATTGCAGTATTGTTGTATTCATTCATTCATTCAGTAGCAGTCCTTTACAATAACTCGTTTCCATAACAACCTTAGGAAAACTTCTCGGTCATAAGCAAGATTGATTATTTGGTTGCTTCGCAAGATGTCCCGCGTCCGATACACTCATTTGGAAATTATCTGGCACATCCTGCACCCATTTTCTCTGTGGACTTTCTCTTCATCGCTTCCCGGTTATGTACCCCTCCATGATTTTTCTCTCCAAACTTTTATGACGTGTCAATTGACCGAAATATTCCAATTTTATTTGTTTTATCGTCTTTAGTAGCCAACTATCACATGACGTTCTTTATGATAAGTTCGTGATATTGGTCGTTGTCTAGGTAACGATACTCCTGGTGTGTCAATTGAGCTCTCTCACTGTCTTACACTATGACTCACCCCCGCAGTGCACATTCACCAGTCAGTAAACAAGATCGCTTTGGCGCACATAATCCTTTAATACAGAAATAACACAGACCCACGGAACATATTTATATATCCAGAAACAATATATGTAATCCATAGAATATCCATATCCTCCTCACAACATTAACACGCACACATCACTGTCTTCTCACGGCCTGCTGAATCCCAAATTCACCCGACAGGTAATCCAGCTCCTATCCACCGCTGGACCTCACACATCACAACCCACACACTGGGTCTAGCCTCTGCTAATGATATCCAACCCACTCTGGGTTCAAGCCTTCATTCAACACTGGGAGAACAACACAACACAAGAACTGACCCACCGTCAGTCTAAACTCCCACGTGCTCGACAACCGTTCCGTTCGGCGTCAAAACATCCACTGCCCCAAGTCCTCTGACTTCACCCAGAACTAAACTCTCTCTCTCCATCCATCCCCTGGGGGTTTCCACTCACACCCGCCCCATTATTTCTCAGGGTTGACTGTTTCTCTCGTAGTCCCGCTACACAGGTCACTCATCTCAATGTCAATGACCCAGGCATATGTCACCAACCTTCTTCAATATAAAGATCTTGTCGTATGCATGCGTATTGGACAAGTTAATCAATTGCATTACTTATTTAATTGCTATGTTATTGTATTTTCTAGATGAGATTAGAATAGTTGCTAATTTTGTTATTGATATACTTGCAGATTTGCTGTATGCCATTGGCAGCTTTGGATTTGTTAAGTGTTTATTTTATCGATTCAACATTATTGTACTTGCAAGATGAAATTAGACAAGCCAATCACCAGTTTCTTTGATTTCATTGCAGTCTACCTGTCTTTCCCAGATGAAGTTGTATTACTTTTTTTTTTTAAATTGATGTTTCGTAGTTGTGTTATCTTTCCCTTAAGAAGTTGGAACAGTTAATAATGTGTTTTATTAATTTAATTTGCATTGTTGTTATATAAGCTGAATGAAACTAGACAAGTTATTCATTTATTTAATACAGATACTTACATATTTATTGTACTTTCCTTATGAAGTTTAAATATATTGTACAGTGTTTATTGAATTAATTGTAGCTGTGTTGCCTATCTTATATTAAGTAGGAATAGTAAATCACCTGTTTTATTAATTTAGTGTCATTTTGTTGTATCTTTTTTTCTTTTTTTTTTTTAGCTTTGACACGTTCATCATTTGTTTTATCGATTTAATTGTCGTTTCGATATATTTCCCCGATAAAAAAGGACAATGTCGTACTTTGTTTATTGAATTAACTGCACTTTTGTTGTATTTTCCAGACCAAGTCGCTCTAGTTAATTATTATGTTATTTTAATCTGATACCGTATTATTGTAATTGCAAGGGGAAGCTTGAAAAGCTAGTCATTGGTTTTAATAATGCAATTACATTTGTTGTTGTACTTCTAAGATGAAGTTGGACTAGGTCTTATTTTATTTTACTGATTTAATTACTATCCTACGTTTGTTTGAGTTTGGGGGGTTTCCTGCTCTTATAACTTAATTATAACAGAAATAGGACCTATACACATATAAGAGTTTTATTGGTAGTAGTAATTGTAGTAGAAGTAGTAGTAGCAGCAGGAGCGGCAGCAGCAGCAGCAGTAGTAGTAGTAGTAGTAGTAGTAGTAGTAGTAGTAGTAGTAGTAGTAGTAGTAGTAGTAGTAGTAGTAGTAGTAGTAGTAGTAATAGTAGTAGTAGTAGTAAAAGTAGTAGTAGTAGTAGTAGGAGTAGTAGTAGTAGTAGTAGTAGTAGTAGTAGTAGTAGTAGTAGTAGTAGTAGTAGTAGTAGAAGTAGTAGTAGTAGCAGTAGGAGTAGTAGTAGTAGTAGTAGTAGTTGTAGTAGTAGTAGTAGTAGTAGTAGTAGTAGTAGTAGTAGTAGCAGCAGCAGCAGTAGTAGGAGTAGCAGTAGTAGTAAAAGTAGTAGTAGTAGTAGTAGTAATAGTAGTAGTAGTAGTAGTAGTAGTAGTAGTAGTAGTAGTAGTAGTAGTAGTAGTAGTAGTAGTAGTAGTAGTAGTAGTAGTAGAAGTAGTAGTAGTAGTAGCAGTAGCAGCAGCAGCAGCAGCAGTAGCAGCAGAAGCAGTAGTAGCAGTAGAAGTAGTAGTAGTAGTAGTAGTAGTAGTAGTAGTAGTAGTAGTAGTAGTAGTAGTAGTAGTAGTAGAAGTAGTAGTAGTAGTAGTAGTAGTAGTAGCAGCAGTAGTAGTAGTAGTAGTAGTAGTAGTAGTAGTAGCAGCAGTAGCTCAGTAGCAGTAGCATCAGCAGTAGTAGTAGCAGTAGGAGTAGTAGTAGCAGTAGCAGTAGTAGTAGTAGTAGTAGTAGTAGTAGTAGTAGTAGTAGTAGTAGTAGTAGTAGTAGTAGTAGTAGTAGTAGTAGTAGTAGTAGTAGTAGTAGTAGTAGTAGTAGTAGTAGTAGTAGTAGTAGGAAGGCAGAAAAAAAATCAACACGGTGTGGGCTTTGCAGTGAAGAATTCGCTATTGGGAATGATTGAAATTCCAGCAGGTGGGAATGAAAGACTATTATCCCTGCGCTTAGCAACCTCTTGTGGTTTTGCCACCATTGTTACTGCATATGCACCGACATACTATTCCTCTGATGATGTGAAGGATTCGTTCTATGAGGAGTTAGACTCCGTGATCAAGGCAGTTCCAAAATCTGACAACATTTATATGCTCGGTGATTTCAATGCTCGTGTGGGCAAGGACTCGAGTTCATGGCCAGTATGCCTTGGAAAATACAACATCGGTCGCATGAATGAAAATGGGCAAAGGCTGCTGGAGCATTGCACCAGAAATGACCTATCTATTACAAACTCCTGTATTAAAACAAAAGAGCTGCATAAGAATATAAGATCAAATGGAAACATCCAAGATCCGGCCATTGGCACCAGCTGGACTTCATCATCACACGGAGACAACATCTGAACCATATATCATTGACCCGAAGTTACCACAGTGCTGACTGTGATACGGATCATTCTTTGGTTGTTACAAGGGTTAGACTGAGACCAAAGAGAATCTACACAGCTAAACACAAATCTAGCCTCAGGATTAATATTTTTAACGCTCACGATCCTGAAAAGTGCTTTCAGTTTCAACAGCAACTTGAAGACGCTTTCACTGATACACTAGAACATTGTACAGTAAGTGAAAAATGGGGTCAACTTAAGATACCACTTTATAAAACTGCCGTATGGGTTTACGGCACTCCGGATCTTAAGAGGCAGGACTGGTTTGCGGCAAACAGCCAGACTCTGCAGCATTTGATTGATAAGAAGAATATAGCTCTCTTAGGAAACAAGGAAAGACCAACACGTAACACTTTGAGTGGGCTAAAACAAGCTAGGAAGGATGTGCAATAGGCTGCCAGGCTGTGTGGAAATGATTATTGGATCAAGTTATGTGAGTCCATTCAAATCGCAAGTGATAAGGGAAACATCAGAAGCATGTATGACGGACTAAAGAAAGTCTGTGGTCCAATGATCAAAAGAAGTGCACCATTGAAAATCTCGACTGGAGAAATCATAACTGATAAGAAACAGCAGATGGACAGATGGGTAGAGCACTATTTGGAGCTTTACTTAAGTGAGACCAAACTAGCGGATGATGCCTTCAACGCCATAGAGGCTCTACCAACTCTTGACCACCTGGACACACTTCCCACCATAACAGAAGTTAATTGTGCTATAGATGAACTTGCATCTGGCAAGGCTCCAGGTAATGATGGGATTCCAATAGAGGTTATCAGGATTGGGCAAGACACACTCACTCTACAGATCCACCAGTTAATAGAGCTATGCTGGCGAGAAGGACAAGTCCCACAGGATTTCAAAGATTCAAACATCATAGCACTGTACAAGAACAAGGGCGATCGGAGCGACTGCAACAACTATAGGGGTATCTCACTTCTGTGTATTGTTGGAAAAGTATTTGCCAGAATTGTTCTGCGCAGACTTCAAGTCCTTGGAGATCAATTGCTCACCGAATGGTGATGATATTCTCATTGCGACAAATGCAAGAAAAATGCCGTGAACAGAATCAACCACGGTTTATTGCCTTCATTGATCTCACAAAGGCATTTGATTTGGCACTAAAGAAAATTGGCTGCCCACCAACTCTTCTGTCCATTGTGGAATCGTTCCACACAGGCATGAAGGGTATAATCAAGTTTGATGGTGCAACCTAAGAAGAGTTTGAAATCAAAAGTGGAGTTAAGCAAGGCTGTGTACTAGCTCCCACCCTCTTTGGAATATACTTTTCACTTCTACTATAATATGTCTTTCGTGATCAGGATAGTGATGTATACATTCACTCACGCTCAGATGGCCGCCTCTACAATGCTCAGAGATTGAAGGCCAAGACTAAAATTAGGAGGGTACTGATCTGAGAGTTGCTTTTTTGCAGATGATGCTGCAGTTGCGACCCACTCTGAGGAAGAATGACAATGTCTACTATCTGCATTCTCCAATGCTTGTTCTTAATTTGGTTTAACAATTAGCAAAAAGAAGACACAGATTATGTCACAAGGTGCACATGGGGTACCATCAATCTTTATTGACGACGCCGAACTAGAGATGGTAGACCATTTTACATAACTAGGATGCGTGGTAAATAGCAAATTATCCCTAGATCAGGAAATCAACATCCTGATTGATAAGGCAGCAACAACAATGAACAGGTTAAGAAAAAGAGTCTGGGAGAACAGGAAGCTTACTGCCAAAACAAAAGTCCTTGTCTATCAAGCCTGTGTCCTTAGTACTCTTCTTTATGGCAGTGAAACCTGGACAACTTACTCACACCAAGAGAAACGTTTAATCAGCTTTCATATGCGGTGGCTGTGAAGAATTCTTGGTATTAAGTGGCAAGACAAAATCACAAATACTGAAGTATTGGAAAGATCAGGTTGTGTGACGGTTCTTTCCATGCTCAGTCTTCGTAGATTTAGATGGATAGGGCATCTTAGGAGGATGGATGATGGTAGAATAACAAAGGACATATTTTTGGTGAATTACAGATGGGTAAGAGATCTAAGGGTCGGCCTTTACTACGATACAAAGATGTGTGTAAAAGGGACATGATTGATACAGGCATTGATAATGCCCATTGGGAGCAAGTCGTCGCTGATCGTGTTGCATGAAGGCAAACATCAGAAATGGAATAAAGACAACGGAGAATATTATTGCAGATAAGTCATGCACCGAGCGTGTGAGACGTAATATGGTGCATGATGGTGGAAATGACCACGTGTTCACATGCAGAAACTGTGAACGAACATTTACAGCGCGAATTGGTCTTATCAGTCACATTCGCTGTAGTCATGGGTAAAAGCTATTATGCCTTTTTGAAGCACAAACTATCGTCTGTCAAGACGGCAAGGTGCCAATGAGTAGTAGTAGTATTAGTAGTAGTAGTAGTAGTAGTAGTAGTAGTAGTAGTAGTAGTAGTAGTAGTAGTAGTAGTATTAGTATTAGTAGTAGTAGTAGTAGTAGCAGCAGTAGCAGTAGTAGTAGTAGTAGTAGTAGCAGTAGCAGTAGTAGTAGTAGTAGTAGTAATAGTAGTTGTAATAGTAAGTGTTGGTGGGTTGCTGTGATTGTAGTAGTAGTTGTAGTAATAGCATCAGCAGCAGCAGCAGCAGCAACAGTAGCAGGGGTAGTAGTAGTAGTAGTAGTAGTAGTAGTAGTAGTAGTAGTAGTAGTAGTAGTAGTAGTAGTAGTAGTAGTAGTAGTAGTAGTAGTTGTTGTTGTTGTTGTTGGTGTAGGCCCCGTGAACTTGAGTTTAGTCTAAACTGCTGTAAACCCAGGGCCCGATGGTAACGTGGTTCCTGTCTGGTAGCCACGTGACAGAATGTCAGAACAAGTTTTCACGCCTCATTATGCATCGGGCTGGACATATAATGCTAGTCCTATATCTGTATTGACCAATCGGCGCTCTGTATGCGCCCTCCACGTCCTCTTAACAACGAAACTTGAAGCCATCTGATCAGGTGACAGATTTAACTTGAGAGTAGCCTACAGATAGTCGTTGGTTATGGTCTAAATGTCGCCACTTTGCCATATGACTTGGTCTCTTTCCACCAGGTGGCCTGCCGAAAGCGTCCCACAAAGGTGAACTCCAGCGACGACCCCCAGGAGTCTCCGAGAAAACTACACTCGTGAACGAAACAACGTAGGACGAACAACGTTCTGAACGCGAAGCAGGTTGCGTAACTAGTTGGCCACGGAGTTTCGCAGCAAGCAATAAACTAACCAAGCCGCCAAGCAAACAAGCAACCAGCCAGTCAAACAAGTAAGTGACCAACCAACCGGGCAAACAAGCTACGGACCAACCTAACAGGCGAACAAGCAAGCAACCAACCAAGCAAACAAGCGACCAACCAGGCAAACAACCAACAGTGAAACTACGCAAGCAATCAAGAAAATGTGGACGAAAATGTGGACAGAGGGTCTCTCTGCAGAGTCAAAGGCTATGACCACCACGACCACCGGCCAGTTTGGCCACTATAAATGAAGAAAGCAATGGCAAACTACGACAACTGGATGGGAATAGAGCAGCGGCAAGACAAAGGTACACTTACATACATGGGTTGGCCACATTACATTACAGGGACAGGAACATAGACCTGCTTCAATGACTCTTGTGATCACCTAAGATGTTAAACCGTGACCGACCACGTCTATCGGCGTGGCATATGATGATGGTCGTGGTGATGCTGATGCTCATGATGGTGGTGGTAATGCTGATGGTGATGATAATGACGATGATTGCGCTGATGATGATGATCGTGATGATGAAGATGATGATGATGATGGTGATGATGATGATGATGATGATGATGATGATGATGATCATGATGATGATCATGATGATGATGATGATGATGATGGTGATGATCGTGATGCCGATGATGATGATGACGATACGTTGGTGTACTATACGACAATCAACAATCACGTTACATCCATATGTTCAATGTTTAACACTCAACTTGTCTCATATACAAATCCATTATCATTTGTCTTATCGTAGCCAGTTTCCGTTTTGCTTGTCCTTGCTTTATTCTAGTAATCACGCCTGGTCTATATTCTTATTCCCCTTTCCTGTCGCAAGTCCTTTTGTCTTGTCGCAGGCCTCTACAATATGTATGATGTCTTTTTTGGGATTAGTTCTCTTTGAACTGAAGCCTAGTCCATACACATGCTACTACTTTCAGCGCACTTTGCTGATTTTTGCGTGTGGATTAGTGTCATGATACAGAAAGTTTTAATAAAGTAGTGCATACACAAAACCACCATTACACTCAAAAAGATAATACATTAAGTACGCGTAAATAAACTACTATTGAAAGCGCTAAGTTCACGTAATGCAGTGACGTCAAAAAAGCCCCATTTAGAAACATGATAACAGTACGATCATTCAGTACTGGCCACCGGACAGACACCATCTTGATCAACACTTACAACGCAAGTAGACATTCACCGTTTATTCAACATTAGGACACTAAGAGGCAAGGGCATCAAATTGACAGAAGTCAACGCACACGCCATATACACACCTCTAGTCACATCGGATAAGCAATGCAGCGGGGAACGTGAGAAGCGTGAAATAGAGAACATTCCACACGTATTGCCACTATTGTATCAGTGCCTAGCCTTCCGAAGGTTGTTGGTTCGATTCCGGGTTACGTCTTTCGGTTCATAAGTGCATTTTTCTCGGCGACTCCTGGGGATCGTCGCTAGAGCTACGGAGTTCGTGCTTTTTGCGACGCTTTCGGCAGGCCCTCAGCGTAAAGTGACCGAGCCATACGGGATAAAACCCGGTGCAATGAAGTCGATCCTCTAGACTTTTAAGACTTTTTATTTAAGTATCAGTGTATAACGCAACTCTGCAAACGCTAGATGAGGGCGGCTGGCAAGTGAGATATATTCCGTGGATGTACACTTTAATGAATAAACATGTGTTCTGTTGACTGCATCCGTATCTTGGTTTGATCATTGGTGAAGCGACATGTCAAAGTTGTGCGTGAGACTATCTGACAAAGTACAGTACAGTAAAGCTTCCATTAACCGTCACCGTAGGGCGAGGGCTGTGACGGATAGCCGAATAGACCTGTGAAAGAAATCTCTTTGGACGAAAATGAAAATAAAATCCATTAAAAGGTAATAATACATGCATGTTGTATTTATTTTCACACAACGATCAATATAAACTTCAATATAAGAGTAGCAATGGACATAAATGTATTGTAATTCTATAAACTTACGTTACTTTAAAATAATCTGTCATCACTTTCTGTGTCTTTGAGGCTCTTACTTTCTGCGCGGCGATGTACCGCATCTTACGTAGAAGTCGGATCTGTGTTGTATTTTCCTCCTCTTGCATTTCAAACCAGTCGATGCACTTTTATAACATTGTTTCTGCTTCTGGGTGGCTAGTTGTAGGTTTTTGGTTAAGAACTGATCGCTCATCGTCATTATTTTTTTTCCTTCTTCAATGGTAGTCACACTAGAAACAATTTCATCATCATTTAAAATTTCAAAGCCTCTATCCATTTTGTCACACTCCAACCAATCTGTTACTTCTTCAGGCGTAATGTTTTCACTGTTTAGGCCTACATTGTTGCACAGTTGCACAATTTCGCGCCAACACTAACAGTCTCAGTTCCTTCAGTTTCGTCAATAGGTTCAGGCAAGTGGTTATTCCACCCATTCTTTAGGTTAACACTACAAGGTCAGCTCAGGCAGTGGCGACATTGAAAATAGCGTCTTTTATGTTATATATCTCCCAATGTTTTTTTTGTAAAGGACGTTGACGGATAACATAAACTGACGGTTAAACAAGAGACGGTTAATCAAAGTTTTACGGTACTACAACCTACTAGACACCTACATATTGGTTATATTGCCCTGAAGACACATGAACAAAAGTGCTTTATGATAATTAGCTCTCCCTATTACCAGTGTCCCTCACTATCAGACTTACCCGCTCCGACTACTGGGGTACTTGTAATTTATGTTTCCAAATCAAGGATGTCAGGTCAAAATTATATTCCAACTGGCCGGTGTGACGGTTGAACCCGCTAACTCGGCATCTGTAATTCGTGCTCTGTCTTGAGAATCACCTAGTGTGATCTACGGAACGGAGACTGGAGCTGTTATTAATATATCCGCGTGCAGTGAATCAAATCCTTTACATAACAAAACCGAGTCACCAGGTTGAAGCGTTGAAGCCTGTACAATATGGAAGAAGACTGTCATATTCCCCGTTTAAACATAATAATTCTCAGTCCCGCGAGTACCCAGGTCTCGCGGGTTCGTGGTCACGAACGATAAATGTCAATGGACCAGACAGAGAGATAACCACGTCAGATCTACCGCTCCGGAAGGATTGAATGAAAATTTAGTGAAATAACAACTGGTTCTGATTGGAGAGTATGATAACGAAGCCGAGTTCCGCGGAGTTTCGAGTTCGTATTGTGTAATGATAACAGTTTAGACATAGTAGCAAAGGAGCCTTGTGTACTCTGTAGAGTGCATTCGACATATGATGCCAGAATAGGGTTGCCAGATGTTGTATCGGAGAACATGAAACCTTTCTCATAGAATCGAAGACATTATCATCATCATCCAGTGTCCTGTCAGCTGGCGTAAGCGTTCATGTCTCTCCACAGATCTCGGTCTTTGGTTTTTTGAATCAACTCTGCTGATGATATTCATCCATGCCATTGTCTCAGTCCATCAGCATAACTTTACTTGGTCTGCCGCTACAGTTTTCTTACTCGATCTTCCCAGTTGTCACGATGTTCTCCAATGCCTTTCTTCTCATCACATGACCAAAGAAAGCTGTTTGTCTCTTTCATATTGTTGTACATAGTGTTCTAGTTTCATTAACCTCTTTCAGGCAATCGCCGTTAGTTATTCTGGCGTCCAAGGAATTCGCAACATTCGTCTCAGGAACCACATCTCTGTTGCTTCCAAGTTCTTCCTAATTTGTTCATTTACATTCCAAGATTCAGAAACAGGTTCTATATAGCACTTCAGCACTGTCGTTCTTACATTCAATTATAGTGACTTATTGCATAAGTTACTCTTCATTTTCTGAAATGCAGCTTTTGTTTCACCCATTCTGCTCTTAATCTCTGTTGTGCATCTTCCATCTGATGTTATGAATGGCGTCGTCAAAATGTGAAATGGAAATAGAAGGGAAGATATACAAACTAATATTGTCACTCACTAGCATCATGTGCCTTGTCTTTTGACTTAGGCGTTCTTGTCTCTTCACAGATCTCTGTTCGTAACGTTCCTGGTCAATTCTGCAGATATTTCTCATGCCACCGGCTCAGTCCATCGATTATCATTTCTCTCATTTTGTCTCTGCTTCTTTTTCCCACGGATGTTCTTTTTCAGTCGTCAAGATATTGTCCAATGCCTCTCTGCTCATCACGTGAGCAAAGAATGATGTGTGTACGTTTCCTAGTGTTGTTTATAATGTTATACTTTCATTAGCCTGTTTCGGGAAATCGTTGTTAATTAATCTTGCAGTCTAAAATATTTATAATTCCATCTCAGAGAACCACATTTCCGTTATGTCATAGATCTTCCAAACTTGTTCCCTTACTCTCTATTATTCTCTACTATACAGCAAACACAAAACTTGAATATAACAAGTCAAAACTCACTTTCTGACATTTAATGACATAAACTTATTTATAACATATGTTCTTGTTCATTTCCTGAAATGCAGCCTTTGCTTGACAAACTCTGCTTTTAATTTATGTTATAAATGAGACAGTTCTGCTAACTCAAAACCGACAAACTATTTGAATTAATTAAATCCTTAAAATTACAGGCGGAAAAACCTGGGACAAACATGCGTCCCGAAAGCATTTATCGGGTCAGTCAAATCTGTTATAAAATACTCCCCAATGCCAGTTTGCTGCTGGTGAGGCTACTATTCTACTGCGGTCATTATAAAGTCATTCTTTATTAGAAAACAAACCCTCCTTCATTATATCCTCACATTCTGAAGTGAACTGGCTGTGTGTGTGTGCGTGTGTGTGTGTGTGTGTGTGTGTGTGTGTGTGTGTGTGTGTGTGTTTTAGACCAAAGTCGCTTAACCCGAAATTTGAACCATTATAATTATAACCAACGCCATTGAGGTTAGTCATTTTTTTTTTTTTTACAGATCGGATAGGACCGCAACTGCTTTCCATCAGTTCAATCTAAGGGCTAACAAGCTCACCTGGGATCCAGACATTCTGCCTTCCCTATTTGAAAATCGGTCACACTAGCTTTCACGTCTGTTCATCAGGCATGTTTTAGGAAGAGTGCGCGATTAACATATTCTCCGCGGGCTTCTGAATAGAGGCGTTGTCACGTGTCGCTGTTTATCCAATGATCTCCTGAGTTTGGGCTGATGAAATGTTTCCTAGAATTGACGTCATCTGTCACTTGTTCCAGTTCCAGTTTTGATGTTGATTAAGTTTTAAAGGTTTGGTTTCAGTTTGCGTTAGCAAAGTCCATTGTTTTATATTTAATCCTCTTCTTGGCTTGAATTCTTGTCAACTGAATAATGGTGGTTAGCGATTATGCCACAATATATATATATATATATATATATATATATATATATATATATATATATATATATATATATATATATATATATATATATAATGTGCCATGCCGGAAAGCGTGGGCGGTCATGACTCGCCATTTCATTCGATCACCAGAGTCGTGGATCAGCTCAGTGTTCCTGTCTCGTCCATGCCACGTGGCCAAGCCATCCAGGTATCGGTCTTCCTCTTGGTCTGTTCCCCTCGATCTTGTCAGTTGTCAATAAGTTCTCCAATCCATTTCTTCTCATAACATATCCACAAAATTGTGTCTGTCTTCGTCTACTTTCTCTAATCAGTCTACGATTTTCATGTATATATATATATATGCGCTCGCTCACACGCAGGGGCAGAGAGACAAACATTGTGGATATAACTACAAAAGTGCATGCGCGCACGCACATACACACACTGACCCACAGGCATACCCTCACAGATACAACTCACCATAATTAAGAGACTTTCGGGGGAAATCCCACACTTTCAAGAAACGGTGGAATTTAAAACGTACGTCAAAATCCACCAAACGGGATATCAAACGCTCAAGAAGAACTTTCAGATCTAGTTGCCGAAGTGGCGTGTCTTAAGGGTTCTTGCTTTCATCCAAATTGCCACCTTTGATATTGCCAAGTCTCGATTTTTGTTTGATTTCCTTCAAACTGACGTGATTATGCCTCGTCTCACGGACAGACCCCGGATCAAGTGATTAATGACTTCTATTCTGTTAGAAATAGTCACTTTTTTCTCGTAACTTTAACTATTTTCTCCGTATTATTTATTTCTTCTTATTCATGATTTTGGTAGTTATGGTTTTTTCTATATTTCACATGGTTTGGCTGAAAATATATTTGCAATACTTTAGTTAACTGTAACCTTTTCACGGCTTTAAATGTATGCTTTACGTTATTCATACTTTATATAATTAGCGTCCGATTGTCTTTCTTTCTGTCGATTTATTTTTTACATTGGAAGTATTAATTCAGTTTTGCGTTTCGATTAGAATGTTTTATCTATCTATCTATCTATCTATCTATCTATCTATCTATCTATCTATCTATCTATCTATCTATCTATCTATCTATCTATCTGTCTGTCTGTCTGTCTGTCTGTCTGTCTGTCTGTCTGTCTGTCTGTCTGTCTGTCTGTCTGTCTGTCTGTCTGTCTGTCTGTCTGTCTGTCTGTCTGTCTGTCTGTCTGTCTGTCTGTCTGTCTGTCTGTCTGTCTGTCTGTCTGTCTGTCTGTCTGTCTGTCTGTCTGTCTGTCTGTCTGTCTGTCTGTCTGTCTGTCTGTCTGTCTGTCTGTCTGTCTGTCTGTCTGTCTGTCTGTCTGTCTGTCTGTCTGTCTATCTATCTATCTATCTATCTATCTATCTATCTATCGGATCCTTCGCCATGATGCACCGGCGATCTGCGAGTCACTAACTTTTATATATAATCAATGTCTAACCAGAGGTCACTTCCCATCAGCCTTTAAAATCGCTAAAGTGTATCCTCATTTAAAAGCTGGTCCTCTAGACGATCGTCTCATGAGTAATTATAGACCAATTTCCATATTATCCTCATTATCCAAACCGCTAGAAAAGCACATCCACAAAACAACACTAGATCACTTAGTTCGCCATAAACTGATAGTTGACAGTCAGTCAGGATTTCGGCCAAAATATTCTTGCCATACGGCACTAACAAACATGATAGAAAACTGGCATCAAAATATTAACAACAATACTCTATGTGGAGCGGTGTTTATAGACTTTAGGAAAGCATTCGATATGATAGATCATACTATTCTAATTAAAAAACTAGAAACAATGAAAGTAAGTTTTAATATAGTGACATTAATAAAATCATTCTTATTAGACAGAAAGCAAGTAGTATCACACAATAAAGTTTTATCTCAAGCCATTACCATTAATATTGGAGTACCCCAGGGGTCTATTCTTGGCCCTCTATTATTTGCCATTTATATAAATGATCTTCCATTAAATCTGTCGTCGTCCTGCGATCTATTTGCTGATGACTGCACAGTATATACAAACGCTGTTGATCGTAATGTGCTAGAATTATCCTTGCAACAGGAAATAAATAGTGTAGTTAACTGGAGTCATGCAAACCGCATGCAAATTAACATTACTAAAACAAAGTCTATGTTAATAGGAACCAGGCAAAGACTTCACACTCTAAACTCGCAGAGAACTCTTCAGCTGCACATTGGCAGCACGCCTGTAGAAAGTGTCACCGAGCACAAGACACTGGGTGTTATCATAGATCAAAATCTAACTTTTAACTCACATTTTCATGCTCTAGTTAAACAAATAGCCAAAAAAGTATACCAACTTGCCAAAATTAAAAATTTCCTTGACGAAAACACAAGAAAGATATTCTATACTTCTCATATACAAACACATATTGATTACTGCTCCACAGTCTGGGATGGATGCTCCAAATCAATAACAAAACGCCTATATTCACTCAAGAAAAGGGCAGTGCGTTTAATTAATGGTGAAAAGCTTACCGACAATTCTAACCTATATAAACGTCTCCGGTTACTGCCACTCCACAAGCGCCTGCTTTTTAATAAAACCAAACTAATTCACAAAATCCTATTTCAAAATGCTTCAAGCTACCTTTGGCCATTGTTTAAATATAACGCTAGACATAGCGAACGACTAAATATACTTCATGTCCCTAAACCTAGGATAGACTTATATAAAACAAGCTTAGCATACTCTGCCGCTCAGTTGTGGAACAATCTTCCACAAGAAATCAAAGACACCACCAATCATGATACATACATTCGCAACCTGTTTGAACACTACCTTAGTACAGACAACATGCCCCCTTATCAAACAACACAAACAAGACAATAATGGTAACTTATCTCAAACAACAACTAGCCAAAAAACATTCCCTTATGTATGGCACGTTACACCCTCCTTAGGTATTTATAATGCCCATGTTAAACACTGCTTCAGTGAGTCATTTGTTATTGATTATTTTTCATGCGTTTTAATGTTCTTTTGTTGTCAAAAGTTGCTTCATAAGTGATGTTGAATGAAAGAATGTATGAGAGGAAATAGAGAAGAAGGGCAGAATGTCAGACGGGCCTGCGTGCCCAATTCTTAACCCTTTGAAAATAAAGACTTATTATTATTATTATTCTATCTATCTATCTATCTATCTATCTATCTATCTATCTATCTATCTATCTATCTATCTATCTATCTATCTATCTATCTATCTATCTATCTATCTATCTATCTATCTATCTATCTATCTATCTATCTATCTATCTATCTATCTATCTATCTATCTATCTATCTATCTATCTATCTATCTATCTATCTATCTATCTATCTATCTATCTATCTATCTATCTATCTATCTATCTATCTATCTATCTATCTATCTATCTATCTATCTATCTATCTATCTATCTATCTATCTATCTATCTATCTATCTATCTATCTATCTATCTATCTATCTATCTATCTATCTATCTATCTATCTATCTATCTATCTATCTATCTATCTATCTATCTATCTATCTATCTATCTATCTATCTATCTATCTATCTATCTATCTATCTATCTATCTATCTATCTATCTATCTATCTATCTATCTATCTATCTATCTATCTATCTATCTATCTATCTGTCTGTCTGTCTATCTATCTGTCTATCTATCTGTCTATCTGTCTGTCTGTCTGTCTGTCTGTCTGTCTGTCTGTCTGTCTGCCTGTCTGCCTGTCTGTCTGTCTGTCTGTCTGCCTGTCTGCCTGTCTGCCTGTCTGTCTGTCTGTCTGTCTGTCTGTCTGTCTTATGGATGTCAACAGTGATAAGTACGTGACATCACGGTGAAGACTAACACTGCGACGTCATAAGGACAATTTAAAGATGTTCGCTCCAATTTTGACATGCACCAAAGAGGAGCAGAGATCTGTTATCCTTCTTTTTTTTTTATCAGTAAAGAGTGATCTCATCGGCGAATGAAGGTCCAGTATATACGTCTGTCAGTCCAGCAAGTGTATAAATCGAGTAGGAAGTTTCATGGTTTCGGTTTGGTGAAGAGATACAGCAGGTGGTGCATGAGAGGTCGCATTACGCGACCAAGATCTTTTTAAATTTTCTACAGTAATCAAAGCAGTTTACTGGCGCTGGAGGACTTGCATTGAACGCAGCAATGACTACAAGGAAACGTGATACATTTATTCTGTACTTGTTCAGAATATATTCACATACATACACACATTTATGGTTTTCGTTTGAAACCTCCTCGTACACACGACGACCTGCAACAGCTAATGACATACATCAGTAGCAACAATTGTTTCATCCATACGCGGTAGCCTTGTCCATGGAATCAATACTGTAATTATTTTAACCAAACTGTAACCAATAACATAGAAAGCTTCTTCTACAGCGCCATGTAACCACACATAAATAAAATGTTTACAGTAATTTACTCCAGGAATCTCATATTCCAACCCCAGGGCCCCACTCTAAGCATCTGCATCCGGTCCACGTTCACCGGTGATATTTCTTGGCCAATTTGAGCCATCTCGCGAATTTCATGGCCCCTTGATCATCCGGTTCAATTTTTATAAAATGGCGCTCGTTCTTGTCGCTTCTAGCTTCAAAAATACAATTGCGAAGAAAAACAAAACAAAAACAAAAACAGGGAGAAACAGAGAGATAGAGCTTTGAGTGAAAACGGAGTGGTGTGTTTACTATTTACAAGGCAAAAAGAGGACTAGGTGAATATTAAAGGTGTGAAAATAAGAGTTAATGAATTTGTTGGTAGTGATTGGCATTAGTAATGAGGAGATGGTAACATTAAGGGTGGTAATAGATTATAGCAGCTACACGTGTCTTCCTATTACTCGGCGGGGGGAGGGTTCAAAGCAAGAAAAGCGATAATTGTCGACACGAGGAACACATTGTCTTGTTCTTCTTCTTTGCCTCTCCCCCTCCCCTCCCTCTCTGTCTCTGTCTCTGTCTCTGTCTCTCTCTCTCTCTCTCTCTCTCTCTCTCTCTCTCTCTCTCTCTCTCTCTCTTTCTCTCTTTGAAGGGCAGAATGTCAGACGGGCCTGCGTGCCCAATTTTTAACCCTTTGAAAATAAATTTCGTTCGTTCATTCGTTCGTTCGTTTGTCCTTTGTTCGTTTCTCTCTCTCTCTCTCTCTCTCTCTCTCTCTCTCTCTCACTCTCTCTCTCTCTCTCTCATTTCTCTCTCTCTCTCTTTCTCTCTTTGAAGGGCAGAATGTCAGACGGGCCTGCGTGCCCAATTTTTAACCCTTTGAAAATAAATTTCGTTCGTTCAGTCGTTCGTTCGTTTGTCCTTTGTTCGTTTCTCTCTCTCTCTCACTCTCTCTCTCTCTTTCTCTCTCTCTGTCTCTCTCTGTCTGTCTCTCTCTCTGTCTCTCTCTGTCTGTCTCTCTTTCTCTCCCTCTTTCTCTCTCTCTCTGTCTGTCTCTCTGTCTCTCTCTCTCTCTTTCTCTCTCTCTCCATATATATATATATATATATATATATATATATATATATATATATATATATATATATATATATATATATATATATAGAATCTGACAACTTGTCGTCTTGACATACTATATAACTATAGTTTGTAACATTTTGTGCTTGGAAAAGGTATACTAGCTATAACCCATTCCGTTAAGACCATGGATGGAGTTATACCTTTCTACAGAACAAAGCCTAGACTGAATTGAAGAGACCATGTATTGCACATGAAGAATGATCCCTCCCTCAGTCTGCCTAGTTTACTCCAGAGGAAACGTAACATCAATATATTTCTGGAACAAGACACTCTGTAGAAGCTGCCGGATCAGCAAAATAATTCTCAAATTGTCCGCCTGTCGGAGCTTCGATACTAGATCACTTGCTGACCTAGCGTAATCAATATATATTTATGTATAAGACAACAGTTTAATGTTCACAATTAGTAAACAGGCGAAAAAACAAATCCATGGAAGCCTGGGAGATGTGGTTTCTTAGAAGAATGCTAAAATTAATTGGACAGCCAAAATGAGCAATCTGGACATTTCTAGAGAAGCTAAGCCTCAAAGTCAACTTATCACAAACATCAAAAAGAGGCAGTCATTATTCGTTGGTTACATTATGGAAGGAAAAATAAAACTGGAGCATGCTGTGGCAACCGGGCAGATATGTAGAAAGAGAGATAGAGGAAGACAGCGTGAGAAGATTCTTGACAGTGGTGTCATTGAACGAAGGGAGTCAACACACGAACTGATCCATGCCCTCGGACATCGAAATTTGTGGAGTGACATGATCGCCCACGCCAGCCGGCAAGGCACTGGATGATGATAGTATTCACTTTTATTAAATAAAGAACTCGCGGACACTATCAAACATAAGAAATAACTAAAAACAGCCAGGCCAGATTGAATCATGTTGGAGGAATGAGCAATTGTGAGCTAAATTGAATATATATATATATATATATATATATATATATATATATATATATATATATATATATATATATATATATATATATATATATATATTAATTAAACGGTCGAATGGCATTTACAAAAGCGCATATGCAAATATCTGTATTTATAGCTCTGCCCAAGAGACCTGGAGCAATTGACTGCGGAGATTGTCCTACTTTCAACCTCATACATCAAGTCACCAGACGTCTACACATAATTATAACGGAAAGAACCAGAAGTAAAAGAGCGACGAAATTAATGTAGAATAGTATGGATTTGTGGAAAGGCGAGGACGAACGTGATTTAACAAAGTTCCAAATAGTAATAGAGAAATGAAATGCGACACAGAACGATCTTTACTTGCTCTTTGTTGCGCTTTATAGCGCTTTGTAGAGCTTTATAGATTACACCAAAGCATTTCATAAAGTGTAGCCTGACGGAGTGAGTAAGATGTTGGGGGATATTAAAATGGGTGGGGAAGATCTGTGGACAATATAAGAAATATTTACACTTGACAGATAGTGAACATTAGAATGGGACATAACGTTGGTATTTATGAACAGATCCAGCGAGGAATTAGGCAAGGATGTTTTGTGTCGCAGGATCTATTCTCTCTCTCTCTTTTTCTGTCTCTCTGTTACTCTGTCTGTCTGTCTGTCTGTCTGTCTGTCTGTCTGTCTGTCTGTCTCTCTCTCTCTCTCTCTCTCTCTCTCTCTCTTTCTTTCTTTCTCTCTCTCTCGTTCTTTCTATATCTCTATTTCAATCTCCTTCTCTCTCTCTAAATCTATGTCTCGCCATTTGTCTATACATCTGTCTATCTCTCTCTCTCTCGCCTTCTCTCTGTCTGTCTTTCTGCCTGTCTCTCTGTGTCCGTATGTGTGTGTCTCTCTCTGTCACGCTCTCTCTATGTCTCTCTTTCTGTCTATCTCTCTGTGTCAGCCCCTATGTGTCTCTCTCTATCTGAGTGTGTGTGTGTGTGTGTGTGTGTGTGTTTGTGTGTGTGACTTTCTCTCTGCCTCGCTTTTTCTCGTTCTCTCTCTGTCTCGTCCTGTCTCTATCTATGCCTCTCTATATGTCCCTGTCTCGCTCCCATTCTCTCTCTCTCTCTCTCTCTCTCTCTCTCTCTCTCTCTGTGTGTGTATGTGCGTGTTACTCTGACTGTGTCTTTCTATTTGTTTCTCTTTCTCTCGCTCCGTGTCTCCGTGACGAAGTAGACAAGCCATGTGACTCGGGCTCCGAAGGTTGTGGGTTCGATTCCGGGCCGCGTCCTTCGGTTCACGAGTGCATTTTGTTTCGGAGACTCCTGGGGGTCGTAGCTTGAGCTACGGAGTTCGTGCTTTGTACGGCAATTTCCTCGCTGCGGAAAGAGACTTAGCCAAATAGGTTAAAAATTCGATGCAATGAAGCCGACCCTGTCGACTTTTAAGCGACCTTTTGTGTCTCCCTTTACAACTACATGATAATGAGATAGATCAAAGATAGAGCAGGGATTCGAGTTGGTTGTGTTACACCGTCTGAGTTAGACACACGACACACCATTGAAGGCTGACAAGCGCAAGTCTTGCAACATCTGGTGAACGGTGTTTTAACTAATGTTACATATCCTTCGCAGAACTTTGCTATCAACCCCAACATCGGGTTAATTTTCTTAACGAGAATTCAATGTTAAAGTGGAAATGATCACTGTTGAGACTGACCCCCCTTACCGTGCATACAGCGTACTGGAGGTTAACCGACAATCGCATTAAACACGGGTACCACGCAGACCCCATTATGGAGTGCAAAAAATCCCATTCCACGAATACCAGAAAGACAGAAACAGTGGTTATAGTGGAGCTTTTTTTAAACAGACAGTTGCATATCCTTTACAGGACGTCACAGTCAACCCCATCATGTTTGGCTGTTTGGGATTTCTTGGCATGTTTACGCTTAGTAGTTTGCCATTATTGTATGAACGACCGACACTCATACCATTCTATAAAACCAACGCAAGGCGGTCTGCTGGCAAACAAACCGTCAGCTGTGTTTCAGACGTGGTTTGCAGAATTAGGAATTGCGACCGTAATCCCTTCCCCACAAACCAGGTGGTAAAGATAAAGATAACATCAGATGATAATACAATAGAATGGAGCAACCTGAATCAAATATTGTGGAGCAATTTATAACATCAGATAGAAGGAACATGCGTTACTGTCACGAACCCACTGTCGTTAACGATAAGATGATAAAACTAACAGAGACCGCCTGTTTTCACAGCTGCAATTGTTGTTACTAGTGGAAAAAAAACTCAAATCGGATCAAAGTAAACTACAAGTCTTTAAGAGTTCCCTAGGAACGAGAAATTTGCCGGCATTTGTTTGATGTATCGTCGTGGAGAGAAAAAGCCTGTTGTATTCGGGGTGGAAAGGGGAATAACTATTCTTGTGACGATAGAGACGGATTGTCTGCCCCTGAGAACACCAGTTGTTGACAGGAGAATGACGTCACTCGGACAATCTCAGACTGCATAAAACATAAATTCTTTTGCCGCCAGTGTGAAGAATGGAATTGGGCTAGACAGAAGTGTTAGCTGGCTCGATTCTAGTGTTGAATAGAATCGCATGTGTTATGTATCAATTAACATGTGTCTTTTATGGTAAATTGTGAATTCGATTCCGGATTGAGCCAGGATTGCATAAGGTATTTGCAGGATAGAATCTAGCTGTAAATAATGTGGAATAGCTTAGTGATAGATAGAGTTTAGAACTCTATCATAGTGTTGTTGTGTTGTGGTTAGGTAGTCAAGGAGTATCGGCGAAAGTAGGCAATCGCATTGTTAAAAGTAACTAGTGTGAGAAGTCAATTAGCTCAGCTGGTTGGCAATAGCGAAATGGGATGATGTTTAGAGAGATTGAGGATGGTTGGGGGATAGGGGAAATGTCCAATAGTAGGATCTTCCAGTGGGGTCTACTGGGGTTCTACACTTTACATTTGGCTCTGTCCTTGCCCTACCCTACCTCAGACCGAGGTGATGAGCGCCTCTGCCCATGACAAAGTTGGTTCACTGTCATGTATCTGAGTGAGGCCATCGGCCTATACTCATCTAATAGGCGTCAGTGACGGGTTGCTCTCACCGGGTGTGTTGTCTCTCTTTCACAGGTTCCCTCGGGTTGCAAAGAAAGAAAGCTGAAACATCACAGTTTACTATTATGGAGAAATTAGTGCAAGAAGATCTAATCAGCTTCTTTTGCACAGGGCCCGTGAGACAAAGGGTCGGAAAGAACATGGCTCGGTTGAGCCGGAACATATAAGTTTTTTCGGCAGATGACTTCTTAGGGATAGGGATCACGGAAGTTGAGAGGTATTGTTTTTCCACACCACATGGGAAAAGACCAATAGGTATTATTTTTCCACACGACATGTGAAAAGACCAATAGGTACTGTTTTTCCACATCACATCGGACAGAACAATAGTATTTATTTTCCCACATCACATGGGAAAAGAACATTAGGAACTGTTTAGGAAATTATTAGATTCCTGTGAGACGGTAAATAATAACAGTGTTCTTGTAAACAGTAGAAACTTTAGAAATGAATTACATTTATTTCAAGGAACAGTGTTTTCGTGTTCTCACTAGGCAAGGATGTTATAAGTCTCAGAACAATAGGGACATGTAATAACGGCGTGTGATCTATTCAGGATCAGTGTCAGACTGTGACCAGGTATTTGAGTTATCAAACAGCTACCGGAGGAAGTCAACATCTAGCAGGAGGGACACATCATTTGGTTATCGTGTACTGAATGAAGGATGATGTGGTGTGATCATTTCCGGGATGATCGGGCTGTGCTCCTGAGCTGTTCGGTCTGAGTCTGCAGACACACTAGAGTATACGACATACATTCTACACATACACTTCTCACATACATACACTTTTCTTTATTAAATTAATTTGTTATTTATTTTTAGAAGCTAGAGTTGTTGAGTATGTTGTTTTGGGGAAGTATGAGAGGGGGCATGATCCAGTGGTGAGTGAGGGAGAAAGAGGTATCCATTGACTGACGGAGTGTTGTGGACGGAATCTGGTGGATTCTCCAGAATAATGATATGGGGTTAAATATAATGTGGGTGTTGATTCCCCTCACTCCAGGGACGACACTTTAAAGGAAACACACGACAGTGACAAAGAATAAGAGTAGAATTTGTTACATATTCTCTTTGGTCGTTCTCTTCCTATCTTCCCAGTCATATACCCTTCTATTATTGTTCTCTCCAAATTGTCATGTCGTTTCAAGTGACCAAAATATTTCAATTTTCTTTTTTTTTTAAATCGTCTTTAGTAGCCAACAGTCTTCAATATTCAGATCTTGTCATATGGATGCATTGGTTATTTTCTGTATCCAAGATGTTCTTATAACTTGTCTATAACATTTATATTCAAAGTCATTTATGCGCTGTTTAGCTTGTTAGTATTATTATTAATATAGTAATTGTAATCAGACTATGCCAAATACATCACATTAATGAAGAATAATTAGAAAACGTGGATGTTTAAGTGGGTGTACCGTTTCATCAAAGATACTATTGAAATAGCTTGAAGTGGGATGTATAGGTGGTATCTGAATCGCTGTGGAAGATTATTACACGCTCTAGTTGCCGGGTACGCTAAGCATTTTGATTGTATACGACTGTCTTAGGCTTAGGGCTATGTAATATGTTATGGCGATTGGCATTTCATGCTTTGTACTTAAATAGAATAGAATAGTGTTTTCCTTTGGATTATGTGATGTTATTTTGTGCTCTTTTATTTGAAGTTTTCAAAATAAGGCACGGAAGGCAGGTGGTGGATCAGATTTTGAGGGCAGCCGACAGATATTCGTTGGTCATGGTCTCTAATTCACGACGGCAGGCAGAAGAGCTCTTCTTGAGTCAATGGCTGCGGTCTCCGACCAGTTCAGTCACTGCCATAGAGGAAAGCAACGGCAAACTACCTCTTTAAAAGTGCCTAGTATATCATGATTCGCTTAAAGACTGATCATCGCAAGACAATGACAGAGACGTTAAAATTAGCAACATGGAACGTTATGATGTTAAACAACGACGAAAAATTAGAGAACATAAAACAAGAAATTGAAAGGGAAAAAAATAATATTTTAGGTATGTGCGAAACGAGATGGACAAGATCAGGCATCAAGATAGATGACGATTTCAACATTATTTATTCTGGAGGTGAAGATCGTCATAGGGGAGTGGTAATTATTTTGGACCGGAAAACATCAAAATCTGTTCAAGGATATTGGGCCGTGTCGGACAGAGTTCTACTAGTTAAATTAAGTGGCAGACCTTTTAGCATAAATATTATTCAAGTATATGCCCCAACAGGAGAATCCAGTGAAGATAGTGTAGAAGAATGTTATAATGACATAGAGGCTGCCTTAAAGAAATGTAAAAATTCAGAAATAAACATCATAATAGGAGACTTCAATGCAAAAGTAGGAAATCAAGGGGATAGATACACAGTAGGAAACTATGGTTTAGGAGAGAGAAATGAAAGAGGATACAGACTCGTGGAGTGGGCAAAAGAACAGGAAATGATTGTAGGAAACACCTGGTTTAAGCAGCACCCTAGAAGATTATGGACATGGAGGAGTCCTGATAGCAGGATTAGAAACCAGATTGATTACATTCTCATTAGCAGAAGATTTAGAAACGCGCTAACAGTAGCAAAAACAGTTCCCAGTGCTGATTGTTATAGTGACCACAGATTACTCACAGGTACATTCAGGATAAAGTTGAAGAAAGTCAAGTATATAACAGGAAACACTAAATATGATTTGTGTACATTGAGTAATGACAAGGAAATACAAAATAAATTCAACATAGAAGTACAGAACAGATTTGAAATATTGTCTGATCTAGAGATATTATTCCAGGATGTGGGTGATCAATGGGAACCGTTGAAGAATTCAATCAATGTGGCTGCAGAAACAACTATTCCAAAATTAAAGAAGGTTTGTCGTAAGAAATGGATGACTGAAGAAATTTTACACCTCATGGAAACAAGAAGATTCAACAAAAATAATTATGTCAAATATGAAGAAATCCACAGACAAGTCAGAATATTATGTAAGGAGGCAAAAGAATCATGGCTTGAGGAAAAGTGCTTAGAAATTGAAAACCAACACAACAGTCAAAATACCAAATTAGTGCACAAAAGAATGCAGGAACTTACTAATAAAAGAACAAGTACATCAACAGGGTGTCTAAAAACTAAAGATTGCAAAATCATAATAGAAAAAGACCATATTCTACATGTATGGACAGATTATGTGAAACACCTTTATGATGATAACAGAGACGAACAGTATGATATTAGATTTAATAATGAAGGGCCGCCAATTTTGGAGATGGAGGTTCGAAATGTTCTTAAGCATATGAAAGCTGGCAAGGCCCTCGGTGCAGATAACATCACAACAGAAATGATTAAATTTGGACTAGAGCAAGTCACCAGACTGATGAACACATTATATGATACTGGAGATATACCTCCTGAATTATGTAACTCTGTATTTATTGCAATCCCAAAGTAATCAGGAACCTTGGAATGTGATCAACATAGAACAATTAGTATAATGAGTCACATCACAAAGATTTTGCTAAGAATTATCATGCAAAGAGTGAGGAAGAAGATACAACCTGAAATAGGGGAAGAACAATGTGGGTTTGTAGAAGGAAAGGGTACAGTAAATGCTGTGTATATGCTGCGAACAGTTATTGAACGTGCTATAGAAGTAAACAAGGATATACATCTTTGCTTTATTGACTATACAAAGGCTTTTGATAATAGAGTTAGACATGTCAACATGGTGGATATGCTTGCAGATCTACAAATTGATGGGAAAGACATTAGACTTATAAAAAACATATATTGGAAACAACAAGCTGCAATAAGGATTGATAATAAAGTGGGACAGTATCAGCCAATTAAGAGAGGTGTTAGGCAGGGATGTGTGATGTCTCCAGATCTTTTTTCCCTATACAGTGAAAATATTTTCAGAAATGTAGAAGATATAAATGGAATCAGCATTGGAGGACGAAACATCAATAACATTAGATATGCAGATGATACAGTATTGATTGCAGACAATGCGCAGGACCTGCAACAATTAGTAGATGCAGTTGTTGTACACAGTGAGCAACTGGGGTTAGAATTAAATTGTAAAAAGACTCAGGTTATGGTCGTCACTTGGAAGGAAGAAGTGCCACAAAGTAATATACAAGTAAATGGAAATATTCTTCAACAAGTGAATCGGTACAATTATCTTGGAACAGTCATAACATCTGATGGGAGATGCCTTGAAGAGATTAGAACTAGAATCGTCAGGGCGGAAGAGCAAGATGAAAAACATTCTGACCAATAAAAAGATGTCAACTGAAATGAGAAAAAGAGTGTTGAGGGGATACATAGATTCTGTTCTTTTGTATGGATGTGAAACTTGGACAATGGACAGTCAAGCTGAAAAACATCTGATGGCTGCAGAAATGTGGTTTCTGAGGAAAATGCAAAGAATACCATGGACAGACAGAAAAACCAATGACCAAGTACTACAGGAGACAAATGAACATCGTAAACTGATTAGAGAAATTAGACGTAGACAGTCAACATTTTTTGGACATGTTATGAGAAGAAATGGATTGGAGAACTTGGTGACAACTGGCAAGATCGAAGGGAACAGACCAAGAGGAAGACCGAGAGGAAGATACCTGGATGGCTTGGCCACATGGCATAGACGAGACAGGAACACTGAGCTGATCCACGACACTGGTGATCGAGTGAAATGGCGAGTCATGACCGCCCACGCTTTCCGGCATGGCACATGATTGATTGATTGACTTAAACAGCGGATAATGGTACTTTGTAGCACTATAAGACATGCTTTTGTGAATTAGTTTGGTTTATTGAAATATATCGAGTTGTAATAGCTGAAGGCGCTTATATAAGTTAATACTGCTGCTTTCATGTTTATTATTGATTAAACCTACAGCTAGTTTCTGAAGTGAGTAAAGCTGCTTGGTGTTTGAACTGAAACATTCTCCCCAGATAGTGGAACAATAATCAATATGTTCTTTGGATGTGGAAATGGCGTCTTTTCATCAAGGACTTATTTTTAAAACATGTTCGCAATTTGACACACTGATTTACTGTTTGCTTAAGTTGACCATAAGCATTTAAGGTCAGATGCATATATATATATATATATATATATATATATATATATATATAGACTGCAGACGCACAGTCAGACATGCAGACGAACAGACAGACAAACCAACACGCAGAATCACAGATACACAAAAGGTAAACATATCGACAGACAGAAATACAGTATAATGGACAACAGCTTACCTTTAGCTGTACATCAATGACTGCTTATACCAGTGAATGTTCGTGTGGTAATGACCTCATATGTCTCCAGGCGAGACCGGATGTTGGATGTATCGGTTCAGGCTTTAAGTCACAATGTTGAAGTGGCTACTCCCGAAAATCGGGGAAACCTTGTAGGAAAGATCGTATTACACAAATTAACTGATGTAATTCAAATACTTGTGAACAACTAGAGTTAGAATTAAATTGTAAGAAGACACAGATTATGGTCGTCATTAGGAAGAAGGAAACACCACAATGTAATATACAAGTAAATGGGAATGTTCCTAAACAAGTGAATTAGTACAATTGTATCGGAACATTCACAACATCTTATGGGATGTGCTGCGAAGAGATTAGAAAAAGAATTGTTATGGCGAAGGTAGCCTTTTTCAAGATAAACAACATACTTACCAATAAAAGGATGTTAGTTGCAACAAGAAAAAGAGTGTTGAGGTGCTACATAGAAACTATAATTGTGAATGGGTGTGAAGCGTGGACAATGAGCAGACAAGCTGAAAACATATGATGGCTGTGGAAATGTGGTTTCTGAGGAAAACGCAAAGAGCACCATGGACAGATAGAAAAACCAGTAACCAAGTCCAACAAGAAATAAATAACCATCTTACACTGATTAGAGAAATTAGACGTAGACAGTCAAAAGATTTTGGTCACGTTATGAGAAGAAATAAATTCGACAACTTGGTGACAACTGGCAAGACCGAGGGGAAGAGAACGTGGAGAAGGCAGAGAAGGTTGGATGGGTTTGACATGTGGTTTGGTCGAGACAAGAACACTGAGCAGATCCACGACTCTGGTTATTGAGTGAGATGGCGAAACGCGACCGCTCATGCTTATCCACATGGCACATGATGAATTAATGAATTCCAATACAGATCGTAACCAAATATGTCATTTGTTCTTATTCTTTCGCACTGTATCCCACTCAACCTAGGGAAGATTAACTTTGTCAACAAACACTCGAAGAAGTCGGATGTCTCTGCCGAAAGGCACAAAACATACGTGCAAGCCAAGTGAGGTGTCTTGCTAGCAGTTCTCCAGCCAACTTACCCTATTTCTCAACGTCTCATTTAGAACATGTCCTGTCTCGCTTCAATATCTCTGTTATCAGATCCAGTTTTTCCTCCTAATTACCAAGACTGAGTTATGGCGTCAAAGCTAATTTCTTTCAGCAACTTGCTAGATTAAAGAAACTTTAAGACACCGGCTAATAAAACCCCAATCCCTCACACAAACGAACACGACCAAACAGACTATAAATTCAAATTGTCCTGTCTGAAATGGCGGAAGAAAACATCCTCTACAAACAAAACTAGGCGGATACAAAAACAACGCTACCCGTACTCTCACTATATCAAAATGGCAGCTAATGGACAGATTTAGGCCGTCTGCCCACTCAGAAATGTAGCAGACACGGCGGCTAATCTGCCTTAATGTGAGTCGCGGTCATTTTATGAGATATGTTTATGTGAATGTGATACTGATGTAACTATGTTTCCCGTGTTTGTACATCAGTGAGATCTGGTGGGACAGTCATCATTAAGGGATTCAAATTTTTCACTCTTTCTCGAAAACAATAATTCAGCCTTGAATATTAAAAGAGAGATAGGGGAGACAGTAATGGGGCGTGGAAACAGCAATATTTGAACGGTAAGATTTTGAGGTTTCTTCTTCTTCTTCTTCTTCTTCTTCTTCTTCTTCTTCTTCTTCTTCTTCTTCTTCTTCTTCTTTATTCTTCTTCTTCTCACTTAATCAATCAGGTGCGTCTCCACAATGCTAAATACAGTTATATATGCAATTTCCTACCTTATTATTGTCCCTTGGCCTTCTTACATTGGTGTTTATCAAAACAGTAGTGATGCACACCCTTTTCACATGTAGAACACATGGTTCGGCTACGCTTCCTTCCTCCTGGCTGAGAGCGGTCACTGCACACAGAACAGTCTTTCTCTTTTCTATTTGGAATATCCACATAGCCTCTGTCCCCAGCAGCATCAGTAGAAGGAGGAGGATATTTTATGTCCAGATAGTCCTGTGCCAGATCACTCACAACATTGGCAGTGAATTTATAGCGAGTTAAATTCCGGGTATTTGACGTATTTTGACAATACAAAATATATGCATTTACTGTCATGCGTCCAAAAATGGAGAAGACAACCTTACGCCAATACTTTAACGTTCTCCTCTCATCTAAATAGGCGTACAACATCATGTCGCTTTGATCCACACCTCCCATGTACTTATTGTACTGCAAAACAACACGCGGCTTTGATCTTTCGGCAGGCGTTGGGTCATTTTGTCTTCTCCTCACAGTAACATCTACTTGTTCTGCTTTCTCTTTAGTAGACATGAGAAGAACTGATTTTGTTTGGGATTTCTTTTCCCTGTATGCTGCAGTCAGTATGCTTCCTTTCCTGTAGTAGAGAGTTTCATTAGGCTGAAGATTGCCCTTTATTGCCTTGGGGAGATTTCGGCGATTGCGTCGCACTGTACCTGTGAGGTATGTTCCTTGCAAAAACAGATCAGTAGCCAGTTCAATACTTGCAAAAAAATTATCCACAAAAACATGATACCCCTTCTTTAGGTAGTTTCCTATTGATAAGAGCTTTCTGACTACTCTATGGGATAGTCCAAGGTGATCTTCCTCTTGATCTCTTTTCCCCTTGTACACAAAAAATCCGAGCACATACGCACTTGCAGACTCACACAGCATCCATAATTTTATGCCCCACTTGTGGTGATGCTTATTGGGCATATACTGTACAATCTGGCTTTTGCTCTTGGTACCAATTAGGCTCTCATCAACAGATAACTCCTGCTTTGGGGTATAATGGTGCCTAAATAATCTATTAGCATGATCCACCAGTGGAGCAAACTTACCGCATGGATCATAGCCGTCTTCCCCTGGTGCCGCTAAATTTTCATTATTTACAATATGAAAAAATTTTAAAATGAGCTCATATCTCTCCCTGGGCATAACCCTTCCAAACCAAGGGGTTTCTTGGGATTTGCAGGTAGTCCAGTATGAAAAAAGGGTTGGCTTTCGGTTCAGTCCCATATTCAGGATTATCGCGATAAACGCCTTCATTTCTGGAATACTGGTGGGTCTCCAATTTTGTACAATGGATCTCCTTTTGAGTACATTGCCACTTTTTGCAATGAACTGGCTGGCATATCTATTTGTTTCTGCTACAAATACTGTCAGTAACTCAATTGTGAGAAACAGGTATAGATAACTGACAGGCTTGGAGTCACTAGGTGGCATTCGTTTTGGGCCAGTCAGCTCAGAAAATGGATGTATCTCAATCCCATCATCATCTTCAGGAGGATAAACCCTGAGCCATGGTTGAGCTGTTGTCGGTTCATTCTCTCCATCTGCACTTTCGTTATCGCTCTCACTAGATCTATCATCAGCTTCCTCACTAGACTCACCAGATTCACTCGATTCAAACGTTTCATCGACATCCCTATCAGTGGCGGAATTATCAGAATCTGACATGTTTTGGGTCGTTTAGGTCTGTTTCAAAAAAATTCTACAACAAATTAAACGCTTGATACAGAACAAAGACGAGCGGACATTTGTAAACAAAATACCGCAAGGAATCATGGGACACTATTTTCCGTGTTTCAAAAGCGGAGAGTTCTTGCGGTGTCTACCTGAAATACGATGGGGCCGATGATCGGCCGTTCCGTGAATTTGGCCATTCTATGCCGGGCCGATAATCGGCCCGGGCCGTGCTAAAAGTGTTAAAAGAGAGATAGGGGAGACAGTAATGGGGCGTGGAAACAGCAATATTTGAACGGTAAGATTTTGAGGTTTCTTCTTCTTCTTCTTCTTCTTCTTCTTCTTCTTCTTCTTCTTCTTCTTCTTCTTCTTCTTCTTCTTCTTCTTCTTCTTCTTCTTCTTCTTTATTCTTCTTCTTCTCACTTAATCAATCAGGTGCGTCTCCACAATGTAGGTTGGCACTAATGGATCTCCAACACACACTCTCTCTCTCTCTCTCTCTCTCTCTCTCTCTCTCTCTCTCTCTCTCTCTCTCTCTCTCTCTCTCTCTCTCTCTCTCTCCTGACTGTACATTATGTCATATTGATGTTCGTCCATCTTTTGATAGTTTCCCAATTGTATTGTTGTCTACCTCTTGCTCGCTTGCATTTAGCCTTGCCCTCCAGTGTAGTTTTTAAAGAGTAATATGTCTTTTAACATGGCCAAAATATTTCACTTGCCTCTTTTAAATTTCTTTCATCAACTCTATTTTCATTCTCAGGATGTCTAGAACCCCTGTATTTGATTGAAATAAGACATATTCTTCTGTATATCAAGATCTACAGGGCCTCTGTTTGAGTACAGTAACGTTCTACAGTTGCGTTGGACATATACGTAACATTTGACAATTCTCATTTTTAACGCTTTGTTAATCTCTCTGAATGTTAATACAGATTACATGCTGCTGAAAGCATGTTTGACCATTCCTATTCTCTTTTTGATTTCTATTTCACTTCTGCCATCATCTGTTATTACATGTCCAAGATATAAGAAATTTGTTACTTGTTCTGATATCTCCCCGTTTACTGTGATGTGCATTGGTGACCTTTCCTTTCCTCTGCTAATTATACTATTTTTATTTTTTTGTATTTTTATGTTAGTATATAAGCCACAGGTTTATTTGTTCCACTAGGTTTTGTAACTCTTGTTCGCTTTCTGCTAGTAACACGGTATCGTCTGACCTAAGATTATGATTCTTCCATTGATGTTAAGTCCCACAGTTCGACTTCTTCTGCTTCTACTTGTTCTGCGTTCCCATATAGAGGGGAGTGCATCACACCAAGTAAAGCAGCTCACAGGTCTTGTGTGAGTCCATTTCGGCATGTCTTTGTGTCATGTTTACTTCATGTACAGAGGTTCCATCCAAGGTAGCGTACTCTGTCTATCCTTGGGTAGGCTTTTTAACGATTGTGACAGGAGAGAAATAGGTCAGAACGCCAGAACATAATTTCAACCCTGTGCAGGGTTACAATCACAAGGCACAGGTAGTGTAGGAATTGGTCAGCAGGCAGCTCTGAATAGGGGAGAGTGCAACATTTGATACACGGCACTTTATATCCAGGTGATGTCAGCTAACTAAACACCAAATGAACAATTCAATGAACAATTCAATGAACGAATCAACCAGCCAGCCACGAAGTCAACTAACTAAACACCGAATGAACAATTCAACCAACGAACGAATCAACCAGCCAGCCAGGCGGTCAATTAACTAAATAACGAATGAACCATTCAATGAACGAACCAACTAGCCAGGCAGGCAGTCAACTAACTAAACAACGATTGAGCCTGAAAATGACTTGAAAAAAATGACCTGGGCTCTGAGGTTTACCCAGACTGAAATGAATATCAGAAAATATATATGGAAGTAAAGGCGGCCTGTGGGACACTACCCATATCACCCACTAATGGGTCTATACAAATGTGAATCTAGCACCATATATTCATGCCATATAGGCGTGTTAAAGATTAACTGTTTAAAGCTCAAGCTCCCATGCCACGGTGGCAGTATGGGGATATAATGACCACATAACCCTTAAAAAGTCATGTGTTCAGCGTCCCATCGCCCGTATTATCTCCAAGAGATGTATATTGTGCCTATATTACATGTATATGTTGCTGTTATTATTGCTGTCTTCCACTTTTTTCGTTAGGAGTCGTGGGGAAGGGTTATTGAAGTTCCAGCGCCTTTGACTAGCACCTTACCTCCGATTTCCTCCATGAAATATAAGCAGTATTTTAGGATCAAGTAAATTCTCTATCGTTTCGCTAGTCCTGTCGTAGGTTCCTTACCTATTTAACCCTTTTATATTTGCTATTACTACAATGTCACACGAACCACTGCACGCCGCACATCTAGACGGAAAGCTTAGTTTGAATATCTTAAGGCCTAACTTTAAAGTCTTAAAGTCGAGAGGGTCTACTGCATTGCACCGGGTTTTATCCCATATGGCTCGGTCTCTTCAGCGGGGTGGCCTGCCGAAAGCGTCGTACAAAGCACGAACTCAGTAGCTCCAGCGACGATCCACAGGAGTCTCCGAGAAAACATGCACTCGTGAACTGAAAGGCGAAGCCCGGAATCGAACCCACAACCTTCGGAGCGCGAGGCAGACGGCTTAACCACTTCGCCACAGAGACTCAAAATTAAAATTGGCAGCCGTTGGATTTGAACCCTTGCCTCCGAAGAGACTGGTGCCTTAAACTAGTGCCTTAGACCTCTCGGCCACGATACCTTGAGGACTTGCTTGCAACACCCTCCATCCAGCCCAATCTCAGATGTATCCTACCCTTTCATAATCGCATGCCTTGCAGACAGGCGTGGACAATCAAACTTCTCAGAATCTTGCGATCTCCATATATCATTTTATGTGTTGAAACCGCTCCAGGCCTTTACAAAAAGACCGTCATGAGTTTTCTTACGTCTTTTCCCACCAATCTGTCCAGTTGTCATATGTTCCAGTTTTTCTCTTCTCATAATGTGACGAAAATCAAGATGTGATATTTTAAATGAGTTGTCTTTGTGTCTTCCCGCATCTTCCAAAACATCTAGGTTACTCATTTTGGCTGTCTTAGAAATTTTAAACATCTGTATGTCAAGAATGCCACATCTATGACATCTGTGGGAATTTATTCGCTTGTTCACTAATTATCTATGATTGACAGACATGTATTAGGACTGGATCTTCGCAACATGGAACAGTTATTTTTATAACCTCAATTGACAGTAATTTATTCCATATGCTGTTCCTCATTAATGAATCTCATCTTTTCTGTTTTTATCTCTGTGATGCATCCTCTGCCGGTCTCCCTGGCTCAGGGTTAGCGACTTTCTCCGTAATCCCGTATACTCTCGTGAGTAACGTGACGTGCGCGAGAATCGGTGGTGGTTCTAGCTGCGTCGGTAACTTACGGAGTATGTGAGCCGGTAGCTCAGAAAGCAATGGCAAACTACTGAGCGTAATCTTGCCAAGAAATCAACAACCAGCTGAAAGATGCTGATGTTGACAGCGATGTCCTGTAAATGATAAGCGAAAAAAAGATGTGATATTATTCATGTGTGTAGATATTTGAGGCAGTCATACTGGAGTAGTGGCTCGATGCTCACCTCTTCTTCTTCTTCAGCGTTCCGAGCCATTGAGGTTCTTTGCTGCAAATACAATCCGTCTCCATTCGTCTCTCTGGTGGACCTTCTCTTGCCAGTCGTTGATTCCAAGTGCTTGCAGGTCTGTACATGTATTATCTCTCCACCGCCTTCTTGGTCTACCTCGGGGTCTACGGTCATTAATTTCCTGAGTGTAAGCGAGTTTTGTTTCCCTATTATCTTCCATTCTTTCTATATGCCCCAGCTCGATGCTCACCTACCATGTGATATTATTCATGTGTGTAGATATTTGAGGCAGTCATACTAGAGTAGTGGCTCGATGCTCACCTACCATGTGATATTATTCATGTGTGTAATTATTAGAGGCAGACGTGCTAGTGTCGTGGCCCATTGCTCACCTTCTCATCATCATCCAGTGTCTTTTCGGCTGGCGTGGGCGATCATGCTTCTCCAAATATTGCGATCTATCGACTCTGTTTTACATCCATGTTTTTCTTGGGAAAATACAGCGGTGGTTTCCCCTTGCTTTCCGTCGGTTTGTGCATGATTGACTACACTAGTCTTTGTCTAAAAGACAGATTCTGCAAGGCAGCCTGGGGGAAGCCTCAATGCTCTCCTACCCACCAGGTTGTCATGATTTCAATCCACAAATAGGGAGAATTCGAATTGAAGACAAGACCTGGGCTCTCTGGTCGACACAGACACAGAAAAGTGCATTAGAAAATATCTTGGGACGTAAAGACGGCCGGTGTGATACTTACTGACCATCCGCCCAGTGTCGATTTGTATACAAAACCATGGATCTCGTGCGCCCTCTGCAGCTTTCCAGTCTTCCGATAGTTTCATAGTTTTCCTAATTTCTTCTTCAGAGTGTTATTCAATGTTGATTTCAAGCTTTGCTTCTGCCGGCGGGATTTCAGTAGTGGCGTTAGAGAAACTGGTATATACAGAAGGTCCTTTAAGTATTCAACCCATCTGTTCATTTGATCTTTAGTGTTGGTGAGGCCTTTTCCTATTTTTTGATAAGTCCACTTGATTTAGTATATTTTCCTACCAATGTCCTTATGGTGCTGCAAGGTCCCCAAGGTTTCCATTCGCTGCGGCATCCTCTGCTTCTCTTGATAGGGTATCTAATTATTGCCTTGCATCTACCCTTATGTGAGCCTCAACTTCTTTGTTAACTTCTGTGTATATTTCTTGGGCTTTGACTTTAGTAGCTATGGTTTAGCTATTAATTAAGTCTGCATTTTTTCCCCCTTCCATTTACTTGTGGATACCGGCATTATCCAAGCGTTATGTTTTTGTTTCCTTCTTCCGTGGACTTTATAGATGAGTCGCTCCAAATGCTTTTAACCTGTTGCCAAACCCTGTCTGATCCCTCCTCGTCTGCCAAGTGTTGCAAGACTGGTTCGATATTTGATACTTTGTCCATAAACTGTTCCTTAGTTTCTTGGTTTCTGAAATATCCTATATTATATCGAATTCTCTGTTTATAAGAGATCTGCAGAGGAGGATAGAGCACGCATGGGCATGTCAGGAGTGCTGTGATATGGTACTCAACTCAACTCTGCCGTATCAAAATGTATATGTGGCTTGTGTGCGTATTTCACGACATTACATCAGCGAAAATCATGAGACTATATAAGAGAACACAATGAAGTTCTATAAGCAATCATCATGAGGCTATATCAACGTATGTCATGATACTATATCAGGGAACATCATGAAGCTCTATAAGCATATATCATAAGGCTATATCAGCTAACATCATGAAGCTATATAAACAAACACCGTGAGGCTATATCAAGGAGTATCATGAGACTATATTAGCGGCCATCATGAGGATACATCAGCAAACATCACGAGACACTATCAGCTTACATCTTAAAGCTATTGCAGATAACATTATCGGATTATATCAGATAACATCGCTGGGCTATATTAGCGAACATCACGAGCGCTATCAGCTTACTTCTTAAGGCTACATCAGATAACATCATCGAGTTATATCAGCGAACATTACGATGCTATATTAGCGAACATTACGCGACTATATCAGCGAAAATCATAAGGCTATATCGATGTACATCTCGAGCCTATATTATCAAATCACACTTTATATTGCGAATTAACCCGCCCCTTTTTCATTAACCAAAGCATCTGTGTGTCATCTTGGACGTTTCGCATGGCCAACAATCCCTGCTCTTATCGCTATGTACCAGCATGTGTCAAATGGTGTGGCCACTCCCTAGTACAAGAATGCGTCTGTCTGTTACAGGTCTACAAGTACAGCACGAAGCTGTATCAGGGAACATAATGAGGCTGTATTAGCATACATCATGAGTCTACATCAGTTAACATCATCGAGCTACATCAGCGAACATCATAAGACTATATCGATGTACATCTCGAACCTATAATCCCGTATCAAATCACACTTTATATTGCGGATTAACCCGCCCCTCTTTCATTAAAGTCATCATTAAGGGATTCAAATTTTTCACTCTTTCTCGAAAACAATAATTCAGTCTTGAATATTAAAAGAGAGATAGGGGAGACAGTAATGGGGCGTGGAAACAGCAATATTTTAACGGTAAGATTTTGAGGTTTCTTCTTCTTCTTCTTCTTCTTCTTCTTCTTCTTCTTCTTCTTCTTCTTCTTCTTCTTCTTCTTCTTCTTCTTCTTCTTCTTCTTCTTCTTCTTCTTCTTCTTCTTCTTCTTTATTCTTCTTCTTCTCACTTAATCAATCAGGTGCGTCTCCACAATGTAGGTTGGCACTAATGGATCTCCAACACACACACACACACTCTCTCTCTCTCTCTCTCTCACTCTCTCTCTCTCTCTTTCTCTCTCTCGCCCTGACTGTACATTATGTCATATTGATGTTCGTCCATCTTTTGATATTTTCCCAATTGTATTGTTGTCTACCTCTTGCTCGCTTGCATTTAGCCTTGCCCCCCAGTGTAGTTTTTAAAGAGTAATATGTCTTTTAACATGGCCAAAATATTTCACTTGCCTCTTTTTAATTTCTTTCATCAACTCTATTTTCATTCTCAGGATGTCTAGAACCCCTGTATTTGATTGAAATAAGACACATTCTTCTGTATATCAAGATCTACAGGGCCTCTGTTTGAGTACAGTAGCGTTCTACAGTTGCGTTGGACATATACGTAACATTTGACAATTCTCATTTTTAACGCGTTGTTAATCTCTCTGAATGTTAATACAGATTACATGCTGCTGAAAGCACGTTTGACCATTCCTATTCTCTTTTTGATTTCTATTTCACTTCTGCCATCATCTGTTATTACATGTCCAAGATATAAGAAATGTGTTACTTGTTCTGATATCTCCCCGTTTACTGTGATGTGCATTGATGACCTTTCCTTTCCTCTGCTAATTATAATATTTTTATTTTTTTGTATTTTTATGTTAGTATATAAGCCACAGGTTTACTTGTTCCACTAGGTTTTGTAACTCTTGTTGGCTTTCTGCTAGTAACACGGTATCGTCTGACCTAAGATTATGATTCTTCCATTGATGTTAAGTCCCACAGTTCGACTTCTTCTGCTTCTACTTGTTCTGCGTTCCCATATAGAGGGGAGTGCATCACACCAAGTAAAGCAGCTCACAGGTCTTGTGTGAGTCCATTTCGGCATGTCTTTGTGTCATGTTTACTTCATGTACAGAGGTTCCATCCAAGGTAGCGTACTCTGTCTATCCTTGGGTAGGCTTTTTAACGATTGTGACAGGAGAGAAATAGGTCAGAACGCCAGAACATAATTTCAACCCTGTGCAGGGTTACAATCACAAGGCACAGGTAGTGTAGGAATTGGTCAGCAGGCAGCTCTGAATAGGGGAGAGTGCAACATTTGATACACGGCACTTTAGATCCAGGTGATGTCAGCTAACTAAACACCAAATGAACAATTCAATGAACAATTCAATGAACGAATCAACCAGCCAGCCACGAAGTCAACTAACTAAACACCGAATGAACAATTCAACCAACGAACGAATCAACCAGCCAGCCAGGCGGTCAATTAACTAAATAACGAATGAACCATTCAATGAACGAACCAACTAGCCAGGCAGGCAGTCAACTAACTAAACAACGATTGAGCCTGAAAATGACTTGAAAAAAATGACCTGGGCTCTGAGGTTTACCCAGACTGAAATGAATATCAGAAAATATATATGGAAGTAAAGGCGGCCTGTGGGACACTACCCATATCACCCACTAATGGGTCTATACAAATGTGAATCTAGCACCATATATTCATGCCATATAGGCGTGTTAAAGATTAACTGTTTAAAGCTCAAGCTCCCATGCCACGGTGGCAGTATGGGGATATAATGACCACATAACCCTTAAAAAGTCATGTGTTCAGCGTCCCATCGCCCGTATTATCTCCAAGAGATGTATATTGTGCCTATATTACATGTATATGTTGCTGTTATTATTGCTGTCTTCCACTTTTTTCGTTAGGCGTCGTGGGGAAGGGTTATTGAAGTTCCAGCGCCTTTGACTAGCACCTTACCTCCGATTTCCTCCATGAAATATAAGCAGTATTTTAGGATCAAGTAAATTCTCTATCGTTTCGCTAGTCCTGTCGTAGGTTCCTTACCTATTTAACCCTTTTATATTTGCTATTACTACAATGTCACACGAACCACTGCACGCCGCACATCTAGACGGAAAGCTTAGTTTGAATATCTTAAGGCCTAACTTTAAAGTCTTAAAGTCGAGAGGGTCTACTGCATTGCACCGGGTTTTATCCCATATGGCTCGGTCTCTTCAGCGGGGTGGCCTGCCGAAAGCGTCGTACAAAGCACGAACTCAGTAGCTCCAGCGACGATCCACAGGAGTCTCCGAGAAAACATGCACTCGTGAACTGAAAGGCGAAGCCCGGAATCGAACCCACAACCTTCGGAGCGCGAGGCAGACGGCTTAACCACTTCGCCACAGAGACTCAAAATTAAAATTGGCAGCCGTTGGATTTGAACCCTTGCCTCCGAAGAGACTGGTGCCTTAAACTAGTGCCTTAGACCTCTCGGCCACGATACCTTGAGGACTTGCTTGCAACACCCTCCATCCAGCCCAATCTCAGATGTATCCTACCCTTTCATAATCGCATGCCTTGCAGACAGGCGTGGACAATCAAACTTCTCAGAATCTTGCGATCTCCATATATCATTTTATGTGTTGAAACCGCTCCAGGCCTTTACAAAAAGACCGTCATGAGTTTTCTTACGTCTTTTCCCACCAATCTGTCCAGTTGTCATATGTTCCAGTTTTTCTCTTCTCATAATGTGACGAAAATCAAGATGTGATATTTTAAATGAGTTGTCTTTGTGTCTTCCCGCATCTTCCAAAACATCTAGGTTACTCATTTTGGCTGTCTTAGAAATTTTAAACATCTGTATGTCAAGAATGCCACATCTATGACATCTGTGGGAATTTATTCGCTTGTTCACTAATTATCTATGATTGACAGACATGTATTAGGACTGGATCTTCGCAACATGGAACAGTTATTTTTATAACCTCAATTGACAGTAATTTATTCCATATGCTGTTCCTCATTAATGAATCTCATCTTTTCTGTTTTTATCTCTGTGATGCATCCTCTGCCGGTCTCCCTGGCTCAGGGTTAGCGACTTTCTCCGTAATCCCGTATACTCTCGTGAGTAACGTGACGTGCGCGAGAATCGGTGGTGGTTCTAGCTGCGTCGGTAACTTACGGAGTATGTGAGCCGGTAGCTCAGAAAGCAATGGCAAACTACTGAGCGTAATCTTGCCAAGAAATCAACAACCAGCTGAAAGATGCTGATGTTGACAGCGATGTCCTGTAAATGATAAGCGAAAAAAAGATGTGATATTATTCATGTGTGTAGATATTTGAGGCAGTCATACTGGAGTAGTGGCTCGATGCTCACCTACCATGTGATATTATTCATGTGTGTAGATATTTGAGGCAGTCATACTAGAGTAGTGGCTCGATGCTCACCTACCATGTGATATTATTCATGTGTGTAATTATTAGAGGCAGACGTGCTAGTGTCGTGGCCCATTGCTCACCTTCTCATCATCATCCAGTGTCTTTTCGGCTGGCGTGGGCGATCATGCTTCTCCAAATATTGCGATCTATCGACTCTGTTTTACATCCATGTTTTTCTTGGGAAAATACAGCGGTGGTTTCCCCTTGCTTTCCGTCGGTTTGTGCATGATTGACTACACTAGTCTTTGTCTAAAAGACAGATTCTGCAAGGCAGCCTGGGGGAAGCCTCAATGCTCTCCTACCCACCAGGTTGTCATGATTTCAATCCACAAATAGGGAGAATTCGAATTGAAGACAAGACCTGGGCTCTCTGGTCGACACAGACACAGAAAAGTGCATTAGAAAATATCTTGGGACGTAAAGACGGCCGGTGTGATACTTACTGACCATCCGCCCAGTGTCGATTTGTATACAAAACCATGGATCTCGTGCGCCCTCTGCAGCTTTCCAGTCTTCCGATAGTTTCATAGTTTTCCTAATTTCTTCTTCAGAGTGTTATTCAATGTTGATTTCAAGCTTTGCTTCTGCCGGCGGGATTTCAGTAGTGGCGTTAGAGAAACTGGTATATACAGAAGGTCCTTTAAGTATTCAACCCATCTGTTCATTTGATCTTTAGTGTTGGTGAGGCCTTTTCCTATTTTTTGATAAGTCCACTTGATTTAGTATATTTTCCTACCAATGTCCTTATGGTGCTGCAAGGTCCCCAAGGTTTCCATTCGCTGCGGCATCCTCTGCTTCTCTTGATAGGGTATCTAATTATTGCCTTGCATCTACCCTTATGTGAGCCTCAACTTCTTTGTTAACTTCTGTGTATATTTCTTGGGCTTTGACTTTAGTAGCTATGGTTTAGCTATTAATTAAGTCTGCATTTTTTCCCCCTTCCATTTACTTGTGGATACCGGCATTATCCAAGCGTTATGTTTTTGTTTCCTTCTTCCGTGGACTTTATAGATGAGTCGCTCCAAATGCTTTTAACCTGTTGCCAAACCCTGTCTGATCCCTCCTCGTCTGCCAAGTGTTGCAAGACTGGTTCGATATTTGATACTTTGTCCATAAACTGTTCCTTAGTTTCTTGGTTTCTGAAATATCCTATATTATATCGAATTCTCTGTTTATAAGAGATCTGCAGAGGAGGATAGAGCACGCATGGGCATGTCAGGAGTGCTGTGATATGGTACTCAACTCAACTCTGCCGTATCAAAATGTATATGTGGCTTGTGTGCGTATTTCACGACATTACATCAGCGAAAATCATGAGACTATATAAGAGAACACAATGAAGTTCTATAAGCAATCATCATGAGGCTATATCAACGTATGTCATGATACTATATCAGGGAACATCATGAAGCTCTATAAGCATATATCATAAGGCTATATCAGCTAACATCATGAAGCTATATAAACAAACACCGTGAGGCTATATCAAGGAGTATCATGAGACTATATTAGCGGCCATCATGAGGATACATCAGCAAACATCACGAGACACTATCAGCTTACATCTTAAAGCTATTGCAGATAACATTATCGGATTATATCAGATAACATCGCTGGGCTATATTAGCGAACATCACGAGCGCTATCAGCTTACTTCTTAAGGCTACATCAGATAACATCATCGAGTTATATCAGCGAACATTACGATGCTATATTAGCGAACATTACGCGACTATATCAGCGAAAATCATAAGGCTATATCGATGTACATCTCGAGCCTATATTATCAAATCACACTTTATATTGCGAATTAACCCGCCCCTTTTTCATTAACCAAAGCGTCTGTGTGTCATCTTGGACGTTTCGCATGGCCAACAATCCCTGCTCTTATCGCTATGTACCAGCATGTGTCAGATGGTGTGGCCGCTCCCTAGTACAAGAATGCGTCTGTCTGTTACAGGTCTACAAGTACAGCACGAAGCTGTATCAGGGAACATAATGAGGCTGTATTAGCATACATCATGAGTCTACATCAGTTAACATCATCGGGATACATCAGCGAACATCATAAGACTATATCGATGTACATCTCGAACCTATAATCCCGTATCAAATCACACTTTATATTGCGGATTAACCCGCCCCTCTTTCATTAAAGTCATCATTAAGGGATTCAAATTTTTCACTCTTTCTCGAAAACAATAATTCAGTCTTGAATATTAAAAGAGAGATAGGGGAGACAGTAATGGGGCGTGGAAACAGCAATATTTTAACGGTAAGATTTTGAGGTTTCTTCTTCTTCTTCTTCTTCTTCTTCTTCTTCTTCTTCTTCTTCTTCTTCTTCTTCTTCTTCTTCTTCTTCTTCTTCTTCTTCTTCTTTATTCTTCTTCTTCTCACTTAATCAATCAGGTGCGTCTCCACAATGTAGGTTGGCACTAATGGATCTCCAACACACACACACACACTCTCTCTCTCTCTCTCACTCTCTCTCTCTCTCTTTCTCTCTCTCGCCCTGACTGTACATTATGTCATATTGATGTTCGTCCATCTTTTGATATTTTCCCAATTGTATTGTTGTCTACCTCTTGCTCGCTTGCATTTAGCCTTGCCCCCCAGTGTAGTTTTTAAAGAGTAATATGTCTTTTAACATGGCCAAAATATTTCACTTGCCTCTTTTTAATTTCTTTCATCAACTCTATTTTCATTCTCAGGATGTCTAGAACCCCTGTATTTGATTGAAATAAGACACATTCTTCTGTATATCAAGATCTACAGGGCCTCTGTTTGAGTACAGTAGCGTTCTACAGTTGCGTTGGACATATACGTAACATTTGACAATTCTCATTTTTAACGCGTTGTTAATCTCTCTGAATGTTAATACAGATTACATGCTGCTGAAAGCACGTTTGACCATTCCTATTCTCTTTTTGATTTCTATTTCACTTCTGCCATCATCTGTTATTACATGTCCAAGATATAAGAAATGTGTTACTTGTTCTGATATCTCCCCGTTTACTGTGATGTGCATTGATGACCTTTCCTTTCCTCTGCTAATTATAATATTTTTATTTTTTTGTATTTTTATGTTAGTATATAAGCCACAGGTTTACTTGTTCCACTAGGTTTTGTAACTCTTGTTGGCTTTCTGCTAGTAACACGGTATCGTCTGACCTAAGATTATGATTCTTCCATTGATGTTAAGTCCCACAGTTCGACTTCTTCTGCTTCTACTTGTTCTGCGTTCCCATATAGAGGGGAGTGCATCACACCAAGTAAAGCAGCTCACAGGTCTTGTGTGAGTCCATTTCGGCATGTCTTTGTGTCATGTTTACTTCATGTACAGAGGTTCCATCCAAGGTAGCGTACTCTGTCTATCCTTGGGTAGGCTTTTTAACGATTGTGACAGGAGAGAAATAGGTCAGAACGCCAGAACATAATTTCAACCCTGTGCAGGGTTACAATCACAAGGCACAGGTAGTGTAGGAATTGGTCAGCAGGCAGCTCTGAATAGGGGAGAGTGCAACATTTGATACACGGCACTTTAGATCCAGGTGATGTCAGCTAACTAAACACCAAATGAACAATTCAATGAACAATTCAATGAACGAATCAACCAGCCAGCCACGAAGTCAACTAACTAAACACCGAATGAACAATTCAACCAACGAACGAATCAACCAGCCAGCCAGGCGGTCAATTAACTAAATAACGAATGAACCATTCAATGAACGAACCAACTAGCCAGGCAGGCAGTCAACTAACTAAACAACGATTGAGCCTGAAAATGACTTGAAAAAAATGACCTGGGCTCTGAGGTTTACCCAGACTGAAATGAATATCAGAAAATATATATGGAAGTAAAGGCGGCCTGTGGGACACTACCCATATCACCCACTAATGGGTCTATACAAATGTGAATCTAGCACCATATATTCATGCCATATAGGCGTGTTAAAGATTAACTGTTTAAAGCTCAAGCTCCCATGCCACGGTGGCAGTATGGGGATATAATGACCACATAACCCTTAAAAAGTCATGTGTTCAGCGTTCCATCGCCCGTATTATCTCCAAGAGATGTATATTGTGCCTATATTACATGTATATGTTGCTGTTATTATTGCTGTCTTCCACTTTTTTCGTTAGGCGTCGTGGGGAAGGGTTATTGAAGTTCCAGCGCCTTTGACTAGCACCTTACCTCCGATTTCCTCCATGAAATATAAGCAGTATTTTAGGATCAAGTAAATTCTCTATCGTTTCGCTAGTCCTGTCGTAGGTTCCTTACCTATTTAACCCTTTTATATTTGCTATTACTACAATGTCACACGAACCACTGCACGCCGCACATCTAGACGGAAAGCTTAGTTTGAATATCTTAAGGCCTAACTTTAAAGTCTTAAAGTCGAGAGGGTCTACTGCATTGCACCGGGTTTTATCCCATATGGCTCGGTCTCTTCAGCGGGGTGGCCTGCCGAAAGCGTCGTACAAAGCACGAACTCAGTAGCTCCAGCGACGATCCACAGGAGTCTCCGAGAAAACATGCACTCGTGAACTGAAAGGCGAAGCCCGGAATCGAACCCACAACCTTCGGAGCGCGAGGCAGACGGCTTAACCACTTCGCCACAGAGACTCAAAATTAAAATTGGCAGCCGTTGGATTTGAACCCTTGCCTCCGAAGAGACTGGTGCCTTAAACTAGTGCCTTAGACCTCTCGGCCACGATACCTTGAGGACTTGCTTGCAACACCCTCCATCCAGCCCAATCTCAGATGTATCCTACCCTTTCATAATCGCATGCCTTGCAGACAGGCGTGGACAATCAAACTTCTCAGAATCTTGCGATCTCCATATATCATTTTATGTGTTGAAACCGCTCCAGGCCTTTACAAAAAGACCGTCATGAGTTTTCTTACGTCTTTTCCCACCAATCTGTCCAGTTGTCATATGTTCCAGTTTTTCTCTTCTCATAATGTGACGAAAATCAAGATGTGATATTTTAAATGAGTTGTCTTTGTGTCTTCCCGCATCTTCCAAAACATCTAGGTTACTCATTTTGGCTGTCTTAGAAATTTTAAACATCTGTATGTCAAGAATGCCACATCTATGACATCTGTGGGAATTTATTCGCTTGTTCACTAATTATCTATGATTGACAGACATGTATTAGGACTGGATCTTCGCAACATGGAACAGTTATTTTTATAACCTCAATTGACAGTAATTTATTCCATATGCTGTTCCTCATTAATGAATCTCATCTTTTCTGTTTTTATCTCTGTGATGCATCCTCTGCCGGTCTCCCTGGCTCAGGGTTAGCGACTTTCTCCGTAATCCCGTATACTCTCGTGAGTAACGTGACGTGCGCGAGAATCGGTGGTGGTTCTAGCTGCGTCGGTAACTTACGGAGTATGTGAGCCGGTAGCTCAGAAAGCAATGGCAAACTACTGAGCGTAATCTTGCCAAGAAATCAACAACCAGCTGAAAGATGCTGATGTTGACAGCGATGTCCTGTAAATGATAAGCGAAAAAAAGATGTGATATTATTCATGTGTGTAGATATTTGAGGCAGTCATACTGGAGTAGTGGCTCGATGCTCACCTACCATGTGATATTATTCATGTGTGTAGATATTTGAGGCAGTCATACTAGAGTAGTGGCTCGATGCTCACCTACCATGTGATATTATTCATGTGTGTAGATATTTGAGGCAGTCATACTAGAGTAGTGGCTCGATGCTCACCTACCATGTGATATTATTCATGTGTGTAATTATTAGAGGCAGACGTGCTAGTGTCGTGGCCCATTGCTCACCTTCTCATCATCATCCAGTGTCTTTTCGGCTGGCGTGGGCGATCATGCTTCTCCAAATATTGCGATCTATCGACTCTGTTTTACATCCATGTTTTTCTTGGGAAAATACAGCGGTGGTTTCCCCTTGCTTTCCGTCGGTTTGTGCATGATTGACTACACTAGTCTTTGTCTAAAAGACAGATTCTGCAAGGCAGCCTGGGGGAAGCCTCAATGCTCTCCTACCCACCAGGTTGTCATGATTTCAATCCACAAATAGGGAGAATTCGAATTGAAGACAAGACCTGGGCTCTCTGGTCGACACAGACACAGAAAAGTGCATTAGAAAATATCTTGGGACGTAAAGACGGCCGGTGTGATACTTACTGACCATCCGCCCAGTGTCGATTTGTATACAAAACCATGGATCTCGTGCGCCCTCTGCAGCTTTCCAGTCTTCCGATAGTTTCATAGTTTTCCTAATTTCTTCTTCAGAGTGTTATTCAATGTTGATTTCAAGCTTTGCTTCTGCCGGCGGGATTTCAGTAGTGGCGTTAGAGAAACTGGTATATACAGAAGGTCCTTTAAGTATTCAACCCATCTGTTCATTTGATCTTTAGTGTTGGTGAGGCCTTTTCCTATTTTTTGATAAGTCCACTTGATTTAGTATATTTTCCTACCAATGTCCTTATGGTGCTGCAAGGTCCCCAAGGTTTCCATTCGCTGCGGCATCCTCTGCTTCTCTTGATAGGGTATCTAATTATTGCCTTGCATCTACCCTTATGTGAGCCTCAACTTCTTTGTTAACTTCTGTGTATATTTCTTGGGCTTTGACTTTAGTAGCTATGGTTTAGCTATTAATTAAGTCTGCATTTTTTCCCCCTTCCATTTACTTGTGGATACCGGCATTATCCAAGCGTTATGTTTTTGTTTCCTTCTTCCGTGGACTTTATAGATGAGTCGCTCCAAATGCTTTTAACCTGTTGCCAAACCCTGTCTGATCCCTCCTCGTCTGCCAAGTGTTGCAAGACTGGTTCGATATTTGATACTTTGTCCATAAACTGTTCCTTAGTTTCTTGGTTTCTGAAATATCCTATATTATATCGAATTCTCTGTTTATAAGAGATCTGCAGAGGAGGATAGAGCACGCATGGGCATGTCAGGAGTGCTGTGATATGGTACTCAACTCAACTCTGCCGTATCAAAATGTATATGTGGCTTGTGTGCGTATTTCACGACATTACATCAGCGAAAATCATGAGACTATATAAGAGAACACAATGAAGTTCTATAAGCAATCATCATGAGGCTATATCAACGTATGTCATGATACTATATCAGGGAACATCATGAAGCTCTATAAGCATATATCATAAGGCTATATCAGCTAACATCATGAAGCTATATAAACAAACACCGTGAGGCTATATCAAGGAGTATCATGAGACTATATTAGCGGCCATCATGAGGATACATCAGCAAACATCACGAGACACTATCAGCTTACATCTTAAAGCTATTGCAGATAACATTATCGGATTATATCAGATAACATCGCTGGGCTATATTAGCGAACATCACGAGCGCTATCAGCTTACTTCTTAAGGCTACATCAGATAACATCATCGAGTTATATCAGCGAACATTACGATGCTATATTAGCGAACATTACGCGACTATATCAGCGAAAATCATAAGGCTATATCGATGTACATCTCGAGCCTATATTATCAAATCACACTTTATATTGCGAATTAACCCGCCCCTTTTTCATTAACCAAAGCGTCTGTGTGTCATCTTGGACGTTTCGCATGGCCAACAATCCCTGCTCTTATCGCTATGTACCAGCATGTGTCAGATGGTGTGGCCGCTCCCTAGTACAAGAATGCGTCTGTCTGTTACAGGTCTACAAGTACAGCACGAAGCTGTATCAGGGAACATAATGAGGCTGTATTAGCATACATCATGAGTCTACATCAGTTAACATCATCGAGCTACATCAGCGAACATCATAAGACTATATCGATGTACATCTCGAACCTATAATCCCGTATCAAATCACACTTTATATTGCGGATTAACCCGCCCCTCTTTCATTAAAGTCATCATTAAGGGATTCAAATTTTTCACTCTTTCTCGAAAACAATAATTCAGTCTTGAATATTAAAAGAGAGATAGGGGAGACAGTAATGGGGCGTGGAAACAGCAATATTTTAACGGTAAGATTTTGAGGTTTCTTCTTCTTCTTCTTCTTCTTCTTCTTCTTCTTCTTCTTCTTCTTCTTCTTCTTCTTCTTCTTCTTCTTCTTCTTCTTCTTCTTCTTCTTCTTTATTCTTCTTCTTCTCACTTAATCAATCAGGTGCGTCTCCACAATGTAGGTTGGCACTAATGGATCTCCAACACACACACACACACTCTCTCTCTCTCTCTCACTCTCTCTCTCTCTCTTTCTCTCTCTCGCCCTGACTGTACATTATGTCATATTGATGTTCGTCCATCTTTTGATATTTTCCCAATTGTATTGTTGTCTACCTCTTGCTCGCTTGCATTTAGCCTTGCCCCCCAGTGTAGTTTTTAAAGAGTAATATGTCTTTTAACATGGCCAAAATATTTCACTTGCCTCTTTTTAATTTCTTTCATCAACTCTATTTTCATTCTCAGGATGTCTAGAACCCCTGTATTTGATTGAAATAAGACACATTCTTCTGTATATCAAGATCTACAGGGCCTCTGTTTGAGTACAGTAGCGTTCTACAGTTGCGTTGGACATATACGTAACATTTGACAATTCTCATTTTTAACGCGTTGTTAATCTCTCTGAATGTTAATACAGATTACATGCTGCTGAAAGCACGTTTGACCATTCCTATTCTCTTTTTGATTTCTATTTCACTTCTGCCATCATCTGTTATTACATGTCCAAGATATAAGAAATGTGTTACTTGTTCTGATATCTCCCCGTTTACTGTGATGTGCATTGATGACCTTTCCTTTCCTCTGCTAATTATAATATTTTTATTTTTTTGTATTTTTATGTTAGTATATAAGCCACAGGTTTACTTGTTCCACTAGGTTTTGTAACTCTTGTTGGCTTTCTGCTAGTAACACGGTATCGTCTGACCTAAGATTATGATTCTTCCATTGATGTTAAGTCCCACAGTTCGACTTCTTCTGCTTCTACTTGTTCTGCGTTCCCATATAGAGGGGAGTGCATCACACCAAGTAAAGCAGCTCACAGGTCTTGTGTGAGTCCATTTCGGCATGTCTTTGTGTCATGTTTACTTCATGTACAGAGGTTCCATCCAAGGTAGCGTACTCTGTCTATCCTTGGGTAGGCTTTTTAACGATTGTGACAGGAGAGAAATAGGTCAGAACGCCAGAACATAATTTCAACCCTGTGCAGGGTTACAATCACAAGGCACAGGTAGTGTAGGAATTGGTCAGCAGGCAGCTCTGAATAGGGGAGAGTGCAACATTTGATACACGGCACTTTAGATCCAGGTGATGTCAGCTAACTAAACACCAAATGAACAATTCAATGAACAATTCAATGAACGAATCAACCAGCCAGCCACGAAGTCAACTAACTAAACACCGAATGAACAATTCAACCAACGAACGAATCAACCAGCCAGCCAGGCGGTCAATTAACTAAATAACGAATGAACCATTCAATGAACGAACCAACTAGCCAGGCAGGCAGTCAACTAACTAAACAACGATTGAGCCTGAAAATGACTTGAAAAAAATGACCTGGGCTCTGAGGTTTACCCAGACTGAAATGAATATCAGAAAATATATATGGAAGTAAAGGCGGCCTGTGGGACACTACCCATATCACCCACTAATGGGTCTATACAAATGTGAATCTAGCACCATATATTCATGCCATATAGGCGTGTTAAAGATTAACTGTTTAAAGCTCAAGCTCCCATGCCACGGTGGCAGTATGGGGATATAATGACCACATAACCCTTAAAAAGTCATGTGTTCAGCGTCCCATCGCCCGTATTATCTCCAAGAGATGTATATTGTGCCTATATTACATGTATATGTTGCTGTTATTATTGCTGTCTTCCACTTTTTTCGTTAGGCGTCGTGGGGAAGGGTTATTGAAGTTCCAGCGCCTTTGACTAGCACCTTACCTCCGATTTCCTCCATGAAATATAAGCAGTATTTTAGGATCAAGTAAATTCTCTATCGTTTCGCTAGTCCTGTCGTAGGTTCCTTACCTATTTAACCCTTTTATATTTGCTATTACTACAATGTCACACGAACCACTGCACGCCGCACATCTAGACGGAAAGCTTAGTTTGAATATCTTAAGGCCTAACTTTAAAGTCTTAAAGTCGAGAGGGTCTACTGCATTGCACCGGGTTTTATCCCATATGGCTCGGTCTCTTCAGCGGGGTGGCCTGCCGAAAGCGTCGTACAAAGCACGAACTCAGTAGCTCCAGCGACGATCCACAGGAGTCTCCGAGAAAACATGCACTCGTGAACTGAAAGGCGAAGCCCGGAATCGAACCCACAACCTTCGGAGCGCGAGGCAGACGGCTTAACCACTTCGCCACAGAGACTCAAAATTAAAATTGGCAGCCGTTGGATTTGAACCCTTGCCTCCGAAGAGACTGGTGCCTTAAACTAGTGCCTTAGACCTCTCGGCCACGATACCTTGAGGACTTGCTTGCAACACCCTCCATCCAGCCCAATCTCAGATGTATCCTACCCTTTCATAATCGCATGCCTTGCAGACAGGCGTGGACAATCAAACTTCTCAGAATCTTGCGATCTCCATATATCATTTTATGTGTTGAAACCGCTCCAGGCCTTTACAAAAAGACCGTCATGAGTTTTCTTACGTCTTTTCCCACCAATCTGTCCAGTTGTCATATGTTCCAGTTTTTCTCTTCTCATAATGTGACGAAAATCAAGATGTGATATTTTAAATGAGTTGTCTTTGTGTCTTCCCGCATCTTCCAAAACATCTAGGTTACTCATTTTGGCTGTCTTAGAAATTTTAAACATCTGTATGTCAAGAATGCCACATCTATGACATCTGTGGGAATTTATTCGCTTGTTCACTAATTATCTATGATTGACAGACATGTATTAGGACTGGATCTTCGCAACATGGAACAGTTATTTTTATAACCTCAATTGACAGTAATTTATTCCATATGCTGTTCCTCATTAATGAATCTCATCTTTTCTGTTTTTATCTCTGTGATGCATCCTCTGCCGGTCTCCCTGGCTCAGGGTTAGCGACTTTCTCCGTAATCCCGTATACTCTCGTGAGTAACGTGACGTGCGCGAGAATCGGTGGTGGTTCTAGCTGCGTCGGTAACTTACGGAGTATGTGAGCCGGTAGCTCAGAAAGCAATGGCAAACTACTGAGCGTAATCTTGCCAAGAAATCAACAACCAGCTGAAAGATGCTGATGTTGACAGCGATGTCCTGTAAATGATAAGCGAAAAAAAGATGTGATATTATTCATGTGTGTAGATATTTGAGGCAGTCATACTGGAGTAGTGGCTCGATGCTCACCTACCATGTGATATTATTCATGTGTGTAGATATTTGAGGCAGTCATACTAGAGTAGTGGCTCGATGCTCACCTACCATGTGATATTATTCATGTGTGTAGATATTTGAGGCAGTCATACTAGAGTAGTGGCTCGATGCTCACCTACCATGTGATATTATTCATGTGTGTAATTATTAGAGGCAGACGTGCTAGTGTCGTGGCCCATTGCTCACCTTCTCATCATCATCCAGTGTCTTTTCGGCTGGCGTGGGCGATCATGCTTCTCCAAATATTGCGATCTATCGACTCTGTTTTACATCCATGTTTTTCTTGGGAAAATACAGCGGTGGTTTCCCCTTGCTTTCCGTCGGTTTGTGCATGATTGACTACACTAGTCTTTGTCTAAAAGACAGATTCTGCAAGGCAGCCTGGGGGAAGCCTCAATGCTCTCCTACCCACCAGGTTGTCATGATTTCAATCCACAAATAGGGAGAATTCGAATTGAAGACAAGACCTGGGCTCTCTGGTCGACACAGACACAGAAAAGTGCATTAGAAAATATCTTGGGACGTAAAGACGGCCGGTGTGATACTTACTGACCATCCGCCCAGTGTCGATTTGTATACAAAACCATGGATCTCGTGCGCCCTCTGCAGCTTTCCAGTCTTCCGATAGTTTCATAGTTTTCCTAATTTCTTCTTCAGAGTGTTATTCAATGTTGATTTCAAGCTTTGCTTCTGCCGGCGGGATTTCAGTAGTGGCGTTAGAGAAACTGGTATATACAGAAGGTCCTTTAAGTATTCAACCCATCTGTTCATTTGATCTTTAGTGTTGGTGAGGCCTTTTCCTATTTTTTGATAAGTCCACTTGATTTAGTATATTTTCCTACCAATGTCCTTATGGTGCTGCAAGGTCCCCAAGGTTTCCATTCGCTGCGGCATCCTCTGCTTCTCTTGATAGGGTATCTAATTATTGCCTTGCATCTACCCTTATGTGAGCCTCAACTTCTTTGTTAACTTCTGTGTATATTTCTTGGGCTTTGACTTTAGTAGCTATGGTTTAGCTATTAATTAAGTCTGCATTTTTTCCCCCTTCCATTTACTTGTGGATACCGGCATTATCCAAGCGTTATGTTTTTGTTTCCTTCTTCCGTGGACTTTATAGATGAGTCGCTCCAAATGCTTTTAACCTGTTGCCAAACCCTGTCTGATCCCTCCTCGTCTGCCAAGTGTTGCAAGACTGGTTCGATATTTGATACTTTGTCCATAAACTGTTCCTTAGTTTCTTGGTTTCTGAAATATCCTATATTATATCGAATTCTCTGTTTATAAGAGATCTGCAGAGGAGGATAGAGCACGCATGGGCATGTCAGGAGTGCTGTGATATGGTACTCAACTCAACTCTGCCGTATCAAAATGTATATGTGGCTTGTGTGCGTATTTCACGACATTACATCAGCGAAAATCATGAGACTATATAAGAGAACACAATGAAGTTCTATAAGCAATCATCATGAGGCTATATCAACGTATGTCATGATACTATATCAGGGAACATCATGAAGCTCTATAAGCATATATCATAAGGCTATATCAGCTAACATCATGAAGCTATATAAACAAACACCGTGAGGCTATATCAAGGAGTATCATGAGACTATATTAGCGGCCATCATGAGGATACATCAGCAAACATCACGAGACACTATCAGCTTACATCTTAAAGCTATTGCAGATAACATTATCGGATTATATCAGATAACATCGCTGGGCTATATTAGCGAACATCACGAGCGCTATCAGCTTACTTCTTAAGGCTACATCAGATAACATCATCGAGTTATATCAGCGAACATTACGATGCTATATTAGCGAACATTACGCGACTATATCAGCGAAAATCATAAGGCTATATCGATGTACATCTCGAGCCTATATTATCAAATCACACTTTATATTGCGAATTAACCCGCCCCTTTTTCATTAACCAAAGCGTCTGTGTGTCATCTTGGACGTTTCGCATGGCCAACAATCCCTGCTCTTATCGCTATGTACCAGCATGTGTCAGATGGTGTGGCCGCTCCCTAGTACAAGAATGCGTCTGTCTGTTACAGGTCTACAAGTACAGCACGAAGCTGTATCAGGGAACATAATGAGGCTGTATTAGCATACATCATGAGTCTACATCAGTTAACATCATCGAGCTACATCAGCGAACATCATAAGACTATATCGATGTACATCTCGAACCTATAATCCCGTATCAAATCGCACTTTATATTGCGGATTAACCCGCCCCTTTTTCATTAACCATAGCGTCTATGTGCCATCCTGGTCATTTCTCATGGCCGCAAATCCCCCCTCACCTTACCGCTATGTACCAGCATGTGTCAAATGGTGTGGCCGCTCCCTGGTACAAACATGCATTCTGTTTGTCACAGGTCAACAAGTCTTCAAGAGAGGCGCAAGGAGCTCCAGAATAGATTGCCCAGGGAGGAAAGGAGGTCTTCCCGTGGCATGGAACCATGCCTTCATCACTACAAGAGAGTTCAGAGTTATCCGCGTCGGTAGATTGTGTATTGTTTATGTCACGAGCCGAAGACAAAAGCTTGGCTATATCTTTTCTGGGGGGTTTCATTTTTTTGTTGGCGTCTTCTTCTATTGATCTACAATCATGTTTCGTGTGATCAATAGCCCGGATGGCATGATCCTTTAATTTGCTTTCTTTTCGAAGGCAATGTTCTCTGGGTTCAATTTGTCTCTTCTCCTCGCATACACGTAGACACTTGTAGCTTATTACAGTGTCTGTCTGTCTGGTATGTCTGCCAGTCCGTCCGTCTCTTCGTACGTCTGTCTATCTGTGTGTCTATCTGTTTATCAACTTATCAATCTATCCATCCATCCAACAATCATTCCATCAATCCATCCATCCATCCATCCATCTATCCATCCATCCATCCATCTATCGATCGATCGATCGATCTATCTATCTGTCTGTCTGTCTGTCTGTCTGTCTGTCTGTCTGTCTGTCTGTCTGTCTGTCTGTCTGTCTGTCTGTCTGTCTGTCTGTCTGTCTCTCTGGTTGTCTGTCTGTCTGTCTGTCTGCCTGCCTGTCTGTCTGTCTGTCTATCATGCTGTTGTTATTGTTAATATTATTGATGTTCATGTTGTTGTACTGGCTGTTATTGTAGTTAAGTTTCTTGATGTTCCTATTGCTGTTATTATAGTTAAGTTTCTTGATGTTCTTATTGTAGTTATTTTATGTCTCATCTCATCTCATCATGTTCCTCGTGTAGCTTACGGTGTCGAGGTGAAGTGTAAACAGCGAGAGAGTGCCAGCTTCATGTATCGATATTCCTATGGACTCTGTTATTCCCTGCGTACATCGTTTACGTGGTCGGATTTTTCCTCTGCTTCCCACTGGTCTGTACTTCATTGCTTGTTATGGTATACTGTTAGTTGGTAACCTACTTGCATCGCCAAACCATTTGACTTGCTGCCTTCTAATAAATCTAGTGCAGCTACTTTAGTCCTGATTTCTTCATTTCTGATCTTATCCCTTCTTGATACACTGAGTATTCTTCTCAGGTATCCCATTTCTGTTGTTGTGATTTTTCTTTTCTCTTTTTCTGTCATTGTTCAGGTTTGGCATTGGTAACATAAAGTTGGTAGGAAGATTGTGTTGTAAAGTGCTTTCTTAGTAGTTGTTGATACATGTTTGTTCTTTAGTATTGGTGTCATTTGTCTAATGAGTTGGTTTGCCTTATTGTATCTATTTTCGATCTCGTCTTCTGATTTGCCATTTGACGATATTATACTTCCTAGGTACTTGAAACGTTTCACTTGTTTTAAGGGATGTTCAGTTAGGTGAATTATTGTTGACTTTTTCTTCTTATTTTGGGTATTCTTGTTATTGTCATTGGCATTGTTGTCGTTGGTATTATTCTTAATGCCTTTTTCTTTTTTTTTTTTTTTTTTTTCTTGGTATCATATTTCTTGTTTTTATTGTTGTTATTATTCTTATTCTTTGCAAAGTTGTTGTTGTTGTTGTTGTTGTTGTTGTTGTTGTTGTTGTTGTTGTTGTTGTTAACATTGCTGTTGTTTTTACTGTTCTTACTGTGACTATTGTTGTCATTGGTGTTGCTATTGTTGTTGTAGTTGGTTTATTTATTTTTTCCTTAATCATTTGTGATGTCATTTTGCTGCAGCTTCTTCTTCTTCTTCTTCTTCTTCTTCTTCTTCTTCTTCTTCTTCTTCTTCTTCTTCTTCTTCTTCTTCTTCTTCTTCTTCTTCTTCTTCTTCTTCTTCTTCTTCTTCTTCTTTTCCTCTTCCTCCCCGAATACCTCCTCTTCAATTTCTTCTTCTTCTTTAACCTCCTCCTCTTCATCTTCTTCTGTTCTTCGTTTTCTCTTTAACCTCTTCTCCCTACGTTTTCTTTTCCATGTTTACAGCTGCACAATATCTGTAAATGTTAGTTGAGTCAGTTCACACACGATATCACATTTAACTTCCTGGTGTTACTTCTTTAAAGAACCCCCCCTACCCCCCCCCCCCCCCGCCCCCGCCCAAAAAAAACAAAACAACGAACCCAATCTGCAGTAAAGTTTTGGAGCTTGTACGGTTTCAGTAACTAATCAGTAAACACCTCAGGGCCAAGTGTTATACAGGCCTCACATGATGTCTTGGCGGCGTTTTGTTACAATAGTGTTAAAGCTGTCACTGAATGTTTTCTACAGCAAAACACTTAGATATCCTCCTCCTCCTCCTCTTCCTTCTTCGTGTGTTTGACTAGGTGGTTGGGATGTGTGTGGGTGGGAGGATAGATGAGAGATGCATGTGTTGATGGGCGGGTGGGTGATGTGTGGGTGTGAGTGGTTGATGGATGAGTACGTGGGTGGGTGGATGTGTGTGAGAGATGAGTATATAGGTGAGGGATGTGTGTGTTTGTGGGAAGATGTGTGTGAGCGGCGGATGTGTGTGGTGAGGTATATGTGAGTGGTGGGGTGTGTGTGGGTGGGAGGTGTGTGTTTTTGCGTGTTCATGGGTGGAGAATATGTGTGGGCAAGTGGAGAGATGTGTTTGTGGGCGGGGATGTGTGTATAGGTGAGGAATGTGTAGCTGAGAGGTGGTGGATATTGGGTGAGTGAGTGGGTGTATGTTGACTGATGTGTGTGTGGGTGTGTGGGGAAAATTGTGAGGGTGTGGGATGTGTGTGTGAATAGGTGCGGGATGTGTGGGTTGGCGGGGGTATGTGTGTGTTGTTTTGTGATGTGTGTTTTGCTGGGTGGTTGCGGGTGTGTGGGTGGGTGTTGGAGAATATTTGGGTGGGTATGTGAGTGTCGATTATGGAATGGGTGGGGGATTAGTGTGTGGGTGGAGAAATGTGTGTGGGAGGGGGATCAGTGGGTGGGTGGCGGCATGTATGTTTGCCTGGGTATGTGTGAGTGCGTGGAGGTATGTGTGGGTGGGTGGGGGATGTATGGTGGGTGGGGGATGTGAGGGTTGCTTCTGGATGTGTGGGTGACTGCGGGATATGAGGGTGGAGGGGGGATGTGTCTCACAACATTGCAATATGCACTGTTTATGTTTACAACTTTCATTTGACAATGGGTTTTTTTCCCCACGTGAATGCATCATACGTAATATGCATTGTTTATGCTTACAAAATCCATTTGACAATGTTTTTTTCCCTATGTAAATGTAACATGCACATTCGATGAATGAAAGATGAGTTAATGAAAGGGTCGAATGTAAGACGGGCCTGCGTGCCCAATTTGTTACCCTTTTAAAATAAAGTTTGTTCGTTCGTTCGTTCGTTCTTCTCTTCCTCCTCCTCCTCCTTCTTCTTCTTTTCCTTCTTCTTCTTCTTCTTCTTCTTCTTCTTCTTCTTCTTCTTCTTCTTCTTCTTCTTCTTCTTCTTCTTCTTCTTCTTCTTATTTATTATTATTATGTCACTACAAAATATAGCATGTGCCCTCAACCACTGTCTCCAAGACACGTGTAGGGGAGGACGAGTGCCTTATGTGACAGTTTTCTACAGGGTGAGCTGTCCAGTTCCGTGTCAACCCTACTTAGTGGCATATAATTATCCCATCGCCTCTGTACTGCTCATTAGCCTAAACATGATTTTAAAATGCAAGATGATCGACTTTCTTGCACCGGGTTTTATCCCATGTGGCTCGATCTCTTTCCACACGAACCGGCGTCCCCAGACGCACGAACATTGTAGCTCCAGCAACGATACCCTGATGACTCCGAAAAATATAACTTGTGAACTGAACAACGTAATGACTTCGCCACGGAGACTTTATGATTGCCTTTAAAGACATAGTGCTAGACCCATATACCCAATATTCTTTAAGGTGCGTTAAAGTGTCCTGAACTTTCAACAGTGCGTCTAAGCTGATACATTATGAAGTGCAATCTGTAAAGTGCGTATAGCACTCTACAACAACATCATCATACTAACTCTATGCACTCTACAACAACATCGCCATACTAACTCTATGCTATAGCTAAGTTGGCAGCTCTTCTCAAACCTGGACAATGGCAGAAAAAGAGAACAGAAAAATCACAACAGGAATGAGATTCCTGAGAAGAATACTCAATGTATCAAGAAGAGAAACAATCAGAAATGAAGCAATCAGGACTATCTTGGGGTTATAGCAGTTTGGTATATTATATTAGAAGGCAGCAACCATGTAGCTAGGTTACCAACTAACAGTATACCACAACAAGCAATGTTTTACAGACTAAATAGAAGCAGAAGAAGAGACCGACCGCGTGAACGATGGACAGAGGGAATAGCAGATCAATAACAATTTCGATACATGAAGCCCATAAACGGGCACTCTCCCGCTGTTTATATTTCACCTCGATCCGCAAGGTACAAGAGGCACAAGATGATATTAGAGTTCCCGTTGTCTTATGGATGCCATATTGTGGAGCCATGTTTCCCATGGCTCATATTCAATGAGTCATTATTGTTCAATGTAAGAAAGAGAGAGAGAGAGCTGCTATATATAGTCTGTTTTGCTATATGGCAGTGAATCTTGGAATGTAAATGAACAAATTAGGAAGAACTTGGAAGCAACAGACATGTGGTTCCTAAGAAGAATGTTGCGAATTCCTTGGACCGCCAGAGTAACTAACGACTATTGCCTAAAAGTCACACAACGAGCGTTTGAAACGTAAGATGGTGCATGATGGTGGAAATGAGCACGTGTTCACATGCACCCACTGTGAACGGACATTTACAGCGCAAATTGGCCTTATCAGTCACATTCGCTACCGCCATAGGTAAAAGTTATTATGCCTTTTTAAAGCACAAACTATCGTCTGTCAAGACGGCAAGGTGCCATTGAATGAATATATATATATATATATATATATATATATATATATATATATATATATATATATATATATATATATATATAAGAATAAGACAAACGGTTTTCTTTGGTTATGTGATGAGAAGAGAGGCATTGCAGAACATCCTGACAACTAGAAAGATCATGGGGAAGAGAGGCAGAGACCGACCAAGAGAAATAATGCTAGATAGACTAAGATGGCAGCATGGAGGAATATCAGCAGAAGAGTTGATCCAGAACACCAGAGACTATGATCTGTGGAGAGACATGGACACTTACGCCAGCTGGCAAGTCACTGGATGATACATTTCCTATTTTGCGTGGAAGCAGAGTTTACACGTGTCTTGTACTTAAACTCTTGAAGCCATTATGTAAAGTGCCATGAAAGAGTCGTTAACATTCTGATCAAATTTACATCCCCTCGCCTTACCGCGACTGAGTGCGCGTGAATGCCTGCGTGCGTGAGTGTACGCGCGTATATGTGTGTGTGGGTTCGTGTGCATGAGTGTACGCTTGTGTGTGTGTGCGCGCGTGTGCGTTAGGACTACAGACATAGACAGAAACAACAGGCGTGAAAGAAACAATGTATTCGGGCTCAAAATAAACTACAGAGACTAAACGAAGAAACAATTACAAACTAAACAAGCATTATAATCAGCATGTGCCATGCCGATACGCGTGTGCAATCATGTTTCGCCATGTCACGCGAACACCAGAGTCGTGGATCAGCTCAGGTTTCTTGTCTCTACCAACCATGTGACCAAACCAGCCAGGTATTTACTTCTCTGCCTTCCCCTTGTTTCTTTTTTTTTTTTTTTCATCACATTTTGCCAGTTGTCACCAAGTTCTCCAGTTTATTTATACTCATAACGCATTCAAAATCGTGTGACTGTTTTTGTCTAATTTATCTAATCAGTTTACGGTTTTTATTTGTTTCTTGTTCAGTGATGTTTCTTGTCTATCCTTGGTATTCTTTGCATTTTCATCCGAAACCCCCATGTCCATTGCCATTAGATGTTTTTCAGCCTGTCTGCTCATTGTCCACGCTCCACACCCATACAAAAGTATAGGTTCTATGTAGCACTTCAACACTCTTTTAATCGTTGTAGTTGACATCGTTTGATTGGACAGTATGTAGGTAAACAAATGTTGGCTACGAATAACTCATTCTAGTTGTGTGTTTTCTGTACTTCTTTGTCTTTGTTCTATCATTGATTTCCATAAAGATTGTGTTAGCTACACTATAGGAAGTGTCTGTAGGTTGTATTATAGTTTTTGTTTTATTTTTCTAATATGTAAGTCTATAAACATGTCTTTCTCGGTTATAGTTTGCTAAGTTTCTAGGATTTGCCATAGGTTTCGTCTGTGATTCAGTTTTGTCATAATTTTCGTCATTTATTCATTTCAGTCGGCGTGTTTGTACAATGCCTTTGATGTTGTCAATCCAATTTCTTCTCGGGCGTCCTCTTACTCTCGTAACAGATATTCATTGATGTTGGGCCAGTGCTGGTAGTTGATGGTGTTACAGTCTCACCAGATGCCAAACTATTTCAATATATTTGATACAAGATGTTGATCCCACTGTCTGTCTGTTAACATCAATTCTTATTCAGTCTCGGATAGTTAAGTTGGCAGCTCTCCTCAAGATACCTCACGAGTGTCGCTTTTGCGTAAATGTGATTTGTCCAAGTTGACATTGGTAGCAAAATGGTGTCGTGAATAGGTTATGTATTATTGGTCGTTTTGCAGACATAGGTATATTTGGATGTTTCCGTATGGGCTATAGTTGCTTTTTGACATCTGATTTCGATTTCCCTGTCTATTCTGCCGCTTTCTGTGATCATACTTCCAAGAAATTTGAATTCTTTAAATTTTTTCAGAAATGTGCTATTCATCAGCAGACTTAATTGACCAGGAGATGTGCTAACTTGCATTACGTCAATTTTGATTGTATGTAGATTCATGTTGCAGCTGCTGCATGCTGAACGCGGCTTATTCATATGAGATTCCAGCTCCAGTCGTCGCCATAAAACAGGCAATGATCGTCTTCAAACAGAAGCTCATTTATTGCAAGTGAATCTTTACAATGAGCTAGTAGTTAAAAAGTTATTTGCATATCCTGTACAGGACGTCGCAGTAAATTTTGGCTGTTTGTGATTTCTTAGCAATTTTAGGTTCAGTAGTTTGCCATTGCTTTCTGAACGAGCGGCACTCATAGCATGTATCAAAATCAGAGTAAGGCTGTCTGCTTCCAAATCCCCCGCAGCTGCCTTTCGATTGCGGTATGCGTGATTGCGAATCCCGTTCGCTAACCCTTCGTCACAGACGCTTCAAGCCTACTTGGTGCAACTTCAACTCCCATGCAACAACTCTGGCCTTGGACGTTTCTCAACCAGACACAACACGAAACCCCCATGCAATAAAACCCATATATATATATATATATATATATATATATATATATATATATATATATATATATATATATATATATATATATATATATATATATATATATATTAAATTCGCATATCCTTTTACATTACATCGCTGTCAACAGCAGCATCTTTCAGCTGTCTGTTGATTTCTTGGCAAGATTACGCTCAGTAGTTTGCCATTGCTTTCTGAGCGGCCGGCTCAGTTATCCCGCAAGTCACCAGCGGGGGACGAACCGCTCCCAGTTCTCGCCCGCTACGAGACTCTGCGTGATAAACGGGATTACGGAGAAAGTGGTGTAACCCCTCGGCCAGAGAGACCGGCATATTTATATGTATATATATATATATATATATATATATATATATATATATATATATATATATATATATATATGTGTGTGTGTGTGTGTGTGTGCGTGCGTGCGTGCGTGCGTGCGTGCGTGTGTGTGTCTGTGTGTATGGGTGTTATTGCATGGGGTTTCGTGCTGTGTCTGGCTGAAAAAGGTCCAAGGTCAGAGTTGTTGCATGGGAGTTGAAGTTGCACGAAGTAGGCTTGAAGCATTTTTATGTCTATGTCTGGTTCTAACAAGAGTACTTAGACTTTAACATGTTATCAAGAAAAACGTGCTAAAGTGAACTTTTGTGAGTAATGAGAAAACATGATGAAACTACTCTCGGATGGAAGGGTATTACGGAGCAGCAATTTGCAACAGAAATAGACTTTTCAGAGGGTGGGCGAGCTTGAACTCAAACTTACAGAGATTTTTACTTTGAGACAATAATTTTTAGAGAGAATATGAAGTTTAGCTATTCAGCTGGAAGTTCGCATCTAGTGTCAAAATAGAGGAAATCAGTTGAGAGGCGAGAAATTGTGAGTTGGGGAAGGCTGCTGAGAGTTAAGCAACGTAGCCTGGCGAAGTCAGTTCGAGCTTTTGTTTTTCATATGTGCCAATGTGCACATTGTTTCAATTGGAAATTGACTGTTGTATGCATTGGAGAATGTTGCTTAATAAAGTTGATATTTCTGGACAAGGTGTGTATCTTTAGTTTAGATTTTATAAAGGACTGATACAGTTGTTAAATTTTTTTATCAGTGTTACATACCTTTAGTTTGAAGATTAGATCACGTGATGGCCAATAATAATAAACCAGCATACGACATGGTCTAAACACATCTGATGGTAATAGTTTATGGTGTTGACAATAGTTATTATTACCACAGCTACTGGCACTGATGCTGTTACGCGTGTTCTTTTCCCCTAAATCTTGACAGATTTCATTACGTTCACTAGTTTATTTCTTCTTATAACGTGTCCAAAAGATGTTGACTGTCTACATCTAATTTAGGTTTCGTCATTTAATAGAGAAACAGAGAATGACACGCGTGGTGTATATTACACCCGTCACTTTTGGCATACGATAGGAAACAGCAACTTCTCTTTAAACTTCATGGCAAATTTTGTTTCATGGGTGGGTGGGTGGGTGTGTGGGTGGGTGAGTAGGGTATGGTAGGTGGATGGACGTATGCGTGGGTGGATGGCTGTATGGATAGGTGGGTGAATGGATGATTGGACCGTTTGACAGACAGCTGAACGAAAGACACACAGACGGATAAACAGACTGACAGATAGATCGATAGATGGATGGATAGATGGACGGACGGACAGACAGACAGACAGACAGACAGACAGACAGACAGACAGACAGACAGACAAATAAACAGATAGACGTACTGACCGACGGGCGCCCGAGTGGACAAATGGATGGATAGTTATATGGGTATGTGGGTGTCTGTGTGTACAGGGAGCCTAGAGAAATTAACACATGCTGCAATAATTATTGTAATTGAATATTTCTTGAAGGATATTTTGCAGGAAGAGATCTGTCCTCCCCAGCTCATTCTTCAATGAGTCGTGACCAAACTTGAATTATGCCTAACATTCCTAGCCCCTACAGAAGGAATTGCAGTCAGATCACCATAATCATAAATAGAATTAATTCTGCGGACGGGCGGAAAGCATGCAATTTCGCTTGTTGGATTATGGAACACCATTTAGGACGAGTTTTATGATCAATATTTGTCCTACATCGTAGGATTTCTGACCCTCTCGAAGCATCTTACGCCTAAAACATTTGGGAAGCGCTGTAGACTTTCTTTCTGTAGGGTTCTCTTGTAGATTTAGGTGGAAGGGGGGGGGGGCGGATAATAATAATAAAGAATCATAAAGGTAGCGGGATAACACGCTATACTGACGACAATAAGACAGAAGACGTTTTGTTAATGTACGCGGGGAAGTCAATGAGTAAGTCACAAATGGCTGTGGAAAAATAACTAAATATGATAACAATTTGAAACCAGTTTATGTTTATACATACATTGTCCCTTTATTTCTCAACATAATTTCCACCAACATTGATGCACATGTGCCATCGTTTTATCAGTCCTCCCAAACCGGCTGCATAGAACTGCGTGCTCTCTTTTCTAAATCAGGTTTTCACTTCACATTCAACATCGGCGTCATTCGCGAAATGTCTCCGCCAAGGTGGGTTTTCAGTAGACCAAAAAGGTGGAAATCGCCAGAAACTAAGTCGGGTCTATAAGTTGGATGTTCCAGAACTCCCCACATTAGTTGGTTAATTTTCTCCTGAGTTAATCGAGCCGTATGTGGTCTGGCATTGTCATTTTGAAGCAAAACTCCAATAGTCAGCAGTCCTGGACGTTTTCTTCGAATTGCACCATGAAGCAGCGATAGAACTTCACAGTACGATTCAGAATTCACATTGTCACCTTTCGTCTTGAAATTGGTTAAAAGCACTCCTTGACAATCCCAGAAGACTGTCAGCATAACCTTCCCTGCTGATGGCGTAACCTTGAATTTTTGGACACAAGGCGAAGCAGGATGTTTTCTACCCAGCTATGCACCGCTTTACGGGACAAATATTGGTCAGCATAAACAGGAAGCATTTCCTTATGAATGTCCTTTGCAGGCAGTCCTTTTTGACTTTTTCTCACACACAAAAAAAAAAAAACCACAACAGCACGTTGCGCTTTGGTTGTGCACTCCGTAAGTACAGTCACCATTTTGTTTATGCGCTGCGCATGCGCATGAGACACCTAGAGCCACCTGACGAACGGGAATATAAAGTTCGATGTTGCTGTCACCTAATGACACCCGTAGAAAACACCAAATACATTTACCTGCCATCCCACAGACCTGTGTTACTTACTTATTGACTCGCCCTCGTATATAGACATAAACTTCGATTGATTTGTCGTATGTATAGATATGTGGAGAGACATGAATGCCTACGCCAGCAGGCATTGCAATTAATGATGATGATAAAGAAATTATTTGTATCAAAACATAAAGATGTTTACGCCAGCAAGTATCACGCACACGCGCGAGCGAACACACACATGCACACACACTCACACACACACTCACACACACACACACAAACTTCTATGTCTTCTATCATACAACGTCAAGCCCCATCTATACCATCTATCATTCACCTTAACCAGAAACTATGTCATCTTACCACTCACCTCAACCAACAGCTATCTTATCTATTATTCACCTAAACCAACAACTATTTCATTTATCATCCAACCTTAACACAACAAATATGTCATCTGTCAGACACTTCAAACACCACCTAAGCCATCTGTAAGCCACCTCAATTAACAACTATGTCATCTATATACCACCTCAAGCACCAGCTATGTCATCTATCATCCACCGAGACCAACAACTATGTCATCTATCATCCACCGAGACCAACAACTATGTCATCTATCATCCACCGAGACCAACAACTAAGTCATCTATCATCCACCGAGACCAACAACTATGTCATCTATCATCCACCGAGACCAACAACTATGTCATCTATCATCCACCGAGACCAACAACTATGTCATCTATCATCCACCGAGACCAACAACTATGTCATCTATCATCCACCGAGACCAACAACTAAGTCATCTATCATCCACCGAGACCAACAACTATGTCATCTATCATCCACCGAGACCAACAACTATGTCATCTATCATCCACCGAGACCATCAACTATGTCATATATCACATACCGAGGTAAACAATGGCATCTGACAACCACCCCAAGCAAGAACTATGTCATCTATCATACACCGAGGCCAAGGATTATGTCAACTATCAGCCGCGTCAGACATCAATTTTTTTCATCCATTATCCGCCTCAATCAACAAATGTGCCATCTGTCATTGACCTATTGCAGTAACTACTTCATCTGTCAACCACCGAGGCCAACAATTATGTCATCTTTCATCAACCTTAAACAACAACTACTTCATATATCAATCACCTCAAACAACAACTATGTCATGTATCATCCATCTCAAACAACACCTAAATTATATATCATCCACCACGATCAACAACTATGTCATCTATCATCCATCGAGACCAACATCTTTGTGGTCTGTCAGCTACTAATAATAACAACTATGTCATATATCCTCCACCTCAAACAACAATTATGTCATCTGTCACCACAACGATCAACAGTTATGTCATCTATCATCCATATAAACCAAAAACTATGTCATATATCAGTAGCCACTGTGTGTGTGTTGGATGAAGAATGACTTGCGCGATGACTTGGATTAAAGTGAGGAAGAGTTGCGCAATTCGTCGACCTTACTCTCTCGCCCGAGTCCATCTGAGTCCAGTGGCAAGACAAGTCGAGACGACTGGAGACGAATACAGGTGCAGTGGATGACCAGGGCGCTCTACGTGCCTTGCCGTGCTCATTACGTTCCACAACGCTTTGCAGGTAAACGCAGCTTTGCAGTAGCCACTACCAACAACTATATCATCTATCATCCATATAAACCAACAACTATGTCATATATCATTAGACACTACCAACAACTGTGTCATCTATCATTCACTGGAACAAAATCTATAAAATAGACCATAATTCACAATCAACCATATTTACAGCACGGCTTGGACCAAGAACTGTGTCATCTATCATCCACTGGAACCAACAACTATAAAAATAGACCATAATTCACAGTCAACCATATTTACAGCACGGCTTGGACCAAGAACTGTGTCATCTATCATCCACATAAAGCAACAACTACAAAATAGACCATAATTCACAGTCAACCATACATACATCACGGCTGGACTGGATGTTCATTTCTCTGATGCACATCTCGATATATCAATAATGTAAATGTCTTAGAGTCGCGTGCTTTGAATCTATTCCTCTTGATATAGTTTATTGCCTGTTGTAGCGTAGGCATTTTCAGAGCTGGCAATCAAGAACAGAACACGTGACCCAGTGATGCGAGTAGCGTACTTGACTGCCAAAATAATAGAATCACTCAAAGGAAATAAGCATCCTTAGCTGGCGACCAGCTACTAAGGATATATTTTGCCAAGATAGGTGTAATAAATGTTCGTTGGTACACCGATTTACCGCTGCAAATATACAATCTGATTGTTAAACTGTTTATGCAGGAAATGCGTGCGTATTCTTATTTTTTATGAGTATTCGGTTCGTGTCTGTTCGTGAAGGTTAAATGTTCACATAAAAGTACAGGACCTTTATTCACTCCTTGAGTCGTAATGGGTATGGGGTTTAAAAAGGGAACATTTTACTATTCTTAACAGATTCTGTGCCAAACAAAACATAGGTTTGGACCAAACATTGTGCACAATCTAATGAACAAATATTAGCAAATTGAGCAAATAAGCAATCGCCATTAATTTACTAAAGCCCTTGTTTTGAAAACAGAAAGACACAACAGTCAGTCTAAAATTACAGTGGTACACAAAATAATAATGGAGTTACTGTGTGAATATGTATGCTGTATATTTTAGCACAAATGATTTATCTAATTACTTTAGTTTATGAATAACAGAGTCCATAGGAATATCGATACATGAAGCCCATAAGCGGGCACTCTCCCGCTGTTTATACTTCACCTCGACACCGTAAGGTACAAGAGGAACATTATGAGATAAGGTGAGATGAGACTTTAGTTTATGTTGTGTGATTTATGGAGTTTGTACCTGTCGAGATACAGCCAAATATGCCAGGCAATAAATCGTGCAATCTATTGTTTGTGTTTTCGTTATTCAAATATTATAAAGTAAATTACTGTTCACTGAGCATTGAAATTGTGGAAAATACCACGAAACAAACCAAATAACACGAAGATCCTAGTATGGCGATATGTTGTCCGTATGTACCAACATTGGAAGGTCACATTTGACGATATATTATCCATCGACACCGATTACATTAAACTGCATTGAACATGTGGTGCTAGTGCCATAATGTAGTAAACCAATCGGCTCTCCGCGGCTGATGTTTGCAGTACCACGCCGGTCGCCTCTCCTTCCGAAGACATTTCCAGTTTCCTATTGTAGATTCGGTACACCCGGGAGCCCAGGTCTATTTAAACAATCCGCTGCGGATTCGAACCCATAATCATCGATCGGAAGGGCGAGAGTCTAGCTACTACACTAACGTCGCTTCTAATTTGGGTACATGGTTAAAAAAGTACACTTAAAGGCCTTTCATATTCTTTAAGGCACATTGAGCATATGTTTTTTGTTGTTGCGCTCGCTCATTTTAAACTCAAGAGTAGTTCATACACACTACTTCTAGTCTCATTGGACTGAAATTTTCGTGTGGATTAGATTTACCTATCACCAGTATCCCTCGCCTGAAGCGAACGCACTCCGACTTCAGAGGTACTTGCAATTTACGTCCTCAAGTTAACGACGAGAAGTCAACATTTTATTCCAGTGAAGGGGTTGAATCCCTTATCTCGGGATTAACACACCGGATATTTCAGAATACCCTTTCTTTCGTTCAGAAATCAATGGCAAACTACTGCATGAACTTGCTGGGGTTGACTGCTACGTTCTATAAAGGATATGCAGCTAACTTTTCTTCTTCTTCTTCTTATTCATTCGGCCATGCTGACCTTCTATTAGGCATATGGTGCTAGGCCAATATTTGTATAGGCCAAAAAGCACCTGATAAGCGATGTGATCAATCTCTAGGTGGCCGCCTTTATTTCCCAAGTCGTTTACTGGTGATCTTGATTGAGTATCCCCCAACTCGGGTGCCCGGGTCAATGAGGAATCGAACCCACGATCACCGTATGGACAGGGAGGAGTTAGCGACAACGCTAAACCACAGGGTGTTTGTAAATTATCACTACACTTTGTATGTAGATCAAATTAGAAAAAAAACTCTTTCCTCCGTTTATAACTGCATTATATTTGGAGTGCAAAGAACTACTCCATCAGACAACAGCCATTCGCTGCATATTGCTTAACGATGGACTGTGGAGCAATTGATTGATGATATCGTGTACTTCATTTTTCAAATTTGTTCTACATACAAAGTGTAGTGAGACTTTACAAACACCCGAGCCATACATGTGTTGACCGATCGGCATTCAGTGAGTCATCTGGTCACCACCACACCAGCAATCTTTACTTCCCGAGACATTTAGTGGTGCCCAGTTTAGGCTGCGTAGGCATAGCAACTCAGGTCGATGTTAAACATTCGAATCCTCCTCTGACTGGGATAGAATCCACGACCACAAGGGTGACAGGCGAGCGTCGAGTCACGACGCTACCGCAGCTGTCGGATGTATGATGCTTTCCCCCACGTTCCAATAGACCAATTAACACTCGATGGGTGATCTGATTAGTATCAGGCCGCCGGCCTGTAATCCCCGTAACATGTCTAGGGTGTGTTACAGAATACTTTTGGAAAGCTGCTGGAGAAGATCGTTGCTGTTAAGCTTCATGATTATTTAGAAAGGGGAAAGCTCCTCCCGAAAGGTTTCGGAAGTTACCGTCCAGGGAAGGATACTTGGGCAAATGCAGCCACTTTTGTCTATGATGTATATGAAGGGTTCCAAAACAGACTGAAGATGGCGGTGACAGCACTTGATATGTACAAGGACGCGTACAATAATCAGATATATACATGGACCTCTGAGCAATTTCACCTGTGACTTTTCAATGTGTGTACGAGCAAGATTGCGCGTCTCGAAGCACCAGAGGTTGGAAGAATTCTAACATTTGCAGGTGACGTTCTCGCACACATGCACGGGAGGGACAGGAATTACACAACTCAGGAGTTGCAGGCGACATTAGACTAAGTGATGGATTAGGGTACAGAGATGAATGCTGTCATTAACACAGAAAAAACGAGTATCTTGTGGTGCTCTCTGGACAAAAGGATTTTAAAAGCTGACCTCCCAAGCCTCATAATAAATTATAGAAATGTGAATAGATAAAGCAGCCTGAAGTACCTGGGAATCACTGTTGATAGTAGTCTGTCCTTTAGGGATCATGTTGAAGTGGTAGTTACAGAATGTCAGATGGGGATCAATGCACTGAAGAGTATGGCAGCAAGGGAAATGGAGCAGAAAATGCAATTCACACTTTTTAGCACTTGATTATTTTATTGGTAGAGTCTGGGATGGGAATGCTTACTGTCTCAATGAGTCTGCTAGTAAAACTAGAGCGCATACAGAATAAAGCCATGAGGGTGATTCTGGTATGTACACTGGGCATCCCAATAGATTGTATACAAACATCTTGGCGTTGCCGACCATTGCAGACAGACTGAAGGTAGCTGCGGACGAGGAACACTTACTGCATGATCCCCTGGATGCAGTCATGGGTCACATGTTTTTATGAGATAGATTATGGATGGCTCAAACAGAAGTGTGCCTACTTGAGAAGATAGGCAGAGGAAGGGAGTGGGTCAGAGTTCCGAGTAGACATTCAGACTTGTGTTTGGTTATAATCACATTGGGCCGTGAGTGTAGGTAATGGCTAGTTGGCTCTACGGAAGCAGAAATTCAGCAATTAATTCATGTCTCCCATCGTCCTGTCGATGTGATTGTCTATGCTGATGGCTCTGTGTTAAGAGGCAGAAACAAAAATGACAGGGGATTCATAGAAAAATAAAATGGCCGATGTTTAGTAAAGGAGAGCTTGGCACATGACATCACAACATCGAGTCTGAGAATGGCGGTGGGGGAGGTTACTGCAGCTTTTCGCTGCTTGGAGAACAAACTGTATGCCCATGTTGTGATTGTAACTGACTCACAACGCATGCTGACAAAGGTAAATACTGGCATGCTTCGTACTGAATGGCTGGCATCGATTCAGAGGTCGCAGGTTGTGAGAATTCGCTGGATCTATTTTCCAGGATACTCTGATATGGTTAGAAATGAACAGTCAGATAGACTGGCTGGTGCGGCATCATTAAGGGGCGTTTTGATGCATGATAAGGCAGATTTGGTGAAGGCCCTCCGGGATAATGTGCATAATGCACATATCAAATCACATATCAGAGCAGATAGACTATCACGGTCTATAGAGAATGCAGCAGCAGGGGGTGGTCAGAGGATCTGGTCGAGAGTCGTCATTCAGAGATAAAGCAAAAGTGACGTATAATCCTATTGAAACGAACACCATTAGTATTTGAACTCTTCGCTGGCTGTTGAATATGAGGACTGAGCGCTTATTGTAATGCCCCGAGTGCAGTGGTGTTGGTTCTTAACTCATCTCAACTCAGTTCATCCCAACTCAACGCAATTCATTCAGTGTCCATTTCAGGCCACATTTAGACATAGTATACATCAGGTGGTTTCAAAAACAAACATCCGCCTTGATAAGGATTCTAACTCATAACTCCTAGCCCGGCAGATAGGCGTGTTAGGCAATGCACTACCGCCCACCAATTCCCACATTTCCACACAGCTGAATCTAATAACATCAACAACCCCAATCAGGATATCAACACTCTCACAGTTTCCTCTCTCCCCAGGATAGACAAGAAAATTGTTGCCGCATACACTGATTGCAATGTTGGACCGACTGCATAAGATATTTGCGTCCTGTACGCTTACTTCAGAGAGTGATTCCACGGGGAGGAGGTGGAGAGATTGGTCGACAATCAACCAGTAGAGAACAATTACACAGGAAGTTCAATAAGGTTGCTCCTGGTACCATCAGCTTGGGAAGTCTTCGGTGGTTATTGAAGAAAGAGAGGAAGCATTTGAAGGGATGTACCGAGTGCAATGAAGTTGATTCTTGATTTCATATTTCATATTAATGGCCGTGGGGTTCGATACGTTTCTTTTTGATTTTCCCGTGAGCTGATGGTAGGGATAGAAGATCGCTCTTTACACCGGTCAGTTGAACTTCAACGTCAGCTTTCTGTACAGAACAGCCATGGCAAAAACTGAACATAAACGTGTCTAGACAATAAATCAAGTGTTGAGGTTGAACGCAGCGTCCTGCAAGACTGAGCGCCACAAGTTACAGACACCTTTTCCATCGTGTTTAAATAAAGTCTAAAGTGGGTTTAGAAGCGAGAGAATCGACTTCATGGCGCCCGGTTTTATCCCATATGGCTCAGTCTCTTTCTGCAGTGCGGCCTGCCGAAAACGTCGTACAGAGCAGAACTTCGTTCGTAGCGCCAGCGACGACCCCCAGAAGTCTCAGAGAAAACTGCACTCGTTAGCTGAATGATGAACCCGGAATCGAACACCACAACCTTCGGACTATGACGCAGGCGTGTTAACCACTTCGACCCGGAAACCCCCGTTGAAAGAAAGTAAAAGAAAGATCCCTAATAGGGGTGGGGTCTTTAGTCGAAGGTGAATGTGGTGCAATGAAAGAGAGTAATGACCCATGTTACACGCCTTGAGATGTGCTAGCTACGAGATTTAAAAAATAGTAGGCAAATGCATTGGCAGTGTGGTTAATGTGGTTAAACATAAGTAGTCAAGTGTATTGGCTATGTGGTTAACGTGATTAAACAAAAGTAGGCAAGTGTATAACCTATGTGGTTAAAGTGGTTAAAATAGTAGGCAAGTGCATTTGATGTGTGGTTAATGTGTTTAAAATAGTTGGCAAGTGTATTGGCTATGTGGTTATAAAAAGTAGGAAAGTGTATTGGTTACGTTGTTAAAACGAATGTAGGCAACTGAATTAGTTATATGGTTAATGTGGGTAAAATAGTGAGGAAGTGCAATGGCTATGTGGTTAATGTTGTTAAACAAAAGTAGGCAAGTGTTTTGGCTATGTGATTAATGTTTTTAAAAAGGTAGGTAAATGTACTGGCTATGTGTTAAAACGAAAGTAAGCAAATGTATTATCTATGGTTAGCGACTTTTCTCCGTAATCTCGTATACTCTGGTAAGTAACGTGACAACGGTGAGAATCGGCAGTGGTTCGAATCGCGTCGGTATCGTATGGGGTATGTGAGCCGGCCGCTCAGAAAGCAATGGCAAACTACTGAGTGTAATCTTGCCAAGAAATCAACAATCAGCTGAACGATGCTGATGTTTACAGCGATGTCCTGTAAAGGATACGCGAAAAAAAAAATTTAAAAATTATAAACTCAAGTGGGAATCAGAGCATGCATGCCACCAAAAAATGATGCACAGTACCAACTCTACTAAAAAGAACAACTAACAATCTTTTGACTCCCCACAGAACGAACCATTCTGAAATACCACATGTTTAATAAACTAAAGATAGGAGGAGATACTCTTGTATGTAGCTGCGCAACTGTTTGAATGACAGTTAAACATTTATTACAGAAGTGTCCATATATGCAGAACAGAGAAAATTAACTTAGACTACACGCGCTCCATTTGATGATAAATTCTATGGAGTTAATAATAGCCTGTTGACTGCTGCTTTCTTTGAATTTATTCATACAGAAAAACAAAATAAACTGATGCCTATTCATTCATTTACACTCTTTTCATCTAACCATACCAGATCGCAGAATATTATTTCCCTCTAAACTCTAGTCTGATAAAAAGCGAGAAAAATATACAAGTCACGGTAAGTTTAAATATTTACTACTCATTTCTAGACAGGGCATTCCCGAAAAGCTAACTTCACTCAGGCCGACTGGCGCTATTTACAGATCCTATTATTTTCGACACAGTACTATTTCTCGTACAATTTAGCACGATGTCTGGGTGTAAGATGTATCAATCTATTTCAGTGGGATCAAACTACTTTAAAATTACTGCGACTGAAAATAGAATAAATGCTATGCTGTTTGATTACATAGTTCAGTTTCTGTGAGTTTAGTTCATGACTGTACCAATGTGTAGACATGTTTTAAAAAGAACTGTTACTAAAGAAAATATAGAAGTTTGAAGATACGAAAGAATTGAAATGACAACCGTTAAGGTTTTTTTCTTGTTTTGTTTACGTTGGTGAATGTATTCTAAAAAAAAAAGTAAAGAATAAATGCATCATTTTTCGATGTAGTCACCACAGCGTTCAATGCAAATCCTTCAGCGCTTTACAGTGCTTCGATTCCTGTAGAAAAAGCGAAATAAATCTTTGGGGTTACTACTCGGTGTGCTTGACCCGGTAACGAACAGTCTGTCACAGACGTCACGCCGTTTTCAAAACGTCATACTCCACCCATGCACTTGCTGGACTAACAGGCATGCATCACCATACAGGACATTCATTCGCCGAAGAATTTATGAAGTTTTCACTCCTTCACTGATAAAAACAAAAACGGATAGCAGAATGCTACTCATCTTTGTGTATTTGGTGTATGTCAAAAGTTAGGCGACCATCTTTAAACTCTCCTTGTAAGGTCACCGTGTTCGTCTGCACCGTGATGTCACGGGCTTAACTCCCTTGACATCCTTGAAAACAATGTTACCAGGCTACAAGACAATGACATGGTTATTGTAATTTCTAGCACACTGTTAAGTTTTTTTATTCGAAGCCTCCATATATTGATGTTTATTAAAATAGTGGAGTAATAAATTAACAGTCACTTTTGTGTACTTGTTCTGTTTTTCTCTGCCCTGTATCCCTCATTGGGACTTAGCCACTCAAATAACCAACGTCTAGCTATCCGCTCTTTTGCTATCCACTTCAGCTCCCCATGTCCTCCTGGTATTATTTATCTCAGTCTGTAATTCTCTTCTCCGGGTGCTGTTAGGTCCCCTGCTATTTCGTTTGCCTTATGCGTTAGAAACAAAAGAGCCTACGTATAGTGTCTCTGGGTTGTATTTTTCTCAATATGTGTCCTCACCAATGCCAGAGCCTTTTCCTCACCTTTTGTTTACTGGCATTTATTTAGTTTTCTCCTTGACCTCCAAATTGGTGAGCCCTCCTTCTTCATCTTTTTCTTCTTCCTTCGCTTCTTCTTTTTCCTCTTCTTTTCCCTCTTCTTCTTCCATTTCTTCTTCTTCCTTGTCTTCTTCTTCTTCTTCCACCTCTTCCTCCTCCTTCTCCTTCCTCTCCTTCTTCTTTTTCTTCTTTTCTCCTTCGTCATCTACTTCTTTTCCTTATTCTCCCCCTTCCTCTTCTTTCTTCTCCTCTTCTTCTTCTAAAGGTCGCATTAGTCTTTGTGTGTGTGTGTGTATGTGTGTGTGTGTGTGTGTGCGCGCGCGCGCGCCTCAAACACAAATAGTTTTCATCTACTTGCACCTAGTTTGAATTAACCATATCACCATCCAGTCTGTCCTACTTTACATCTGGTCTCACATTTTCACACCACGCTGTCCATGTTTACCTTACTCGTAGCTTCCATTAGCTCGCTATATGCCTTATGTATCTATCTTTTCAGTCTAGCTTATTATTTGACACGGCATCTGCTCATCAATATGTTGTATTTGTTAGGCTTAGCGATGAATAATAACCAGTTATAGAATTAAGTGGAAGTCAGAGCATCCAAGCCACCAGAAAGATGATGCTTATTACCTTCTCCGCCGAAGAGAACAAGTAGCAATCTTCTGACTCCGCACCGGACGAACCAGTATGAAGTACCATATGCGGGAGTGCGGGGTGGGGGATAAACAGGCTGATAGTCTGGCAAGGAATGCATCTCTTGGTGGTAGATTACATATGGACAAGGGAGAGGTGATAGTGCGCCTGTGGGACCAGGTGGAGAAGGCGAGGGAACAGACTGAGAACCTGCATGTGGAAAGAATGAGATTGCATGGGACCGGCAGGGGTTCTGGTAGAATCTAAAAAGTGAGGGGGAAGACCAGAAGAACTTTCAATCAGATAGCGGTGGGAAAGATTAGTAATATGACTCTACACTAGCTGTTGAACGAGGAAACGGAGCTAGTATGGGCATGTCTTGAGTGAATTTATGTCGGATCTCAGCTCAACTCCACAACTAATAAACTAAAGTTAAGGGATACTCATGTATGCACGTTTGGAACCGACAGAATGACAGCTAACGATGTATTGCAGCAGTGCTCAATATATGCAGAACAGGGAACATCATGTTGCCCTACATCTGCTCCATGAGAGGACAAAACTCTATGAAGATATCAATAATCTCATGTTGACTGCTACTTTCTTTGGATTTATTCATTTACCTTAGTTCGTTATGTGCTTTATCTCTATTCATGTAAATATACCAGATCGGAAAGTATTATTTGCCCTTACACTCTTGTTTGCAAAATCACGCGAAAATGTACAGCCACAGTAAGTTTAAATATTTACTACTCACTTCCAGACAGGTCATTCCCGGAGTGCTAACTTCACACAGGCCGACTGGCGCTATTTACAGATCCTATCATTTTCGCCGTAGTACAATTTAACATCATGTCTGAGTGTACGATGTATCAATCTACTTCTCTCAGAAAACACTATTTAAAGTTGCTAGTCACTGAAAATAAAATATATGCTATCTTGTGTGATCAGTTGTTATAGTAGTTCAATGTCTGGAAGTATAGTTCGTGACTGTAGTACGGCGTCCGGACGCCGGGGTATTCTATCAGATATCATATACATGAATTCTAAAGAACTGTTGATCAAGGGAAGATAGAATTGTGAAAATATATTCATTCTATCAGACGAAGAACGTTTTGTGCAATTAGTCACTGTCCTTGAAGGTTAGAAAAAAGAATTTTGCTTGTTACATAGAACCAGTTTTGACATACGGCTGCGAGTTCTGGAGTATTGGCCAACAGGCGAAAAAAATCCTTGGAAGTCTTGGAGATGCGGTTTATAGAAGAATGTTGAAAATTAATTGGACAGCTAAAATGAGCAATCATGACTTTTTAAGGGAAGCTGAGCCTCAAAGACAACTTATCACAAACATCAGAAAGAGGTAGTCAATTCGTTTGGCCATGTTATGAGAAGACACACACTGAATCATAGTTTGACAGCCTGAAATATCTGCTGAAAGAGAGATAGAGAAAGACAGCGTGAGAAGATACTTGGTATTCTTGAGTCACGGCACGGATGTGAGTCAACCCACGAATTGATCCATGACGTTGGGGGAGGTAATTTTTGGAGAGGCATGATCGCCCACGCCAGCCGGCAAGGCACTGTGTGATGACTGATTCTTACTAAAGTAGTGGAATGAACGTTTAGTTATTTATAATACGTCTTCTTATACTTTCTCTTCAGCTTTTTATCTCCCAGTGCCGGCTCTGTGGAAAAGGAGATTCGTGATCCCGCAAACAGAGTTCCAAACACAGCTGCCGGCGATTTGACAGCAGACCGCCTTGCGTTGGTTTACGTACAATGGTATGAAAGCCGGTGGTTCAGAATTCAATGGCAAACTACTGAACGTAAAACTTGCCAATAAATCACAAACACGTTAAAATGCTGGGGTTTACTGCTACGTCAAGTAAAAGGATATGCAATAAACTGATATCCCTCAATGGGGTGCATATCCTCAACCAACCCGATCCAAGCCGTTATTTCTTTTGCTATCTCCTGAAGCTCCTTCATATCCGACTAATATAATTATTCTCTATAATTATGTTCTAAGCAAGGTTTAGGTCTACCTAATGCTATTTCGTTTGCTCTTTGGGTTCCATGCAAGATTATATAATCAATATCGTAAACTGATTAGGGAAATTAAACCTAGACAGTCGCAAAGTTTTGGTCACGTTATGAGAAGAAATAAATTGGACAACTTGGTGACAACTGGCAAGATCGACGGGAAGAGAACAAGGGGAAGGCAGAGAAGTACAAATTTCCTGTAGAACCATTGGTCCCATTCTCTCATGTCCAACAATAAAGCTTTCCTTAAATAAGCATTTCTTGTCCATGTTGTACAATGGTAACTTTATTTCACACGAGTGACGTATTGAATTATGAACCACATCCGTTTATTATCAAGTGCGTATCAGTGGCGTCAGTACTCCGACTGGCTATTCAACAACAAGTCTCTCATTCTAGCTGCCGATTTTAACTAGGGCTTATTTTAGGGGTAGGTCGTACATTACAAGACCCCTGAAAAATAGTGCTAGGGCTTTTGCTGCTGCTTGCTTGCGTTGGCTGGCTGTGAGCTCCAGCGTGAAGTCCTGTATGTCGGATGAAGACATCCTGTTGTCCATCATCAGTGTGTTGTCATTCCGGACTGAGGTTTGCGTGAGTATCTGTTGTCCCCTGTCTGACTTATTGGTGTGCAGACTGGTGGTTCCTCGCCGTGCAGGCAGATACTCTCCGACTTCGGAAGAATCAGCGATCCTACTACGCTAGCCAGGACCCCGAAGGGATCTGTTGCGCAGGACGCACGGCTAGGACGTGTTAGTAAGTCTTGGCCAGTATAGAACCTGGCCCTGGTGCTTTGGAAACACTTCTGCGTCCTGCTAGGGCTTTTTATAGGGGTAGGTCTTATTTTCGGGGAACCACTGTATCACATCGCCTCTGCACACAAGAAAATGCAGCTTACAGGTTGTATGAGAAGAGCATTCGAACTTAAACCACATAGACCAGGGGAGTGAGTTATTCGCATATCCTTGCACATATGACGTCCCAGTCAATCCCAGCATATTTGGCTGTTTGTGATTTCAGCGCAAGTTTACGTTCAGTAGTTTACATCACTTTCTGAACGACTGCCAAACATATCATTGCCTAAAAATCAGCGCAAGGCCGTCTGCTTCCAAATCGTCCACAGTTGTATTTTGAACGCGGCATGCGGGATTGCAATTTGCGTTGGTAACCCCTACGCCACATGGCGGGCAGACTAGGGGAGGGGGTGGGGGGACTATTCTTCCGTCATGTGCCATTTGAATAATTATAACTCATTCGTGAGCTTTGCAAATTGATTGCCTTACAAATTTACATGGTATATTTGATCAAACATGTGTCTTGTCTATGCCATAATCAGCATTCCTTGTTGACTTCTTGTCGTAAGTAAAGAATGTCGTAGTAGTTATTTGTTCTTCTTTACTTCTTTAGTGTCGTCCCTGGAGTGAGGGGAATCAACACCCACATTTGTTTTAATTCAATATCTCTATCCTGGAGATATCCAGCAGACTCCGTCCACAACACTCCCTCAATCTGAAGACACCTTCTTCTCACTCTTACTCACCCCTGGATCATGCCCCTCTCATTCTTCCCCAATATAACATACTTGACAACTCTAGCTTCAACAAATAAAAACAAGAAATTTATTAAAGCAAAGAGTATATGTAGGAGAAGTGTGTGTGTGTGTATAATGTGTAGAATGTGTGAAGTAACTTCTAAAGTGCATATAGACTCAGATCAGTGTTCAGGAGTATAGTCATTCTCATCACTGTGCTGAGAACACACTAGCACCATGTATTCCAGACAAGCAACCTCACCAAGGTGATGCTTCTCCAGTCACGTGAAGACTTCCTCCGTAGTTTCTTGAACGACTAGGATGCTTGGACATCCATGACAAACACTGTCTGATGAGAGTCTTCAATCTGATTTACACTATGAATTTCCTCTGTTATTTAACTGATTGTTAATCAGAGAATTCTACCACTATTGTCACTGTTACTGGGGAAATCTTAATGGATCTAGTGTCACTGGTTTTAAATATTCCCCATATTAACACCACAATCTGAATGTTCTAGGTATTTCTATAAATTTGTATGAATGTTCCTGGTATCAGTAGTGTATATATACAATGTTCTGACTGTTCAGTGATACAACTATCACTTGCTAAACATAAATATCATCAGCATGTCCTGCTCAGCAGAAGCCAGGTTCCCGCAAACCAACTTGGGTATAAGCCCAATGTAGCGGCCTCTCAGCAACTTCTGTCTTCAAATTCTGAGCCATCATCTTCTAAGATGTGTTCTAGCTTCACTGTTGATTATCATAGCACACATACGTGGAACCTGTTGATTAGAGAATACCATGGTGAGAGCAACTCAATCCTGGCCGGAATTAGATGAGTGTAGGCCAATAGCAGCACTCAGATCTATAACAGAGATCCGATCTCTGTTATACGGCCAAATACTCATCACATGATTTGAGACATGGCAACACCAGGAAAGAATAAAGGAACGGGTAGAAACCCAGCAGATGCCCTACTGGAAGATCCTACCATTTCACATTCCTCTCCTCCCTCCCAACCATTCTCAATCTCTCTAATTATTATCCCACTACATTGTCCTCACCTCCCTGAGTAAAATGATATATCACACAAGCTAGTTGAAGCCACACAATAGGATACTAGTGCCGACGCTCCTATGATACTTTCTAGCACCGCACTTATAGAACATTCTATCACTAATCATAATACATTATATCACCACACCTATAACACATTATATCACCGCACAGTACTGTACTCTATTCCTAATCATACTCTAAGTTAGATATGATTAATAGCCTACCATATGCCTATTCCGGTTGCTAATTGAAACTAGGCAATCACAGACTGGATCTATGTCCGCCGATAAATATCAACAATTTGACACCCTAGTTTTTTTCATTGAACACAACTCGGAAAACTGCACCGATCTTTCCAAACTTCAGAAATCTTGATCGACTAACTCCACTTGTTTACCGCAACGCTTTTTATATCGGGCTGAAGTGACGTCACCAAAAAGTCTAGACGCTGATCCGTCCAGAATCTGGTTTCCTCCTCCTGTTCTAGACTAACTGGAGTCAATCCGCCGTCAAATTTGCTTTCATTTGGGGAAATTCTTTGACCCGTACAACAATGGTTCAGTCTGTCTGTGAGCCAGAGAATTCCCCACATCACAGAATCCATCCCGCGTCTGTCCAGACTTTCCGTCTATCACTTCAAATGCTACTACCGCCTTGGCAGACGTTTGGCGTTGTTATTCGTTTCTCGAACAACCCACATCATAAAGATTCGTCGACTGTGTAGACATTTTGACGCGACGTATTTTGTTTCTCAGTTAGAAATGCCGATCATGTGTAGACAGTTTTAACGACGTAATTTTCTCAGTCTGTACATCATCAAAGAATAATTTCTCTCAGCCGGGAGAAGTTTCTTGCTTGCGTATGCCACTGGTGTCAAAACCGAAGCATCGTCTTTTCCTTCCTGTAACAAAGCTGCCCCAATCCCAATCCCACTTGCATCCGTTCTCAACACAAATGGTTTGGAAAGGTCCTGGAGCTGTAACACAGGTTTGCTGACCAAGGCCTCCTTCAACTGTCTGTAGGCACTCTCACATTCTGGTGTCCAAACGATTTGGTCCGGGAATCACTTTTTCAAGTTTTCCGTTAATGGAGCTCCCAGTTCAGTGGAATGTGGGATAAATTTGTGGTAGAATCCACACAACGAGAGAAAAGATCGCACATCCATCTTCGTTTTTGGCCTTGGAGCACATCTGATTTTCTCTAGGTTTTTTTCCTCTGGGACAATGTGTCCTAGAGTTCTGGTGTGACCTAGAAATTCCAGAGTCTGGTAACCAATCATACACTTGGTTGGGCGAGCGGTAAGCCCTGCTTCCTTGAGCCTATTGAAAACTCATTCCAAGGATTGTAAATGGTCATCCAAGCTGTCAACTGGAAATCAGAATATCATCCATGAATGAGATGATGGACGGATCCTGTAAAGGATCAAGTAAAGTCCTTATCATGCGAGTAAACACACTAGGTGCATTGCTGTGTCCAAAGGGCATGACCTTGAATTCATAATGTCCACTGGGGGTACTGAAAGTCAGCAGTGGTCGAATCTCTGGTTTGACTGGAATCTGATAATACCCGCGACTCAGATCCACCTTTGAGAAATACCTTGCCTTATGGAGCCTCGCGAATAACTGAGTTGGATTCGGTAGTCCTGTTGAGCCATGAGGAACTTCCCGATAGGCAACGAGTGCTGCTGGGATATATTCATCCCACCTATCAGGTTTTTCCTGTGCCATTTTCCTGAGCATTGTCATCAACGTGCCGTTGAAACGCTCTACTTGTCCATTGTCTTGAGGGTGGTAAGGGCTGGTATGGATATGGTTAGAGTGGAACACCCTAAATACCTCCTCCATAAGTTTTCCACAAAACTGGGACCTATTGCCCGTCAGTATTTGATCAGGAAAGCCTAATCTTGTAAAGGCCTCCATCAGTGCGTCCGCCACTCTTTTCGAGTCAATTGTGGTCAACGGTATGGCTTCACCCCACATTGTACAGCAATCCACCATGGTGAGTATGTACATGTTCCTCCTCCTAGTCCTAGGAAGTGGACCCACAATATCGATGGCTACCCTCTCGAAAGGAGAGTTCATGATGGGAATTTCACCCAAGACCACCGGCGCTGTCCAGTGTTTCGGTGCCACCCTCTGGCACTCAGGGCATGACTTCACATACCGACGCACATCACCTGTCATTCCCGGCCAATAGTAGTGGCAGGAAATTCGCTGCATCGTGGCGGCAATACCCATATGCCCACTAAATGAGATGGTATGCCCCATATGAAGAATCTTTGAGCGGTGGGCCTTCGGGACCACCAACTGACCATGTAGGTTGTCTCCCCTTCCGGCTCTCCTGTAGAGTATCCTATTCTTCATATAGTACTGCCCCCGTTTGGGTGGATCAGCACTTTTCTGCAGCTTTTTGTAGCAAGGACGTAGAGTAGCATCCTCACTCTGGGCAGTTCGAAACTCCCCTGGCAGGGGGTTAGTCACATTTGCTTCTGCCTCATCCATTTTCGTCTGAGAGCGAGTCTGTATGGCTCACATATGGATTTGCTCCCTGGGCATTCCCAGAAAGACATACCGGCAACTGAGGATTACGGGGAAAATGGGATCGGTCAACACCGCGGCCTTGATGGTGCCGGTGACATATCTTGACCGAATCTCCACTCTGGCAATGGGCAATTTCATGGCTACAACACTCTTCTGTGAAGGCTGTATCTCCATGGTTTCACCTGTGAATTGTTCTGGATGTACCAGATCCGCAGAAATCACAGCCTCCCCGTCGAGTCCTGTGTCGTACAAACACTCCACTTGACGACCGTTAACTTCTACCAATTCCACTACAGGTGGTTTATCCTTATCTGGAGTCTCTTCCTCGGCCTCGACCTGTTCGGTGGGCTCCACCTTAGGTTTCCCGGGGCACACGACGAATTGAGAGTCTCCTGACTTTCCCCTGCAGTCAATAGCATTGTGCGTATTCGACCTGCAGTGTTTGCACCATTTCCCTGTCCTAGATTTTCTAGTGCCGGACTTTAGTGAGCTCTCCTGCTGGTGAGCTTCCTTGTCGACCTTGGCATTGTCATTGACCACCTGCTGTGAAGTCACTTGACATGCTGCGAAGTGAGGGTTCTTAGCCTTCGATTTGCAATCCTTCGTATTGTGAGAAGGTGACTTACAAATCGAACACCACTTCTCCGACCACGGTCGTTTTTGTGTAGAGCTCGAAGTGCTCTTGCTACCCTCCTTCGTCTTCTCCAAACTCTCCTCTGAAATTTTGACATATGGTTCCACCTTATTAGTTCCTGTGCTCTTGGCTTTCTTCAGGTTATGTTTTTCCTGACTTTTGGTGTTTGTAGAAAGGTTTTCTGCTGCCTCCCCATGTACTTCGACGAACCGTTCTGCCAATTTCATCACCATGTCGATTCGTTCCGCCCATTGTTCTTCCAAGAATGTCCTGAGAGATTTCGACATTTGCTTTTGCATCTGGTCGACTACCATGAGCTCTTCCAGACTCTCATAGTCATGTGCGAACCCAGCCAAATCCATCCACTTGTGGAGATAGGCTTTCAGACGCAGACTATAGGCGGCGAACATCTCCCCCGGTTCTCGTTTCGCTCCTCGAAATTTTTTCCAGTAGGTATTTGACGTAACTTCGAATCGTTTCAGCAGAGCCGTCTTCAACTCGTCATAATTGTTCTCATGTCCTGGTGGCAGGCGAGAATAAACCTCGTAACCGGTCCCGCGTAATCCCTGGAATAGCTTGAGATTCCATTTGTCACGCTCCAGACCCATTGCAACCGACATAGCCTCGAAGCGATGAAGGTACTGGCCAATCTTCTCTTTGTCCTCTTCGTAGATCGCTAGAGGGAACTTCATAGCATGGTAGCTATGTCCATTTACTGGTGTTGAACCAGGGAGAGAGGAACCTCCCACTGCTCCCTCAGTTTCTCCACTAGATTGCCTCTTAAGCTCGAGTTCCCGCATCCGGTAATCGTGCTCCCTTTTCTGAGCCTCTTGTTCAGCTTCCCGTTGTTTAGCAGCATGCTCAACCTCAAGTTTCTTAGCAGCTGGCTCTGCTTCCACTATTTTAGCTGCCTGCTCAGCTTCAATTTCCAGCCTTCTCGTGGCTTGCTCTGCTTCCAATTTCTTAGCAGCTTGTTCTGCTTCAAATTGCCTGGCAGTTTGTTCTGCTTCGAAATTATTAGCAGCTTGTTCTAACTCCACCCTTCTCAATTCCAACTCGGCATTTCGATCTTCCCTTTCTGCTTGACGATACTCCCTCTCCACCTCCTGTACGTAATCTGTTAGTGCAGAACCCGACAATCTCATTTCTTCCCCCTTTGCCCTTAGTTCTGCCGTAGTTAGTTTAGGAGTGGCCATGGTTTAGAGAGGTAAGATAGCAGATAGAGTATAGATTATCTCTAAACAAATATATAGATAATGATCAAGTACAATTAATCTACATATTTAATTAACACACCACACAACACAACATAAACACTCAGTGACAAGAGTAGAATCCGGACCACAGACCTATGCAGACGTGTGAGGTGTGAACAGGTAAGATAAGTGTCTTAACCCCTAGCAACATTCACTCTAGCTGGATTCTCACTAATAGGATATCTCCATCCTCTAACTAAAGATCCCGTGTCAAAAGATCCCATATTAAAAGACCCCGCTGTCCAAAGATCCCGCTGTCAGAAGATCCCGCTGTCCAAAGATCACGTTTACGAACCCCCAATAATGTCGTAAGTAAAGAATGTCGTAGTAGTTATTTGTTTTTCTTTACTTCTTTAGTGTCGTCCCTTGAGTGAGAGGAATCAACACCCACATTTGTTTTAATTCAATATCTCTATCCTGGAGATATCCAGCAGACTCCGTCCACAACAATCCCTCAATCTGAAGACACCTTCTTATCACTCTTACTCACCCCTGGATCATGCCCCTCTCATTCTTCCCCAACATAAAATACTTGACAACTCTAGCTTCAACAAATAAAAACAAGAAATTTATCAAAGCAAAGAGTATATGTAGGAGAAGTGTGTGTGTGTGTGTGTGTGTGTGTGTGTGTGTGTGTGTGTGTGTGTGTGTGTGTGTGTGTGTGTGTGTGTAGAATGTGTAGAATGTGTAAAGTATCTTCTAAAGTGCATATAGACTCAGATCAGTGTTCAGGAGTATAGTAATTCTCATCACTGTGCTGAGAACACACTAGCACCATGTATTCCAGACAAGCAACCTCACCAAGGTGATGCTTCTCCAGTCACGTGAAGACTTCCTCCGTAGTTTCTTGAACGACTAGGATGCTTGGACATCCATGACAAACACTGTCTGATGAGAGTCTTCAATCTGATTTACACTATGAATTTCCTCTGTTATTTAACTGATCGTTAATCAGAGAATCCTAACACTATTGTCACTGTTACTGGGGAAATCTTAATGGATCTAGTGTCACTGGTTTTAAAGATTCCCCAGATTAACACCACAATCTGAATGTTCTAGGTATTTCTATAAATTTGTATGAATGTTCCTGGTATCAGTAGTGTATATATACACTGTTCTGACTGTTCAGTGATACAACTATCACTTGCTAAACATAAATATCATCAGCATGTCCTGCTCAGCAGAAGCCAGGTTCCCACAAACCAACTTGTGTATAAGCCCAATGTAGCGGCCTCTCAGCAACTTCTGTCTTCAAATTCTGAGCCATCATCTTCTAAGATGTGTTCTAGCTTCACTGTTGATTATCATAGCACACATACGTGGAACCTGTTGATTAGAGAATACCATGGTGAGAGCAACTCAATCCTGGCCGGAATTAGGTGAGTGTAGGCCAATAGCAGCACGCAGATCTATAACAGAGATCCGATGTCTGTCATACGGCCAAATAACTCATCACATGATTTGAGACATGGCAACACCAGGAAAGAATAAAGGAACGGGTAGAAACCCAGCAGATGCCCTACTGGAAGATCCTACCATTTCACATTTCTCTCCTCCCTCCCAACCATCCTCAATCTCTCTAATTATTATCTCACTAGATTGTCCTCAACTCCCTGAGTAAAATGATATATCACACAAGCTAGTTGAAGCCACACAATAGGATACTAGTGCCGACGCTCCTATGATACTTTCTAGCACCGCACTTATAGAACATTCTATCACTAATCATAATACATTATATCACCACACCTATAATACATTATATCACCGCACAGTACTGTACTCTATGCCTAATCATACTCTAATTTAGATATGATTAATAGCCTACCATATGCCTATTCCGGTTGCTAATTGGAACTAGGCAATCACAGACTGGATCTATGTCCGCCGATAAATATCAACAATTTGCCACCCTAGTTTTTTTCATTGAACACAACTCGGAAAACTGCACCGATCTTTCCAAACTTCAGAAATCTTGATCGACTAACTCCACTTGTTTACCGCAACGCTTTTTATATCGGGCTGGAGTGACGTCAGCAAAAAGTCTAACGCTGATCCGTCCAGAATCTGGTTTCCTCCTCCTGTTCTAGACTAACTGGAGTCAATCGGCCGTCAAATTTGCTTTCATTTGGGGAAATTCTTTGTCCCGTACAACAATGGTTCAGTCTGTCTGTGAGCCAGAGAATTCCCCACATCACAGAATCCATCCCGCGTCTGTCCAGACTTTCCGTCTATCACTTCAAAGGCTACTACCGCCTTGGCAGACGTTTGGCGTTGTTATTCGTTTCTCGAACAACCCACACCATAAAGATTCGCCGACTGTGTCTAGACATTTTGACGAGACGTATTTTGTTTCTCAGTTAGAAATGCCGATCGTGTGTAGACAGTTTTAACGACGTATTTTTCTCAGTCTTTACAACATCAAAGGGTCGCTTGATTTTGCAGACTAATGTCGAGTCGTGTTTGACATCGATCGCAACTAACAAGTTTATTTTCCGTGACACTCCTCAAAATGTACGTTATTATTAGGATTCACGCAATACAAATTTATGTTACTATGAAAACAAAAGATTTTTAATTTATTGAATTTCGAGTCTCGCCTGCGGTTGCCTTGTTAGGGCCACATCAAATGATTTCGCGTGTCGAAAGATTACCCGCGTCTGACAGAGAGAAACGACACAAATATTGTTCAAAAAAGTAATTGACAAGCTAGACAAGCTGATCGAATAGTAGCGTCTGTTGTAGGGGTGTCAAGTATTAGGAATACATTCTGCTTCGGCATAAGTGTACACGGGACACAGACAGACAGACAGACAGACAGACAGACAGACAGACAGACAGACAGACAGACAGACAGACAGACAGACAGATGGGTGGATGGATGAATGGATGGATGGATGGATTGATGGATGGACAGACGGACAGGTGGACGGGTGGATGTATGGATGGATGTATGGAAGGATGGATGGAGGTAGAGAGGAAGGAAAGGAACAGACAGACAGACAGACAGACAGACAGACAGACAGACAAACAGACAGACAGACAGACAGACAGACAGTTAGCTAGATAGGTAGACAAGAAGATAGACAGACAGTTAGATAAATAGGTAGGTAGACAGACATCACTGATGCATTTCCATCGGGTAATGTAGTTTAACATCTCTAATGGCATTACTTCTCGAGGGAAATTATACATAATGGCAAGAAATTACTTACCAGTTATGACAAATGCAGACTTTAAGTAAACACGTTGTAATTCCGATGTAGGAAACGAAGCGTAAACAATATATTCAAATTGATTCTCCTTCATCGAAATTTCATTTAGCAAATTTTCCCAACCTCCAGCACACACATGAGTTAATTATTTGACGTTCGTTTTTCTTAATTTCTTCCTCTTCTTGTATTCTTCTCCTTCTCTTCCTTCTTCCTTCTTCTTCTTCTTCTTCTTCTTCTTCTTCTTCTTCTTCTTCTTCTTCTTCTTCTTCTTCTTCTTCTTCTTCTTCTTCTTCTTCTTCTTCTTCTTCTTCTTCTACTTCTTCTTCTTCTTATTATTATTATGCACCAGCTTCATCCGCCTCCATCTCATTCGTCTTCTTCTTCTTCTTCTTCTTCTTCTTCTTCTTCTTCTTCTTCTTCTTCTTCTTCTTCTTCTTCTTCTTCTTCTTCTTCTTCTTCTTCTTCTTCTTCTTCTTCTTCTTCTTGTACTGCTTCTTCCTTGTACTTAACCTCTTCCTCCGCCCCTTCTTCATCGTGATTAAAACTCAGACCTCCCGATTTAACGACTCTAGTTGATGACTTTGGTGGATGGCGCTGGTGGATGGCGCTGGTGAATGGAGATGGTGGATGAAGATGGTGGATTAAGATGATGGATGACGTTGTGGATGGCGCTGGCGTATGAAGATGGTGGATTGATATGGTGGATGAAGATGGCGGATGAAGATGGTAGATTAAGGTGATGGATAAAGATTGTGGATGTCGCTTGAGAGTAACGCTTTGGATGACGATGGTGGATGCCACTGGTGGATGACGCAGATGGATGACGCTGCTGGATGCCTCTAGTGAATGACGCTAGTGAATGACGCTAGTGAATGGCGCTGGTGAATGACGCTGGTGAATGACGCAGGTAGATGACATTAGTGAATGACGCTGGTGGAAGACACTAGTGAATGAAGATGGTGGATGGAGATGGTGGATTAAGATGATGGATGATGCTATAGTCTGTCCGGAAATTAATGCCGTCATTCACATTCAATTATTTTGAAAACTGTCTGTTGCATCGTTATGAAATTTATCAAGCCGTCTTATATTTACCCCCCACCCAAGGAATATGTCTTTGAAAGGTCCAAAAACAACTTAAATCATTGATAGCGGCGACATTCCTTTGATCTTTTGCTGAACAACTAGTGATTTCTCGCTAACGAAGTTATTTTTACGGTAATGTGAGACATGTCAATTCTGTTGACACACAAAGGCGTATCCGGATTCGTATGAGAGTGGGTGCAATGAAAGAATTAGCTTAAAATCGACAGGATCGGCTGCATTGCACCGGGTGTTTATCCCATATGGCTCAGTTTCTTTCCGCAGCGCGGAAAGCGGCGCACAAAGCACGAACTCCGTAGCTCCAGCTACGAACCTAGGGAGTCTCCGAAAAAATGCACTCGTGAAATGAAGGAAGCGGCCCGGAATCGAACATACAACCTTCGGAGCCCGAGTCAGACGGCTTGACCACTTCACCACGGAGAATCCCGAGAGGGGTGCAATGTGTAATATTAGTAAAGACAGAGAATTTACAGAGGCACGGGGTAAATAATTTGTAAATTAACAGGAAAGTAGAAGGAATATATTTCTTACCTTATTTTCATTGCCTTCTTGTTTCTTCAGCTGATGCTGATGCTGTAATGTTTAGGGCCTGCAATTCGTCTGAATAGTTGGAGCAAAATATCCCAGTAAGTGTGTACGTAGATTAAGGTCTGCGATCTGCTCATACCTTAATCTGTGTCGGACGATTCCAGTAGGTTGATGATTGCTCTCGGTTGCATAAAATTCAATCCATCCTTTCTCGAATAGTCCTCTTCCTCTTTCAACACATGGTCCTGACGTTTTTTCCAGTAACTTTTATCAATATTTAATAGCGCGGACAGACAGACAGACAGACAGACAGACAGACAGACAGACAGACAGACAGAAAGGTAGGTAGGTAGGTAGGTAGGTAGGTAGGTAGGTAGGTAGGCAGAAAGGTAGGTGGGTGGGTGGATGGCTGGCTGGCTGGCTTACTGGGTGGGTGGGTGGGTGAGTCGGTCGGTCGGTGGGTGGGTGGGTCGGTCGGTGGGTCGGTGGGTCGGTCGGTCGGTCGGCAGGCAGGTAGGTAGGTAGATTAGATAAATAGATAGATAGATAGATAGATAGATAGATAGATAGATAGATAGATAGATAGATAGATAGAGAGCCAGATAGATAGATAGATAGATAGATAGATAGATAGATAGATAGATAGATAGATAGATAGATAGATAGATAGATAGATAGATAGATAGATAGATAGATAGATAGATAGATAGATAGATAGATAGATAGATAGATAGATAGATAGATAGATAGATAGATAGATAGATAGATAGATAGATAGATAGATAGATAGATAGATAGATAGATAGATAGATAGATAGATAGATAGATAGATAGATAGATAGATAGATAGATAGATAGATAGATAGATAGATAGATAGATAGATAGATCCCCGCCAGGAGCGGGGCCGAGCCAGCTAGTTTATTTATATTATCACGTTTCATGAAAGAATCCAGAGTTTGACGACACCTCTGAACCTACCCCATATAAATTCCCTCAGTCTGCCAAAAGCAAAACCGTGCAGAGAAATTTCAAAAATTTGGGGTGTGTCTTGTTGAAACGGTAATACTCTTAAAATTATGGAATGAGTGCGGGGGCAAAAAAATATATACCGCATATAATCAAACATTGAAATCTGCTGTACAATCTCCAGAACAAAAATTTTTTTCTTGGGTGGACATAATTATAAGGTTATATACTAAATCTCATCATTTTCCCTCAGTTGGTTACTGAGATATTGAATTTTATATTGAGGCAACAAAAAAAAAAAAAAAAACACTATACTGAATGACACTGGTAAATAACGCTCGCGAATGACGCTAGTGAATGACGCTTGTGGATGACGCTTGTGGATGACGCTGGTGAATGACGCTAGTGAATGACGCTTGTGGATGACGCTGGTGAATGACGCTAGTGAATAACGCCAGTGAATGACACTGGTAAATGACGATAGCGAATGACGCTAGTGAATAAAGCTAGTGAATGACGCTGGTGAATGACGCTGGTGAATGACGTTAGTGAATGACGCAAGTGAATAACGCTGGTGAATGACGCTGGTGAATGACGCTAGTGAATGACGCTGGTGAATGACGCTAGTGAATGACGCTGGTGAATGACGCTGGTGAATGACGCTGGTGAATGACGTTAGTGAATGACGCAAGTGAATGACGCTGGTGAATGACGCTGGTGAATGACGCTAGTGAATGACACTGGCGAATAACGATAGTGAATAACGCTGGTGGATGACGCTAGTGAATGACGCTGATAGATGCCGCTGGTGAATGAAGATAGTGGATGGCGCTGGTGGAATGCGCTGGTGGATGGCGCTGGTGTATGACGCTTGTGAATGACGCTAGTAAATGACGCTAGTGAGTGACGCGCGTGAATGACGCTGGTGGATGGCGCTGGTGGATGACGCTGGTGGATGGCACAGGTGGATGGCGCTGGTAAATGACGCTAGCGGATGACGCTGGTGGATGATGCTGATGGATGGCGTAGATCTAGCACTTTCTTTTGTCAAATAATGTCTGCTGTTTGAACCAGAACGATGACGAACGCATACAACAATGACTGATAAACTTCGAGGGCGAGTCAATAAGTAAGTCACACAGTTCTGTGGGATGGCAGGTGTATGTAGTTGGTGTTTCCACAGGTGTCATTAGGTGACAGAGACATCGAACTTTATATTCCCGTTCGTCAGGTGGCGTTAGGTGTCTCATGCCCATACGCAGTTCTTACACAAAATGGTGACTGTACTTCCGGAGTGTACAACCAAAGAGCAACGCGCTGTTATGCTTTCTGTGTGTGTGTGTGTGTGTGTGTGTGTGCGCCCGCGTGCGTGCGTGTGTGTGTGCGTGTGTGTGGGGGGGGGGGGGGGGGGGGGTTGGCAAAAGGACTGCCTGCAAAGGACATTTATAAGGAAATGCTTCCTCTTTATGTTGACTACCAGCTCGAATCAAAGCGTGCTTTAATGCAATGGAAACATCCTTCTTCGCCTTGTGTCCACAAATTCAAGGTTAGCCATCAGCATGGAAGGTTATACTGACAGTTTTCTGGGATTGAAAAGGAGTGATTTTAACCAATGTCAAGAATAAAGGTGACAATGTGAAATCTGAATCGTACTGTGAAGTTCTATCGATGCTTCATCATGCAATTCGAAGAAAACGTCCAGGCCTGTTGACTAGAGGAGTGTTACTTCTTCATGACAATGCCAGACCACATACGGCTCCATTAACTCAGGAGAAAATTAATCAACTAAGGTGGGAAGTTATGGAACATCCATCTTACAGCCATGACTGAGCCCCTAGCGATTTCCACCTTTTTGGTCCACTGAAAATCCACCTTGGGAGGAGACATTTCGTGAATGACGCCGATTTTGAATGTGAAGTGAAAACGTGGTTTAGAAAACAGAGCACGCAGTTCTGTGCAGCCGGCTTAGGAGTACTAATAAAATGATTGGATAAATGCATCAATGTTAGTTGATGTATGTATAAAAATAAACTGTTTCAAGTTGTTGTCATATTTAGTTATTTTTCTACAGCTATTTATGACTTTCTTATTGACTTCCCCTCGTACAAACATCCATTAACTGCTGTCTGCACAGTATAGGATTAAATTGGACAGATCCACTAATACCGAGGCTACTAGGAGAAAGTAAACAGATTCCGGAGAATATTGGCATTACCTATTGTATAAGATCGCTCGTTCTTAAACATCCGGTGTGCTGATGCTGAGATGGCCGATTCGACATTTTGTCCTTGATTTCAGAAAGTAAATTGCAAGTTCCTCTGACGTCGGAGTGGGCTCACCTGATGGCTAGAGACAGTGCTAATAGAGAAACTAATCCACATGCAAACATCAGTCCAAGGCACTGGAAGCAGTGGTGTGTGGACTATGTTTGAGTTCAAAACGAGCAAACATCAACAGTAAAATTTAAAGAAAAAATAACAAGAAAGAAGACACGCGAAGAAAACAAAAAGCAACAGAAGAATAGAAGAAAAACAAGAGACAAATAAAAAAAAAAAAAAAGAAACACCGAAGCTACATTAAACACACATTGAGAAAACCTAACAATAATAACACAACTTCCGGGTGTTTGTCAAGTCTCACTACACGTTGTATGTAGGACGTGATGACATCAAACCAAAATATGTACTCCACAGTCCACAGTGAAGCAATATACATCGAATGGCTGTCGTCTGCTGGTATAATTCTTTATTGTCAACGGAAGATAGAATATTGATGACGTCATGTACTTTATTTTTCAAATGTTTTCTACATGCAAAGTGTAGTGAGACTTTACAAACACCCGGTAAAAAGTCCGCCTGGAACCCGCGCCACAATAGAGAGAGAGAGAGACAGACAGACCTAAATATACAGGGAGAACAGAATTAGGGGTGGAGATGTGTCGTATGGTGGAGAACATAGAGGGACCTGTAGGGGAAAGCAGCACATAGAATGACTTGGCGTTAATTAACACATAGAATGACCTGGCATTAATTAACACATAGAACAACCTGGCATTTATTAACACAGTGTTTCTCAACCTTCTTTGGCCCGTGCTCCCCCCCCCCCCCTTCACCATATTTTTAGAACGTCATTCTCCCCCCTCCCCCCTTTTCGTATTTCCACCCTAAAAATGTCCCCCTACACAGTATACATAATAATTGAAGCTAAATTTAATAGCACATACTAAAACAAGTCTACACGACCACATAAAACGTGATTTGTGGGTCTTACTTATTTTATAAAATGAATTTTAGAAGGGTGAGACATACAGAACCGTAAAGTATGAAGGGGAAAACAAGATCAAGTAATCGGTTCTTGTATTAACGCAATCTTGAAATAATCTTCATTCCCTCCTGGAAACCCCAAAATTCCCCCTGGGGGGGGGGGGGGGGAATTCCCCACCGGTTGAGAACCACTGTGTTAACAAATAGAACGGTCAGACGTTAGTTAACACATATAACGGCTTGATGTTAATTAACACATATAAGCGCCTAGTGTTAGTTAACACATAGAACGGCCTAGCGTTAGTTAACACATATAATGACCTGACGTTATGTAACACAAAGAGCAGCCTGGCATTTGTTAACACTAGAGCGGCTTGACATTGGTTAACACATAGAAAGACCTGGCATTTGTTAACACATATAATGGTGAGGCGTTAGTTAACCCATATAAGTGCTTGTTGTTAATTAACACATAGAAACGCCTAGCGTTAGTTAACACATATAACGGCTTGATGTTAATTAACACATATAAGCGCCTAGTGTTAGTTAACACATAGATCGGCCTAGCGTTAGTTAACACATATAATGACCTGACGTTATGTAACACAAAGAGCGGCCTGGCATTTGTTAACACTAGAGCGGCTTGACGTTGGTTAACACATAGAAAGACCTGGCATTTGTTAATACATATAATGGTCAGGCGTTAGTTAACCCATATAAGTGCTTGTTGTTAATTAACACATAGAAACGCCTAGCGTTAGTTAACACATATAACGGCTTGGGTTTAGTTAACACATAGAAGAGCTTGGCATTGATTAACACATAGAACGGCTTAGTGTTAGTTAACACATAGAACGGCCTAGCATTAGTTATATAACGACCTTTTCTCCAAAAAGTATTTGGCTGTTGGATGGTTTACGCAGTTTCACCATTTCGACATACCGCGAAGTCTGACCCAGATGATTTGAAAGCAGACCGCTTTTCGTTTCTTTTCACAATAGTATGAGCATGGGCCGTTCTAAGGCAATAGCAAATTACTGGACATGCGACAAACGTTTAATTTCCTCCAATGGGCGATAAAGGGTAGAAGAAGAAGAGGAGGAGGAGGAGGTGGTGGAGGAGAATGAGCGAGAGAATGAGAATAAGCAGGAGAAGAGGGAAGGGGAGGAGCAGGAGTAAGAAGAAAAGGAGGAGAAATAATAATAATAATAATAATAATAATAATAATAATAATAATAGGAAGAAGATGAAGAAGAAGAAGCAGAAGAAACAGAAGAAACAGTGATGTAAGAAGTAAAATATGAAGAAGAAGAAGAAGAAGAAGAAGAAGAAGAAGAAGAAGAAGAAGAAGAAGAAGAAGAAGAAGAAGAAGAAGAAGAAGAAGAAGAAGAAGAAGAAGAAGAAGAAGAAGAAGAAGAAGAAGAAGAAGAAGAAGAAGTTAAGCAGTTCAATATAAAGCGGCGGTTGGTCATTATTTTCTTAGTATCACAACTGGTATTTTCATTGCCAGTAATTTCGATGTCGATTTCTCCCGTGGCAACGATTTTGTGAAGATGTTTTCATTGATAATATTTGCCTACACGATATGTGCTTTGCGGGGCTTCACAAAAGCAGTTAACACGAAGTTCAATCAATGAATCACAAACAATATGAAAGATAGATGGTAATCTTTACTAGAACACATCACAAGTAACGTTTTGGTCAAAGCCTTTAGCACACGTCAGCATACAAACAACAAACACACACCGATACAACTTTATGAAATATATTATTTCATGAAAATATACACTTATTCTCAACTGATTTTCTTGTTGTGAGTGGACAAGTGTGTGATATTATACGCGTGAAAGATTACAACCAAATTTTTAATACCATAATTCCAGTGCTAACTCAAGCACAGTATTTTAGTGTTTTAAAATCATTTTATTCGAATTTCATGGTGTTTCAAAAAAAAAGTGAACTCTAATATTTCAGGTTGTTTCAGAACCAGCGAACTCGAACATTGCATGGGGTTTCAAAATCAGTGAACTCGAATATTTCAGGGTGTTTCAGAATAAGTTAATTTGCAATTTCAATGTGTTCTCTGTAGCGAAGTAGTTAAGCAGGCTGCCTTATCCCCAGAAGGTTGTGAATTCGGTTCTGGAGTGCAGTCGTTTTCCGAACCACACTGAAGGTTGTGGCCGGAGTTACGGCGCTTGTCTCATGCGCGAAGTTTTCTGCAGGCCGTTAGTTGCTCTGCCAAGAGAGACCGACCTATATGCGATTAAACCAGGTGAAATGAAGTCGATCCTCCTTTTTTATAATCTTTCCTCACACAGCGGCCTTTCCCCTCAACACTCCCCAATGTTTGAACTCGAATTTTAGCGAGTTGGATTAACTGATATTGTGTGTTCATGTTCATCATCATCATCATCATCATCATCATCATCATCATCATCATCATCATCATCATCATCATCATCATCATCATCATTCACATTATCATCAGCATCAGTATCATCATCGTCACCATCGTCATCATTCTCATTGTCATCATCATCCTCCGTCTCATCATCATCATCCTCTTTATTATCATCATCATCATTATCATAATCGCCCTCCTCTTTCTCATCATACATCATCATCCTCCTCTTCCTCATCCTCTTCCTCATCATCATCATTCTCCTCATCATCATTATAGCATCATGATCATCATCCTTATCATCATTACCATCCTCCTCCTCGTCATCATCCTCTTCCCAATCATCATCACCCAAAACCATTATCATTATTATCATCATCATCATCATCATCTTCATCCTCATTATCATCAATATTATCATCCAGTGCCTTGCCGGCTGGTGTGGACGATCATGTTTCTCCACAAATTGCGGTCTCCCACGACATGGATCAATTCGTGTGTTGACTCCCTTCCGTGCAATGACACAAGATTGTCAAGAATTTTCTCACGCTGTTTTCCTCTATCTCCCTTCTCACAAATCTTTCCAGTTGTCACACCATGTTCCAGTTGTTATCTTCTCATAATTTAGCCAAAAGCGATAACTGCCTCTTTCTGATGTTTGTGATGTGTTGTCTTCTTTACCACTTAGTTTCTCTCAAAATGTCCAGACAGCCCAGTTTGGTTATCCATTTAATTTGCAGCATTCTTCTTTCTAACAACCCACATCTCTAAGGCTTTCATGGATGTTTCCTCATGTTTACTAATTATCCGAGATTCGCAGCAGTATGTTAAAATTGGTTCTATGTAGCATGCAAGAACTCGTTTTCTATCTTTCAAGGACAATGAATTATTGCACAAAACGTTATTCATTTACACATTAAAGTGTGATAGTGTATAGGTGCGTGTTCATATGTATATATGTGTGTTTATGAGTTCATGTGTATAGGTGTGTGGTCATGTGTATAGTTATGTGCTCATGTGTATAGGTGTGTGTTCATGTGTATAGTTATGTGGTCATGTGTATAGTTATGTGTTCATGTGTATAGGTATGTGTTCATGTGTATAGGTGTGTGTTCAAGTGTATAGTTATGTGTTCATGTGTATAGTTATGTGTTCATGTGTATAGGTGTGTGTTCATGTGTATAGGTGTGTGTTCATGTGTATAGTTATGTGTTCATGTGTATAGTTATGTGTTCATGTGTATAGGTGTGTGTTCATGTGTATAGGTGTGTGTTCATGTGTATACGTGTGTGCTCATGTGTATGGTTATGTGTGTATGTATATAGTTATGTGTGCATGTGCATAGTTATGTGTTCATGTGTATAGTTCTGCGTACATGTGTATAGTTATGTGTTCATGTGTATAGTTATGTGTGCATATGTATAGGTGTGTGTTCATGTGTATATTAGTGTTCTTGTTTACAGTTATGTGTTCATGTGTATAGTTATGTGTTCATATGTATAGTTATGTATGCATGTGTATTGTTATGTGTTCATGTGTATAGTTCATGTGTATAGTTATGTGTTCATGTGTACAGTTATGTATTCATGTGTATAGGTGTGTGTTCTTGTGTATATGTGTGTATAGTTCTGCGTACATGTGTATAGTTATGTCTTCATGTGTATAGTTCTGCGTACATTGCGTACATGTGTATAGTTCTGCGTACATGTGTATAGTTATGTGTTCATGTGTATAGTCGTGTTTTCATGTGTATAGGTTGATGTAAATGTGTATAGGTGTGTGTTCATGTGTATAGTTATGTGTGCATGTGTAGAGTTATGTGTTCATGTGTATAGGTTGATATTCATGTGTATAGGTGTGTGTTCTAGTGTGTAGGTTAATGTCCATGTGTTTTGGTGTGTGTTCGTGTGTATGAGTATGTGTTCATATGTATATGTATGTGATCATGTGTACTTGTGTGTGTTTATGTGTATAGGTTTAATGAATCCCCTGTTCGCTTTCTGGTTAGCTCGCGTGCGTGCCAAGAAATTGTTCTGGATTCAATCCCCAGAAAAGACAGACTTTTCCCTATGAGTACACACCATCATTACAATAATACACACCATCATTACAATAATACACACCATCATTACAATAATACACACCATCATTACAATAATACACACCATCATTACAATAATACACACCATCATTACAATAATACACACCATCATTACAATAATACACACCATCATTACAATAATACACACCATCATTACAATAATACACACCATCATTACAATAATACACACCATCATTACAATAATACACACCATCATTACAATAATACACACCATCATTACAATAATACACACCATCATTACAATAATACACACCATCATTACAATAATACACACCATCATTACAATAATACACACCATCATTACAATAATACACACCATCATTACAATAATACACACCATCATTACAATAATACACACCATCATTACAATAATACACACCATCATTACAATAATACACACCATCATTACAATAATACACACCATCATTACAATAATACACACCATCATTACAATAATACACACCATCATTACAATAATACACACCATCATTACAATAATACACACCATCATTACAATAATACACACCATCATTACAATAATACACACCATCATTACAATAATACACACCATCATTACAATAATACACACCATCATTACAATAATACACACCATCATTACAATAATACACACCATCATTACAATAATGACTAGATGGTTATTGGAAGTGTTTAACACTAGGAAAGGATACAGACAAGGTTACTGGGTACCCAGCTTATATAACTTGGCCACGAATAATTTAAAAGTCGCTTACACGTCGACAGGGTCGACTTCACTGCACCGGTTTGTATCCGGTATGGCTCAGTCTCTTACCGCAGCGAGGAAAGCGTCGCACAAAGCACGAACTCCGTAGCTCCAGCGATGACCCTCAGGAGTCTCCGAGAAAGTGCACTCGTGAACCAAAGGACACGACCCGGAATCAAACCTACAAACTTCGGAGCCCAAGTCAGACGGCTTGACCACTTCGCCACGGAGACTCCCCAGAATAATTGAAAGCCTGTCACTTCAAACCAGACGGTTGTTTATATCATAGCACTACATGTACCTGCTGTGTTGTTTTGTAACTGTAAACTTTACAATGTTTCATCATTACCGAGTGCCGTCTTGGCAGTGAAGGTTGACAGTTATGAATCTCTAGTTGTTGCTGTTCTGTGTGTGTGTGTGTGGGGGGAGGGGGGGGGATCGCTGTGAAATCAAGCGTAGTTCATACACGTGCTACTATTTCTAGTGCACTGGACTGATTTGTGCGTGTCAATTAGCTTTCCCTATAACCAGTGCTTATCACCATCAGGCAAACACACTCCGACTTCAAAGGTTGATATGTCGCTATAATTCCGCGATGCTGTATCCTTACAAACGGTTAATGTAAACAAAGACGTCATTAATAACGTATTGCACGATTTACTGAATGGTATATTTCGCAGCATCTCGTCATTTTCATACTGCTGATTATATATCTTGTTATCTGAAAACAATGAATGATACTTTGACTGACATATAATGCACATCGTCGATAACATTATTGGAAAATGCAGGATGTTATATAGCAGAAAATACTTCTGTTTATATAGTAACGGCTGGTATCGATTAATGTATATAATGATATATGCCTCAGTATATTTGAGCGATCGATTATCGTCCGTCTAATACAGTATACTCAAAGTGGTCTGCTTGTCAATGCTGTGGTTGAGGTATGTTAATGGTGTCTGTCCTATCTACGATGTCTGCTTGTTAATTCTGTGGTTGGAACCTGTTAATGCTGTTTGTTCTATCTAGGATGTCTGCTTGTCAATGCTGTGGTTGATGTATGTTAATGTTGTCTGTCCTATCTACGATGTCTGCTTGTTAATTATGTGATTGGAACCTGTTAATGCTGTTTGTCCTATCAAAAATGTCTGCTTGTTAATGCTGTGGTTGGAACCTGTTAATGCTGTGTGTCCTATCAGCGATGTCTGCTTCTCAATGCTGTGTTTGGGGCCTGTTAATGCTGTTTGTCCTATCTAGGATGTCTGCTTGTCAATGCTGTGGTTGGAACCTGTTAATGATGTGTGTCCTATCAGCGATGTCTGCTTGTCAATGCTGTGGTTGATGTATGTTAATGTTGTCTGTCCTATCTACGATGTTGCTTGTAAATGATGTAGTTGGTACATGTTAATGTTGTTTGTCCTATCAACGATGTCTGCTTGTTAATGCTGCGGCTGATGCATTTTAATATTGTCTGTCTTATCAAGGATGAAGAAGTTGAGAATCCCACAGATTTGGGAACTCTTGGCTCCATCATCATCATTAAATGCAATGCCAGCCTGCGAAGGCTTACATGTCTCTCCACTGGTCTCGGTCGCCTGGGCACTGATCTCGGTCGCCTCGAACGCCTTGGCTTGTCGCTTGTCACCGTGAGTGAAAGTCTGGCAGCCTCTCCCTCCTTCCTTTAAGAATTCAAAATGTTATGCAGCTATCGCATGACAGGATCTTATCAGGAAACTACTTGGCGAAACATTTCTATTTCGTTGTTAGATTTCCTGACTGTCTGCGGTTTCTGTGAACTTTTATGCCTGGTTGACAACGAAGGAGTTGTGTTTTAATATTATTTTATAATTTTATGTTTTTTTCTTTAGATCTGTTTGTGTTGCTCCGTCAATGATGAAGATTTATAAAATCGAAACTGCGTTTTGTTATGTCCTGAATAGTTATTTTTAATTTTATTACTTTATTATTATATATTGTTTAGATCAGTGGTTCTCAACCTTTTTTGGCCCGTGCCCCCTTTCACCATATTTTTAGGACGTCATCCCCCCCCTCTCACCATATTTTTAGAACGTAATTCCCCCCCCCCCCTTTGGTATTTCCTCCCTAAAAATTTCCCCCTGCCCTACAATATACATAATAATTGAAGCTAAATTTAATAGCACATACTAAAACAAGTCTAGACGTCCACATAAAACGTGATTTGTTGGTCTACTTACTTTATAAAATGAATTTTAGAAGGGTTAGACGTACAAAACCGTAAAGTATGAAGAGAAAAACCCTATTTTCACACAGTAATTTATGTTCACCTTTATGGAGTTCGTTGTAAGGTATGTACACTGTGTCTGCGTTGAGTATTTCTCATATTTTGGCAGGAGCTACACATATCTAACTGTTTGTATTCTTCGATGAGAGTAGATTGTTTCCATGTTTCTTGTGGGATGGGAGGAAGGGTATTTATATATGAGGGACATGGGTTTGTGTAAGTGTGTGTGTGTGTGTGTGTGTGTGTGTGTGTGTGTGTGTGCGTGCGTGCGTGCGTGTAGTCCACTCTTTACGTATCCGGGAGTCTGTGTGGCAGGTTTCACAACCTACCTTGCGAATGAAGGTTGTGAGTTGGATTCCAGCCTACATTCTTCAGTTCTCGAAGACAGTCTTCTCGGAGATTCCTAGTAAAAATGAAATAAAAAGGACGGGGAGGGGGTGTCGATGGAGCTACGGAGTTCGTGCTTTGCGAAGGTCTCCTCACACGCCGCCCTGCGGAAAGAGACCCACCCATATGGGGAAAACCTGGGGCAATGAAGTCGATCAGCTTGCCCTTTTAGCCCTTTTAATCTGTTTAAGTTTCTCACTATCAGCGCGTAATAGTGAAAACACTGGTGGGGAACAGGTAGTATTTATTCCACGCCCTGATCACATTTAGACGCTCTCCATGGCTAGGGGCTTGTGGACTCGATTTGTGAGCCCGCTTACCTGCGTTCGAAACACAGCTGCCACCGATTTGGCAGCAGACAGAGTCGCGCGTGGTTTTAACGTCTTGGTATGGGAGCCAGTCGTTCAGAAAGTAATGGCAAACTACTGAACGTAACCCTGCCAAGACATCAACAACAGCAGTAAAATTCTGATATTGACAGCGATGTCCTGTACATTTTGTTGTTGTTGCATATTCCTTACCCTGTAAATAAGATATGCCCAAAAAAATGACATATAAGGCAGGTCTTAGTCAGATATGTCTGACTATGATAGTTGATGTTGACTATGACCGTATGATATTTGGCGGAACTATGTGTAATGTCTCCACATCTTGTTTCCCTATATAGTGAAAATATTTTCAGAAATTTAGAAGATATAAATGGAATCAGCATTGGTGGAAGAAACATCAATAACATTAGATATGCAGATGATACAGTATTGATTGCAGACAATGCACAGGATCTGCAACAATTAGTAGACGCGGTTTTTGTACACAGTGAGCAGCTGGGATTGGAATTAAATTGTAAGAAGACACAGGTTATGGTCGTCACTAGGAAGAACGAAGTACCACAATGTAATATAAAAGTAAATGGGAATATTCTGCAACAAGTGAATCGATACAATTATCTCGGAACAGTCATAACATCTGATGGGAGATGCCTTGAAGAGATTAGAACAAGGATCGCAATGGCAAAAGTAGCCTTTAGCAAGATGAATGACATTCTGACCAATAAAAAGATGTCAATAGAAACAAGAAAAAGAGTGTTGAAGGGATACATAGAGCCTGTTCTTTTGTATGGATGTGAAACTTGGACAATGAGCAGTCAAGCTGAAAAACATCTGATGGCTGCAGAAATGTGGCTTGTGAGGAAAATGCAAAGAATACCATGGACAGACAGAAAAACCAATGACCAAGTACTACAGGAGACAAATGAAAATCGTAGACTGATTAGAGAAATTAGACGAAGACAGTCAAAATTGTTTGGACATGTTATTAGTAGAAATGGATTGGAGAACTTATTGACAACTGGCAAGATCGAGGGGAACAGATCACAAGGAAGACCGAGAGGAAAATACCTGGATGGCTTGGCCACATGGCATGGACGAGACAGGAACACTGAGCTGATCCACGGCTCCGGTGACCGAGTGAAATGGCGAGTCATGACCGCCCACGCTTTCCGGCATGGCACATAATTGATTGATTGACCTGCTGAATGTTGGGCGGCACTCACCAAACCCCACATCCCACATTGTGCCAACGGCTTCGAACAGAGGAGAGCCAATGGGAGGGTACAAGCTTCACCCTAGTGCTGGTAAATGCAACCTAAAACAAATGTCATGGCCAGGCAGATCTAATGATTGGTCGGCAACTGGTCTATGATGGAAGCTCCGACAGGCGGACAGTTAGAACAATGCTTTTCTGTTCTGCAGCTTGTCTCTTTCCAGATGTATTTATGTTACCTTTCCTCTGGAGTAAACAAGACAGTTCGAGAAAACGAGCATGCTGCATGAACTACACATGGTCTGTAAATTCAGTCCAGGGTTTGTTATATGAGAGGTATAACTCAGTTTACAAACTATCGTCAGTCAAGACGGCAATGTTCCAGTCAACCACATACGGCATATCTATGTTAGACACCACTCGACCCCTTCTGCAGACCCCTGTGAACAAATCCTGCACACGAGATCAGAACCCCACTTGATAATAAAATGTCTAGCAGAAATTAGGGATAACAAGAAACATGTTCTTGCACCGCGTGATCTCACATTTCACATGTCGCTCACAGATCTGGGTGGCGCCTTGTTCATCGAGCGTGTGTCTTTACAATGCTCCTACAGTTGAGCCTAAATCACACACATCGTTTACCATTTCTGATTATGATACTTTACTTTCTTTTTGTTCAGTATGGCTATAGGGATGACAAGCATGCTTACTGTCAAACAAACCCTTCTCTCATGTGCATACAGACATACAGACAGACATACCCACCTACACATACACACGTACGTATGTACATACCTACCTCCCCCCTTCCCACCCACCTCATGCATGCATACGTGCCTACCTAACTACCTAACTACTTACCCACCCACCTATCTACTTGCCTGCCTCTTGTAGGTACCTAGGTACATACCTTCATACCTACATACAAGGCGACCAACCTATCTTTCTCTCTGTCTAACCATCTGCATATCTGTCTATCTGTCCTTATGTATGCATACATATCTAGAAGTCTGCCTGTCTCTCCTTATGTTTATATGTCTGCCTGTTGGCCTGTTTGTCTGTCCATCTGCCTGTTGGCCTGTTTGTCTGTCCATCTGCCTGACCGCATGTCTCTATGTCTGTATACCTACGTGTATGTATATTATTAGCCTGGTGGCCATGGGAACTAAGATGGGTCCGAGTTATGGCTGTCTTTTAATGGGCTATTTAGAGCACCAGGTATGGAGTCAATACACTGGTAGGCTCCCGGAGCTCTAAAGGAGGTATATCGATGACTGCTTTCGTTTTTTCAGACATGCCCTTGTCTGATCTCCAGGACTTCATTGCCTTTTTCTCCAGCTGTCATCCCAGCATCAGCATCACTTCCACTATCTCTTCGTCGGCTGTCAAATTTCTTAGATCTAACAGTCTCTTTAGCTTTCGCTGGTCTATGCACGACGATTTACTATAAACCAACTGACTCGCACGCATTCCTTCTCTATACCTCCTCTCACCCTCCCCTTGTAAGGGGTCTATTCCTTTCTCCAAACTGTTACGTCTCCGACGGCTTTGTCAGGATAATAACAACTTCCATCAAAAAGCCCACGAAATTTTGAATTCTTCCGCCTTAGTGGCTATCCTGAGAATATTCTGTCTACGGCTCTTCACCGCTGCCAGTCTAACAGTCGTGCCGAGGCTCTCTCCTCCAGGCCGAAACCACGAAATAATAGACCTATACTTTCACTAACCTACCATCCCCAAAATATTTCTGCTAACAATATCCTCCTGAAGCATCTATCCATTCTCCAGGCAGACCCGACCACTCGCGATGTCTTCTCAGAGGCACCCCTGGTGGTGTACTGGCGGGATCGCAACTTCAGGGATTTGCTGATCCATAGCAGTTTGCCCCAACCTGACAAGGCTCTTCCTGCAACGGTGGCTTGTCTTCGATCGCAACCAGAGTCTGGTAATCCATAAGACCACTTTCCACATTCGTGAAAGTTTCTCATGCACGAGTCGGAACGTTATCTATGCGATTATCTGCACACACTGTGACATGAGATATATTGGGAAGATAGGTCTACGCTTGACTGACAGATTTAGACGACACTTCTCTGATATCAACAGTAGTGCCCAGACGCCAGTATCCATACACTTCAACAGTTCTGACCACCAAGGCGTGGCCGAAATACAGGTCACGGCGATCAAATCGTGCGCATCTCACAAACGCAATCGTAAGAGATTGGAAAATCGTCTCATCTTCCAGTTGGGTTCACTCTCCTCTCACGGCCTCAAAGTCTACCACAGTTTTATTTAACTTTCAACGCCCTCCCCTCCCCCTTTCCACCCTATCCCCGCATTTGTATCGTCCACTAAAAAAAATTTTGCATATCCTTTACAGGGCGTCGCAGTCCGCCTCATCATTATTTGTGCTGTTTGCTATTTTTGGCACGTTTTCTTTCAGTGGTTTGTCATTGCTTTCTGGGCGACTAGCGCTCATACTTTTTTATGAAAAAAAAAACGCAGGGCTGTCTGCATCCACATCACTCGCAGCTGTGGTTCAAGCACTTTATGCGTAACTGCGAACTACGTCCATGACACCTCCGCCACATAGCCGGCTATAGTACTCTACTAATCCTATTGTTACCTTTCGCTGACCAGGGCGTCCCCTCCCCCCTCCAGAGGATGTCCCCCCCCCCCTCCCACACCGGGAGGCTAAGCCAATCACTGAGCTTCGTTCTTGCTTTATTAGCTTTAAGTCCAGTGACCCCCTGAACCACCACACATCCGGTTAATTCCATCCACTGATAGTTGCTCAAAGACGTTTTCAACGTACAAGGATACAGATAAGTAACTTTAATATTTTCATGTAGTGTCTCTCGTGTAGTGTGTCGGTTTATGTTTGTTTTTTCTATGCTGACAAAGGCTTCGGCCGAAACATCAAGTTTGTTACTTGAAGTCGCGTTCTAGTAAAGCTCAAAATCTACTTCTCGTGTTTGGTGATTCATTTATGTATATGTATGTACATCTGTATGATTGTCAGTCTGTCCTTATGTTTGTCTCTCTGCACGTCTCCGATCCTGTCTATATATTTATAAACGTATGTAACAATGCGCCTTTCTTAAAAGAAGATTCCAGGCACTATCTTGGATAAAGAAAAAAAAATCCATCCATATTTCAGATTTGAATACTGAAGAAGGTTGGTTATTAAAGACGATAAAACAAAGGAAATTGAAATATTTTGGTCACTTGAAATCATGTTTAAAGTGAACAATAATGGAGGGGTATATGCCTGGGAAGAGAGGTAGAGAAAGGCCAAGGAGAAGATGGGTGCAGGATGTGGCGGTTGATCTCCAGATGAGTGTGTCAGACGAGGGACATTTTATTATGATCGAGAAGTGTTCCGGAAGGGTGTGATGGGAGCGAGGTTCTGCAACGGACATGCTCCTAAATGAATGAATCTAGGTGATTATATCTTACAATACAACATGTGATGGCAAGCCAATGTATTCGATCCAACCATTGGTTCCGTTACATCTCAAGCAATCCAATTACAGACAGAATTACTCTGATCAGCCGGCCCTGACATTTTTATAGGAAACTGTAATCTGAAATCTGCGCTGACGTCACCAGAACGTGAGGTCCAACTACGACTGTCTGAGAGTGGCTCGAAGACACATTGTGAACCATCACAAGTGTCTTGTTTCCTACTGCTAAACGTGTCTTCTGCTCGACACTTGAATACGCCAAGAGAACTGGATATCTCAACTTCTGTATAAGATCTCTGAAGTGGTCTGGAGTCAAAAATGGCTGAGATTTTGACAGCTAAGTGTCAAAGCTATCGATAAAGTTCCAGTTTTCTTTGACCTTGTGATATTTTGTTATCAGGAGGGTCTTTCTGTACAGGACGTAGGAAATCCTACATATTAATGAGTTCATTGGCTCCTGGGAGGCGGGGAGATTAATTCGGGTCATGTCTGTGGACATTGCTAGTACAGCAATCATTTGCTGACCAAAGCTGGCCCTCTCCAGGGTAAAGTGTACCCAGGGATTCCCACTCCTCTCTGCTTGTGTTCATTTCTTCTTTGTTTGAGTGTCCAACATCTGTACTTTCAGTATTTCCATATTTGTTGTCTATTTCCTCCTTGACCATGTTGTGTTCTGGGATTTTTTGTTACGATGGCGGATCGAGGTTCTTTCTTTCTTTCTTTCTTTCTTTCTTTCTTTCTTTCTTTCTTTCTGTCTGTCTGTCTGTCTGTCTGTCTGTCTGTCTGTCTGTCTGTCGTTCTTTCTCTCTATGTTCATTCTTTTCTCCTTTCTACTACTCAATAGCCAGCTCCGTGGCTAAGGGATTACAGGCGCATTTCTTAATCCCCCATACCGAAACCGTTCGAAACACAGCTGCGGGAGATTTGGCAGCAGATCGCCTTGTGCTGGTTTTTTACGAAATGGTATGGTTGCCGGTCGTTTAGAAAGCAATGGCAAACTACTGAACGTAACCTTGCCAAGAGATCACGGACAGCCAAATATTTGCTGTGGTTGACTGCGACGTTCTGTAAATTCTATGAAACAACATTTTTTTTAAAGTATTTAATATTATGTCTCTCTTTCAATTTCTTCCTTCCTTCCTTCCTTCCTTCCTTCCTTCCTTCCTTCCTTCCTTCCATCCTTCCTTCCTTCCTTTTGTTCTTCCTTCCATCCTTTCTTTCTTTCTTTCTTTTTTCTTTCTTTCTTTCTTTCTTTCTTTTTCCTTCCTTTCTTTCTTTCTTCCTTCCTTCCATCCTTCCTTCCTTCCTATCTTTCTTTCTTTCTTTCTTTCGAAACCATTTCGACCATGACCAGCGACGTTCGCTTTCAAGAAATTGCAACCCTAAATGGCCGCCGCTGGCGGCCCTTTACCGGTCGTACAACATTAACATAAAGACAGCTGATTTGACATCATCTGACTCGTCTGAGAAAATGTCCGGAAAGTTTCCTAGGTCAAGTTATATCAGAAGACATAAGGAGGTCAGCATCGCCGAATGGTCAAGAGCGCTCGCTCTTAAACTTCCGCTGTGCTGATGCCGATTAAGCTGTTTCAACTCCTACTCCGGTCACTTAGACTAAAATGTTGGATTCTCGTCCTTGACTGGGGGACGTAACTTACAAGTACCTTTGAAGTCGGAGTGGGTTCGCCTGATTGCGAGGGACACTGGAAAAAGGGAAAGCCAATCCACACGCAAAAATCACTCCAGTGCTAATAGAAGTAGTAGCATACTATTATATATTCTATATACTTCTCTTATATTTACTTTGCTTTTGGACTTCTTTTATATTCATTGGTTGTTTGGAATTTACCAAGCAATTTTATTTCGGTAGTTTGCCGTTGCTTTCTTTACGACCGACGTCTCTTGTTTTGAAAATCATCGCAATGCGGACTGCTTCCAAATCTCCCGAGGCTGATTTAGAACGCTCGATTCGGTGTAACGGGGAATTATGAAACGGCTGGTTTTATCATCCCCAAAGCCGGATACATGGAATTACAGAGCATAAGCCTGACACTGGGGAGATTTGGCCATCATGGACCATAACTTAATGCAGACAAAATCCCAACTGCTCTTCCCAGTGGTAGAGAATTGGTAATAACCACAGGGGTTCGAGTACCCACCGGGATAAGTGAACATCTCTGCAGCTGAGCAGGGTACTCACTTGTCCTGACAGTCAGAAATGGCTGTCAAAATCTAAGAGGGGAAAAACAAAAGTAAAATAAGGTAAAAGACCCCCATCTGGATGTGGAAGGTAAGGGAAAATCATCACATTATCACCCCCAATATTTCATGACTAACCACAGTTTAGAGGCATTGAACGATGTTAATGACTGTCGTGAAATGATGCTAGATGGATTAAGACGGCAGAATGGAGGAAGAGCATCAGCATAGTTGATCCAAAATACCAAAGACCGAGATATGAGTAGAGACATGAACGCCTAAGTCAGTTGATAGGGCACTTGATGATAATGATGATGAAAACTGGCAACTTTGGAAAAAAATGATATGGAGGCTTCACGACCAGTCCGCAAGATGACATATTTGTGATCGTCTTCAATTGGATTCAAACCCAGCGCTGTCAGACTTATACCCGAGAGACATATCTTTAAACCACCCTGATGCGTTAGCGCAGATCATCAGTGTCATAAGATGGGATGGTTTGTCCATGGAGGTTAAACTGCGACTGTCGCAAAGAGTGGGTTAGAACGGTATATGCTGGTAGACAGAGAATGTTGACATAGCGACATAGCAATGTGCGTAAAATCATTTCCGTGTTTACATGCTATGTATAGACCGGACTACGACCTCCCCTTGTGTATACGTCAGAGTACAGCTGTGATATATGTCATGTTGATTCTTTTGCGCTGAAATAGACAGGTATGTTTCTTGGAGTGTATGCTGTTTGAAATGTGGGATGTTTAAAGTGTTTGGAGTGTTTGGAGTGTATGATGTTTCAAGTGTATGATGTGTGTACTGTGTGATGTTTGATGTGTACGATGTTTGAAGTGTATGATGTTTGAAGTGTGTGACATTTGAAGTGTATAATGTTTGAAATGTATGTTTGAACTATGATATGCTTGAACTGTGGGATGAATGAAGTGCAACATGTTTGAACTCTTCGATGTTTGAAATGTATAATGTTGGAACTGTATGATGTTGGAACTGTTTGATGTTTGAACTGTATGATGTTTGAACTGCATGATGTTATAACTCTATGATGTTTGAACTATATCTTGTTGGAAATGTATGATGTTGAAACTGTATGATGTTGTTTGAACTGCATGATGTTATAACTCTATGATGTTTGAACTATATCTTGTTGGAAATGTATGATGTTGAAACTGTATGATGTATGAACTATTTGATGTTGGAATTATATGATGTATGAACTATGAGATTTTGGAACTGTATGATGTTGAAACTGTAAGATGCCTGAACTATTTGATGTTGGAAGTATATTATGCTGGAAATGTATGATGTTGAAACTCTATGATGTTGGAACTGTATGAACTGTGTGATGTATGAACTGTATGATGTATGAACTGTACGATATATGGACTGTATGATGTTGGAACTGTAAGATGTTGGAATTGTATATTGTTAGTCCTGGTAGCTGTGATTACTGCCTATAGTACTCATGCAGTGTTGGGCAAGGAGGTTGTGAGCTTGAAGAATTTAAGCCGCCTGGTTTGGGTAGTCGAATCCAATTGTTTCCGGGACAGAAAATAGGAAAGCAATCTCCTAACTGAGGAATTCGAACCCGGGCCTCCAGAATGGAAGCATGCCGTTCTAGGCACTAGGCCAGTAACACACGGGCAAAGTTCGGACTGTCTAAGTCAGACATGCTAGATAAATCGCTGGTGAATCACTTATCGATACAACAGTCAGGTTCAATCACCATTAGAGGTGTGATGTATTTTCAGAAGCTGCGCGACCCCACAAACGGTCAGACCTCGTAAAATTGAGACACAGATCATTTTTGGGGGGAGAAAATTTGGCAACAGTCTGAACATGAAAAGTGGAGAGGTCATGACCTGGTCATCTTCATCATCGTGTGCCCCGCCAACTAGTGTTCTCGTTCATGTCTTTTCACAGATCTCGATCTTTGGGGTTCTGAATCAACTTAGCTGATGATATTTCTCCACGCCACTCGTCTTAGTCCACCCTATATATTTATCTCGACTTGTCGTTGCCTCCTCCCCTCTAGCTATCTTATCAGGCTCATTCTTCTCATTATATGACCAAAGAAAGAGATGTAGGGTACTGGTCACCGCAGCTCGTTACACCATGAAACAATAAATGTAAAAGCCTAACACTACGTAACGGGGCTGCGGTATCTTCCTTGTAAAGACATTTACCACGTCGCTTCTTTCACAGTGAAGGAGGTAAGTTAACTAATTCTGTGCCAAACACAAAAGTAGGATTGGACCAGACACTGTGTCCCATCATAAGAACACGTATTATACTGTAAATATTCATTCACTGAGCATTAAACTGCGGAAGATACTGCGACACGAAACAAATAACACGGTAACTCTAGAATGGCGAGGTATCGCCGTTCTGGGAGGTCTCATTTGGCAATATGGATCCATGGGCATTGGATCAGTTAGCGTCTAAGTAACATATATTGGAATAGACACATTGAAGTAACAGGCGGGACAGTAACACTCAGCATTTCCATTGGAATAAACACATTGAAGAAACAGGCAGGGCAGTAACCCTTAGCATATATATTGGAATGGACACATTGAAGTAACAGGCAGGACAGAAACACTAAGGACAGATATTGGAATAGACACATTGAAGTAACAGGCAGGACAGAAACACTAAGGACAGATATTGGAATAGACACATTGAAGTAACAGACAGGACAGAAACACTTAGCACATTGTCACGGGATACTGCGAGTTTAGTGATTCTCCGATAACTTACATATAAAATTAATTGCAATATATGAGAATGGGAAAATTATTGACAGTTAGTCAGAATAACAATCGAGTACTTCAGTCTGAGGTGAGGACAAATTGACGGTCATTGACCGAATGGTATAGAAGTAAGATACAGTGTGAGGGGTCATTGACTGCCGATTTCACCGGACAAAACAACGGGGAGACATCGGGTTGTGGAACACACGAAGACTTTGATCAAAGAGTTAGAACTCTTTGATGTACGATGAGTGAGGAACGCGGGACTCAACGGAGGAGCCGAAACGGAGCGGCAACGAACGAATACGTGACTTCACAAACCTTTGATGGGGGAATCACGGCAAATTTGATTGTTGATCAAAAGAAACGGAGAATTGGAAACTGGGTATAAATAGTTGTAAACTTGTTTTTGTGGTTAGTGTGCTACCAAACTGGACGGAGAATGGATCTATGCGTCCTTAATTAGGAAAGAAATATAGGTCCCTTATTGTTTAAAGGCGATGGGACATTGGTGCTTATGTGCTTGTGTATTTCGATTCATGGACTAACATAGACAATATAAGGTAATCTAGCTTTAGCTTAGGAATATAGCATCGGGAACTATGTGAATGTTCTTTGCTGTTACCATGTCCTTCTTTTAGCTAATCGTTTAGACTTTAGTGAACTCATCTGTCTTATGTCAGAGTATCTTTCGGAAGCGTCTAAGTACGGCCGGGAGACATGCTCTCACATAAGAATTAGTCTGAAGCAGACTAATATCACATGGTTATATATCACCCACAGGTTCCACGAAAACTCCTGACAGGTTCAGAGAAGATTAAAGAAATTAACTTCACTTGTGCGGAGATAAAGTACCTCATTAGAACCACTAAGAACATAGACATGTTCTTATCGTGAGACGAGATACCCAATCGCCCATAAAGGAACTCTGTATAAATAAAAGAATATCCAGGTAAAGAAAGTAAATGAAAAAGACGTTAAACTGCTGAAGGCAGAGCGACATAAAACTGCATACATTTGCACTGTGGACTAATATAAAACTTTACTAACTGGAGACAGTGTGTAGAACATTTATAGTAGATCTAGACAGTGTTAGACAGTGATGATGTGTTTTCAGTGATGGATTTTATCAACGTCCAAAAAGGGAAATATGTCTACTTCAGAAACTTATCGTAATCGCATTGAACATTTTCTAAAGATTGGATTACGTCCAGACTCAGGCGGAACGGAGCATCCAGGGTGAGAGCTGTCCATATATGTGTGATGTCTTGTTGCATGGCCGTATGCAGATGAGAGATGTGATACGGAGCATAGACATTCAGAGTCCTATCTCGCACTCACAATAGAAGACACTACAAATTACATATACACATTCAATACATACAACTGACATAGTTTTCAGAAATAAATATTTTATTAATTGTTGGAGGAAACTGTTGTCGGGGTATGTTATGAAGGAATAAGAGAGAGAGAGAGAGAGAGAGAGAGAGAGAGAGAGAGAGAGAGAGAGAGAGAGAGAGAGAGAGAGAGAGAAAGAGAGAGATATAGTGAGTAGAAGAAAGAAGGGAGGAGTGTAGACAAAAGTCTGTCAATAATTCCCAAGTATAAGGATCTTAAAGGTGTGCTTGTTGATTTCACTTCCCTCCCGGGACGACAAGCGACACACATATATTTGAACAGACACATTGAAGTAACAGGCAGGACAGAAACACTTAGCACATATATTGGAACAGACACAGTGAAGTAACAGGAAGGACAGAAACACTTAGCACATATATTTGAATAGACACATTGAAGTAACAGGAAGTACAGAAACACTTAGCACATATATTGGAACAGACACATTGAAGTAACAGGAAGGACAGAAACACTTAGCACATATATTTGAATAGACACATTGAAGTAACAGGCAGGACAGAAACACTTAGCACATATATTGGAACAGACACATTGAAGTAACAGGAAGGACAGTAACACTTAGCACATATATTTGAATAGACACATTGAAGTAACAACCAGGACAGAAACACTCAGCACAGAAATTGGAACAGACACATTGAAGTAACAGGCATAGCAGAGACACTTAGCACTTATATTAGAATAGACACATTGAAGTAACAGGAAGGACATAAATATACAGGGTAATGAATGATGTAGACAATTTAAATTAGCAACTAGGACATATTTGTTTAGGGAAATTAATGGGAAAGAACATTTAAGGTAACAACTATAACAGGAATATCATAGGTAGTTAATTGGATAGAAAATGTAATGTAACAACTAGGTAAGATCTATCTAAGGTAATTAATTGGACAGAAAATGTAAAATAACAAATAGACCAAAACATTTAAAATAACTTTTAGAACTGAAATAGTTAAAGTAATAACTACAGTTAAGTTAGTTGCATATTGATTCTTTATAGGACGTTGTAGTCAACCCTGGCATATTTGACCGTTTGTGATATCTTGGCAAGTGTACGTTCAGTAGTTTGCCATTACTTTCTGGACGACCGCCATCCATTCCTTTTTGTAAAACAACCAACGAAAGGCTTGTCTGCTGCTAAATCGTCCGCATCTGTGTTTCGAACGTGGTATGCGAGATGACGAACTGCGTCCGTAACCCCTTGGCCAAAGAGCCGGCAATAACTAGAGCAGAAGCCTTTAAATTGACTAATAGGATATATAAATATATGTTGACAGACGTAAATAATATGTCCTTCCACTTCCACACACGATTCCAATGGGCCATAACCACGTCTGTCTGCCTGATCATGCACCAATATCCTCAGTGCAGTCCAGCCAGTCTGTCTGCCTGCTCGTTTCCCACCACACCAGCATGCCCTGGGGGTGGGGGAGGGGGGGGGAGATATCCAACGGATGCGCTCTATTTTTGATGGTTGAATTGCAGCCTCCCTCTTTGTCCGAAGCATGCCTGTCGTCATCTTTCTAATCATATTGTGCGAGTTACGTAACCCAATTATAACCCAAACGGCTGAACAAAATGTCTATCATAATTGACCTCTCTTGTCTAGTACCGGGTGTCTGTAAAGTCTCACAACACTTCGTGTGTAGAACAGATTTGAAAAAAAATGAAGTACATGACTTTTCAAAAAATGTGCTTTACAGTCCATCGTGAAGCAATATGCAACGAATGACTATCGTTTGCTGGAGTAATTCTTTGCATTCCAAATAGAATGGTGTTATTTAAAGGAGAAAAGATGTGGTTTTTTTTTTTGGGGGGGGGGAGGGGGGGGGGGGGGAGTAAGTGTTTCGAAACGGTGGTCGATGCAAGCAAATGGTTGTTCCATGATTTATACTAAGAGACGTTTACAGCCATGTCTTGAAACCCCTGTTGGACATATCCAACACCTGTTATAATCAATACTTCATTAGTACTTTCCAGCTTCCTCAAGACAGCGTTGGACCATTGTAGTGACCATTGTAACTAGTTTAATGCATTTTTAGCACATTGTTTGATGACATCGTGTACTTCATTTTTTAAATGTGTTCTACATACAACGTGTAGTGAGACTTTAAGAACACACATTATGATCCTACATACGGCTAATGCATCTATTCTATCTCCCATATTGATAGGTAAAATGTCCGACACAGGCAGCTGCTTTGGGTCATTGATATGATACTTTTTCTGTTAATATTGTAATCGAATTAAATTTTCTAATTTCATGTTTTTCCTTTGAATCTTTTTGTGTTGATTATGTGGTTGTTTCGGGATTTGAAATTTAAATATTGAGCACAACCCACTACTGGCAACGCCGATCGCATTCTGATATGAACCTAAGGCCTATCCACGTCAATATGGAAGCACTATACTCGAGTTTCGCCCTCATTTGAGCTCGTCAGTAGTGCATATCCCTGACCGGATCCGGAAACAGTCCCGGATCACGCGTGTGAAGCGGGTGTGTAACCACGCGGCACACACTGGACACACCAAATTATCACAACAGAATTCCACAACGCTACCCATCGTAGGCTATGCTCAAGATTGCCCAATCGCCGCGACCGACGTCCGTCAATCGATGGGACCCGAACGATCAGGACTTCTCACTTGCAAGGAACACCAGGCCTCCTAAATCCAGTGAGCAATAATCAATTGATTATGTGGTTGTTTCGGGATTTGAAATTTAAATATTGAGCACAACCCACTACTGGCAACGCCGATCGCATTCTGATATGAACCTAAGGCCTATCCACGTCAATATGGAAGCACTATACTCGAGTTTCGCCCTCATTTGAGCTCGTCAGTAGTGCATATCCCTGACCGGATCCGGAAACAGTCCCGGATCACGCGTGTGAAGCGGGTGTGTAACCACGCGGCACACACTGGACACACCAAATTATCACAACAGAATACCACAACGCTACCCATCGTCGTCTTTTTGTGTTATTGATTCTTTGTGTCGTAGTATACTTATTTTTACTGTATTGTATTCTTTCTGGTTTAAATATTAACATTGCTAGAGTAAGCAATCTGGACAATTTGAGAGAAGCCGAGTCGCAAAGACAACTTATCACAAACAACAGAAAGAGGCAGTCATTGTTTTCTGGCTATATTATGAGAAGACAAAAAACTGGATCCTTTTGTAACAACCAGACATTTTTTGCGGAAAGAGAAATGGGGGGGGGGGGGGGGAAGGGGGGGGGGAATCTTGACAGTCTTGTGTCATGGCACTATGGGCGTAAACATACGAATTGATCCATAACGCCGGAGATCACAATTTATGGAGATGCATACTCGCCCACACCAGACGACAAGGCATTGTGTGATAATGATCATCATCATTGATTCCCCATACTGGCATTCGTTATAAGGTATGTTTAAGCAATGTTTCTGTGTTTAGTATGTGTCACTGTGTTGGAGGAATTACACTTACCTGTTTTTATATTCTATTCCGATATGGTATGTGATTCCTGAGACGGATGCTGCAAATTTCATGAACTGCCAGAATAACTAACAACGACTGCCTGAAAGAGGCTAATGCAACTAGAACATTATATTCAATAGCAAGATTGAGTCAGACAGCCGTATATGGTCATGTGATGAGAAGATAGGCATTGGAGAACAGTGTGAACACTAGACAGATCAAGGAGAAGAGAGGCAGGGGCAGACCAGGAGATATAATGCTGATGGACTGAGACGATTGTATAGAGGAATATCGTTAGCAGGGTTGATCCACAACAAAAACCGAGATCTGTTTATAGACATAAACGCCCATGCCACCTAGCAAGGCAATTGATGATCATAATTCTGATATGAAATGGCCATCGCATGAAAGTGTTGAACAGTACAGTGGGTTTAACAAAATAAATACGCAAAACCCACCCAGTTTTCAGAGACTACATGTTTGTAAATCCCTTTAACCAAACAGAAAACACATCGCTTAAACAAGTTAAGAAATCACGTTACCAGTACGCTATCTTCATCAGATGGAGACCCTTGCCCCGGAAGTACTCCTTTCGGGGAATTGGATACTTGTACCAACGTGTTATCGACTTCTGCTGTCATTCATCAATGTGTTATTGTTACACTATACTGTCGGTGTCTTCATCAGTCGAGCTGGCCGCAGACAGATTTCACTCTGCCCTGAATGATGTTGTTACTGCTCCAGAGGATTCGTCAGTTAATTGGATCAAGTGTTTCTAAGTTTTGGGCGGTTGTGATGACGGGTAATTTCTAGTGATGGATTGGTGCAATTTTTGATATCATAAATCATCTTCTTCCTCTTCTGTTTCTAATGCTGTTGCTGCTAAAGTTGTTTCTTCTTCTTCTTCTTCTTCTTCTTCTTCTTCTTCTTATTATTATTATTATTATTATTATTATTATTATTATTATTATTATTATTATTATTATTATTATCCTTCGCTTCATTTCAGCATTTTTTCTGTCCTGATTTTCATTTCCATCATATTCTCCTACTCCATTGACTCGTTAATGATGTTAATTAAAAGCAAAAGTCAAATAAATCATGCATTCATATAAAACAACACCATTTAAAACAACACACTGTACAAAAATACAAAAGACATACAAGCAACGCAATGTGAAATAAAAATGCATTGAAAACTAGAACTGAATAAATGCGTCAATGATGAACTGCAAGATAAAAAAGGTGTGACCAAACAAGAACACTATGCAGGAAGCCAAAGAAGATTAATAAATTAACACAGAACTGGCGCTGTTAGCCGCTACATGCTGCGGAATTTTTCTGAGGAGGGGATCTGAGCACTTATGGACTGAATGGTTCGATATGCAATGAGGATGATCTGTCTACCAACTAACTTACTAAATAATCAAATCAATACTTTAAATATACAATCACACGATCTAAAACAAAGATATCAAACAGCAGTGTAGAACAACAGTAGACAAATATAAAGATCAACAGAATGTCCCAAGTATGAACTATCAATGGAATATCCCGTCTTCAGATCTGAAGACACCAAGATTCAGAGAAAGAGTCTTAATTTTCCCGACAACTAATGACACCCCGAGGCCATCAGGAACCGTGAACCATTATGATGTTCTATCATCGACCAGGGTCATTTTCTTGCGGTGTCTTGCGGCGATTCTGTGTACCCTGTCGTCAAAGATGGTACATTTTTCTCACTTTCATAGTAACTCCTTTAACGTTTACTTTATCCCTTTTTATATCCCTCTTATTATTAATGAAGAATGCAATTCGAGAGTACTAACCGCCGGAGGACTAACACTAGGATACACTTAAATTAGACTATGGAACACATTAAGAAACATCTAAAGGGTTTCGTAATGTGATTTCTTTGTTGTGCCACAACATATTAACTCCGTCACACAGCTTGTGGGGTAGAACCTTTCAAAGTAATTTGTTAATTGTGGGTAAAGTGTCTAAGAACTGTAAATACTGAGATAGTTTTCATTCTTCTCCTTCTTCCTGTTCTCCTTATTGTTGATATTGTTGGTGTTGCTGTTATTATTCTTTTTTTTTCTTCTTCTAGTTAAATCTTCTTCTTCTCAAACCACCACAACTTTCCTAGCCTCCTCCTCCTCCTCCTGCTCCTCTTCCTCCTCCTCATCCTCCTCCTCCTTCTTCTTCTTCTTCTTCTTCTTCTTCTTCTTCTTCTTCTTCTTCTTCTTCTTCTTCTTCTTCTTCTTCTTCTTCTTCTTCTTCTTCTTCTGCTTCTTCTTCTTTGTCTTCCTTTTCTTCCGTCTGTTGCTCCACTATTTTATTTGCCCATGTACATGCGTTTCCAACCAAATATTGCCAAACTCCTCTTTCCATTATTTGTTATATTTGTTCATCCCGTTTCTCTATTACACCACATATCTAGTTTTAATTTTCGCAGCCGCCTACATGTTCATTTCGCCATAATATTGTTTTTTACCTTGAATGTCAGGCATTTGATGTGTCAATGGTCACACCAGCCACTCAATGGCGCTTGCTCAAGAAAACATGGATCCTGCTCCATGTCCACAGTATGACACAAAGCCATACACACTGTATCTCTTCTGTGTGTGTGTGTGTGTGTGTGTGTGTGTGTGTGTGTGTGTGTGTGTGTGTGTGTGTGTGTGTGTGTGTGTGTGTGTGTGTTGTTTTCTTCTTTTTTTTTTTAAAGAAACTAATCAAAACAATATTTTTTCTCTTAGTGTTTTTGAATAACGAAGACACACACACTAGATTGCACGATTTATTGCCTGACATATTTATTTCGTTTCATTTTGTCGAGTACATACTGCAGAAATCACACAACATAAAGTAAAGTAATTAATTAAATCCTTCATGCTGAAATATACACATGTTCACTCATTAATGTCAATAGTCTAACACGGTGATTTTAAACTGACTGTGAGGTCGTCTGTTTGCTCAAAACTGGCCTATGCAGATAAATCATGATGGCTTCTGCGACCTTGTACAAACGACTGTTTTATGTGTTAACTAACACGCGAAACGCATTGTCTCTGTCAAGCACGTGACTGGTTTCCAAAATGTTCGTTATTCAAATAAACTAATGTACTTTATTAAATTCGGGAGCTGAGATAGTTCAGTGGCTGGCTCGCTTTTCTGCCGGCCCGCTGGTATGTGTTCGAATCCTGACAGTGACGAATTTTTGTTTTTAAATTAACCTGAGCTTTCAGATCGACCGAACCTAAAGCGGGACCCAGGAAAATGGTAAGTGGTAGAGACTGGCCTGGTGTTGCTTTCACCACCCATCCAGTGCCGATTCCTCTATAAAAGAAAACAGAGGGAGATAGAACCATATAATAAATTACCTTCCATGGAATGGACAATAGTATTTTGAATGTACTCCTACTGTGTTATGTCAGAGGATTGGGTGGGCGCAATGCAGGAAAGACGGTGCATAGTTATGAAGGCCAATCCCAGGTCCGGCTAAGGATATTTCAAACTACTTGTATAACTGCGCATATATTTTCTACTACGCAAGTTATGTAACGTATTTAATACACAGTCGTGTGTTTTAGATATTTTCAAGATTTGAGCAATGCTGTTTCATTCACAAACCTACACAAAGTAAATAGAGATTGCAAACACACAGGAATGTCTTATGTACACACAAGAATCAATATATCTTCGGTTTCCGCTTCTTCCGCTTGTATCCCGTGTCTCGGGTGCAGTGATGTTTAATGGCACCTGGTGGCCTTTGAGAGGCAAACATTCATGTTCCACTTGTTAGCCCTAATTCTAAATCCCGGCGCAGGTTAAACTCACAATGAAACACTCTGTTACCCAAATAAAGAATTAGCTAATTAGGACACGACCAACACTAACGACCGTTTACATTTAATTTGACACACAGACTGTGGACGGAATGGAAGATGAGACATGTTTTTCAAGTCTTCCTGTCTCAGAAACAATTTTAGTGTCAAAATAATAATAATCTGGATTAATAGAAGTTAAATTAAAGTGTCCCAACTGAAGAAGTAAAAGGCCTTCAATCCTTATATATTGCCCGGAGTGACTATTCACAAAAATGTGTGCATATATAGAGTGACTATTCACAAAAATGTGTGAGCTTGACTACATTATTAATGTTTGTAGAATCCGTGTTTTGTCCAATGACAATGTCTTTTCTACATCTCTTGGGTCACTGGTATCTGTCTAATTTTCTTCATGAGCAGACGGTACCAGGGCATGCTTGTTAAGTGACGAAACGATATAATGTGTAGTTCTTTAATGATTTAATAGTTTCTATACTCATCATCAACGGTCTCTCTGGTTAAGTGCTTGCGAACGCGGTTTGTGAGCCCGTATACCAGGTTCGAAACACGGCGTGCTGGTTTTTTTTTCTTCGAAAAAGGTATAGGATCCGGTCGTTCAGATAGCAATGGCAAACTACTGAACGTAAAATTTGCCCAGGAATCACGAACGGCTAAAATGCTGGGGTTGACTGCTACGTCCTGTGAAGGACATGCAACTTAATTCTTTTAATGCGCATCATCATCATCATCACGTGCGCTGACAGCTGGCGTAGGCGTTCATGGCTCTCCACAGGTCTAGGTCTTTGGTGTTCTGGATCAACTCTGCTGATGATATTCCTCCACGTCACCGTCTCAATCCATCCAGCATCATTTCCCTTGGTCTGCCTCTGTCTCTCTTCCCCTCGATCTTTCCAGTTGACATGATGTTCTCTAATGCCTCTCTTCTCATCACATGACCGAAGAAAGCTATTTGTCTCTTTCTTATTGCTGTATATAATGTTCTAGTTTAGCCTGTTTCAGACAATCATTGTTAGTTACTCTGGCAGTCCAAGGAATTCGCAACATTTGTCTCAGGAAGCACATCTCTGTTGCTTCTAATTTCTTTTCTGTTTTCTCTTCTGTTTTCTTAATATTCAAGTAGAGTCCTTTCTTTGCACTCTCTGTTACTATAATGCCCAACAATTGTTATAGGTCTGTTGCATTATCCTCCACTGCCCTCTTTATTTCCAATTTTAATTGCTGCTACTTGGTTCCAGTAAATATTCTTTATTATTCTTAAATCTTTCCCATCAATGTTGATATCTTCCAAAATTTTACTAAGTTCATCGTGTTTTACTTTATCAAATGCAGTAGTATAATCTATGAGGCACAAATATATGTCTTTCTGTGTTTCTATTGACCTTTCTATTAGTGTCCATTTTTATTTTCTTTCTTGTTCTTCTCATTATAATTCAAAGTAGAAGCTTAGTGACACGGTTTATGAGGTTAACTGTACGAAAATCTTCGTATTCAGTTGCTCATGGGCATGGTATAGCTAAAAATACAGATTTCAGCATATCGCTCGGTCAGTATCCACATCTGTAAATATCATTCAACATTTTGGTTAATATATCTACTCCAAATTCTCCCAATACTTCTAATTCTTCTATAGTGATTTCATCTGGTGCAGCTATTTTTCCTTTCTTCATATGTTTTACAGCATCAGCGACTTATTCTTTTAGAATAGGTGGACTTTCTAAGTTACTTTCTTCTATTAATTTTAGTTTGTATACTACATTCATTTAATCTGTATATTGTTGTATAATTGCATGCTATATAATCACACATACGTCTGCCCATGTTTGTTTGTTTGAAAAGTTGTTCATATAAAAAGTTACTACTATATGCGCGCTAGAATACAATCAATCTGCCATGACATTGGCACCACTCCGGCGTATCCATTGAATTTATTTCGCTCGAACACTTTCAGAAAATACATGATTGGTCCATTCCACGACCATGAGATCTGCTCATTCATCTTTTAGGATCAGTCCAAAGCAATTTTATTGATTGATTACATGATTCCTTCGTTAATTCGTCAAATTGTTTGTTTGTTTTTTTGTTTTTTTCCATTCAATTGATGGATGATGGTTAAGGGTGATTTCGATAGTACCGTGACACTATCCGTTAGTTGTCAGATTATATGCCCAGCTCAGTACCAGTCATGTGGTGACAACCAGGATTGCAAGGTGTGCTCACCAAAATTCACGCATATTGTAAATATTCTTTTATATGTATGTTATTAACGTCGTTTAAACAAATCTTCCTAGATTGTCTACTACAATGAATGCTGCTTATGTTTTCAAACTACAGATTGACTAGGAAGTGTCCGTTTCATAACTGTTAAGCCGTCTAACTTGCGCTAGGAAGGTTGTAGGTTCGATTTCCAGCTACGTCACGGATTCCAGTCGGTTCACGGGTGGTTTGATTGGGTTGATTGGCTGTCTGGTTGGCTGGCGGACTAGCTGGGTGGGTTATTGGTTGCTTGGTTATATAAATTGGGGAAGCGTTTGATGCCACTAAGACATTTCATAAATAAACCACATGTATTGTTTAACCGTCATGGAAGTAGAAAAAGGCCACACTAGACAATATAAACATTGAAAATAGTCGGTAACTATAGCTTTCAATTTGTATGTTGTCTAGTATCTCTTCTAGTCTTTATCGCTTTCTTCAACGTCTATGAGCGCCAACAATAAACGTATGAACTAGTTCATCATCATCATGTGCCATGCCGATAAGCTGTGGGCTGTCATGTCTCGCCATCTCACTCTATCGCCAAAGTTGTGGATCAGCTCAGTGTTCTTGTCACGACCATGCCATGTGGCCAAGCCATCCAGATATTTACTTCTCTGCCTTCCCCTTTGTTCTATTCCCCTCGATCTTGCCAGTTGTCACCACCAAGTTCTCCAATTTTTTTCTTCTCATAACATGTCCCAAAAATATGTACCTGTCTACGTATAATGTCTCTAATCAGTTTACGATTTTCATGTCTTTCTTGTAACCCTTGGTAGTCATTAGAATTTCTGTCTGTCCATGAACTAGTTAGCAGTTAGTCAACAGATAATCCTCATTGAACAAGGAACTATTTGTCCTTACGAGCTTAGATCTTCTCCTTAGTATCTGTCTCATCTGTTAGCGACTGACGACACAAGTTCTGTGCTGGTTGACTACTCTTCTTTGGTTTCCCGCACGTCGTTCTGGCCTACGGGGTTTCCCCGAAAATAAGACCTACCCCTATAATAAGCCCTAGCTCGATTTTTCAGGATGCTTATATAAGACCTACCTATAAATTAAGCCCTAGTTAAGATCGTCATCTAGAATGAGAGACGTGTTGCCGAATGGCCAGTCGGAATACAGACGCCAATGGTGCGCACTTGATAATGAACGGATGTGGATCATAATTCAATACGTCACTCGTGTAAAATAAAGTGACCATTGCACTGCAAGCAGGCTTCATGGACAAGGAGTGCTCATTTAAGGAAACCTTTATTGCAGGACATGAGAGACTGGGAACAATGGTCCTACAGGAAATGGAGTCACGAGAAATTTAGGCCGGAATTCAGCATTTGTAGAGTTATGACGATGTTCCAGACTAAGATGACACGACTGTATTTGAATAAATGTAGAACTGTGTACATTAATAAATGTAGATTTTCTTTAAATCTGAAATAAATAAGTACACACACACACACACACACACACACACACACACACACACATATATATATATATATATATATATATATATATATATATATATATATATATATATATATATATATCCGGCCATTGGCATCAGCTGGACTTCATTATCACACGGAGACAACATCTGAACCATACATCATTAACTCGAAGTTACCACAGTGCTGACTGTGATACAGATCATTCTTTGGTTGTTGCAAGGGTTAGACTGAGACCAAAGAGAATCCACACAGCTAAACACAAGTCTAGCCCCAGGATTAATATTATTAACACTCACGATCCTGGAAAGTGCTTTGAATTTCAACAGCAACTTGAGGACGCTTTCAATGATACATCAGAAAATTGTATAGTAAATGATAAATGGAGTAAACTTAAGGAAACTATTTATAAAACAGCGGTAGGGGTTTACGGCACTGTGGATCATAAGAGGCAGGACTGGTTTGCGGCAAACAGCCAGATACTGCAGCCCTTGATTGATAAAAAGAAGATAGCTCTCTTAAGAAACAAGGAAAGACCAACGCGTAACACTCTGAGTGAGCTGAAGCAAGCGAGGAAGGATGTACAAAAGGCTGCCAGGCAGTGTGCGAATGACTATTGGATCAAGTTATGTGAGTCCATTCAAATCGCAAGTGATAAGGGAAACATCAGAAGCATGTATGAAGGTATAAAGAAAGCCTGTGGTCCAATGATCAAAAGAAGTGCACCGCTGAAAACCTTGACTGGAGAAATCATCACTGATAAGAAACAGCAGATGGATAGATGGGTCGAGCACTATTTAGAGCTTTACTCAAGTGAGACCAAGCTGGCGGATGATGCCCTCAACGCCATAGAGGCCCTGCCAACTCTTGACCACCTGGACACACTTCCCACTATAACAGAAGTTAAGTGTGCTATAAATGACCTTGCATCTGGCAAGGCTCCAGGTAAGGATGGGATTCCAATAGAGGTGATCAGGAGTGGGCAAGACACCCTCGCTCTGCAGATCCACCAGCTAATAGAGCTATGCTGGCGAGAAAGACAAGTCCAACAGAATTTCAAAGATTCAAACATCATAACGCTGTACAAGAACAAGGGAGATCGGAGCGACTGCAACAACTATAGGGGTATCTCACTTCTGTGTATTGTTGGGAAAGTATTTGCCAGAATTGTCCTGCGCAGACTTCAAGTCCTGGGAGATCAAGTCTACCCCGAATCACAGTGCGGCTTCCGTCAGAACCGGACTACCATTGATATGATATTCTCATTGCGACAGATGCAAGAAAAATGCCGGGAACAAAATCAGCCACTGTTTATTGCCTTCATCGACCTCACAAAGGCATTCGATTTGGTCAGTCGTGAGGGTCTGTTCAAGGCACTAAAGAAGATTGGCTGTCCACCAACTCTTCTGTCCATTGTGGAATCGTTCCACACAGGCATGAAGGGTATAATCAAGTTTGACGACTCAACTTCAGAAGAGTTTGAAATCAAGAGTGGAGTTAAGCAAGGTTGTGTACTATCCCCCACCCTCTTTGGGATATACTTTTCACTTCTACTGAAATATGCCTTTCGTGATCAGGATGACGGTATATACATTCACTCACGCTCAGATGGTGGCCTCTATAATGCTCAGAGATTGAATGCCAAGACCAAAATTAGCAGGGTACTAATCAGAGAGTTGCTTTTTGCGGATGATGCTGCGATTACGACCCACTCTGAGGAAGAATTACAACATCTACTATCTGCATTCTCCAATGCTTGTTCTGAATTTGGTTTAACAATTAACAAAAAGAAGACACAGATTATGTCACAAGGTGCACATGGTGTACCATCAATCTTTATTGACGACGCCGAACTGGAGATAGTAGACCATTTTACATATCTTGGATCAGAGGTAAATAGCAAATTATCCCTCGATCAGGAAATCAACATCAGGATTGGCAAGGCAGCAACAACAATGAACATGTTAGCAAAAAAAGTCTGGGAGAACAGGAAGCTTACTGCCAAAACAAAAGTCCTCGTCTACCAAGCCTGTGTCCTTAGTACTCTTCTTTATGGCAGTGAAACCTGGACAACTTACTCACGCCAAGAGAAACGTTTAAACAGCTTTCATATGCGGTGTGTGCGAAGAATACTTGGTATTAAGTGGCAAGACAAAATCACAAATGCTGAAGTATTGGAAAGATCAGGTTGTGTGACGGTGTATTCCATGCTCAGTCTTCGTAGACTTAGATGGATAGGACACGTTAGGAGGATGGATGATGGTAGAATACCAAAGGACATCTTTTTTGGTGAATTACAGACGGGTAGGAGATCTCAGGGTCGGCCTCTACTACGATACAAAGATGTGTGTAAGCGGGACATGATTGATACAGGCATTGATAATGCACAATGGGAGCACGTCGCCGCTGAACGTGTTGCATGAAGGGCAACTATCAGAAATGGAATAAAGACAAAGGAGAAAATGATTGCAGATAAAGCACACACAGAGCGTGAGAGACGTAAGATGGTGCAAAATGGTGGAAATGACCATGTTTTCACATGCACCTACTGTGGGCAAACATTTGCAGCAAGAATTGGCCTTACCAGCCACACTCGCCACCGCCATGGATCGTAGTTATTGCCATATGACAGTTATTAAGCCTTTTTGAAGCACAATGTACCAAACTATCGTCTGTCAAGACGGAAAGGTGCCAATGAAATGAATGAATATATATATATATAAAAGACATCCACCAAAAATAAGCACTAGTGCATTTCGGGGAAACACGGTAGTTTATCACGCTGGGCTCGATGTTATTGCAGTTGGTCTGTTCTATATTGTGTCCTCTATCTCAACTTCTTTCGTTGTCTTCTATGAGTTCGAATTAATACCTGCACATGTATTTCTAAAAATTCCCTATAACCTCAAAGGTTCGAGAAATTGTTTTATCTTTTTTTTTCGTCGCGAAAGTGAGATGTAAGATCCATTTCACGGGAATCAAAGAGAAAGATGACGTCCAGCGTTGCCTTATTTGAATGAAATGTGGTAGACGTTTCAATTTCGATTGCACACATTTTCATTTATACATGGACGCCATACATCTGAGGCATCATTTCTATTACCAGAAAGGAATTTATAATTTAGCAGGACAAAATGTTAGCATCAAGATTCTACAGTAATTCAGATTTTAATGCATTGACTATTAAAACTATCTGTTATTCGTATTTTCGAGCACATTAGGTTACACTTAAGAAGGCACAGCAATATAATGGGACTTCAAATGAAAGCCTTAAAAGTGTTATAGAAAATACAATAATCATGCCACTGTCATGTAACCTGCCGATACTGTTGTTAAGAATGTCAAGAGGGTTAAGCACGTTACATAGCGGTGCAAACGAACATGGTGACGGCACAAGGTCGATTTAAATATGGCCTCCCCACTTTTGACATGCACCAAATAGGAGCAGCGTTCTCTTATCAGTTTTACTTTATATGAGTGAAGGGTTGAAACTTATAGAAATGCATCTGCGATTTAAGGTCGGTAAGGCGTTGCATGCCTGTCAGTCCAGCAAGTGTATGAGTGGAGTAGAAAGTTTCAAAACGGCGTGATTTCTTTCATAGACTGCTCACGACAAGGTCAGGAAAATAGAGTAGTGACCCAGAGGGTCTATACACGAGTACTTGTTAATTGTTTTCTTTTATTCTACAGGAATCCATGCACTTTAGGGGCGAGGGAGGTATTGCATTGAACGCAGTGGTGACTACATCGAAAAAAACGATACATTTGTTCTTTTTCAGATTATATTCACCCACCTTCACACACACACACACAAACACACACAAACACACACACACACACGTGTGTGTGTGTGTGTGTGTGTGTGAAGGTGGGGAAAAATAGCTTTCCTAAACCATCAGAATACAGACCGATGCATTGTTAGGATTTCAAAGTTAAATAAAAGCGACCTCACGTGGGCGGTATCATGCAGACAATTGCCTGGTTACCGGGTCTTCCCAAGTAAACGAAGCCAAGATAAACCTATGTTTTGTCTAGAAGAAACAAAGCCTGGGCACCGGATGTGATAGATCTATGGGGACGACATGCCCGTTACCTGAAAAAAAAATATGGCGGGGAGTAAAGAACTCTATTTACGATGTGGCGACGTTATTCAGAATTAGACATGCAGATTAGCCGAGCGATACTCCGAGCTGATTGGCGGGTCTCAGTGAGATGCAGGGAAGTTAAGGCACCCACGTGGCTGCAGGATGCAGAGCAGCGCCACATTTGTGAGCATAAAGCAAGTAATCCAGTCAGTCGGAAGAGTTGAGCAGGAGAGAGTCGAGAGTTGAGCAGCAAGACTCAGGGGACGCGGGCTTCTGAGCCCTTGGACGCCCGAAAGAATGAGCAGGACTCCAGAAATGGTGGTTGGTCAAAACCCATGCCGTAGAGTACCCGAGGAGACGAGAAGTGTGACTTCAAAGGCGAACAGGTACACATTTCTAAGTTCGTCTGGAGCACAAGGAGAAGATATATGACCAGCTAGTCTGTGGATATAATTGACCAAGGTACATACGGCAAAAGGGAGTTGAAACACAGATTTGTGGAGTCACAAAGTGGTGGGAGAAGGCCACTTGAGAGGAAACGCTGCTTGCTACAAGCAAACCTCTGTCAAGATGCAACCGATGGATAAAGTTGAACAGGACGAAAATTATCCAAAGAGGAAACACGTTTGTTGGGATCACCATGAAGACTGATAGTCAGACAAGACTGGGAAAAGTCAGGTGGGACACAAGACGAGCGATATGTAGAGAACAATCAACTGTGAAACCCAGATGTGCAAGCATCTGCTGATATGACAGGGACCTACTGTGAGCGACTGCCCCCTGGGTAAAAGAAATATTATAAACCTATGGAATTGCTGCTACGGGATAGGTGACGGCCGGTGGAGTTCCTTTAGTATTAGCCTGTTTCTTGAGGCAGTTAGTGGGTAATAGTCTCTGAACGAGCAGTAGCTGGTTACGCTCATCCATCAGTCATTTGTAGCATTTCTCTGATATATAGTTGCATATTATAGTACTTATCTTTCTTCGAGATTGTTATGCATTGTTTTTCTGTAATGTTGATTTGTACACTGTAGTTGATGCACGGATTATCTTATCTGTTATGTTGGAGATTTTCACCCTGTTAATGCTCAGAAGGAAATAATTATAAAGTTGAGTTGCCTTTCATTTTGACTTGTCAGCCTGAGGTTGTGTAGATTGGCCTAGGTCCCTTATAGTCTGGACACCCATCTGTAGCTTGACATCATACCACAGAAAATTGATGGGGCGGTCGTATAATTAACGATCGTCCTCACGAGGAAACGAATCTAAATCTATCCTATTCCTTCCTCTCTATATCATCTTTTCTAACCCATCGCTTCTATCTCCTTACTTCTTCATCACTTATGACCAGAAATAGGGCGCTGTGAGCAGGGTTCAAGATAAGAAACAACCCCTAAGTCTACTGTGCCTGCCTTAATATGTTATACCTTCATTCTTTATTACTTCTTCTCTCTTCTTTCTTTAATTTCTTTCTCCTATTACACACACACACACACACACACACACACACACAACACACACACACACACACAACACACACACACACACATACACACACAAACATTTAAGGTTTTCATTTAAAGCACGCTTGTAGAAAGGAATTCGTAAATTCGAGGATATTAGATTAAAATCAAGATAGTACATAATGTAATGGTGAATACGCTTGCTGACAAAGCTACCCGTTCCTTGAAAGGAATTAGGAATGTTGTGGTAGTGGAATTTGGTTACCATAATTATTCTATAGTAATACAATATTGCAAGGTGATTGTTTAAAAACACCGTTGATGAATATAGTAACTGTTTGTGTACACTGGTTTTGAACTCAAATGTAGTCCAGACATGTGCTACTTCTTCTAGTGATGTTATTGTGTGGGTTAGCTTTCCCTATTACTAGTGCCCCTAGCTATCAGGCGAACCAATTCCGATTTCTAAGGGACTTGTACTTTACTTTACGTCCCCAAGTCAAGAACGATAAGTCAAATATTTAGCCCAGCTGACCAGTTTAGGTTGTTTTTTTTTTCGCTCGCTTAAACTCAAGCGTAATCCTTACACAGTTTAAAGTAGTAAGTTTTAGGGTTTGAACCCGTTATCTTAGCATCAGCACACAGGAAGTTTAAGAGAAAGCGCTGTTACCCATTTGGCCATGCTGCTGTCTACTAACTTCGCTGTCATCATCAGCATCATTAAGTATTCCATCCTTTGGAGATGTCGCGTTGTTTCTTCATTGTTTGCTCCATTGACGTATAGAAGGTGTTTCTAAAGTTTCACTACACTTTGTATGTAGAACGAATTAGAAAATCGAAGTACATGACGTCATCAAAAATGTGCACCGCAGTCCATCGTGATGGAATATGCAGCAAATGGCTGTCGTCTACTGTAGTAAATCGTTTGTGCTCCAAACAGGATGATGTTATCAACAGAAGAAAGAATTATTTTTTTTTTTGGGGGGGGGGGGGGGGGGGGGGGGGTTGAACGAGTATTTCGAAATGGGTGTCGATACACACGGAAATAACAACAGACACGTTGCAGAAGGTATTTGACAGCATGAAGAGACGTGTACAGTCAAATCTTGAAGCCCGTGGTGGACATTTTCAACACCTGTTGTAATGAATACTTCATTAGTACTTTCCAGCTTACCCAAAATAACGTTATACCATAGCAGTGATGATTGTAACTAATTCAATGAATTTGTTAGCACGTGGTTTGATGACCACATGTACTTAATTTTTCAAATTTTGCCTACATACAAAGTGTAGTGAGACTTTACAAACACCCTGTATTTGTGTTCTTACATCTCTACCTGCATGTATTATACTTGTTTTCCTGGATCACCTCTTTCTCTCTGACCAAGTGTGTTGCTTTCTGGTACTCCCTTTGCGTAATCATTGTGTTTTAGAATGTGCGCTGCCGAACCTTGAAACCTTTAGCTATTGCATTACTATAACAAGCGTTCCTTGTTTCATGTTATTAAATGTCTTCGTGACTTAATGTTTAATTCCTATTATCATTATTTGGGAAGATACATCTTTCAAGCTGAAATATACAATTGGATTAATCACTCAAGCTGAAGTGTAATATACTGTATATGATTGTCGACTAATGTGTGTGCTGTATATTTCATCTTGGAGGATTTATCTAATTACTTTAGTTTATGGTGTGTGACTTCTGCAGTATGTACCTGACGAGATTCAGGGAAATATGCCAGGCAATAAATCGTACAATCTATTGTTTGCGTCTTCGTTATTCAAATTTAATAGAATTGCTGACACGGAGACGTCTGGAAATAAAAACAAAAGTGTCGTAAAAAGGAAATTACTCAGCAGATGGGAAATTGCCTTCAACCGATGTTATTATGTTTATTCCAATGTAATTGTCTCAAGGTTTTTATCTGTTTTCATTAACTCAATGTTTTAAGGAGTAAGTGTTTTCATTTTCTGTTGGGCTTAACAGATATGTCTCGGCGTGACAGTTGTTGCCACTTCATTTCTCTGTTATCAAGAAATGTTTAACTTGTAGCATATTTAATTAATTTTTTGTGTTTGTAAATTATTTACGCATTCTATCTTTCCTCTTCTACACCTGGGTGATTCTTTTTCTTTTTGTTTGCTCGCTTTTAACTCAAGCTAAGTTCATACATGTGCTACTACATCTAGCGTGCTGAACTGATTTTTGCCTGTGGATTCGCTTTCCCTATTACTAGTGTCCTTCGCCATCAGGCGAATCCATTTGGACTTCAGAGGTAATTGTAATTTACGTCTCCAAGTCAAGGACGAGAAGTGAACATTTTAGTGCATCTGACCGGTGTAGGGGCTGAACCCGCTACCTCGGTATCAACACATCGGATGCACTATTATCCATTCGGTCATAATGATCTCCGCCTTGGTGATAAGGTTCACAGAGTTATTGTTATTGTTGTTGTTGTTATTGTTGTTTTTGGTCATTTTTCTGTATCATTTAATGTATAAATATGTTCTCGTGATGTATTGCAGTTCTTATGTAAAACTTCTTTTAAGCAGATGGCAGTTGGAACCAATAGCAGTATGACTCTTCGTTGGCTACCTTTTGATAGATCTCGATATCTCCAGAAACTACGAGTAGGAGCAGCAGTAAAACTTCAAATGCTACAGCTACTACTACTATTACTAATCCTACTACTGTTGCAACTAATGTTACTAATACTACTGCTACTATTATTCCTACTACAACTATTGTTTATTCTATTACCTCTATATTACTATTACTACTACTACTACTACTACTACTACTATTACTACTACTACTACTACTACTACTACTACTACTACTACTGCTACTACTACTACTATACTACTACTATACTACTACTACTACTACTACTACTACTACTACTACTACTACTACTACTACTACTACTACTACTACTACCACTACTACTACTACTACTTTTGCTACTAATAACACTGCTGATACTCCTCCCACAAGTATTACTATTACTAACACTACTAATATTACTGCTGCTTCTTCTTTTACTACTACTACTACTACTACTACTACTACTACTACTACTACTACTACTACTACTACTACTACTACTACTTCTAATACTAATGCTACTGCTACTGCTACTACTACTACTACTACTTCTAATACTAATGCTACTGCTACTACTACTACTACTACTATTACTACTACTACTACTACTACTACTACTACTACTACTACTACTACTACTACTATTACTACTACTACTGGTGTTGCTACTGCTACTAATGTGTCTCTATCTCATTGTTTTTCTTTATCACTTTTTTACTCTGTGTCTGGATCTCTTTTCCTCTCCTCTGTCTCTGTCTCTCTCTCTCTCTCTCTCTCTCTCTCTCTGTCTCTACCTCTCTATGTCTTCTCTGTTTCTCTCACTCTGCCGTTTTATCTCTCTTCCTTATCTCACAATCTGTTTTAATCTCTCTGCCTCATTTTGTTTCCTCGGTCCCTCTGTCTTCTGCTTCTTTGTCAATGTCTCGCTCCCTGTATCTCACTTTTTTTAACCTCTCTGTCTCTCTCCCATTGTGTCATTGTCTTCCTACTTCGTCTCCTTGTCCTCTCCTTCCTTTTCGTAATCTCTCTCTCTCTCTCTCTCTCTCTCTCTCTCTCTCTCTCTCTCTCTCTCTCTCTCCCTCTCCTTTGATTGCATCGTCTTCTATTCCTTTCTTCCTCTCTTTCTGTCTTTCTGCCCCCCCCCCCCCCTCTATCTCATTGTCATTTTCTACCTTTCTGTTTCTCTCTGTCTTTTCCCCTTATTTCTTTCATAATCTTTCTGCCACTCTCTGTCTCTCTGTTCCTCTGTGCCAGTGCCTTCTTCCATCTCCCATCTGTTTATTCCTTTCCTGTCTGGTTTGTATCTCTGTTATTTTGCCTGTTCATTATTCTACCCGAACTTTCGCTAAACCGGAATAAAATTGATCAAAAAATGAATTTAAAAAACTGGCAGTTTCCATTCAATCATTAAGAAACACGTATAACATGACGCGTGGAACCCTATTACGGATGCGCTGTTTTTTACACATTTACTCTGGTAATTGCTCCCAAAGTGGTGTAGTGGGTAGTGCACAGCTGTCATAGTTTAATTCCTAGTTGACGTTAATTTTTGTTTAATCTTCCTTACGCAATGTGAACTACATTATAGCGAAAGATGTTAGCGAACAGTGACAACTGGTATAGAGGGACAGTAATGGCAGCATTATTGTGTGGGCTGGTTAAAGTTACATGCATTGCCTTTTAAATGACGTCGCAGTCAATCCCAGCACGTTTTGGCTGTTTGTGATTTCTTGGCACGTTTTCGTTGAGTGGTTTATGTTGGAAAATATTAACATTGATGGGAAGATTCTCAGAATAATAAAGAATATTTACTGGAACCAAGTAGCAGCAATTATAATGGGAAATAAAGAGGGCGATTATGAACAAATAAAGCTAGGTGTATGACACGGATGTGTCCTGTCACCGAATCTCTGTTCCCTCAATAACGAAGTAATAATGATAGAGATCAAAGAGAAGCCAGGAATAATTTTAGGAGGTTATAATGTAAACAATATACGATATGCAGATGACACAGTACTGGTGGCGGATAATGCCACAGATCTAAAAAAAAAAAAATTATTGGATATTGTAGTAACAGAGAGTGCAAACAAAGTACTCTCCTTGAATATCAAGTAAACAGTAACAATAGTGATATCAAAGAAAAAGGTGACACCAAAATGTGAAATAGAAATAAAAGGGAACATTCTTAACCACTTGGATAGTTTTAAATACCCAGAGACATTTATAACATTAGATGGAAGATGCACAACACAGATTAAGAGCAGAGTAGGGCAAGCCAAGGCTGCATTTTGGAAAATGAAGAGTATCCTATGCAATAAGTCACTATCATTGAATGCAAGAAAGAGAGTGCTAAAATTCTAAAGATAACTTGTATGGCAGTGAATCTTGGAATGTAAATGAACAAATTAGGAAGATCTTGGAAGCAACAGAGATGTAGTTCCCAAGACGAATGTTACGAATTCCTTGGACTGCCAAAGTAACTAAAAACGACTGCCTGTAATAGGTTAATGAAACTAGAAAATTATATATAACAATAAGAAAGAGACAAACAACTTTCTTTGGTCATGTGATAAGAACAGAGGAATTGGAGAACGTCGTGACAACTGGAAAGATCGAGGGACGAGAGGAAAAGGCAGACCAAGATAAATGATGCTGCATGGACTGAGACGGTGGCATGGAGGAATATCATCAGCGGAGGTGATCCAGGGATCCAAAGACCGAGATATGTGGAGAGTCATGAACGCATACGCCAGCCGCGTGGCACTTGATGATGGGGAGTTTACCATTGCTTTCTGAACAACCGGCACTCATACCATTGTATGAAAATCAAAGCAAGGTGGCCTGTTTCCAAATCACTCGCAGCTGTGTTTCGAAGGCGGTATGCGGGATTACGAATAACATTCATAACCACTTCGCCACAGACCCTTCATTGTGCACGAGAGATAAATGACCAACACAGAACTTTAAAACGACAAGAGCAAGAAACCAAAAGATCAACCGACCCGCAAATCATGAGGTAAAGTATGCTCCATTAAACTATAGCCTCTTGCTAGGCGCAAGTGTAGAACATATGCTAAATTCCCTTTGCGTGTACTACTAAATGGCAAAAATCCTGCTATGAGGGCAAATCTTCTAGCATTCCTCCTTTGTAATGTCCCTGTTCTAGTGAAACCTGCCCAGGACTTCACATTCTACACGCAGCGAGGTTGTAAGAGAATCATAGTAAATCCTCACGATGGTGTTAGATAAAATTGCACGCTTACCCTGATACTCACTACACAACGAGGTCAAAGAGAACATGATAGAAATGAGAGAGGTTTGATTACATACAAGTGTCACTGAGTTGAGAACATTGGTGAAGTGAGATCATATAGAAAGCTTATGGAAGTGATACGACATTCAGCTGTCCACCAAACGTAGAATATTTAATCAGAACGTTATATCACAAGTACTTGATGTATCACACACACAAAGGAATAAACTATTACTAATAAACTACAGACATATATTTATTTATGCCTGTGCAGAATCTAGGACTAAAATAGTATGACGGAATCACCAATGTAGAACTCGTAGAGAGAACTAAACAAACACCAGAGAACCAAGACGCGGGGAGAACTGCTCTTACGCTGTATAGGACATGCATTGAGAACACCTGAGCGTACTTTAAAACGTAGCCAATGGACAAGAAGATCGACTTCTTTGCGCCTGGCTTAATGCCACCTAGCCCAGTCTCTATCTCAGAATAGCTAAACCCCTACCTCACGAACTCGGTGGCTCCGGCGACGAGCACCAGAATTCTCAGAAAATATTTCTCTCACGAATCGAATGACGAGGTCCGAAAACATAGCCAACGACTTTCTGAACGCGACGTAGACGGATATTAGTATAAATAGAAAGTGTTTTGTCAGGAACCCACAGGGAAATCGGAATATGTGAAGACCTAAAAACATATGGAGAAAATGAGTATTACCAAAATTGATTAATGTTGGGAGGATATGGACAGGGCTGCGTGATATAGCTACAGATAGGACGGCTTGGAGTGAGTTAGCTGAAGGCATGTCTGAGTGGTGATAAAGGACTAAACGAGAAACTAAGAAATAATACTACGTCTAAAATACAAATTAGAAGAATGAACTCATCGTCATCATCATCATCATCATCATCATCATCATCATCATCATCATCATCATCATCATCATCTGCAGCCAAACTTCGTGGAGAGGAATAGCTGACGTTCCAGTGCCTGATGATGTGACACTGGAAAGTGTCATCTCTTGTGATTGTACACTGTCTTTGATGTTGTCAATCAATTATCATCTCAAGCGTCCTCTTGGCCTCGTCCAATATCCATTGTCCACTTTGATACGAATACCCCCTTTCAGCCTTCGACTTTTCGATTTGGCTATAACTGGGTCCTTTATGGTGTAGATTGTAGTTTGTCTTTCGTAGATTGGGCTGCTTGTTGTCAGCTTCCCGGCTTCTGATGGGCTGATTGTGTTCGTTGCTTTCTTGATGAGTTTATTCATGTCTGGACAGGGTTGCGCATTTCTTAAGGTCTGGAGTAATTGTGTACCCACCCCGTCATATGGTGCTGTTTCTTTCATGGAGCTTTTACCAGTTGTCGTCTCTCCTGGTGCTCCACCTATTTCCACGTCTTGGTTTTACTTCGTATGGGCTGGGTCTTTTCTGATACCTGGTATCGTGACGGGTAGATGTCTCGGTCTATAAGGTCACCAGCAGTTTCTTCTCCCGACCCCCGTACTCTCTTGGTCTTGGTCGTTGTCGTTCTGGTTTTCTTCCTCCACTTCCGTTTCTTCTTTTGTTGCTTCTTCTTCTGTCTGGTACTTTGCATCTTCTGCTTCTGGTATTTCGGCCTTGGACTTGACAAGTTCTATTTGTTCTCTTTCTTCTTGTATCTGTTTGAGAGTTTCTTATGTCTTTTGTCTTTCTTCTTGAATATTTGCTAGAGTTTCGTCTGTTTCGGCCTTTATAGCAGCCATTCTAGTGACATGCTGCTCTATCTTCTACTGAACTTGCTTCAGTTCGCCCAGGATGCGGTGAACGGCTGTTGTCTGCGTTCTTGCGTCTTGTCTTTTTCTTCCCCCATGCTATTGAACTTTGATTTCAGGTCCTACAGTTGGCCTTCCAGTTGCGCTTTGTCGTTTTTTGTGAGTCGATTGGTAGCCTTGTACTGCCTTCTAGCCTCTTTATAGGGTATGCTAGTTTTGATGAACATCTTCATAGTTTCCTTGCTGTCTTGGTGGCAGGGGCAGTCGAGGTACCTGGCACAGTGGTTTCCGAGGCACACTTTCTGTTAGTGTTAGGCCTCCTGAAGTTTGTGTCGGTCTTTGCATGCTGGCACTGACTGTATGGATGAGATACAGAGCAGTATCTACATCCCTCCATTTCACCTCTTGCAGGTGGCACGGGTGTGCCAAAATTTTTGGCACTTAGAACACTGCAGCACTCCCGGTATGTAGTGCTCTGGAGCTTGGTCTTTCTTGTCCCATCTAATGTATTGAGGGATCACTCGGTCCTCTGATGTTACTATGACGACTGTGGAGGGGATGTTATTCTTTCCTATCATCCTCTCAGCACTGGTGATCTTAAGTTTCCTGTTCCCCCTCGTCAGCATCTCCCTGATCTGGTCGTTGGTGAGATGGGTCTTGACTCGTTTGATGACCCATCGTTTCATCATGCGGTGTAGGGTGGCTTCTACTGTGATGCCGTGGGTTAGCTTGATGTCGGCTTTTTTCGTTTTGTGACATTTTCTGCATTAGTGTTGTGGTCTTTGAGTTCTTGTTGATGGAGATCATTATTCCATCATGTGTCTTGCGCAGCTGGGTGACACTGTGTCTTCCCAGCTCGTTCTCCAACAGACTGAAAATCATGTCTGTTGGTAGCGCCAAAAGTGTGGCCTCCCCCACGCTGATTTGTTTCGGCAGGAATTTGCCGGTGAAGTCCTCTGTTGTGGTTTCCTTCGATGTGGAGGTCTTTGGTGAGCTGCTTGGTTGCTTCTCAATAGTGTTATTGTGGACTTCTCCGCTGCTGCTGGCTTCAGTTGTAATCATAATCTCCGGCGTCGGAACAGCGACAGCGAGGCTTTGACTGGAATATAAGTGGTATCTTCCTTTGAGGTTGTTTCAGGTTCTGGCGTTTCGCTGCAGCTCTCAGGCAGGTATTCCTATTGCATTTTCTTGATAGTCTTGGCGGCTTCAACGCTGCTCATCTTGAATGTCGGGTGTCTTCTGGAGTTATTCTTGCTACGTGCCATTTTCTCCCACGTGGCAGTCTTCATATTAGACGACTTGCTCTCGATAGCGCTTCGAGTCGACTGTGTTGATGTGTCTTTGCGGTATGGATGAGTTGATGATTGGCCTCGTATCAAATCTTCTCTGTTGTAGTGCCAGTGCTGTGGTGTGCTGTAGTGCCAGCAATGAGATGACCGAACCAATGCCTTTCAATAAATGTGGCACAAGATGTTGATCCCACTGTCTTTCTGACAACATCATTTCTTGTTCGGTCTTGGATAGTTCAGTTGGCAGCTCTCCTCAAGTATCTTATCTCGAATGTGTTTATCCTGTTGTCTGTCTGATAACATCATTATTATTCGGTCTTGGATAGTTAAGTTGGCAGCTCTCCTCAAGAATCTCATTTCATCTCATCTGAACTGTTAGTACACAATTATTATTATGATTTTATGATGGTGCTGAAGACCCATTACAACAGGCATTAAATTCGGAGATGGAACTTGATTAAGATGATATAAAGATAAATCAATCAGCTTTTAAGTTGATGAAACCCGGATGCCACGCAAATAAGGAACATCATTAAACGTCGTCTTTTGTCTTCAATTTTCCTTGTTGTCATCGCAATTCTGTTCATCCATCTTAAGCGTCTTTTGTTTTCCTCTGTCGCACTTGACATATTACTATCTGTGAAAGACACTTACACTGGTTGTGACACTTAGACAAGCTGTTTCCCTTTCAGCTTCTTAGCATTTTGTTTATTCGTCAAATGCCTAAATCCATGCATAAGTCGTCTGGTGTGGTTTTTGGTATTTGAACACTGATGTTTTTCTCCCACGGAACACGACGCCACGGAAATTCGCTTAAGCTCGCCACAGGGGAAAGTCAAAGACTGTGTTCTAATGCGGAATGACTCTCTCGCTATCCCGAGAATGTTCTGTGCATTATTCCATCCCATAAACAGTTCGTCTTGAATTTCTTAATTCTTTAAACGCGCGTATTTTCTTTCCATCTTCTGTTTATAATTTTGTAACTTTCCTTCAGTTCCCTTGTACTTTTAATGCTTCAGGGTTTGTTGCTTTCAAGTTCTGTTGTTGCTGTTGTTGTGAACAGAATAGTTCAGGCTTTTTACACTGTGGAGTGTCTAGTTGGTCATGCGTCGAAGTACACTTGATCCTGCAGCTAGGCGTTGTCATTTGGAGGTGAGAGGTCGGAATCCCTGTCAATAAATTTAGTTTTCAAATTTTATGTTGTCTAGTGCGTCCCATCTCTACTTTCTTTTTCTCCTTCTATGAGCGCCAAACAATACTATGTGTGTTTATTTATGGATTGTCGTCATTTATAGGTTATTTGCATGGTGAGGTGGTCCTTATTATTTAAATTCTCTAAGAATGCTCATGTTGCTCATGGACTGCCGATCTTGGGTCTACTAACTCTGTGCTGTTTCTGCTCTTTAAGATTGAATTAACTGATCTCGCATCTGGGAGGAAACTATGTGTGTTTCTGTATTATTCTAAGTCAGCAGCTTTTCAGTTAAAGTTAATATCATCATCATGTGTCATGCCGATGAGAATGGACAGTCATATTTCGCTATCTTACACGATCACCAGAGTCGCTGATCAGCTCTGTGTTTTTTGTCTCGATTAAGCCATGTGGCCATATTTACCTCTCTGCTTTCCTCTTGTACTTCTCTCCCCCCCCCCACCCCTCCCAAAATTTTGTGCAAGTTGTCACCAAGCTGTCCAGTTTATTTGTTCTCATAACGTGCCTAAAACAGTTGCACGTTTACGTCTAATATCTCTGATCAGTTTACGGTTTTCATTTGTTTCTTGTAGGACATGTTCATTGTTTGTTTTTTTCGTCTGTCCATTTGCATGATTTATTGCGACTGTATTGGCCAACATCGTGTTAAAACATGTAACTGATCAGTTTAATATCTTACGTAAATAGCTCTTTTATGCAGATGTCATCGTGTGGATGTGATAGTCAATCTTGACCCATTAACCCCCACTGTGTTATCTTAATCAATTTCTGCTTGCGTATTGATATTCGTTCAAACTTTCCAACCTGGTATCCGGTGGCTGTGGATCAATGGTTCCATGCGGAAGGTTGCCTGCAAACCCCTTGTTTCTGAGCGAGGGTATTACGGTTAAATACTTTATGACCCCTGGGAGCCACGGTAGCTCAGTGACTTGCACGAATGCCTGCCGTATCCGCGGTCAGGTGTTCGCACCTACATCAAGGCAGGCTTCCACGGTGACCCCGGCTTTAACTGTGTGCCAGAAAATATCCTGGGAAATAAAGGCGGTCGACATGTTAACCACTTCATTTATTGAATACCGCTTGGCTTATTAACATACGGCTGGCACTTCGCTGTGGCGAAGGGTGCACGAACGCAGTTCACAATCCCGCACACGTTTGAAGAACAGCTGGGGACGATTTAAAAGCAGACCGCTTTACGCTGGTTTTCATACAATGGTATGATAGCTGGTCTTTCAGAAAGTAATGGCAAACTACTGATAAAACTTGTGAAGAAACAACAAACAGCAAAAAAGAAAATCATGGGGTTGACTGTTACGACCTGTAAAGGATATGCAGCTATTTTGTGTGTGTGTAGACATGCATATCAAACCATTATGTTAGCAGCAACAGAAACCATAGAACGTGAAAGCAACAAACCCTGAAACATTGACTGCGACGTCCTATTCCTGTAAAGCATATTCAGTTAATTTTTAAGCACAATGAAATAAAGGCGATCCGCGTAATATGCACCATATTACAGATTGAGTGCCAACTGGTCTATAGAAACGTGGCTTGCATTGTACTATCAAACCTCGGTTTTCGTTGATAATCCGTCCGAAGACAACCGGCGAAATCCGAAACCGACGAAAACCGAGGCAATCATTCCCAAATGAATCAATGTAAATCCAATTAATTCGTTCTAAACACTTCAAAATACATACCAAAAAGACATTTTTATAGAATATATAATATAGTGTTTAATACTATTTTTTGGCCCCAAACTTGTCCGACCTCGCTCCTTCGCGTGCCTAGTAACACTGTGTATGTCAGTACGCCTCTTGAATTTCTCAAACAATCCTCTGTTGGCCTTAAAATCACTAAATACACTAGCACTCGTCCCAAGCATTTTCTTAATGAGATCGGCATACAACAGTCTGACCTTGTCATATTGTTGTTTTGTTGTTTGTCCATCAATAATGATGATGACCATTCATTTCATCCAGTGGGTTTGAAGGTGTGGAGCCGTGGGTTCTAAGATGGCTGATAAGGCCTATTTTGGCTCGAAATGTTCTTTGACAATGTGGGCAAAGAATGCTTGACGTCTCTGGAGGAGGATTTCCTGCAGTGGTTTTTCTGTCCTGCCTTTTCTTCACAGCTCTTGCAGTCCTGGTTGCCTCACATATGACTGCACCTTTGCGCAATGATGCACGCCACGAATTTCGGTCTCTGGCTGCAGCCTCCCAGGTGTCATGATGAATTCCAAAATCCTTTTCATATATGACTGCCTCCGAAACAGAATCGCCATCTAACTGGTTTTGATCTATCAAAATTAATAATAACAGTTCGACCTTTTAAATTGTTTGCGATCTCTGTTTCGTTAGCACATTCATGCCTTTTCCTACATTAGCCTCTTTTATTGCTTCCTTTGTCGCCACAATGGAACTTATCGTGGATGGCGACTTCTCGTACATGCGGCCGATTTCAGAAATCGTAATACCGCTCTTGAATTTTATTATTAGCAAGTGATGCTCACACAATAAAAAACAACGCCAAACTGAGCATAAGAAAACGTTGGTCCCTGTGTTTTCGCAAAATTAGCAACGAGGCCATTTGGGCACGCCAACGAAATCCGAGGCAACCGATGAAAACCGAGACACATTTTTCGAGGAAAACCGAAACCACGATAACCGAAGGCAACGAAAATCGAGGTTTGACTGTATTTTCATTACGCGTTAATACATCTTAACGTGTCTTTACTTCCATAGTTGTAACGTATCCTCTACATAACATGGTAGGACACGTTGGTCAGTTGCTCCACAAGTGGCCACACTGCTACGATTTTAATTCATATAAGTGTGGATGTGGTATGTGACAGGGAAACGTATGTGAAGAATGAGACAGGAAACGTGTGTAATAAATTTGACAGGAAAAGGGTGTGTGACGAATGTGACAGGAGCAAGTATGTGGCGAATAAGAAAGAGAAATAGTATGTGGCGATATGTCATGAAATGTATGTGATCAATGTGACAAGAACAAGTGTGTGATACATGTGACAGGAAAAGGTTGTGACAAGAAAAAGAATGTGATAAATGGGATGTGATATCACAAGAACAAGTATGAGATGCATGTGCCAGAAACACGTATCCGATGTATGTGACAGGAAACATGTGACAAAGACGACAGGAACCACATATGTGACTTTAGTGACAGACAAATAATGTATGTGATAGGACACGTATGTAATGTATGTGACAGGATATGTATGTAATGTATGTGAGAGGACACACATATGTAATGTTTAGTTTAGTTTAGTTTAGTCGACGGATCTACATCACGGCACATGGGTGTAATCCATAAGTGCTCCTTTCTACTCCTAACTCAAGCCTGAGTCCGCAGAATCTCAGCTCAGTGCACGAACTCTGTACCACCGGCGAGGATCCCTAAATATTTTGAGTAGATTTTTAACTCGAAATTTTGCCACGGCAGCGCGGTTAGGCTACACTTTTTTTCGATTTCCAACTTCGAAGGGATTTTTTACGTGCGCAACAATACACACGGGCGTCCGATCTCACTACCCAGAGATCATGGGAAATATTATTACTAGAAGTCCATGTGAAAAAAAATCCGGGACCTCCAGCACTCGAGGCGGACACCATACCTCGAGACCACTCAGCCCACCGCATATGTAATGTATATGACAGAAAACACATATGCAATGTATGTGACAGACACACGTATGTGAGTTATGTGACAGGCAATTTGATGTTACCTACTTGATAGGAACAAGTAGATGAGTTATATGACAGGAAAACTATTAGGCATACAAGGTATTTGATAGGATAAAGTACGAGAGTTATGAGACAGGAATACACATGCCAAGAATCTGATAGGAACAAGTTCTTGAGCTATGTGACAGGAACAATCTGAGGTATGTGACAAGGAAAAGTATGTGAATTAGGTGACAGGAACAGGTATGTCGAGCATGCGATAGGAACAAGTATTTAAGCTTTGTAACAGGAAACACTATATGGGGTATGTGACAAGATAAATCATGTGAATTATATGATAGAAAAGCGTATGTGAATTATGTAACAAAACACGATGTGTTTGGCTAATCGAATAATAAACGAGGCCTTAGCAGTTATGCGCCTAAAACCGGGGTTATGTCGACAGAAGGATTTCATAGTGACTGCGATTACAGTGAGGGCTACATTACTACAGATTTGAACAGTATCGGAGATTATACGTGTTACGTGCTTCAGCAAAATAGGATGCATCTATTTACTACATATGATATGTGGTTTCTGAGGAAAATGCAAAGAATACCATGGGCAGACAGAAAAACCAATGACCAAGTACTACAGGAGACAAATGAACATCGTAGACTGATTAGAGAAATTAGACGTAGACAGTCAAAATGTTTTGGACATGTTATGAGAAGAAATGGATTGGAGAACTTGGTGACAACTGGCAAAATCGAAGGGAACAGACCAAGAGGTAGACCGAGAGGAAAATACTTGGATGGCTTGGCCACATGGCATGGACGAGACAGGAACACTGAGCTGATCCACGACACTGGTGATCGAGTGATATGGCGAGTCATGACCGCCCACGCTGTCCGGCATGGCACATGATTGATTGATTGATATGTAACCCTGCAGTATGCACCTGATGAGATGCATCGAAATATGCCAGGCAATAAATCGTGCAACATATTGTTCGTGGCTTCTGTGTTTATATAGCTAACCTGCCAAACTAAAGCGAAAGGCTTGTATATGACTGTGTGTATATCCATCTTATGAAAGACTCACATATGATTGTGTGTATTCCCATCCTACGTAAGACTCTTTATGACTGTGTGTATTCATCTTACGAAAGAATCAAATAATACAGTGCCAAACTAAAGCGAAACACTCTTGTATGATTGTGTCTAGATCAGTGTTTCCCAACCTTTTTTGTACTATGTCCCACCTAAGCCTTTCTAACATTCTTAAGCCCCCCTCCCCTCCCCTCCGCCCTCCCCCAACATATGCATCATTTTTAATATTCAAAAATTGAAATGTTCACTAAAGAAACTTGAATTTTTTTTTAAGGGCTCACGGTTCCCAGAGGGGCCAGAGCCCCCCCCCCCCCCCCCCCCCCCCGCCCACAACAGGTCCCGCGTCCCTGTGTGTCGGTTGTGTTGGGTGAATTTTTTTTTTTTTTTTTTTGGTTTGGCGGTTACCCCAGACAAGCTAGTTCCTCCGCCTCCCCCTTTTTATTGTGTGGACCCTTAGTCTCACTGTAAGCTATTGCCCACAGTGGTCCACCAGGCCCACATCTAAGGTGAAGATATGTGATGGGTTTTTATTTGATCATCCCGCCCCCCGACCAGACCAGGCGCACTACTGGGGGAGAGCAGCAAATACACCCGATCATAGCCAAAGGACCGATAGGTTTTAGAAAGAAATCACTAAGAAATTATTGAGCAAACACAGTAAGTAAATTTTCAAAACATATAATGGAGAACTGAAATTCAAGTACAAAATAATTTTAATGAAAGATTTTTCTATATTATTTTAATTATTAGTAATTATTTAAATTTAGTGAGATTCTTGCGCTTGATGCTTGCCGCAAAGAGATCTTATGTCAGGTTCCAATTTAGTTAACTTCAGTCTCAAGTCTCCCCGTTTTGTTATATCCAGCCGATTTCTTCCATTTTCGAATTGCCCCCCCCCCCCTTAACAGTCAAATTGCCCCCCTGTGGGCCGTGGGCCCCACGTTGGGAAACATTGGTCTAGATCCATCATACGAAAAAATTAAGTATGACTGTGTGCATATATATCATACGAAAGACTTACATATGAGTGTATATCCCCATCCTACGACTTTAAGCCACAGTTATATCTCAGAAGATCGGCTCACGGTCAATGTAACACCCTAAGATTTTGACCATTAAGTCAAATGTTAGGGGCGCATTAACGAAGTTGACCATCTACTGCGCTGATAACATTACGAGCACCATCAGACTCGCGTTCGACGTCTTGGCTCGTCGCTTGCGAAAGTGACGGGAAAATGTACCACCTATTCCTCCGTGCATCCTGGCCTAGCGCTATCACCACAGCGACCCCTAGCGGGAAACTTCTATGACAAATGATATGAAAGTCAAATGATGAAGTCAGTGCCACTGTTGCTGACAATATAGTCATACAGCGTTTTGGACACAAGGAAAATGAACATTAGTTGCAAATCCTACACAGAATGTCGTAGTCAAACCCAGCATTTAATGACTGTTTGTTATTTCTAGTGAAGTTTACGTTCAATAGTTTACCACTTGTATCGGACGTGGGACATCTTACTTATGACTGCGACGTTTTCTGGAATGAAGTTATGGGAGCGAGATTCTGCAAAGGACATGCTACTGAATAAATGAGTGAATGAGTTTGCCACTGCTTTCTGATCGATCGGCACTCATACCACAACATGAAAACAAGCGCAAGGCGGTCTGCTTCCAAATCGCCAGCGTTGTATTTCGAACGCGATATGCGGAATTGCGAATTGCGTTCACAACCCTTTCAACACCGAGCAGGCTGTGAAAGGAGGACAAGAATGCCAGGTTACTTTCTTTACAACTGCCTAAACACTGTAGCAATCAAAGACTTCTGGCGTATGGTCGAGAAAGTTTTAGAAAGTAAATCGAATGATGATGATGGTGATGATAATGATGATGATGATGATGATGATGATGATGATGATGATGATGATGATGATGATGATGATGATGATGATGATGATGATGACGTTTGTGGCACATTTGCTAACAATATAATAATATCACGTTTTACAAAGAAGGATACCTATTGAATCTACCTTCTTTAAGGATGCATAAAAATTTGTAACAATCAAAGATAGCTGGTTTATGACAGTGAGCATATTCGAAAACTCTGTACACTGTATGATGATGATGATTAGGAAGTTTGTGGCATATTTGCAAACAATATAATAGTACCACGTTTCGCAAAGAACAAACAGCAATATCAACCTACCTTCTTTACAGATGCCAAGAAAACTATACTAATCAAAGACTACTGGCTAAAGACCATTTTCAAAGTTATGTACACGGAGGGTTAACGGATGGTAATGACGATTATGATGATATTGAAATTTGTGGCATTTTTGCCGGCAAAATAATAACATTAAGCTACTTTTAAGAAGAAGGAAACAGGAGAGACAAAGATACATTCCGTGCAACCTACCTGCCTGCAAAAATCTGGAATCACGCAGAATCGTATTTCAAATCTTGGATATACTATCAATGAAGAGTTTCCCACAACTCGGCGTGATCAGCTCTGGCTGTCTCATGAGACAGGCGTGAAGTGGTGCCCTCGCGTAGGCTGGTCGAGCAGAAGACCACTAGCGTGTGGCGGCAAAGTGAGATCGTTGGGTCTGATGCGTCCCTGCTGATGGCTGGACAAGCGGAAGTGAAAGGAACCCAGCAAATGTTGCAAGTAGACAGGCGATGCTCAAACTTGCAGAGAAAGGGAAAAAAATCAATGAGGTCGACATTGTACACAACGTTATCATTATAGGGAGCGGAAGGGCAACAAGACAGCGTGTGTCCGATAATACGAGTGTTGGATTTGTTTTAAAGATTTCAGACCTGCTAGCAGGCAGACTTAACATAAACAGGTTTATTCCATTGCTCTTCGGCTGGCGTGATGTTACCCACGTCATGTAGAGTTTAGCATGGCCGAATGGATCAGAACGCTCGTTTCTAAACATCCGGTTTGCTGATGCCAGGGTAGCCAGTTCAACGCCTATACCAGTTAGTTGTACTAAAATGTTCACTCTTCGAGCTTGACTTGGGAATGCAAATTACAAGTACCTCACAAGTCAGAGTGGGTTCGTCTGATGGCGAGGATTATTGGTAATAGAGAAAGATAAGCAACAATCAACAATCAGCTGAAAGATGCTGATGTTGACACCGATGGCCTGTAAAGGATATGCGAAAAAAACAAAAAAAACAAAATAATCAACAAGCTAAATTATGTCTAGTGCGCGCGCACATACACACACACACACACACACACACACACACACACACACACACAAACCACATGATGCATCGAGGTCCAACTGGTTTATACAGTGTTGGGGCTAGCACTACCATACAGGTATCAGCGGTCGTGTAGTGGCTAGACGTAGTGGCTAGACGCAGTGACTGGACATTGCAGCTAGATACTATGGCTATACTGCTGGTTAGTCGAAGTGGCTATATGCAGTGGCTAGACGCAGTGGCTAGGCGTAGTGGCTGGACGCAGTGACTAGACGTAGTTGCTATACATAGTGGTAGCTAGACATAGTGGCTAGACGTAGTGGCTAAACGTAGTAGCTAGAGATAGTGGCTAGACGTCATGGCTAGACGTGGTGGCTAGGCGTAGTGGCTGGACGCAGTAGCTAGACGTAGTGGCTATACACAGTGGTAGCTAGACATAGTGGCTAGACGTAGTAGCTGGACATAGTGGCTAGACGTAGTGGCTAGACGCAGTGACTGGACATAGCAGCTAGATATTGTGGCTATACTACTGGTTAGTCGTAGTGGCTATACGCAGTGGCTAGACGAAGTGGCTAGGCTTGTGGCTGGACGCAGTGGCTAGACGTAGTGGCTATACACAGTAGTAGCTAGACGTAGTGGCTATACACAGTGGTAGCTAGACATAGTGGCTTGACGTAGTGGCTAAACGTAGTAGCTGGACATAGTGGCTAGACGTAGTGGCTAAACGTAGTAGCTGGACATAGTGGCTAGACGTAGTGGCTAGACGCAGTGACTGGACATAGCAGCTAGATATTGTGGCTGTACTACTGGTTAGTCGTAATGGCTATACGAAGTGGCTAGGCGTAGTGGCTGGACGCAGTGGCTAGACGTAGTTGCTATACATAGTGGTAGCTAGACATAGTGGGTAGACGTAGTGGCTAAAGGTAGTAGCTAGACATTGTGGCTAGACGTCATGGCTAGGCGTAGTGGCTAGACACTCGCCTGCCCGCCCGGTGGTCATGGATTTATCCACAGCGTTGCAGATTCCAAGTATTTCTTAAGGACCTACTCTCTCAGGTGACCCCAGCCTAAAATAGGTATCAAGAAATGTCTTAGGAAGTAATGGCGGCTGGTGGGATGCTTTCTACATCAGCCACCTGTTGCCGATTGGTCTATTATAAACATGAGTCTACCACCATTTGCTCAACGTGGCCAAGGCTTGTAACCTTCACTTTACTTACTTATTATCATCATCATGAGCCATAACGGTAAGCTTGGGGGGTCAAGTTTCGCCAGATCACATGATCACCAGATTCGTGGATCAGCTCTGTATTCTTGTCCCGACCATGCCATGTGGCTCCACCATTCAGATATTTACTTCTCTGCCTTCCCCTTGTTATTTTCCCTTTAATCTTGCCAGTTGTCACCAGGTTCTTTAGTTCTCTAGTTTATGTTTCCTAATACCGTGTCAAAAAAGTCTAATTTCTCGAATCAGTAATAGTTTCAGTTGACTCTTGTTAATTAGTTTTTATGTCTGTCCATGGTATTCTTTGCATTTTACTCAGAAATCACATTCGCACTGCCAGTCGATGTTTTCCAGATTGCCCGCTCACCGTTCACCTTCCATATCCATACCAAAGAAATGGTTCTATGTAGCGCTTCAACACTCGTTTTCTCGTTGCAAATGACATCTTTTTATTGGTGTGTATGTTTTCCATCTTGCAAAAGACTTAAATTTCATTAACATATTTATGTAGCAATGTAGACAAAGATGGGATGGGGGGAGGGGGAACAGATAAAGAGATCAAATTAATACTACAGACGGGAAGGGGAGTAGTATAGTAGGAGGTTTATCCACCTCAAATGGGGATCCGGATCCCCAATTTTTCCTTATATAAGCTATATATGACGTCATCAGATCCCCCCGAAATTGGATCCCCATTTTCAAGGGGGATCCAAAGGGGACATAACTTATTTCTGGTCTTATGACATCCGTTTTTGTTGTGTGATTTAAAGATGGCGGCTATTGTTACTATTTCAGGTCTCTTTTTGTTGTTGTGTGATTTAAAGATGGCGGCTATTGTTAGTTGTAGTAGTGGATGGTGGGTGAAGATTAAAAGATGTTTATGCGCGGGTGGAGCGGCAGCGAGGCGGAAGTGAGGGGAGCGGGTGGGTGATCGTGTGCGTGTGTGTTCGAGGGCGGGGTGGGTGATCGGAAGATGGCGGCTATTGTTATTATTTCTGGTCTCTTTTTTTTTGTAGTCGTGACTAGTCGTCACTATACCTGGTACATACTACATATCACATCAGAGTTATCTATCTGTCCTATAACAAATTTTAGCTACTGGTAAGGTCATATTGTATTATGGGAAACAGCAACGGTTGATAAAGATATTACATTATATATTTATTGCGTAAAGGAGGTTCTGTTGGTTAATTATATCAACTTCACATTGCCTACTCTTTAGTCTGTGATGTGGGGGAGGTGATCCTTGTTTCCATACCCTACATACTGGGTTCGAAGTCAACCGCAGTCGATTTGGGCGCAGTTCACATGAACTTCTGATATGTGTACTATTACCGGTGTTGTCATAGGGGTCAAGCATATCCCCAGTACGCTTTAATGTATACACTAACAAAAAGTCCCCCAATTGACACAAGTGTACAGACTGGGAAGAGAACGTGGATGAGTGGATGAAGACGTGTACTCGGTGGTAAACGGGGTGGTGGTGTGCTGCATTGACTCAGGGTGCTTAATAATACCAGACAATACCTAGGTCGTGTAGTATTCCCTTGCTCTGTATGACTGGAATGTTGTAGAAAACCACCATTCTATTACCATTAGATATAGGTGATCTTGTCGCCTCAGTGTCCACGTTTCACAACCAGACAAAAGTTCAGGTTCTATGTAACACTTCAACACTCTAAATGTGTTAAACTGATCAGCTACGCCGAGCTCTACCAACATAACAAACCTGTCAACTATGTTGACCTCATGACAAAATAAGACAGTTGATATACCAGCAAAACTAAAAGAAGAACCAGCAGGTGTCGTTTTATAAGTTTATTTTGACATAAGATGCTTTGAATACACCGGCAACAACAAGGCATAAAAACACGAGAACGGAAAACAAGAACAAACTTACATTTAATCTATCGTTATAACAATAGGGGGTGGTGTTGGGAGAAGTATGCAATCTTCTGGGTCATCGTAAATAACCGTCTCCGCACTCATCCAGCTGTGGAGAGGGGGTGTATTATGTGGTGGCGGTGGTGGTGATGGTGTGGTCTCCTCGATTAAAAAGGTATCCACACTACTCCAGCTTTGGAGAGGTTGTGTATTTTGTGGTGGAGTACTGGGTTGGATTGGTGGTGAAATAATTTCACAATCCGAATCCGAGGAGAGTAATAAGGCTCGGGGTCTGAACCAGTTGTAGTGTTTTGGTATGGTGTGGCGTGTAGGTTGAGGTGATTGGGGAGGGTGCTCTTGTTGTTCTTGTCGAAGAACACGCCTCCTTAATCTGTTGAATCCTTCGTCAGAAGACGCTCCATGACACCTCTTAAATGGGCATCCACAGCTTCCTCAAAAGTTTCACTCACACATGAGTGGGCCAACTGGTTTCCCTGCTCTTCGATGCACCCAGTGCAATAATGGAACGGGTTGGTGCACAGTTCGGTTAGCACGCGGTCCGTTATGGCCTCGTCTGCAGTCATTCTGTAACAACAGAACAATATACAGATATAACTAACAGAAATATGGGTGTGAGAGTTTGGTGGTTAAAACAAGAACATAACATATAATCAGACGTAACCGCAATAACAATAACATAACCACAATAACCATAACATAACCACAATAACCATAACATAACCACAATAACCATAAAATAGCGCAATATGGGTGCTGTTCCATGTTAGGCTTCCGCGCCTTACAGCGGTGTTGATTATCCGTAGTATTTTACAAGTCGCCTTTTCTAACGCGTTGTTAATCTCTCTGTATTTGTTAATATCGCTTTCATACTGTTGAAAAAAAATTTTTTTTTTTTTTTTTGGGTTATTCCTATGTTTTTTTTTTTGTTTTTTTTTCTTTTTTAAAATTTCTATTTCACTTCTGCCATCCTCTGGTATTATATGTCTAAGATAGGAGAAACCGTGTTACTTGTTCTTGTATCTCCTCATTTACTGTGATTTTCGTTGATGAACTTTTTCTTTATGGTAAGGAGAAATCGTAAATTTAAAAAACAAAATACAAGGAGGTAACTAGAAACTTTGCAATGAGATCCTGAGGAGAATCCTTTTGACCCAACTGAAATAATTAACATCGAAAATGGAGAACCAATAAGGAAACAATACACACAACAACAAAACAAAAATCTTAATAAGATGGAAACAGTATTTCGAACAACGTCTCAACATCCCATCAGATGTCACAGGAATTCAAGAAACCGACACAGATACCACCGAAGAACTAGAACCAGTCATACTGTAAGATGAAATTATAGAAACCGGCAGATTAGTCCCATTGAACCCAAAAAAAAAAAAAAAAAAAATCACCAGACCAAGATGAAATACAAAATGAAGAATTCAATCTGGAAAAAACAAAGACAGCAATACTGAGGCTTTTCACTGTTGAGTCATACTGGGAACATATTTTGTAGAGTAGATAGAATGAAGTTGTGGGGAATCATTAAATAATAAGGAGTGAGTACACATTTTGTAGAGTAGATAGAAACAAGTTGTGGGGAATCATTAAATAATAAGGAGTGAGTACACATCTAACAAACCTACCTGGTCGCTTATACAATAACAATGAATGCCTAGTGAGAGCAACTGGAGGACACTCAGAACCCCTATTCACCATAAGATCTGGAGTACGACAAGGTTCTGTGCCTCTATTGTTCTTGTTCTTGGTGTAAAGAAACCAACCACACAGAGACCGCAAGAATACCGCACGACGAGAACACAGATGAAGAACCAACTGCAAATCTAACCATTAGAGAACTAGGGATGTAATGACTATAACTACAGAAGAAAAAAACAAAACAAAAAACAACAACAATTCACTTAAACGAACACCCCCTTGAAACAAGTAAAGAGTTTCGAGTACCTAGAAAGCATAATAGCAGCAAATAACAGATCAGAAGACGTGTTAAAACATAGATGCAAACCGCTTCATTAGACAAATGGTACCAATACTAAAGAAAAAAACATGTATCAATAACTGCTAAGAAAGCACTTTACAACATAATCTTCCTACCAACTCTATGTTACCAATGCCAAACCCGGACAATAACAGAAAAGGAGAGAGAGAAAAAAAAAATCACAAAAACAGAAATGATATTCACGAGAATAATACTCAACGTATCAAGAAGATATAAGATCAGAAATGAAGAAATCAGGCCTAAAGTGGTTATAGCAGCACTAGTTTTTATTAGAAGACAGCAAGTCAAATGGTTTGGCCATGCAAGTAGGTTACCAACTAACAGTATACCACAAAAAGCAATTATATACAGACCAGCTGGAAGCAGAGGAAGAGGCCGACCACGTAAACGCTGGACACATGGAATAACAGAGTTCATGGGAATATCAATACATGAAACCCATAAGCGGGCACTCTCCCGCTGGTTATACTTTCACCTCGACACCGCAAGGCGCAAGAGGAACATGATGAGATGAGATGCGCTGAGATGAGATCTTTCCTTTCCACTGCTAGCCACATTTCCGCTAAGCATGTTTTTTACTTGTTCCACTGGGACTTGTAACGCTTGCACGTTTTCTGTTAGCTACACGATAGCGTCAGCATACCTAAGATTGTTTGTGCTTCTTCTGTTAAGTGCAGGTGGTTCAACTTGTTTAAAGAAATAATACTTTCTCTGTATTGGTTGACTAGGCTTGGGGATAGCACACATCCCTATCGTATTCCTCTTTTTATCTTATATAGACGGGGAATAGTTATTTTTTTCTTAAGCTAATAGACGATCAGTTATGTTTTACAGCGATGAGGGCAGACTACAACATCAGATGAATAATCTGAGTTCAACCTGAAGTAGATACAATATGAGTATAAACACAGCCAAAAACCGAAGTAATGCACGTTAGCAGATCGCCGGGGCCCATTAAGTATATAGATAAATAGCACAACTCTGAAACAAGTTAAAGAATTCAAATATCTTGGAAGTATGATCACAGAAGATGGCAGATTGGACAGAGAAATCGAAATCAGATGCCAAAAAAGCTCATGCACTTACATATCAACTATCACCCTTACTTAAACATCAAAATATACCCATGTCCGCAAAACAACAGATAATAAACACCATATTCACACCAACTATACGCTACCAAGCTCAAACCTGGACTTTATCCAGATCACACCTTCGTAAAATCAACTATATTGAAAGACAGAAGATCAAGTGGTTTGGCCATGTCGTTAGACTGCAACACCAACAACTACCATCACTGACCTTACATCAAAGATCATCTGCGACAAGACCAAGAGACCGTCCACTGCGACAAGACCAAGAGACCGTCCAAGAAGGCAATGGATTCGACATCAAAGACATTGTACAATCAAACGGAATGACGCTACCAGTGTCGTCCACCGGGCGCTGGAACGCGAATTATTCCTCCCCACGACGCTTGATGGCAGAAGTGGAAGTTGATGATGATGATGGTGATGATGATGAATAGACACCACTGACGCCACACAAAGATTTTTGGTAAGTGTTAAATGAAATTCATAACAAACAAAACAAAAAAGAAAAAAAAAAAAATTGGAGAATATAGATAGTAGGAGAGAGAGAGAGAGAGAGAGAGAGAGAGAGAGAGAGAGAGAGAGAGAGAGAGAGAGAGAGAGAAAGAGAGAGAGAGAGAGACAACGACATATATCGAGAGGGAAATTGGGTAGACTGACATTAATGAGAGACAGACAGACAGACAGACAGACAGCCAGAAACAGACATACATAGAGAGAGCGAGACAGAGCGATAGAAAGAGAGAGAGTTAGGAAGCTCTGAAAACTCAACTTACGTGATTGTAATGAAGGTAAGCAGCAAATTGTAGACACAGAAACGATAGGACTTGAAACACTGTGAATAAAAAATAAGGAACAGGAATAATAAGGGAACCGGATAATACACATTAACATTATGGCATGTTATGAAAACAACATCATCAACATCTTGTATTCGGATCAGATCCACGACTTTGGTGAAAATGTAAATTGCAAAACCTGATCACCCATGCTTATTACCATGTCACTACATGTTCAGTGATGGTAGTTGATGGTGAGTGATAGTTTATATGTACCGGGTTTATCTGTTTTGTGAGATAGCAGGGGGGTGATAAACCCCATAACTGAAAGCCGTGAATTTAAAGTTGGAGACGAAAATATTATCACCAAAACTATCATTGATCGGAAAATAGACCTATAATACCGACATTACATATAAAGTGTGGTATGCTGAAACCTTTTGTTAAACAGTGAACACATGGCGCATATAAATAAATAAAGGTGATATATTTAATGATCCGCTCATTAGAATGTAAATACCCGTTCCAACTTTTATCGACAGAGACCACAACCTACTTATCTTTTTATTTTATCTGTGCGCAACTTTCTGTGTAAGTTTATGGCGAACAATTATTGTGACTTAGCTGAAAAAACTTAGTATTGAGGTAAGCGTGGATACACCGGGAATATATTATTTCCCCTATCTCCGTAATTATTTCTTTTCCCCGAGAATCTTGGTGTTTTTTAGTGAAAATTTCACCAACATATAATAACAAAGAAAGAGTGATACTATATCTACTACACGGGGAAAATACGAATAAACCACAAGGTGTTTATTATTGGGTGAAAATTGTCATAAGTCAGAGATGTTGTACGCATGTACGAGCGTTATGTGATGGAAAGTGGGGGAGGTTTAACAGAAGAGAGTAATTTAAAAGCTGTTGAAGTGCACAGTGAGAAGAACAAGAAAATAAATTAAAAAGAGTTATACTATATCTACTACTATACTACACGGGGAAAAATACGAATAAACCACAAGGTGTTTATTATTGGGTGAAAATTGTCATAAGTCAGAGATGTTGTACGCATGTACGAGCGTTATGTGATGGAAAGTGGGGGAGGTTTAACAGAAGAGAGTAATTTAAAAGCTGTTGAAGTGCACAGTGAGAAGAACAAGAAAATAAATTAAAAAGAGTTATACTATATCTACTACTATACTACACGGGGAAAAATACGAATAAACCACAAGGTGTTTATTATTGGGTGAAAATTGTCATAAGTCAGAGATGTTGTACGCATGTACGAGCGTTATGTGATGGAAAGTGGGGGAGGTTTATCAGAAGAGAGTAATTTAAAAGTTGTTGAAGTGCACAGTGAGAAGAACAAGAAAATAAATTAAGAAATGGTTGTTGGTGGAAGGAAATTAGACAAAACAACAGACATCACCAACACTAATAGAAAGATCAAATAGACCCACAACAAGGCAAGTAGTTGTGGTTCCTAGAGTATATCAAAACATGCGATAAACTAAGTTTGTAGCTAGTGTAACTAACAACGAATGTCTGAAAGAAGTTAATGAAACTAGAACAATGTATACAACATTAAGAAAGAGACCAATAGTTTGTTTGGTCGTGTGATGCGAAGAACGATCTTGGAGAATAGCTTGACAATTGGAATGCTAAAGGGGAAGAGAGACAAAACAAGAGAAATGATGCTGGATAGGCTGAGATAGTGGGGTGGTGGAATAGCATCGCTAGAGCTGAGCCAGAACACCAAAGATCGATATTTGCGAGGATTCATGAACAACATCTGTATATTCTTTTGAAAATGATGACTAAAGCTAGAGAAAATAATATAATAATTTCATGGAACATACCTTTTCTTGTGTACAAGCGCTGGGAGTTGATCCACGACACTGGCGACAACAATAGCAAGTGAAGAACCCCGCTGTCACTGGCTGGCAGTTATGTAGAATGGTGACGGCAGACCACTGAGTGTGACTGAAGTGTTGTTTCTTCGTGTGGTCGTGGAGAATCGTTGACAGGAAGGACGTCACTGAAGTTGGCGATATTGCAACCTACTATAACGAGGCTGGGAAACTGAACCGTAACGGTCGCAAGGACACCTATTCAGGTCCAAGGTCAAACCGAACACGTCTGCCGGATTTAGCACAAGGGTAGCTTAGGACCACCCGTTGACAAAGGAGGGATTAATAGCCTTTTGGATTAAGCCGATTAGGGCGCCGAGCATAAGTGAACCACAACGACTAATTTAACCAAGACTGAATAATTGAGAACGCCGCGGTCGAGGAGACACCTATTCAGGTCCATTGTCAAAATTACCACGTCAGCTGGATTTAGTTTTAGCTGACCGCGGCGTTCTCAATTATTCAGTCTTGGTTAAATTAGTCGTTGTGGTTCACTTATGCTCGGCGCCCTAATCGGCTTAATCCAAAAGGCTATTAATCCCTCCTTTGTCAACGGGTGGTCCTAAGCTACCCTTGTGCTAAATCCGGCAGACGTGTTCGGTTTGACCTTGGACCTGAATAGGTGTCCTTGCGACCGTTACGGTTCAGTTTCCCAGCCTCGTTATAGTAGGTTGCAATATCGCCAACTTCAGTGACGTCCTTCCTGTCAACGATTCTCCACGACCACACGAAGAAACAACACTTCAGTCACACTCAGTGGTCTGCCGTCACCATTCTACATAACTGCCAGCCAGTGACAGCGGGGTTCTTCACTTGCTATTGTTGTCGCCAGTGTCGTGGATCAACTCCCAGCGCTTGTACACAAGAAAAGGTATGTTCCATGAAATTATTATATTATTTTCTCTAGCTTTAGTCATCATTTTCAAAAGAATATACAGATGTTGTTCATGAATCCTCGCAAATATCGATCTTTGGTGTTCTGGCTCAGCTCTAGCGATGCTATTCCACCACCCCACTATCTCAGCCTATCCAGCATCATTTCTCTTGTTTTGTCTCTCTTCCCCTTTAGCATTCCAATTGTCAAGCTATTCTCCAAGATCGTTCTTCGCATCACACGACCAAACAAACTATTGGTCTCTTTCTTAATGTTGTATACATTGTTCTAGTTTCATTAACTTCTTTCAGACATTCGTTGTTAGTTACACTAGCTACAAACTTAGTTTATCGCATGTTTTGATATACTCTAGGAACCACAACTACTTGCCTTGTTGTGGGTCTATTTGATCTTTCTATTAGTGTTGGTGATGTCTGTTGTTTTGTCTAATTTCCTTCCACCAACAACCATTTCTTAATTTATTTTCTTGTTCTTCTCAATGTGCACTTCAACAACTTTTAAATTACTCTCTTCTGATAAACCTCCCCCACTTTCCATCACATAACGCTCGTACATGCGTACAACATCTCTGACTTATGACAATTTTCACCCAATAATAAACACCTTGTGGTTTATTCGTATTTTTCCCCGTGTAGTATAGTAGTAGATATAGTATAACTCTTTTTAATTTATTTTCTTGTTCTTCTCACTGTGCACTTCAACAGCTTTTAAATTACTCTCTTCTGTTAAACCTCCCCCACTTTCCATCACATAACGCTCGTACATGCGTACAACATCTCTGACTTATGACAATTTTCACCCAATAATAAACACCTTGTGGTTTATTCGTATTTTTCCCCGTGTAGTATAGTAGTAGATATAGTATAACTCTTTTTAATTTATTTTCTTGTTCTTCTCACTGTGCACTTCAACAGCTTTTAAATTACTCTCTTCTGTTAAACCTCCCCCACTTTCCATCACATAACGCTCGTACATGCGTACAACATCTCTGACTTATGACAATTTTCACCCAATAATAAACACCTTGTGGTTTATTCGTATTTTCCCCGTGTAGTAGATATAGTATCACTCTTTCTTTGTTATTATATGTTGGTGAAATTTTCACTAAAAAACACCAAGATTCTCGGGGAAAAGAAATAATTACGGAGATAGGGGAAATAATATATTCCCGGTGTATCCACGCTTACCTCAATACTAAGTTTTTTCAGCTAAGTCACAATAATTGTTCGCCATAAACTTACACAGAAAGTTGCGCACAGATAAAATAAAAAGATAAGTAGGTTGTGGTCTCTGTCGATAAAAGTTGGAACGGGTATTTACATTCTAATGAGCGGATCATTAAATATATCACCTTTATTTATTTATATGCGCCATGTGTTCACTGTTTAACAAAAGGTTTCAGCATACCACACTTTATATGTAATGTCGGTATTATAGGTCTATTTTCCGATCAATGATAGTTTTGGTGATAATATTTTCGTCTCCAACTTTAAATTCACGGCTTTCAGTTATGGGGTTTATCACCCCCCTGCTATCTCACAAAACAGATAAACCCGGTACATATAAACTATCACTCACCATCAACTACCATCACTGAACATGTAGTGACATGGTAATAAGCATGGGTGATCAGGTTTTGCAATTTACATTTTCACCAAAGTCGTGGATCTGATCCGAATACAAGATGTTGATGATGTTGTTTTCATAACATGCCATAATGTTAATGTGTATTATCCGGTTCCCTTATTATTCCTGTTCCTTATTTTTTATTCACAGTGTTTCAAGTCCTATCGTTTCTGTGTCTACAATTTGCTGCTTACCTTCATTACAATCACGTAAGTTGAGTTTTCAGAGCTTCCTAACTCTCTCTCTTTCTATCGCTCTGTCTCGCTCTCTCTATGTATGTCTGTTTCTGGCTGTCTGTCTGTCTGTCTGTCTGTCTCTCATTAATGTCAGTCTACCCAATTTCCCTCTCGATATATGTCGTTGTCTCTCTCTCTCTCTCTTTCTCTCTCTCTCTCTCTCTCTCTCTCTCTCTCTCTCTCTCTCTCTCTCTCTCTCTCTCTCTCTCTCTCTCTCTCTCTCCTACTATCTATATTCTCCAATTTTTTTTTTTTCTTTTTTGTTTTGTTTGTTATGAATTTCATTTAACACTTACCAAAAATCTTTGTGTGGCGTCAGTGGTGTCTATTCATCATCATCACCATCATCATCATCAACTTCCACTTCTGCCATCAAGCGTCGTGGGGAGGAATAATTCGCGTTCCAGCGCCCGGTGGACGACACTGGTAGCGTCATTCCGTTTGATTGTACAATGTCTTTGATGTCGAATCCATTGCCTTCTTGGACGGTCTCTTGGTCTTGTCGCAGTGGACGGTCTCTTGGTCTTGTCGCAGATGATCTTTGATGTAAGGTCAGTGATGGTAGTTGTTGGTGTTGCAGTCTAACGACATGGCCAAACCACTTGATCTTCTGTCTTTCAATATAGTTGATTTTACGAAGGTGTGATCTGGATAAAGTCCAGGTTTGAGCTTGGTAGCGTATAGTTGGTGTGAATATGGTGTTTATTATCTGTTGTTTTGCGGACATGGGTATATTTTGATGTTTAAGTAAGGGTGATAGTTGATATGTAAGTGCATGAGCTTTTTTGGCATCTGATTTCGATTTCTCTGTCCAATCTGCCATCTTCTGTGATCATACTTCCAAGATATTTGAATTCTTTAACTTGTTTCAGAGTTGTGCTATTTATCTATATACTTAATGGGCCCCGGCGATCTGCTAACGTGCATTACTTCGGTTTTTGGCTGTGTTTATACTCATATTGTATCTACTTCAGGTTGAACTCAGATTATTCATCTGATGTTGTAGTCTGCCCTCATCGCTGTAAAACATAACTGATCGTCTATTAGCTTAAGAAAAAAATAACTATTCCCCGTCTATATAAGATAAAAAGAGGAATACGATAGGGATGTGTGCTATCCCCAAGCCTAGTCAACCAATACAGAGAAAGTATTATTTCTTTAAACAAGTTGAACCACCTGCACTTAACAGAAGAAGCACAAACAATCTTAGGTATGCTGACGCTATCGTGTAGCTAACAGAAAACGTGCAAGCGTTACAAGTCCCAGTGGAACAAGTAAAAAACATGCTTAGCGGAAATGTGGCTAGCAGTGGAAAGGAAAGATCTCATCTCAGCGCATCTCATCTCATCATGTTCCTCTTGCGCCTTGCGGTGTCGAGGTGAAAGTATAACCAGCGGGAGAGTGGCCGCTTATGGGTTTCATGTATTGATATTCTCATGAACTCTGTTATTCCATGTGTCCAGCGTTTACGTGGTCGGCCTCTTCCTCTGCTTCCAGCTGGTCTGTATATAATTGCTTTTTGTGGTATACTGTTAGTTGGTAACCTACTTGCATGGCCAAACCATTTGACTTGCTGTCTTCTAATAAAAACTAGTGCTGCTATAACCACTTTAGGCCTGATTTCTTCATTTCTGATCTTATATCTTCTTGATACGTTGAGTATTATTCTCGTGAATATCATTTCTGTTTTTGTGATTTTTTTTTTCTCTCTCTCCTTTTCTGTTATTGTCCGGGTTTGGCATTGGTAACATAGAGTTGGTAGGAAGATTATGTTGTAAAGTGCTTTCTTAGCAGTTATTGATACATGTTTTTTTCTTTAGTATTGGTACCATTTGTCTAATGAAGCGGTTTGCATCTATGTTTTAACACGTCTTCTGATCTGTTATTTGCTGCTATTATGCTTTCTAGGTACTCGAAACTCTTTACTTGTTTCAAGGGGGTGTTCGTTTAAGTGAATTGTTGTTGTTTTTTGTTTTGTTTTTTTCTTCTGTAGTTATAGTCATTACATCCCTAGTTCTCTAATGGTTAGATTTGCAGTTGGTTCTTCATCTGTGTTCTCGTCGTGCGGTATTCTTGCGGTCTCTGTGTGGTTGGTTTCTTTACACCAAGAACAAGAACAATAGAGGCACAGAACCTTGTCGTACTCCAGATCTTATGGTGAATAGGGGTTCTGAGTGTCCTCCAGTTGCTCTCACTAGGCATTCATTGTTATTGTATAAGCGACCAGGTAGGTTTGTTAGATGTGTACTCACTCCTTATTATTTAATGATTCCCCACAACTTGTTTCTATCTACTCTACAAAATGTGTACTCACTCCTTATTATTTAATGATTCCCCACAACTTCATTCTATCTACTCTACAAAATATGTTCCCAGTATGACTCAACAGTGAAAAGCCTCAGTATTGCTGTCTTTGTTTTTTCCAGATTGAATTCTTCATTTTGTATTTCATCTTGGTCTGGTGATTTTTTTTTTTTTTTTTTTTTTTTTTTTTTTTTTTTTTTTTTTTTTTTTTTTGGGTTCAATGGGACTAATCTGCCGGTTTCTATAATTTCATCTTACAGTATGACTGGTTCTAGTTCTTCGGTGGTATCTGTGTCGGTTTCTTGAATTCCTGTGACATCTGATGGGATGTTGAGACGTTGTTCGAAATACTGTTTCCATCTTATTAAGATTTTTGTTTTGTTGTTGTGTGTTTTGTTTCCTTATTGGTTCTCCATTTTCGATGTTAATTATTTCAGTTGGGTCAAAAGGATTCTCCTCAGGATCTCATTGCAAAGTTTCTAGTTACCTCCTTGTATTTTGTTTTTTAAATTTACGATTTCTCCTTACCATAAAGAAAAAGTTCATCAACGAAAATCACAGTAAATGAGGAGATACAAGAACAAGTAACACGGTTTCTCCTATCTTAGACATATAATACCAGAGGATGGCAGAAGTGAAATAGAAATTTTAAAAAAGAAAAAAAAACAAAAAAAAAAACATAGGAATAACCCCAAAAAAAAAAAAAAATTTTTTTTCAACAGTATGAAAGCGATATTAACAAATACAGAGAGATTAACAACGCGTTAGAAAAGGCGACTTGTAAAATACTACGGATAATCAACACCGCTGTAAGGCGCGGAAGCCTAACATGGAACAGCACCCATATTGCGCTATTTTATGGTTATTGTGGTTATGTTATGGTTATTGTGGTTATGTTATGGTTATTGTGGTTATGTTATTGTTATTGCGGTTACGTCTGATTATATGTTATGTTCTTGTTTTAACCACCAAACTCTCACACCCATATTTCTGTTAGTTATATCTGTATATTGTTCTGTTGTTACAGAATGACTGCAGACGAGGCCATAACGGACCGCGTGCTAACCGAACTGTGCACCAACCCGTTCCATTATTGCACTGGGTGCATCGAAGAGCAGGGAAACCAGTTGGCCCACTCATGTGTGAGTGAAACTTTTGAGGAAGCTGTGGATGCCCATTTAAGAGGTGTCATGGAGCGTCTTCTGACGAAGGATTCAACAGATTAAGGAGGCGTGTTCTTCGACAAGAACAACAAGAGCACCCTCCCCAATCACCTCAACCTACACGCCACACCATACCAAAACACTACAACTGGTTCAGACCCCGAGCCTTATTACTCTCCTCGGATTCGGATTGTGAAATTATTTCACCACCAATCCAACCCAGTACTCCACCACAAAATACACAACCTCTCCAAAGCTGGAGTAGTGTGGATACCTTTTTAATCGAGGAGACCACACCATCACCACCACCGCCACCACATAATACACCCCCTCTCCACAGCTGGATGAGTGCGGAGACGGTTATTTACGATGACCCAGAAGATTGCATACTTCTCCCAACACCACCCCCTATTGTTATAACGATAGATTAAATGTAAGTTTGTTCTTGTTTTCCGTTCTCGTGTTTTTATGCCTTGTTGTTGCCGGTGTATTCAAAGCATCTTATGTCAAAATAAACTTATAAAACGACACCTGCTGGTTCTTCTTTTAGTTTTGCTGGTATATCAACTGTCTTATTTTGTCATGAGGTCAACATAGTTGACAGGTTTGTTATGTTGGTAGAGCTCGGCGTAGCTGATCAGTTTAACACATTTAGAGTGTTGAAGTGTTACATAGAACCTGAACTTTTGTCTGGTTGTGAAACGTGGACACTGAGGCGACAAGATCACCTATATCTAATGGTAATAGAATGGTGGTTTTCTACAACATTCCAGTCATACAGAGCAAGGGAATACTACACGACCTAGGTATTGTCTGGTATTATTAAGCACCCTGAGTCAATGCAGCACACCACCACCCCGTTTACCACCGAGTACACGTCTTCATCCACTCATCCACGTTCTCTTCCCAGTCTGTACACTTGTGTCAATTGGGGGACTTTTTGTTAGTGTATACATTAAAGCGTACTGGGGATATGCTTGACCCCTATGACAACACCGGTAATAGTACACATATCAGAAGTTCATGTGAACTGCGCCCAAATCGACTGCGGTTGACTTCGAACCCAGTATGTAGGGTATGGAAACAAGGATCACCTCCCCCACATCACAGACTAAAGAGTAGGCAATGTGAAGTTGATATAATTAACCAACAGAACCTCCTTTACGCAATAAATATATAATGTAATATCTTTATCAACCGTTGCTGTTTCCCATAATACAATATGACCTTACCAGTAGCTAAAATTTGTTATAGGACAGATAGATAACTCTGATGTGATATGTAGTATGTACCAGGTATAGTGACGACTAGTCACGACTACAAAAAAAAAGAGACCAGAAATAATAACAATAGCCGCCATCTTCCGATCACCCACCCCGCCCTCGAACACACACGCACACGATCACCCACCCGCTCCCCTCACTTCCGCCTCGCTGCCGCTCCACCCGCGCATAAACATCTTTTAATCTTCACCCACCATCCACTACTACAACTAACAATAGCCGCCATCTTTAAATCACACAACAACAAAAAGAGACCTGAAATAGTAACAATAGCCGCCATCTTTAAATCACACAACAAAAACGGATGTCATAAGACCAGAAATAAGTTATGTCCCCTTTGGATCCCCCTTGAAAATGGGGATCCAATTTCGGGGGGATCTGATGACGTCATATATAGCTTATATAAGGAAAAATTGGGGATCCGGATCCACATTTGAGGTGGATAAACCTCCTACTATACTACTAAGGGGAGCTTTTATAGTTCTAGGAAATTGATAGAAGTTATAAGGAATTAAATGTTGCACTAAGCATAGAATGTTTAATGCTAAATTAGTATTAGTGTATACACCAGAGACACGGAGAACAACTAAAACTGCAGCTCATTCATGCAATTAATTATTCAGTAGCATGTCATTTGCAGAACCGCACTCCCATAACAACATTCCGAAAAAAAAAAACTTCTCAGTCATCAACAAGATGTCTCGCGTCCGATACACCCATCTAGAGATCATCTGCCACATCCTGCATCCATCTTCTCTTTGGCCTTCCTCTTCCTCTCTTCCCGGACATATACCCCTCCATTATTGTTCTCTTAAGACGTTCATGATATTTCAAGTGACCAAAATATTTAAATTGTCTTTGCTTTATCGTCTTTAAAAGCCAACCTGCTTCAATATGCAGATCTTATCGTATGGATGCATTATTTTCTGTATCCAAGATATTCTTAGAACCCATCTATAACATGTATATTCAAAGGCAGTTACACGCTGTTCAGCTTGTTTAATAAATGTACAGGTCTCACATGCGTATTTTGCAATGTGAAAGATGCTTCTCTTAAAAATATGTTTGTAGATCTATCTGTCTCACGCCACAATTTATTCAGTTGTTTTAGTTTTTGAAGGGCAATAAACAACCAATAGTATTGTCAAAACTCTTATCTACTACCTACAGTACCTTGCGGTGTAGGACAAGGGGGTCTTGAGCCTGAGGAAGTAAGGCCGCCTGGCTGGTTCAGTCTCTGCGAACTGTGCAGGTTATTGTTTTCTTTTTGCACATTTTCTTTTCCACACCTTACTGAGAATTCGAACCCATGTCACCCGAAGGATATCTCGGCATTCTAACCACTCGGCCACTCCTCACCACTATTATTAAACTGCAGTTACTCACTACCTTGTGTCTGCGCAGCATAGAAGGACTAACATTGTATGACAGAACGACCAGGGTGGAGATCACGGAAAGAACCAAAATGGAGATAACGGAGAGAGAAAAAAACACTAGTGTGGAGATCACGGAGAGAACCAAACATCAATATGGAGATCACGGAGAGAAGCAAACATCAATTTGGAAATCATGGAGATAACTAAACCTGAGAATGGCATCATCAGAAATGCCTTTGTTTGGAACTCACAAGACAAACGAAACAGATGACAACCTAAAACATATGGAGAAGATAATTGTAGATAGAAATACGATTTGTTAGGTATGGCATGGTCACAGCTTTATAAGATAGCAAAAGATGTGAATGTCTGGGGTTAGGTGGTTGATGGTTTGTACCCTAATGGAGGACCCGGAGGGAAAGAAAAATAGGCCGACAGTGTTAGGAGACGTCGTGTGCAAATGATCAATTGTCAACATTACTTGCACTTTCTCTTAGAAAGGTGGAAAGAAATCCTTTCGAAGCCGGTCAAGAGGGGAATGAAGAGACCTTCATCATCATCATCATCATCATCATCATCATCATCATCATCATCATCATCATCATCATCATCATCATCATCATCATCATCATCATCATAAAGTGCCCTGCCAGCTGGGGTAGGCGTTCATGGCTCTCCACACATCTCGGTCTTTGGTGTTCTGGATCAACTCTGCTGATGATATTCCTCCATGAGACCTTAGACATGTAAAACATATACACACTGTGTCATAAATGTCTACTATAAATATAATATAAATATATGTTATAAGTGCCTTTGCTGGTGTCCTTTTTGAGATATATTTGCGTACGTGGGACGTAAGTGGATCAAACTCTCAACGACAATAAATGTTCACTCTAACTGTGGACTTCACAGTTCACACGAACAGTGGACTTCAATGTTCACACGAACAGTGGACTTCATAGTTCACACTAACAGTGCCTTCAATGTTCACACTAACAGTGGAATTACATTTCACATTAATAGTGAACTTCACAGTTAACACTAACAGTGCACTTGACATTTCACACAAACAGTGGACTTCACAGTTCACATTAACAGTGGATTTCACAGTCCACACCAACGGTGTCCTTCACAGTTCACATTAGTTCACACTAACAGTGTACTTCACAGTTCAAAATAACACTGGACTTCAGAGTTTACACTAACATTGGACTTCATAGTTCACATTAACAGTGGACATCACAGTTCACGATAACAGTGGATTTCACAGTTCACGTTAACAGTCGACTTTGTAGTTAACACACACACAACAGTAGGCCTCTGTGCTTGAAGGAAACAGCACACATACCAGTAGCCGAGAAACGCCCTCGTGTAGCAGAACATAAACACAACGAATCGTGCATAAGCTGAAACATTTGTATACAAACATCTGTACAGAAAATAATGCCTTGATTCATGATCAAATTTTATGAAAACTGTCTGTTGCATCATTATGCAAGTTTTCCTGCCGTCTTATATTTACCCACACCCAAGGAATATGTCTTTAATAGGTCCAAAGGCAACTTAAATCATCGAAAACGGCGATATTTCTTTAATGTTTTGGCGAAAATGTAGTGAATTCACGCCAACAAACTAGTTTTACGATAAAGCACATCACTTCGGGTAACGACACAAGTACAAGGCGTAGCCAGATTCGTATGGGAGTGGGTGCAATAAAAGAAAGGACAGAGTCGACTGCATTGCACCGGGTTTTTATCCCATATGGCTGAGTCTCTTTCCTCAGCGCGGAAAGCGTCGTACAAAGCACAAACTCCGCAGCTCCAGTGACGACCCTCGGGAGTCTCTGAAAAAATGCACTCGTGACATGAAGGACGCGGCTCTGAATCGAACATACAACCTTCGGAGCCCGAGTTAGACGGCTTGACCACTTCACCACGGAGACTCCCGAGAGGGGTGCAGTGTGTAATATTAGTAAAAACAGAGAATTTACAGAGGCATGGGGTAAATAATGTGTAAATTGACAGGAAAGTAGAAGGAATATATTTCTTACCTTAGTTTTCATTTTCTTCTGTTTCTTCAGCTGCTGGTTAATAATTTGTACACAAGAAGTCATGTTACTAGGATGCATTTAGCTTTATATATTGAGTTCGTGAAAGCTTCCAAATAGCTGTGCGTCAATGTGCACATGGAGTGACCAGAAATGATACCGCAATTAAGTCATCATGTTTCCATTTTTAAGGATCTGTTCAGCTGTCTGTGTAGTTTGTTCACACGTACACATGGGTGACAGACCCGCTTTGAGTCTTCGTGAAAGATATTCTATTCTGCTGTTTACCGTTCAGAGACGGAACATGATTACCTGTTTTGCACTATAAAAATAGTTGTCAGTGTCTCTGTAGTGGGCTTTCTTCTTAACGACCAAGATGTTGGTCTTCTTTTCATAGAAGTTTATAGACTGATTCGTATGTTCGTGTATTGTCCCCTAATTTGACAACGTGTTATTTGTTATGCCACAATATGTCAGTTTCCACTGTAATAATACTCTTCTGTTGGTATTCAATGCGTTTAGTGTGTGTGTGTGTGTGTGTGTGTGTGTTTTTTTTTTTTTTTTGTTTCAATATACTTGTTTGTCACCGCCGAGGGCTTGCGGAATTGAAAATTCATCATTGTGGAATATAAACTGTTGCCATTGACATTGTGCTGATGCTGTAATGTTTAGGGCCTGCAATACGACTGGATAGTTGGAGCAAACTATCCCAGTAAGTGTGCACGTGGATTAAGGTCTGCGATCTGCCCAGACCTTAATCTGTGTCGGACGATTCCAGTAGGTTGATGACTGCTCTCGTTTGCATAAAATTCAATCCATCCTTTCTCCAACAGTCCTCTTCCTCTTTCAACACATGGTCCTGACATTTTTCCCAGTAACTTTTATCGATATTAAATAGCGCGGACTGGATTAGTATCTTGACGTCAGACAATTTGAATGTAGTATTGTCAGCTGCCATATGTCCTTTAATTTTAGCCCACATAAGTTCTGTAGGGTGTAAATGAGAATGGTAAGGCGGAAGTCTCAAGCACCTATGGCCATGCTCTTCTATCAACTTGCCGATTTGTTATTTCTTGCTTTTTGCTCCTGTTTTACAAGGGACAACAACTGTATCTTGAAATATGTTTCTGGAAATGGTATATTTTCCATTCGGAGCCGTATCTTTATTGCTTCCTTTGTGCTCGATGCCGTATGTATTTTGTCTTCTTGGGCAACAACATTGTAATATGATACATTGTCCATGACTAGACAAGACGGTCTATCAAGGGATGGAAGTACTGTATTCTCGAGCCAATCTCTAAATATATTACAATTCATCTCATTATGATAATCCTTATTGTCTGTATACTTTGATACGAACACGAGTCCAGCATTCTGTAGTAAGCCATTATGAGTACTGCCAGCATAGGCTATGACCAAACGCTGTCCTTTACTACTGGGCACATATCGCTTTATCTTTCCATCCACTGATTGCCATTCCTTTTCACATGTGTGGTGCGCATTGATCCACGTCTCATTCAATTAAACTATGTCATAATTTTCTTTGCCCATTTTTCTTATTTCACGTAGGTATCTGCTTCTCATGGCTCCTAAATGCGGTTGTTCGCAAAGGATATTTCTAATTGCTCTTGGTCTTTTTTCGCTAAGGGGGATAACTCGTGTTGTTATTTTGAGGGCAACCGTTAGAACGCAAAATTCAAATGAAAACGTTAAACTCCCTCTTCCTCCTGCCTCTTCTCCACTCCAACCCCTCCTCCGCCAACTCCTTCTCATTCTTCCTCCTCCTCAAGCCATTTTAACAATATGGCACATATTTGCATATGCAAAATTAGTGCACCACGCATATCATGTAATAATAAAAATTATGAACAAAGTAATAAGCCTTACGATTTATGGTGACTTTCAACTTTTATAAAATACCAAATCATGCACTTTAGAAAAAGTAAATACAAACACCATGAGCTATTTAGTCTGCATATTTTTTTAGTTGCATGTCCTTCACTGGACGTAGCAGTCAACCCCAGCATTTTTGGCTGTTCATGACTTCTAGGCAAATGTTATGTTCAGTAGTTTGCCATTGCTTTCTGAATGACTGGCAATACCTTTTTCGAAAAAAAAAACCAGCACCGCTGTGTTTTGAACCCGTTTATACAGGATTACGAATCGTGTCTGTAACTCCTTCGCTACGGACAATAGTAGTCTGCATATACAAAAATATTATTCCGAGTTATATTAATTGAGTCTCCCCCGATGGTGTTTCCACCTTGTCGTGGTGGGGGAGCTTGAGTTTCTCAATGACCCTGAGAGCTATGCCGGCGGTAGCGTAGCTACCAGCAGGGCCTCCCAAGCCGGACAGGTCAAAGGGTAGAGAACAGACAAAGAGAAACACCCTGGTCCTCCAGGTTGGGGGTTGAAGCGTGGGGTTAACATCCCCACCTTTGTAAAAACCTTTCTTTGTTACGAAACAAATACATGAGCCTCGATATCGGACTGACTTATCTGGACAACGACCTTGGAACGTTAAAGGACTTTTGAGATTTGGAACATGGAATGTACGGACACTATATCGAGCTGGAGCGGCCGAAGAACTAACCCGGGAGCTGATTGAATATCAAATGGATATAACAGCAATTCAAGAAATAAGGTGGCCAGGAGAGGGTACTTTAGAGCAAAATGGAATGATTATAATATATGGAGGAAACACCCAAAATAAACATGAATTAGGAACAGGATTTGTCATCAAAAAAGAGTTATGGGGGAACGTTTTAAACTTTAAAGCTTTTAATGACAGGATTAGTAAATTACGAATAAAAGGTAAATGGAAAAATATAACGATGATTAATGTACATGCACCTACTGAAGAGAAAGAAGATGATATTAAAGAAGACTTTTATAATGATCTGGAAGATGTCATAGAAGAAACCCCCAAACAGGACATCCTGATTGTGCTGGGAGACTTCAATGCAAAAATAGGTAGAGAGCAAACTAATAAAAAAGTGGCCGGTATGGAAAGCCTACATACAACTTCAAATGATAATGGATGGAGAGTCATCAACCTGGCAGAAGCCAAAGGACTGCAGATTAGCAGTACCAGACTACAAAGAAAGGATATACACAAACAAACTTGGAAATCATGTGACAAGAGAACCTATAATCAAATAGATCACATTTTAATTAACAACAGAAATGCATCAAACATACAGCAAGTCAGAAGTTATAGAGGAGCTGAGTGCCACAGTGACCACTTCCTCGTTGGGGCAAAATTTAAAATGAAACTTAAGAGAGCTTTCTATACTAAATTACAAAGATTACACCCAGCATATAACAGAGAAAAACTGCAAGACATTACAGTCAAAGAGAAATTTACAGATGAAATAAAATGTAAACTTGAAACTCTACAAAACCCTTTGGAGGAAAGCATTGACCAAACTTGGTTGAACATCAGGAATACAATTCAGTCTACCGCAGAAGAATGTCTCGGTGTGTTAACCACGCATAGAAAGAACAGATGGTTCAATCAAAAATGTGAAGAAGCAGTCATTAGGAAGAAGAATGCCAGACATGTATGGTTAAATGACATCAATAACATCCAAAAGGAAGCGCATTATAGAAATGAATGTAAAGAGGCTACAAAAATAGTCAGACAGCAGAAGCGAGAATATATGAGTAATATAATCAAAGATATGGAAACTAATCACCAGAAAAATGAATCCAGAAAATTTTTTAAAGAACTGAAGTCAATGAAACGAGGGCACCAACAAAACACATATGGTTTAAAAGACAAAAATGGGAATATGATAAATACCAATGAGGAAATGTGCAACACATGGAAAGAATATTTTATTGAATTACTAAATTGTGAAGCTCCAAGTAACATTTTCCCACAGCAAGAGGTGCTAACATGCGAACCACAAATTGAAGAACCTACATTTGAAGAAATCCTATATGTAATCACACGACTTAAAAACAATAAGGCAACTGGGACTGATGGAATTGCTGCTGAATTTATAAAGGCAGGTGGCCATGCATTACATCTAAAGCTATACGAACTAATAATAAAGATCTGGAGGACAGAAGAATTACCCCATGACTGGAAAGAGTCATTATTGATACCTATCTTTAAGAAAGGAGACAAGTTCCAATGTGGAAATTATAGAGGAATATCACTACTGTCCACAAGCTATAAGATACTATCCGCAGTATTACTAAATAGACTAAAACCATATTCAGAAGACATATTAGGTGACTACCAGGCGGGTTTTAGACAAAACAGATCAACAATAGATCAGATATTTATCTTACGACAAATAGCCGAGAAACATTGGGAATATAAAAGAGATCTCCATAACATTTTTGTGGATTTTAAAAAGGCTTATGATAGTGTCCATAGGAATAGTCTATGGAATGCTATGCAGGAATTTGGAATACCAAGGAAGTTATTCAACATGACCAGACTATGCATGGAAGATACTTATAATATAGTAACATATAAAGGCAGGAAATCAGACCCCTTCCAAATAACATCTGGCTTGAAACAAGGTGATGCACTATCGCCGCTACTCTTCAATCTGGCTCTAGAGAAAGTTGTAAGGAATGTAAAGGAGGAATGTGATATTGGAGGAACATCCAAGCTGCTTGGTTATGCAGATGATATAGATATTATAGGGCAAAGTGAACAAAAGACATTGGAAATATTGACTCACTTAAATGAAAAAGCCCAACACATGGGGCTGGTTATCAACCAAGATAAGACAGAATATATGGTAATTTCAAGAGACGGAATGGCTAAAAACTCTGGCCACATACAAATAGATAATATGACCATTAAAAGAACGGAAACATACAAATACCTGGGTACAATCTTCAACTGCTCCAACATCATAAGGGAAGAAATAAAAACTAGAATCAACTCTGGAAATAAGATATACTATGCACTACAACATCTACTAAAATCAAAGGCGCTATCTCGTAACACCAAAATCACAATATACAAAACACTGATCAGGCCAGTTGTGCTGTATGGCTCTGAAACCTGGAGTACAACGAAAGGAGACGAAGCCTTGTTACAAACCTTTGAGAACAAAATTTTAAGACGCATCTTTGGACCCATTAGGGATACACAAAGTGGAGAGTGGAAAAGAAGAAGTAACAAAGACATTTATGATCTGTTTAAGTCCCCGCTAATCACTGGTATCATGAAGGCTAATAGACTACAATGGCTGGGGCATATAGAAAGAATGGAAGATAATAGGGAAACAAAACTCGCTTACACTCAGGAAATAAATGACCGTCGACCCCGAGGTAGACCAAGAAGGCGGTGGAGAGATAATACATGTACAGACCTACAAGCACTTGGAATCAACGACTGGCAAGAGAAGGTCCACCAGAGAGACGAATGGAGACGGATTGTATTTGCAGCAAAGAACCTCAATGGCTCGGAACGCTGGAGAAGAAGAAGAATATTAATTGAGTAATTGTTATTAATCAACTACATTATTAAAGCCAGCTCATTGGCAAAGAGGTTAAGGACGCAGTTCGTAACCCCGCATACTCTCTTTTGAAACAGCTGTGGGCGATTTGGCAGCAGACTGCCTTGTGTTGTTTTTTATAAAATGGTTTGGGGGAGCTGGTCATTCAAAAAGCAATGACAAACTATGGAATGCAAACTTGCCAAGAGATCACAACAGCAAAATATGCTGGTGTTGACTGTGACATCCTGTAAAGGATATGCAACTAACTAACATTATTAAATCTTTCACCAATTCAAATCATAAGATATTAATAAAATAGTGACACCATCTGTTCTGTTTCCTTGTCCCATAGATATCAATATATATGGTTTCTATGGGCTTTATTGATAGTGTATTATGATTTACTTTAGAAGCTGGCTGCTGGGTTTAATATGAGCCCATTTCAATTATTTATATTATGTCAGATCTTGCATTAATAAATCATTACACCAATCTATTTGATTTGCTTTGCCATGCCACAAAAATATTACAGTGCCAGTGTCTATAATAAGCAAGCCAACAATTTGTGCATACATTTACATTGAAAGCTGCATATTTTACTACCCATTTGCATTATTAATTAGGTCAGAGTTAAAGAATAATAATGAAGTGTCGATTTGTCTCACTTTTAAGAAGAGAAACGACAGTATATGGTGTGTATATATGTGTGAGTGTGTGTGTATATAATATATATATATATATATATATATATATATATATATATATATATATATATATATATATATATATATATAAACTATTATATACACACTCACACCCACTTATATATGATATATAAGCTGTGATGACGTCAGTGTCGATGCAATGTCTGCTGTCTGCCGGCGCTCGTAGATCTGAGTGAAGTCGTGATAAAAAGTTATCCAAAAACAATCGACCCCGGCCACTTAGAGTGATAAGTATTTAAACCTTAATACTATAATAGGTGGTGAATGCAAACTTGCATTCATTATCATCTCGTCGCTCTGAATAATCCATAAGAATATTAAATGATCATCGCTGTATTATGACACAGAAAACTGCTATATTCCCGCCATTGAAATTCCATATGACGGCATCATAGCATACGATTTAATAATTTCTGTTTGGGATGACCCCGTCGACTTAAATATTCTGAAAATTTCACAGTTCGCGTACGAATGGATGCTCAATTTAATTATTCATACTAAATCAAGTCGCAAGGTCTATAGAAAATGAAATTTACGAGTTAACTTACGTCTTAAAAAGACAGTCTCTTTATCCCCGTTAGAAGAAGAGTTTGAGAAGCCACGATGTATAGATTTGTAGACAATGAAGCCAAAAACAATACTCAGTAGTCGGTTTCTGTTTTAATGCGATCTCGAAATAATCGGGGAATTTAACGTCACGAGTACTCTATATATCCTTAATATCGGGAACAAGAACAAGTAAGCGATAATCACCGTTAAAAACACCTCCGGCAACGTTCGGTAACTGAAAACGTAGTACCTATGTTTATCGCGTGTTGGTTTCATTCCAGATTCTTGCACCCATCGACGAAATGACCGTTTACTGAAACCCAATGCGTGCACTGTTCTTTTTTCGGGATTCGTAACAGTTTAAAACAGTTTCCTGCGATCAGCTTCAAAATATGTGTACAACTTCATAGCGACGCTTTGAAGTGTACAAAATTTCACATTCCATCCCATTGAACAATACTCACACATTCACATATTAGCTATTATTATTATATTAATAAAAAGATTTATTTATATAATCACGTTTCATGAAAGAACTCACACTGGCGACACCTCTGAACACTCCCATATAACTGCGCTCCGAACGTGCCAAAACGTGAACCACGAGACATTTTTTTTTAAAAGCGCCAATGTGTCCGGGTGAAGGTGTAATGCATTAAAGATTATGGACCTAATCTCTGACCCGTAAATTATATACCGCACATAAACAAACATTGAAATCTGCTGTACAATCTCCAGAACAAAAAATTTTTTTTTTGAGTGGACATAATGATAAGGTTATATTCTAAATTTAATCATTTTCCATCAGTTGGTTACTGAGATATGGAATTTTATATTGAGGCAGACAAAAGTAAACAGACTATAGTGGTCACTGCTCCTGCTTATGACAAAGCCCTAATTGCGGGAATATTCTTTCAGTGCCTCAATGTCCAATCGAGTGTTACTGTTTGCAGGATCCACACGCCAAACCTCAAACGATGGCCTCATTTCTGGGCACACATATCAGATGCCTCTTTACACATCGATCATATGTTAATGTATGATGATCATATGATTGTTGCTACTGATTCATGTGTCCTGTGCGCCAACTCAGACAATGCGCGCTGTCAGATACATTACTACGTCACTGACCAGGTGATGGGCTAAGATTCACATTCCCTGTCGTCCTCTTACTTAGTGCCGAGTCAACACATTAACTGATTGCCTGCCAAACAAAAATTGAGTCCTGACCCAACAGAAATTCATGGCAGAAAATGGGAAGTAGGGGTGTGTCACAATAATGTTGTCAAAATGGTTAAAATTGTAGCCGATATATTGTATTATATATCAAATTAAAGGGGATTGCACAAGGAACATGTTAGTATTGCTACTATTGCTATAGGTTAGAAATATAATAAAAATAATAATATAACTTGTAAAATCATTTGAAATTAAAGAGGTAAAAGGTATTTAAAAATTGCACTTATCAAGGTGTTTTCTATCCTCCTCTGCTGCTAATCCTATTTAATTTACCGAATAATGAAACAAGCACCACTTGTCTTCAACAATATAAACAGCATTGCTCCTTAAAGCCATTCAAAAAGAAGTTTTGCTGCAGATTTTGAAGCATGTCTTTTTCACACAAGATTTAGAAAATCAGGAAAACACTTGGCAGATTTATTATAAATAGATAGACAATTAATATATGCACATGTCTGTTTGTTGTTATTTACAATATGTGGCAGTCTATTTTTAATGGGATGCAAAACAAAATTTGGGGCACAAGTGTGGTCTATTAGTGCAGTCGAGCAAACAAAAGCGTCGTTTACCTGGAGTGGTTCACAAAACACAGATTCTGGCAGCACCAACATATTCTATCAAATGCTTGGCTCACTCTTTCAACATAATTTCCTGCAACAGACTTTTTGTAATTCTTTGGCAGGCAGAATGTGGCACTTTCAGGAATACTTTGAGCTGCTTCGCGATGTGCACTTTCCAGTAAACTTTGCTTGAAATCCTTCATTGACAGTATTACCCCCCCCCCCATTCCCTGTTTTGCATATGGTGTGCAGGATGTGTACATTGATCTGTGGAATTTCAAAGATCCAGTAGTAGATCTTCCTCCACCAATTAATGGTTTTCCTATCATACATGTTATATCCAACCATTTGGTCCATTCCGTCGCATCCGTTCATCGCCATGTTATATTCATGGATCATCTTCAGCTTGCTGACCAGTTTCCTCATTCCGGTCTCAAGAGTTCCTCCTACAGATTTGATGGAGACAACAATGCATGGCTTTTTAGATTTTTTATCTCTCCATGCCACACACAATATTCTATCTCCTTCAAGAAACCACTTCGTCTTTTGATGCTGAAGTTGCAAACACTTCAACTCTGGAGGAAAGCCCACTCGGTTGACATTCAGTGTGCCTGTATAATTGAAATTGTTGGAATGCAGATAATCTATCAGAGCGTTCGAAGTGTAGAATATGTTAGCATTGATGTCATGGTCAGTAGTGTGGCAAACACTTTCACTGCATGAGCAGTTGTGGGACCTAAATCCGGATTGTACGCCGTGTTTCTTCCATAGTAAATTTTTTAATTCATCACATAAGCACATAGTCAGTCGCAGAATCACAAAGGCCAAATGTTTTGATGTGGTACTTGTGACACATTGTTGCATTGTATTGTTTGTGTTGAAATCTGCCCTGCTACCCAAAAACTATTTCATCAATGGACACATTTTCAAATGGGTAATATGCTGCCTGGAATTTCTTCAGAATCATGTCAACAAGAGTTTCAATTTTAGTTGCACCCACTGCGTATGGTTCACCTACGTGAAGCATGGTGTGATAAATCGATTGAAATTGATTCCTGGAAAACATAGTGGCGTGCCAAGGAGTATATTATTCAAGGCCGACGGATTAAAACAAAAATATTTGCATGTCCTTCACGGGACGTAGCAGTCAACCCCTGCATTGTGGTTGTTCGTCATTCCTGGGCAAGGTTTACGTTTAGTAATTTGCTATTGCTTTTTACTAGCCTTTTATATCATTCACTGAGTTGACAATATACTCATTTTCCAACACAGTAACAGTTAAGATGTAACAATTGGCCTTCAGTGTCATTCAGTGAGTTAACAATATGCTAGTATACTCTACGACTTACAGAGCGAACATCAATCAGGCCCGATGTCATCTGTGGACATACTTAATACGGATACTCGCAGCATGTTCACTGGCACATAGATCATGCTGTAGAATCAGATGATTTGAACAGTCCTACACACCGACGAATACTACACAGATCCCTGCAAATAGATCAATTCAATTAAATCATTCATGCTCAAAGATGTCTACTTGTATTGATGTTTCAAGCAGATCTACCCGTGTTCTGGTCGGTACATAGTTGTGCAATCGCCTTTGATTTGATATGTAGACCAAATAGCTGCTACCATTTTTACCATTTTTATATAATTACTGAGTAGGTCAGCATGGCCGAATAGATAAGAATACGTGTTCTTAAACATTCGGTATGCTGATGCCGAGGTAAGGGGTTCAACCTCTACACCAGTCAGTTGGATTCAAATGTTGACCTCTCGTCGTTGACGTAGAGACGTAAATTACAAGTACCTCTGAAGTCGGAGTGGGTTCCCCTATTGGCGAGGGGCGTTGTTAATAGGGAAAGTTATTCCATGCGCAAATTTCAGTCAGCATTACTAGAAGTAGTGTGTATAAACTACTTTGAGTTCAAAGCGAGCGAGAGGAAAAGCAAATCATTACTGTGACACATCACTACTCCCCATCATCTGCCATCAATTTATGTTTGCTCCAAACCCTCTTTTTATTTGGCATTGAATCAGTTAATAAACCGCTTGACCTATGTACGGTTTGTAAACACAGTCCGTGATTCCGCCCGAACTGTCCGCGCACTCATGAATTGTCATGTTTCGTCAAGGCTACATATCTCACACTCCGTGACCTCATTCTTGGCCTGTTGTATTCATGATCATCCTTAGCATCCTATTGCTCTTTTACTCAGTCACTGTCATCAACATTTTCCCTTAATATGGGCCATGACACACTGAAAACAACAAGCTGCCAGTCAAACTGATACACAAGTAGATTAATATCAACCCATTAAGACAACAGCGATGCGCATTATCAACAGATTCCCCCCCCCCCCCTTTAATAGTGGGCTATGTGGCGAATGGATTACGAATGCAATTCCTAGTCATGCATACCGCGTTCGAAACGCAGCTGCGGGCTGTTTGGACGCATACCGTCTTGCGTTGGTTTCCTTACAATGGTATGAGTGTCCATTGTTCAGAAAGCAACGGCAAACTAAAACTTGTCCAGGAATCACAAACAGCCCAAAGAAAAATGCTAGCGTTGAATGTTACATCTTGTAAAGGATATGCAACTAATGTATAGTGAAGATATGATGAGAAATTTAGAGGATATGAGAGGAATCGCCATCTGGCGTACATAACATTAATAGTATAAGATATGCACATCAATAATATAAGATATGAACATCAGTAATATAAGACATGAACATAAATAATATAGGATATGAACATCAATAATATAAGATATGAACATCAATAATTTAGGATCAATCAATCAATCATGTGCCATGCCGGAAAGCGTGGGCGGTCATGATTCGCCATTTCACTCGATCACCAGAGTCGTGGATCAGCTCAGTGTTCCTGTCTCGTCCATGCCATGTGGCCAAGCCATCCAGGTATTTTCCTCTCGGTCTTCCTCTTGGTCTGTTCCCCTCGATCTTGTCAGCTGTCACCAAGTTCTCCAGTCCATTTCTTCTCATAACATGTCCAAAAAATTTTGACTGTCTACGTCTAATTTCTCTAATCAATCTACGATTTTCATTTGTCTCTTGTAGTACTTGGTCATTGGTTTTTCTATCTGTCCATGGTATTCTTTGCATTTTCCTCAGAAACCACATTTCTGCAGCCATCAGATGTTTTTCAGCTTGACTGCACATTGTCCAAGTTTCACATCCATACAAAAGAACAGGCTCTATGTATCCCCTCAACACTCTTTTCTCGTTTCAATTGACATCATTTTATTGGTCAGAATGTTTTTCATCTTGCTAAAGGCTACTTTCGCAATGGCGATTCTTGTTCTAATCTCTTCAAGGCATCTGCTAACAGATGTTATGACTGTTCCGAGATAATTGAACCGATTCACTTGTTGAAGAATATTCCCATTTACTTGTATATTACATTGTGGTACTTCGTTCTTCCTAGTGACGACCATAACCTGTGTCTTCCTACAATTTAATTCCAACCCCAGCTGCTCACTGTGTACAACCACAGCGTCTACTAATTGTTGCAGATCCTGTGCATTGTCTGCAATCAATACTGTATCATCTGCATATCTAATGTTATTTATGTTTCGTCCTCCAATGCTGATTCCATTTAGGTCTTCTACATTTCTGAAAATATTTTCACTGTATAAGGAAAAAAGATCTGGAGACATTACACATCCCTGCCTAACACCTCTCTTAATAGGTTGGTATTGTCCTACTTCATTATCAATTCTTATGGCAGCTTGTTGTTTCCAATATATGTTTTTTATAAGTCTAATGTCTTTCCCATCAATTTGTAGATCTGCAAGCATATCCACAATGTTGACATGTCTTACTCTATCAAAAGCCTTTGTGTAGTCAATAAAGCAAAGATGTATATCCTTGTTTACTTCTAAAGCACGTTCAATAACTGTTCGCAGCATATACACAGCATTTACTGTACCCTTTCCTTCTACAAAACCACATTGTTCTTCCCCTATTTCAGGTTGTATTTTCTTCCTCACTCTTTGCTTGATAATTCGTAACAAAATCTTTGTGATGTGACTCATTATACTAATTGTTCTATGTTGATCACATTCTAAGGTTCCTGATTTCTTTGGGATTGCAATAAATACAGAATTACATAATTCAGAAGGTATATCTCCAGTATCATATAATGTGTTCAGCAGTCTAGTGACTTGCTCTAGTCCAAATTCTTCTAAAGCTTTAATCATTTCTGTTGTGATGTTATCTGCACCGGGGGCCTTGCCAGCTTTCATATGCTTAAGAACATTTTGAACCTCCATCTTTAAAATTGCTGGTCCTTCATTATTAAATCTAATAGCATACTGTTCCTCTCTGTTATCATTATACAGGTCTTTCACATAATCTGTCCATACATGTAGAATCTGATCTTTTTCTATTATGATTTTGCCATCTTTAGTTCTTAGACAGCCTGTTGATGTACTTGTTCTTTTATTAGTAAGTTCCTGAATCCTTTTCTGCACTAATTTGGTATTTTGACTGTTGTGTTGTTTTTCAATTTCTAAGCACTTTTCCTCAAGCCATGATTCTTTTGCCTTCCTACATAATATTCTGACTTGTCTGTGAATTTCTTCATATTTGGCAGGATTATTTTTGTTGAGTCTTCTTGTTTCCATTAAGTGTAAAATTTCCTCAGTCATCCATTTCTTACGACCCACCTTCTTTAATTTTGGAATAGTTGTTTCTGCAGCCATATTGATTGAATTCTTTAACATTTCCCATTGATCATCCACATCCTGGAATAGGATCTCTAGATCAGACAATATTTCAAATCTGTTCTGTACTTCTATGTTGAATTTGTTTTGTATTTCCTTGTCATTACTCAATGTACACAAATCATATTTAGTGTTCCCTGTTGTATACTTGACTTTCTTCAACTTTATCCTCAATGTTCCTGTGAGTAATCTGTGGTCACTATAACAGTCAGCACTGGGAACTGTTTTTGCTACTGTTAGGGCGTTTCTAAATCTTCTGCTAATGAGAATGTAGTCAATCTGGTTTCTAATCCTGCTATCAGGACTCCTCCAGGTCCATAATCTTCTAGGGTGTTGCTTGAACCAGGTGTTTCCTACAATCATTTCCTGTTCTTTTGCCCACTCTACTAGTCTGTATCCTCTTTCATTTCTCTCTCCTAAACCATAGTTTCCTACTGTGTATCTATCCCCTTGATTTCCTACTTTTGCATTGAAGTCCCCTATTATAATGTTTATTTCTGAATTTTTACATTTCTTTAAGGCAGACTCTATGTCATTATAAAATTCCTCTACACTATCTTCACTGGACTCTCCTGTTGGGGCATATACTTGAATAACATTTATGTTAAAAGGTCTGCCACTCAATTTAACTAGTAGTACTCTGTCCGACACGGCCCAATATCCCTGAACAGACGTTGATGTTTTCCGGTCCAAAACTATTGCAACTCCCCCATGCCGATCCTCACCTCCAGAATAAATAATCTTAAAATCTTTATGTATCTTGATGCCTGCTCCTGTCCATCTCGTTTCGCACATACCTAATATATTAATTTTTTCTCTTTGAATTTCTTGTGTTATGTTCTCTAATTTTCCGTCGTTGTTTAGCGTCCTAACGTTCCATGTTCCTAATTTTAATGTCTCTGTCCTTGTCTTGCGATGATCAGTCTTTAAGCGAATCATAATAAACTAGGCAATTTCAAAGAGGTAGTTTGCCGTTGCTTTCCTCTATGGCAGTGACCATACTGGCCGGATGACCGCAATCAGTGTCTCTCGAAAGAGAGAAAGCTTGCCGTCGCGAAACTCGAGACCATAACCAACAAATATCTGTCGGCTGCCCTCATAATTTCATCCACCACCTACCTTCCGTGGCTTCTTTTGAACACTTCCAATTAACGAACACGAAATAACATCACATAATCCAAAGGAAAAACACTATCCACACGAATTTCACGGGAATTTCCATAAGGAATCCACAGAAAAACACTGAACAGCTTCTCCCCCAAGACAGCGAGTCATCGCGTCGCCATTACACCGGAAATTTAGGATATGAACATCAATAATATAGGATATGAACATCAATAATATAGGATATGAACATCAATAATATAAGATATGAATATCAATAATATAAAATATAAACATCAATAATATAGGATATGAACATCTATAATATAGGATATGAACATCTATAATATAGGATATGAACATCTATAATATAGGATATGAACATCTATAATATAGGATATGAACATCAATAATATAGGATATGAACATCTATAATATAGGATATGAACATCTATAATATAGGATATGAACATCTATAATATAGGATATGAACATCTATAATATAGGATATGAACATCTATAATATAGGATATGAACATCTATAATATAGGATATGAATCAATAACATAAGATATGAACATCAATAATATAGGATATGAACATCTATAATATAGGATATGAATCAATAATATAAGATATGAACATCAATAATATAATATATGAACTTCAGTAATATATGTCTTCAGGATGACTGAAACGACAATTAACATCTAAGTAAATGGGAATAATTCTCAAACAAGTTAAAATGTACAACTATCTCTAAACAGACAAATCATCTGTTGAGAGGTGCCTTTTAGAGATTAGAACAAGAGTCGCTATGGAAAATATAGCTTTTTGCAAAACGGAAAATATATTGACCAATAAAATGCTGCCAAAAATGCAGTGAGAAAGATGAGAGATCAAATCAATACCAGAGACTCTTCAAGGCGGCAGCACGGTACACACGACAGCCAGATAAATAACTGCGTCAGTTCATAATTAATAGAGAGTATGTGTCGTTAGGGTCGGGCTGGTGTGGTAGTCGTTATAGATAACTGGCTTTAGAGCAAGATCGTAGGACGTGCTGATCACACACACACACACACACTCTCTCTCTCTCTCTCTCTCTCTCTCTCTCTCTCTCTCTCTCTCTCTCTCTCTCTCTCTCTCTCTCTCTTCTCTCTCTTTCTCTAGCTTTCTTTCTTTCTTTCTTTCATTATCTAGCTCTCCGTCTCTTTCTTTCTATCTTTCTTTCTTCGACCTGTGTCGAAGTGCTACATTGAATCTATACATTTATGTGTATGTGAAATATAGACAAAAAGCATACCAGTTGCGAAAAATGTAATAGCAGTAGAGATGTGGTTACTGTAGAAAATGTAAATAATACCGCGGACGGACACAAAATCCAATGAGCAAGTCCTACAAAAAATAAATGAAAACGTAAACAGATTCGAGTAATTAATCTAGGCATTCATTATGTTTTGGGCAGATAATCAGGAAAAAACATTCTTTAAAAGTTAGTAACAAATGGCACGATTGATGGGAAAGAGGTGAGGGGAAGACAGGGAGATAGTAACAACTGGCAAGATAAATGGGAAAACGGCAAAGGAAGGGCAGAGTGATAAGGCCACAGGACATAATGGAGACAGGAACACATAGCCGATCCGTGACTCTCTTAATAGTGTGTTATGGAGACCCTTGATCACATGTGCTTATCGGCATGGCACATCATGATGATGAGTAATATTCTGATATACAACATTGAGTAATTTAAAAAGTGGGAAGAATACATCAAGGGATGGGCGGCAGAGGTGTTTCCAAGGCACCAGGGCCAGGTTCTATACTGGCCAAGACCTACTAACACGTCCGAGGAACTACCAGTCTGCACACCAATAAGCCAGACATGGGACAACGGATACTCACGCAAACCTCAGTCCGGTATGACATCACACTGATGTTGGACAACAGGATGTCTTCATCCGATATACAGGACTTCACGCTGGAGTTTACAGCCAGGGAACGCAAGCAAGCACATCAAGGGATGGACGAACAACAGTCTGACAGAATTTACAATCACAGCGACAGTGTTGGAGATACATTGCACCCAACTTTCATTGTGGAGACGGCATCTGATTGTCTCCATTTAACTGACAATCTTTGAACTCCAAGGATATTTTAACGTTTGTAAACTATTGATATTTTCCTAGAAGATATATGGCAGAAAAATCAATAAATGCGTCGGCTAAAAATGGATAAACAAACGGGCGTAACCGTTACAACAAACCATGATGAAGACCGAATTGATTGCCGACTTGCAACAATGGCTGCCAAACGAGACAAAACATTTGCAGGATATGTAAATAAACCTTCACATGTCAACAAACAAGTCAAGTGAAATAGAAGGCGTGAAACCTGGCAACAGGGAAACATAATAAACACACATTTAATGACACGATGATTTTATAGACTCAGCACCGGTTGGGTTGTCGATAAAGCTGTATAGAGATTAATCTCACAATTTACTTTATGCTGTATTCATCAGCAATCTAAACGTTTGGAAATGTGTATAGCAGAAACCGATACCAGTATCTGCGGATTTCCGTAATGCTGTTAAAATATAGTCCATAGTTGTGGATTCGGGTGAATTAGATCAATATAATAATGTGCCGCCGGTCTCTCTGGCTGAGGGGTTACAACACTTTCTCCGTAATCCCGTTTATCACGCAGAGTCTCGTAGCGGGAGAGAACTGGGAGCGGTTCGACCCCTACTGGTGACTTGGATACTGAGCCGGCCGCTCAGAAAGCAATGACAAACTACTGAGCGTAATCTTGCCAAGAAATCAACAGACAGCTGAAAGATGCTGCTGTTGACAGCGATGTCCTGTAAAGGATATGCAAAAAAAAAAAAAAATGTGCCATGTCGTTGAGTTGAGTTGGGTTGAGTTAAGAACCGACATCACTGCACTCAAGGAATTCCCTTACGTGCTCCGTCCCCTCGTTCAACAGGCAGCGAAGAGTCATACTACTAATCGTTCCCACCTCTATCTGATTAAATGTTCTCCTGTCTTCCCTCTCAGTTTTGAGATTCTTCCACAACCCCTGCCGATCCCCTGCAATCTCATTCTTTCCACATATGGGTTCTCAATCTGTTCCTCCGCCTTCTCCACCTGGTCCCATAAGCGATCGACCACCTCCCCCTTGCTCATAGGCAAACCACCACCAAGAGATGCATTCCCTGCTAGCCTATCAGCCTGTTCATTCCCCCGTAACCTCGCATGGTCAGGGCAAAATATCCATACAATTCTCACAACCTGTGACCTTTGAAGCGACGAGAGCTATACCACACGAAACATTCCTTTCTCCGCCTTACTATGCATACTCTTTGAATCCGTAATGAATACAATGTGTGTTGCAGTAGTCTCCTCTAGCCACCGGAATAAAGCTGTTACTGCTTCCACCTCCATTCTCATGCTGGAGGTCGTAGTCACATATGCTAGACTCTCCTTTTTCAAGACTCGTCCATTAGCCTTGCAAGAAAGCCCCAGCCAATACGTCTGTTTCTCATCACTGACCCATAGGTGTAGATGCCTATGGCACCTTGATGTGTGTTGTTTTGGATCAGCTGTTGTCGATAAGCGTGGACGGTCATGTTTCGCCACCTCACACAATCACCAGAGCATGGGTCATACCACGTGACCAAGTCATCCAGATATTTACATCTTAGTCTTCCCCTTGTTCTCTTCTCCTCAATGTTACCAGTTGTCAACGGCTTCTCTAGTTTCTTTCTTCTCATAATGCGTCCAATATATCTTAACGGTATGTGTCTAATTTCTCAAATAAATGTACGGTTTCCACCTGCTTCTTGTAGGCTTTGCTCATAGGTTTTTCTGTCCGTATACTTTGCATTTTCCTCAGAAACCAAATTTCCACTGCCATTAAATATGTTTTGTTTCCCTTTTTTTCAGTTTGTCTGCTTATCGTTCACGTTTCACATTTAAACAAACGTACAGGTTCTACATAGATCATCAACACTCTTTTTGCTCATTCAAATTGTCATCTTGTTAATAGTCAATATGCATTCCATCCTCCAAAAGGCTTTGTCATAGAGATTCTAGGTCTAAACTCTTCAAGCCACCCCCATTCAGATGGTAAGACTGTTCCGAGATACCTGGTTTAAAAATAAACCAAATTCAAAAACACAAAAATAAATCAGTAAAGGGCCTGTTTACATCGAACCTATATTGATAGGCTCATCGTGAGAGCTAAGAATCTCGTCAGCCAGCACATAACTGGCATTATCAGCCGCTGGTGCATGTGTTAAAAGGGAGAATTTGAGCATTTAACGACATATCCGGAGTGCAACGATGATACTTCAACAAATAACTAACAAACTAAGGTTATGATGCTAGACACATGTGTTAGTAGCTCAAGTATTATTCATGTATTCACTTCAGATGATATATAACTCTGCAGAGTTGATAGACCAATGGTCACTCATGGCTGATGTGATAAGTAGCCAGTAGCTGTGGCTACTTCTCAAGTCAGGGCGTCTAACCACAACACTGCCATATCGTTTTGTGTGGTATGTGTCTCCTGACCCATATGTTTATAGATTAATAAGCACTCCATGGGTGGCGTGACACATGTCATGCCAGCTGATTTTACTGTCATGAAGACAGACAGACAGACAGACAGACAGACAGACAGACAGGCAGGCAGGCAGGCAGGCAGGCAGGCAGGCAGGCAGGCAGAAATGAAGAGCTAAATGGGGAAGAAAGATGGGGGGGGGGGGGAAGCAGGAAATCAAGAGAGACAGCAAGAAAGCAAGCAAGGAATAAAGAAAGTAAGAAAGAAAGAAACACAGAGAGAGAGAGAGAGAGAGAGAGAGAGAGAGAGAGAGAGAGAGAGAGAGAGAGAGAGAGAGAGATCACGCGCGAGTGAGAGAGAAACGCGAGTGTTATCAGCCTGTGTCCCTCTATATTGCTGTCAAGTCAGTTATCTAAGATGACTACCACTCCCGCCTGGCTGTAACCACACAGGTTCTCTATTAATTATGAACTGGTGCAGTTATTTGTCTGTCTGTAGACTTCCTAATATTGATTTGACCTCTCACCTGTAGCATATATGTATTTCTACCTGGCACTGCTGCGTAATAACTGCTTCCGTGACACCTTCGCCACAGAGCTGGCTATAGTCCACTACTGATTCCTATTTTACCGTTCGCTCACATGGGCGTCCCCCCATCTCCCAATGGGTATTCTACCATCAGGTGGCTGGGCCAATTTCTGACTGATGTTATTGAACTTTAGTCGGTTGACCCGCCGGAACTACTCATCCCGTTCATTCAATCCATTGATAATCATCATACTCGTTGATCGTGTAAGACGTACCCAACCAAACAAGGATAAGGTAAATAATGTGTATATTTCTATGCAGTGTTTTTCATGTAGTTTTGTTGGTTTGTGTTTGTTTATTTTGTGCTGACGAAGGCTTTGGATTCAATTGGCCAATTTCTGACTGATGTTATTGAACTTTAGTCGATTGACCCGCCGGAACTACTCATCCCGTTCATTCAATCCATTGATAATCATCTTACTCGTTGATCGTGTAAGACGTACCCAACCAAACAAGGATAAGATAAATAATGTGTATATTTCTATGCAGTGTTTTTCATGTAGTTTTATTGGTTTGTGTTTGTTTATTTTGTGCTGACGAAGGCTTTGGAACGTCCATTTTGTTAATTGTTACTGGGTTCTAGTAAAGCTCACTGTCTAATTCTCGTTTTCTGGTTATTCATTCATTGCTGATGATGGGAGTCGAGGTAGCGCAGCAGTTAGCACTGCTGGCTGTCGCCCCTGTTGTCTGATGTTTGCACTCCCATCCACGCGGGGATCTGGAATCATTAACCCGTATCCGGATGTGGCTAGTGTGGGTGCAAAAGATAGTTTTTTGAATCCCTATTCATTCGAAAGGCTATAAGACGCCCTACTCGTCAATTTCTCAACAGCTCGTAAACTATGGCCATAACGCGAACAATGACCTGTCAACAACACATACACAAACTCTCATCTACGGCATATAGTAGGGCAGGGTGGTGTTGAGCCTAAGGAATCAAGGCCGCCTGGCTAGTACAGTTGCCGCGAACTGTGTAGGTTGGCGTTATTTTTTAAAAACCCGACAGAAACAAATCCACACCATACGGAGGATTTGAGCTCGAGTTTCCCAAAGGAGAATCCGGTATTCTAGCCACCCGGCCAGCCGATCCTCGAACAATAAACGATTGCTCAAATTTAAATATTGAGCACAACCCACTACTGGCAACGCCGATCGCATTCTGGTATGAACCTAAGGCCTATCCATGTCAATATGGAAGCACTATACTCGAGTTTCGCCCTCGTTTGAGCTCGTCAGTAGTGCATATCCCTGACCGGATCCGGAAACAGTCCCGGATCACGCGTGTGAAACGGTTGTGTAACCACCCGGCACACACTGGACACACCAAATTATCACAACAGAATATCACAATGCTACCCATCGTAGGCTATGCTCAAGATTGCCCAATCGCCGCGACCGACGTCCCCCAATCGATGGGACCCGATATTACGATGACATATCTTGGTCCCAAACTATGTACATATGTGGTGATTGTAACTGATTCACAAAGCATGCTGGCAAAGGTGAAGACTGGCATACTACGTGTAGAATGGCTTGCATCGATTCAAAGATCACGGGTTGTGAGCATTTATTTGATCTTTTCTCCAGGACACTCTGGTGTGGTTGGAAATGAACAGGCAGAAAGTTTGGCTGGTGCCGCATCATTGAGGGGTGATTTGATGCATGATAAGGCTGATGTGATGAAAGCTAATGTGATTAATGCAGAGGAACAGATAGACTATCATGGTCTAGAAACATTGTGGCAGGAAGGGGTGGTCAGAGGATTTGATCGACATTCGTCACTCAGAGGTAAAGCAAGACGACATATAATCAGTTTGCAACCGACACCATTAGTATTGAAATTCTTCGCTGGCTGTTGAACATTAGCACTGAGCGCGCATGGGAATGCTCCGAGTGCAGTGATGTAGGTTCTTGACGCAACATAACTCATATATTTTTCCCATACATAGGCTTGCGGACATAGGTATTGTAGAGAGCGGACGCTCAATGGACCAGGGTGACTTCCTGAACACCCTTGGGGAGGAAATGTTTTTTTTTGTCATATCCTTTACAAGACATCGCTGTCAACATCAGCACCTTTCAGCTGATTGTTGATTTCTTGGCAAGATTACGCTCAGCAGTTTGTCATTGCTTTCTGAGCGGCCGGCTCACATCCTCCGTAAGTTACCGACGAGATTCGAACCACTGCTGATTCTCACCGTCGTCACGTTACTTACGAGAGTATACGAGATTGCGAAGAAAAGTTGCTAACCTCTATGCCAGGAAGCCGGCCTTGGGGAGGAAAGACGAATAAATTACCCAAAGGATGGATGTCGTTCCGCAACTTTGACCAGACTGCAGTAACATCAAGTCAAAAGGGCTCAAGCTAGACACGAGCGCCAAACGGGAAGCCAAAGAAGAATTATCAACCAACAAAGAACGGAGGTCTTCAGTCGCTACACACTGAGGGAGATATTGAGTTGAAACGAGAAGTTATGGACTAGTAGTTGGATGAGCAATAGGGATTATCAGTTTACTAACTATATGCAAATGCATTTATTTTTAACAGTACTATTAATATTGCGACTGTTTGCTGGATATAGAAAATGAGGATAGGGCGCGTATAGGGATGCATCGAGTGCTATGTCCATCTTGGACTCAACTAATCAATTTTATTAACATTTAGCGTAGTGTAACCACCCATCCATCCATAATGTGCCATGCCGGTAAGCGTGGGCGGTCATGACTCGCCATTTCACTCAATCACTACAGTTGTGGGTCAGCTCAATGTTCTTGTCTCCACCATACCACCTGGTCAAGCCATCCAGGTCTTTACGTCTCTGTCTTCCCCTTGTTCTCTTCCCCTCGATCTTCCCAGTTTTCACCAAGTCCTCCAGTTTATTTCTTCTCATAACATGTCCAAAAAATCTTTACTGTCTATGTCTAATTTCTCTAATCAATTTACTATTTGCATTTGTTTTTGTAGTACTTGGTCATTGTTGTTTTTTTCTGTCTGTCCATGGCATTCTTTTCATTCTCCTCAGAAACCACATTTCCACATCCATCATATGTTTTTCAGCTTGACTGATCATTGTCCAAGCATCACATGCATACAAATGTGCAGGCTCTATGTAGCACCTTAACACTCTTTTTCCCGTTTCAATTGACATCACTTTATTGGTCAGTATGCTTTTCATCTTGATTTAGGCTACTTTCGCCATGGTGATTTTTGTTCTAATCTCTTCAAGGCATCTACCATCATATGTTATTACTGTTCCGAGATAATTGTACCTATTCACTTGTTAAAGAATATTCCCATTTACTTGTGCTTGCTTGCTTGCTTGTGTTCGTTGGCTTGAGCTCCAACGCGAAGTCCTGTATGTCGGATGAAGGCATCCTGTTGTCCAACATCAGTGTGATGTCATACAGGACTTGAGGTTTGCGTGAGTATCCGTTGTCCCATGTCTGGCTTATTGGTGTGCAGACTGGTGGTTCCTCGCCGTACAGGCAGACACTCTCCGACTTCGGAGGAATCGGCGATCCTACTGACCTTAGCCAGGACCCCGAAGGGACCTGTTGCCCAGAACGCTCGACGAGGACGCGTCAATAGGTCTTGGCCAGTATATAACCCGGCCCTGGTGCCTTGGAAACACCTCTGCGTCCCCCATTTACTTGTATATTATATTGTGGTATTTCGTTTTTCCTAGTGACGACCATAATCTGTGTCTTTTTGTAATTTAATTCTAACCCTAGTTGTTCACTGTGTGTAACAACAGCTTCTACTAATGGGTGCAGATCCTGCTGATTGTTTGCAATAAATACTGTATCATCTGCATATTTAATGTTATTGATGTTTCGTCCCCCGATGATTATTCCATTCATGTCTTCTACATTTCTAAAAATAATTTCACTGTATAAAGAAACACGATCTGGAGACATTACACATTCCTGTCTCACACCTCTCTTAATAAGCTGATATTGTCCCACTTCATTATCAATCATTATGGCAGCTTGTTGTTCCCAATATATGTTTTTTATAAGTCTAATGTCTTTACCATCAATTTGTAGATCTGCAAGCATCTCTCTACCATGTTGACATGTCTTACTCTATCGAAAGCCTTTGTGTAGTCAATAAAGCAAAGATGTAAATCTGTGTTTTCTTCTTTAGAACGTTCAATTACTGATTGTAACATATAACTGCATTTTCTGCCCCCTTTCCTTCTACAAAGCCACATTGTTCTTTTATTTTTTCAGGTAGTATTTTATTCTTCACTGTTTGCATGATACTTCGTAGCAAAATCTTCGTGATGTGACTGATTATACTAATTCTTCGATGTTCATCACATTCCAAGACTCCAGATTTCTTTGGGATTGCAATAAATACAGAATTATATAATTCAGAAGGTATATCTCAGGTATCATATATTACGTTCAGAAGTCCGGTGACTTGATCTATTCCATATTCTTCTAAAGTGTTAACCATTTCTGTTGTGCTGTTATCTGGGGTCTTGCCAGTTTTTAAATGTTTAAGAACATACCGAACCTCTATCTTCAAAATTGGCTGTCCTTCATTATTAATTCGGATATCATACTGTTGATCTCTGTTATCATTATACAGATGTTTCACATAATCTGACCATGCATGTAGAATCTGATCTTTTTCTATTATGATTTTGCCATCTTTTGTTTTTAGACAGCCTGCTGATGTACTCGTTCTTTTATTAGTAAGTTCCTGAATTCGTTTATGCATTGATTTGGTATTTTGACTATTGTGTTGGTTTTCAATTTCTATGAAATTTTTCTCAAACCATGCTTCTTTTGGCCCCTTAAATAATATTCTGACTTGTTTGTGAATTTCTCAATATTTGGCAGGATTATTTTTGTTGAGTATTCTTGTTTCTGTTAGTTGTAAAATTTCTTCAGTCACCCATTTCTTACGACCCACCTTTAATTTTGAAATAGTTGTTTCTGCAGCCAAACTGACTGAATTCTTCAACATCTCCCATTGATCATCCACATCTTGAAATAGGATCTCTAGATCAGACAATATATCTAATCTGTTCTGTACTTCCATGTTGAATTTGTTTTGTATCTCCATGTCATTTCTCAAAGTACACAGATCATGTTTAGTATTTAGTGTTTCCTGTTATATACTTGACTTACTTTAACTTTACCCACAATGTACATGTAAGTAATCTGTGATCACTATAACAATTAGCACTCTGAACTGTTTTTGCAGTTGTTAACGCATTTCGAAACCATCTGCTAATCAGAATGTAATCAATCTGGTTTCTAATCCTGCTGTCAGGACTCCCCCATGTCCATAATCTTCTAAAGTGTTGTTTAATCCACGTGTTTCCTACAATAATGTCCTGCTCCTTTGCCCATTCTACAAGTCTTTATCCTTTTTCGTTTCTCTGTACCAAACCATGGTTTCCTACCATGTATCCATCACCTTGATTTCCTACTTTTACATTGAAGACACCAATGGTGATATTTATTTCAGAATTTTTACATTTCGTTAAAGCAGAGTCTATGCCATTATAAAATTCCTCTATACCATCTTCACTGAATTCTCCTGTTGGGGCATATATTTGAATGACGTTTGTGTTAAAAAGTCTGCTGATTAATTTAACTAGTAGAACTCTGTCTGACCCAGCCCAATATCCTTGAACAGATTTTGATGGTTGCCAATCCAAGATAATTGCTACCCCTCTTTATCGTTCTTCTCCTAAAGAATAAACAATCTTAAAATCTTCACCTGTTGTAATCCCTGCTCCTTTCCATCTCTGTAACGGTAAATTTAAATAGTAACCGAAGATATATGCAAATGTGTTATTAATTTCACCGTTAGTATTGGGTCTCTTCGCTTGTTGTTGGAGATAGAGACGAAGCATGTATGAGAATGTTCCGAGTATGTGAGGTCGGTTCTAGACTCAACTCAACTCAAGTCAACTCAAGTCAAGTCAACTCGACTCAACTCAACCCAAGTTATGCTTAATTAAGTCAGCTCAACTCAGCGCAAGTCAAATCAGCTCAACTCAACTCACGTCATGTCAATTCAACTCAACTCAACTCAGCGTAACTCAACATGCAAATACAACAGTGGTAAATTCAAAGCTGAAATCACGAATGCCCTTTAGCATAAGTATATGTAAAAGTATGCCCAATTCAACTGAATTTAAGGAAATGAAGCAAATATGTGACTGCGATTCCAGAATTTATTCCATTCCATTATAAGTCACATAGCTTTCCTAATCAGCTAGACTGTAGCCAGACTGAAAGTGTAACCGCTGGCTAAATGAACCACAAATGCCAATAGGAAACACGGAAAAGCCTGCACTGGTCTACCCCTGTAATACGCTGCGATTTCTGGTCGAATACCCTTGAGGGTGAGCGGCAAACGAGCAGGAAGAATGCATCCGTACCAGACACCGTGAACGAATGTAATATAAACATTCTCAGACATATGGTGCTATTTTTATTAGGTGCTCGCTCGCTCTGAACTCAAGCTTAGTCCACAAACACCACTTCTACTAGCACTTGGCTGAGTTTTGCGTGTGGATTAGCTTTCTCTGTTGCAAGTATCCCACGCCATTAGGCGAACCCACACCGAATTTAGAGGTTCTTGTAATTTACGTCCCCAAGTCAATGACAAGAAGTCTATTGCAATGGTTGGATACGAATTCTCTCCGTATTCCATAGTTGTGGGTTCATGTGGATGACCTACCTGGCTAATGAAGACATCTTTCTTAGGGGAGTCTAGTTGGTCAAGCGTTCACGTACACGTGTTCCTAAATCGAAGTGCTGATGTCATTTGGAGGTGACGAGTCCGAATCCCGGTCGGTAAATATAGCTTGCATTATTAATGTTGTCTAATGTGTCCTCTTGTTTCTACTTCTTACTTCTATCTTTTTTTTTTTCGAATATCCTTTATAGGACATCGCTGTCAACACCCACATTTCACCGCTGCTGTTGATCTCTTGGCAAGATCACGCTCAGTAGTTTGCCATTGCTTTCTGAGCGGCCGGCTCACTTATCCCGTAAGTCACCAACCGCTACCAATTCTCGCGCGCTGCGAGACCCTACGTGGGTAAACGGATTACGGAGAAAGTCGTTTAACTCCTCGGCCAGGCAGACCCTTACTTCTATCGGCTCCAAACAATATATGTATGTTTACTTATGACCTGTCTTAGTGGCCCCAGCAGGTTCCCCAAATGATAGTTCTATCAGGTCAGATATGACTGAGCTCCGCATGATGGACTTGCTTTCTGGCTGCGTCGAATGTACGGCTTCACTCACCAAACACGACGCCGTACATTGTGCCAGCGGCTTCGGGTGGAGGAGCGAAATTGAGAGGGTGCAGACCTTATAAAGGTGTGAGGAAATGCATCCTAAAGACTAAATGTCATGATAGGGCAGGACTTGGTCGACAACTGGTCTGGGATCGAAATCTCGACAGGTGGATAGTTTGAGCATTGATTTGCTGATTGGGCAGCTTGTGCAGCTTGTCTTGTGTAAGATACATGTGTGTTACCTGTCCTCTGGAGTAAACTAGGCAGTTAGAGACAGACAGACAGACAGACAGACAGGCAGGCAGGCAGGCAGGCAGGCAGGCAGGCAGGCAGGCAGGCAGGCAGGCAGGCAGCCAGATAGACAGACAGACAGACAGACAGACAGAGACAATACTGCATGTCCAACACATGTTCTCTACAATGCAGTCCAGCCTTGTGCTATAGAGAGGTATAACTCTATCACTACCTTTACCGCCATTGGTTGTAGTAAGCATGCCTTTTTGGTAGCACAATGTAAAATATTATTGTCTGTCAAGACGGCAAGATGTCAATGAGTAATACGCTAAATAAATTACCAGTGTTTGCGTTATCAGGCATTGCAATATTGTTAATGGTGAACCGCAATTGAAGATTAGAATTGGAAATACATCAATCATATCACTCCTTCATTGAGCAGATAGTTGTTAAAAAAGACAAATCTTCGTTTTCAAGCTGTCATGAAATATTGGGAATAATGACTAGACAATGTGCTAGGCTCATAATTTATTCATCAAACGGCGCATTACTTGTCGAATTATCAGTATCACCTCAGCCACACCAAATTGCTCAAAAACTTACGGTGTCAGTGTTATGGAGCTGGTTCGAATCTTGAGTTATGACATATTACTTTGGGTGACATTCGGGTCCAGGACAGTTGGGATGGCAGGCGACTACGCTAGTCGCCGTGGTAAGGTAGCTCCCATGAGGCGGACGCATTGGGTGGTAGAAATATTACAATGTTGAAGTATGAGGCAATATAGAGAAGTTTATGAAAGACAACAGTCATCATCATGAACATCAGATTCATCACCATCTTATTCTTCTTTTCTTCTTCTTCTGAATTAACTCCTACTCCACTTCATCCTTTGTCACTTCCTCCGCTTGTCCCTTCTTCTTCTTCATAATCATCATCGTTTTCGTCATTATCATCATCATCATCATCATCATCATCTTCTTATCGTCGTCGTCCTCCTCCTTCTTTTTTTTTTTTGCCTTCTTCTTCGTTTTCTTCATAATCACCCAAATCGTTATAAATATAATTTTCTTCTTCATAATCAGCATCATCATCATTTTCATTATAATTATCATTTTCTTCTTCTTCTTCTTCTTCTTCTTCTTCTTCTTCTTCTTCTTCTTCTTCTTCTTCTTCTTCTTCTTCTTCTTCTTCTTCTTCTTCTTCTTCTTCTTCTTTTCTTTCTTCGTCTTCTTTACTTCAGGCGAAACAACAGATCCATCCACAATAAATGAGCTTTATTTGCAGACGATCAGTGCCAGTTTTACAGCGACGAAGGCAGACGGCAAAATCATATTAATAAGCTGAGTTAAACATGCAATAGATACAATATTAATATAAAAACAACCAAAACTCAAGTAATGCGGGTTAGCAGATCTCCTGGAATACTAAATATATCCGTAACTAGTATACCTTCGAAATAAATTTACGAATTTAAATATCTAGGAAGTATAATAACAGAAGATGGCATAATAGACAGAGAAATCGAAATAAGACATCAAAAAGCAAGTGCGCTTATCACACATACTGAAACATCCAAATATACCCATGTCCGGAAAATGACAGTTAATAAACAGCTTCTTCACACCAACCGAATGCTACCAATGTCAAACTTGGACATTAACTAATGTACACTTACGCAAACTCAACACCTCGTGTGTTGCCGGGGCCCATACCGGGGAGCAAAGAATAGTAACACTGTTGCCTACCATGCACGTCGTAAGAGGCGACTAAGGAGGCTATGGTTCCGTCGCCCTGCTACTGAGTGAGTGCGTGATGCGACACTGTGAGCTGTGAATTTCGCATGGAATGCGTTTACATCTGCTCGCAGTTTATAGCGTGAACTGCATGTTCGGAACGATGGCGGCCGGTTGTTGCTGGATTGACTGGTTTGCCTTTTCGGTTCACGAGTGCATTTTTGAGGAGACTCCTGGGAGTCGTCGCTGGAGCTACGGAGTTCGTGCTTTGTGCGGCGCTTTTGGTGGGTCGCCCTGCGGAAAGAGACCAAGCCATATGGGATAAAGCCCGGGTCAATGAAGTCTTTCTGGTGACTGCCGTTTCCATCGACATTGAACTGTATTTCTCGTGGAGGACTTTCATGTTGGCATTCTGGCGGCGGCATTATGCACAGTGTACTTGTGCGGGCTGTTGGCTTGCCGATACTCCTGTCTATTCCATTGTTCACATAGGGCAATTAGAAGAATTTTGTGTGATATACACTGGCACAGGAACGGAGCATAATGGGGAGGACCCGTTGCCGTGAAGTTGGAACCGCGACTAACTAACTAACTAACTAACTAACTAACTAACTAACTAACTAACTAACTAAACTCAACACCTGCGAGATGAAATGCGTGAGAGCTGCCAACTTAACTATCAGAGACCGAATAATACATGATTTTATCAGATAGAGTGCCCGTTTATGGACTTCATGTTTCGTGATTCCCATGGATTCTGTTATTCCCTCTGTCCATCGTTTTTATGGTAGGTCTCTTCTTCTGGTTCCGTTTGGTCTGTACATATTTGCTTGTTGTGGCATACTGTTAGTTGGTAGCCTAGTTATATGGCCAAATCATTTAACATTCTGTTTTCTAATAAAACCCCAACTCTAGTCTTGATGCCTTTATTTCTGATTTTCTTTCTTACTGATACATTGAGTATTATTCTCAGGAATTTCATTTTTGTTGTTGTGATTTGTCTTTTCTTTTTATCTGTCATTATCCAGGTTTAGCATTGGCAGCATAGAGTTGGTTGGAAGATTGTGTTGTAGTGTGCTTGTTTTGCATCTATTGATACGTGTTTGTTCTTTAGTATTGGTGCCATTTGTCCAATGAAATGGTTTGTCTTATTGCATGTATTTTCGATCTCATCTTCTGATTTGCCATTTGTTGATATTATATGTCTTAAATACTTGAAACTCTTGACCTGTTTTTTTTTATAGGGGAAAGTGTGTGTGTGTGTGTGGGGGGGGGGGGGGGGTTTAACAGCATGATTCGTGGAATATTAACTGGACTATAACAATATAGGGCTAGTACGATGCACTCAAATGCGATTCTTGCCGTAGAAATGGGTTCTTTAATTACATTCAGAGATAAAGGATTGAATTCCTACACCGGGCAGACGGATTGGCTGGGTCTGCGCCGCTGGGTGGGGCGTTGGTGCATGGTGGGGTTGACGTGGTTGGAGACCTTTAGGTTCATGTGTGTATGTGGGGCGGAGGCGCAGGTAGATCATCGTGGCCCGAAAAGGTTGGTGTTGCAGACATTGGAAAGAGAATCTTCGGAGTCCGGGAAGGATCCAGACTGCTACTGGTACAATTGGTGGTGGGACTCTTCGCTGATGTTTAAGAAAAGGACGAGCACGTAAAGACATATCCAGAGTGCTGTGATATCGGTCCTTCACTCAACTCAGCTCAACTCATTCCTACATATAAATTAAGTTGGACATAAACGTTGGCAAGCTACCGAACAGAAAATTGGATAGTAACCCAACCGGGGGTTGATCACAATACCTGCAAAGGATATGTAACATAGAGTTCTCAATCTCTTTTTACTATGCTGTTTGTAGGAGGGTCTGACGTTATTGTGTTGTTAATCCAGTGTTTGTTTATTAGTCATCACCAACAATCATGCAAAATGCTTCTGCATACGAGCAACAAAAACCTATTGAATTATTTCATAAATTGTTCGCTTGTTCTCATTAGGTAGCCTGTGCCGTTTTATAATCTCCTGACACTGTGAATTGTTCTGATTATAATTATTCGCATATAATCTATTCATTCTTCTCGGATACGTGATATCTGCCTTTGTAGTCATGCTGTGTGTATGGGTGTGTTATTATTTCCGTTAATGGTGCTTCTTCTTCTTCTTCTTCTTCTTCTTCTTCTTCTTCTTCTTCTTCTTCTTCTCCTCCTCCTTCTGCATCTGCTGCTGTGGCTCTTACTTCTCCTTATTTTTCTTGTCTTTCTTCTCCATTGCTACATAGAACCTGTACTTTTGTATGGATGTGAAGAGCGGACAATGAGCAGACAGGCTGAAAAGCATCTGATGGCTGTGGAAATGTGGTTTCTGAAGAAAATGCAAAGAATACATTGGACAGACAGAAATACCAACGATCAAGTCCTACAAGAAACAACGAAAATCCGCAAATTATTAGACAGTCACAATTTTTTGGTCACGTTTTGAGAAAAAAATAAATTGGAGATCTTAATGACAATTGGCAAGATCGAGGGAAAGGCAGAGACGTAAATACCTGGATGCTTGGCCACGTTGTATGATCAAGACAAGAATACTGAGCTGATCCACGACTTTGGTGATCGAGTGAGATGGCGAAAGAAGGCCGGCTTACCGGCACAGCGTAGGGTGATGGTAATTCTTCTCCAGCTAATAATTATCTTTCCAGTTCTACCCTTATTGCTGGTGGTGATGGTAATTCTACTGCTGCTGCTGCTGCTGCTGCTGCTTGCGGTTCATGCTCCTCCACCACGGCAGAATGCTGTTTCACGATCCCGTATGCAAACTAGTTGCGGTAGTTGCGCCCTTCCACACACATCAGGGTTGCTTGTTTGCTTGATTCATTGCCGGTCGGGATAACCCGTTGTGTGATGGCTTGATACTTCCTGACCTGCATGGTGATCATGGATTGAACTGCTCATCAATTTTAAAATTGATCTGAACTCGCAGGAGAATCAAGTCTAAAATACGTACTATAAAATTATTGGGTAGTAAAGAGTCTACGGGGGAAAACTGATTACAGTCTTGTATCGTGGCATGGAAGGGTGTCAGCAAACGAAGTGATACAAGCTGATGAATATAACAAGATGTGGAGAAGCATGATCGCCTACGCAGGTCGCCAAAGCACTTGATGATGATGAAGATGATGATATCTCATCTCATCTCATCATGTTCCTCTTGTACCTTGCGATGTCGAGGTGAAGTGTAAACTTCGTGAGAGTGCCCGGTTATGGGCTTCGTATATCGACATTCCCATGTATTCTGTTATTCCCTCCATCCAACGTTTACGTGGTCGGCCTCTTCCTCTGTTTCCATCTGGTCTGTACATCATTGCTTGTTGTGGCATGCTGTTGACTGGTAGCCTACTTGCATGGCCAAACCATTTGACTTGCTGCTTTCTAATAAAATCTAGAGCAGCTTTAACCCCTACTTTAGTCCTGATTTCTTCATTTCTGATCTTATCTCTTCTTGATACGTTGAGTATTCTTCTCAAAAACCTCATTTCTGTTGTTGTGATTTTTCTTTTCTCTTTTTCTGTCATTGTCCAGGTTTGGCATTGGTAGCACAGAGTTGGTAGGAAGATTGTGTTGTAAAGTGCTTTCTTAGTGGTTATTGATACATGTTTGTTCTTTAGTATTGGTGCCATTTGTCCAATGAGTTGATTTGCCTTATTGCACCTATTTTTATTATACTTCCTAGGTACTTGAAGCTCTTTACTTGTTTCAAGGAATGTTCGTTTAGGTGAATTGATGCTGTTTGTTCTTCTTTAGTTATAGTCATTACCTCTGTTTTGCTTGTGCTAATTTTCATGTTATGTTCCCTACACATTTCGTTTAGACTATTCATGTGGTCTTGTAATTCAGCTTCTGATTTTGCTATTAGTGCTTGGTCGTCCGCAAACAGGAGTTCTCTAATGGTTAGATTTGCAGATGGTTCTTCTTCTGTGTTCTCGTCATGCGGTATTCTTGCTGTCTCTGCTTGGCTGGTTTCTTTACATATGTTGTCTATATATGTTATGAACAAGAGAGGGGACAGGACACAACCTTGTCGTACTCCAGATCTTATGGTGAAGGGTTCTGAGTGTTCTCCAGTTGCTCTCACTATGCATTCACTGTTGTTGTATAAACTTCTACATAGGTTTGTTAGATGTGTACTCACTCCATATTGTTTAAGGATTTCCCACAGCTTGTTTCTATCTACCCTATCAAATGCCTTTTCTTGGTCGACAAAGGCTAAGTAGAGTGTTTCATTGAATTCAATTGATTTTTCTATAAGTTGTCTAAGAGCAAAAATGGCGTCTGTGCATCCTTTGTTTTTCCTAAATCCAAGCTGCGTTTCGCTAAGCTGGGGTTCTAAAGTAGTTACTTCTTATTTTGTCTACGATGATATAATATGGCTATTTACAAGTGATGCATTTATTGTTGTTGTTTTTTGTTTGTGGTTTTGTAATTGTGGTAATTATCTGGACATCTGCTGCTAAATCTGCTGGAACCTACAGTGTTAAGTAAAATGCGCTTCATTCTTATGTTAATGGAGTTACCCATAAGGATGGAGAAGTAAGGCACCTCCATTCTTCCAGTGATTGGAAGGGCCGAATGTAAAACGGGCCTGCGTGCCCAATTTGTGACCCTTTGAAAATAAAGTTCGTTAGTTCATTCGTTCGTTCCACTTTCCTACGCCTGGCAACGTGGAGTACCCTTTCACCCTCCCAAACATTTTAACCTGAAACTCACTGATAGCAAATTGAGCCTTAGAGCAGCCAAGAGGCAGTTGATGGTGATACTCTCCAGTTCGTGTGGCTAGGCAGAGGATCACATTATAGCCCCAATGGCTATTGTGGCCGATCAATATAGGACAAGATAACAGACCTGGGCCAAAACTCCGGTGATTGCATGAGATAGCGAAACATGGCTGCCTACGCTTACCAGTATGGCACATGCTGTTAATGATGATATATGTTGCGTATTTCAAAGTAAAGCATTCGTATTTTCTGACTTTTATTTATTCCCCTTGGGCGTCTACTGCGAATACTTCTGAAACCCAAGGAGTTAAATAGAAGAGGAGGCATAGCACATTGCATACCCCGAACACATGCCGTGTCTCTTTCTATAGATGTTCATTCAATTAGAGTTATCTTGTGCACTGTTGGTGACTGCATGTGCTTTAACCGGAAGGTGGGTGGCTGTGGAGTTTACCAGGCGAAAACTGTTACGCTACCTGCCTCGCGTTCTGAAGGTTATGCGTTCGATTCCGGGGGTCGTGCTGGAGCTACGGAGTTCGTGCTTTGATAGACGCTTTCGGCAGGCCGGCCTGCGGAAGAAGACCGTGCCATCTGGGATAAAACCTAGTACAATGAATTCTATCAAGTCCATCATGTATTAAATGTTTATGATCTACTGGGCAATTTTTAATTTTAGTTGTCTGTAATTAAGTGATGTCAACTTTAAAAAAGTCTTCAGTCTGTTGTTACACCAGTGTCCGTGTTAGATTCCAGATGCTTGTCATTTTGAATCGTATTGCTTATTCTTCAAATGAACTGAACCGAAGACAGTAATGACATGATACATCGAGCCTGTTCTACCGTGTGGCAGTAGATCATGGAGTTTGAATTAACCGACTCAGACGAGGTATAAGACAGGTATCTGAATGTAGCGAAAACTTTGGATGGCCAGAGTAACTATCAACAAGTACCCAGCACATTATGATGAAAGTAGAGCAGTATACTTACTTACTAGCACATGACTGCCTTGACAGACGATAGTTTGTTACATTGTGCTTCAAAAATAGCATAAAGCCTTGGCTGAATTGTAGAAACCTTGTGTTGCCAATGCAGCATGATCCCCCTCTCGGTCAACCTAGTTTACTCCAAAGGAAATGTAACACCAAAATGCCTGGAACAAGACAAGATGCCGAGGCTATCGGATCAGCATAGCAATACTCTAACTGACCTCATGTCGGAGCTTCCATCCTAGATTAGTTGTCAATCAACTCTTAAGAACTGGTCTGCCCTGCCACGACATTTAGTCTTCAGGTTGCATTTCCTCGCACCAGGTAAAGGATCGTACCCTCCCAATTGTGCTCCTCACCCGAAAGCGATGGCACAATGTGGAGTGTCGGATTTGGTAAGCGCCGCCCAACATTCGACTCTAACAGAAAGCAGGTAGTACCGTCTACTGCTATACGGTAGCTCATTCATATCTGACAAAGACCTTAACAACATACACAACTATAAGAAAGACAGTGGTCTTTAGTCATATGAGGAGAAGAGTGATGTTGGAGAACACCGTGTTGAATGGAAATAACGGCCGTAGATAAGACAGGGGCAGGTCCAGAGAAATAGAGTTTCATGGTTCAGGATGATAATTTTGGGCTGCACGAGAGACACCAGCTGTGTAGCAATGAGATATCTCCTTGACTTCCCGACAATGGAACACAGGATCAAGATCTGGAGAGCTCGTGCATACTTAAAAATAAGTGCAGATTAGCAGCTCCCTCTGCATGACGCTATATTCAGAGAAAAGGGTGACAGGCTAAAGAGGGGCAAATCATGGATGGGTCGGGCGGAAGATGTCGTCAGACAGGTCTGCAGTCTTACCAGTATCAACCCCGGCAAGGAATGGGTGCCGGTGCCTCCAGCTTTTAAGTGCACATTCTCCTGCATTATCACACTCGACAGACAATGCAGAGAGCAGAACCTTGCCGATGTCAATGCAGAGGTTAACGCGCTCATCTATGAACACTCAGATAGCCCCGAAGTGCTGGTCTATACAGATGGATCTGTTGTAAAGCAGCAGAGAAGTCCGTGGGCATTTACAGCCCGGTCAGCGGGCCGAACCGTTCAAGAATCCAGTTGTGCCCACTCTATGACCACGAGCAGCATGACGATGGAGGTGATGGCAGTTACACAGGCTTTCATATGACTGGAATCACAGCATTATACCAACGTGTGTGTTTTAAGTGATTCAATGAGCATGATTCAGAAGGTCGAAGCTGGATCTGTACGTAGACAGTTGACTGAGTCGCTGCGGAAGTCTGTTGTCCGTAAAGTCACCTTCATCTTCGTCCCGGGACATGCGGGAGTCGAGGGAAATGAACTAGCTGACAAACTGGCTGGCTGTGCACCCCCTGTAGATGGCCAGCCCATGGATCGTGCCGATGTTATTAACGTCCTCAAAGATATGGTGAGAACAGAGGACTTTGACGTCAGTGATTCCACATCGCTGTCCAGGATGAAAGACCTGGGAGTAAGAATCGGCACAGCCAGACGCGAGAGGTACATCGGGAAAACAAAGTGCCTCGTCAACCAACACAGAACTGGCACTATTAGCCACCGGACGCTGATGCATATGCTGGGGGAAGGATCTGAGCGCCTATGGACATGTCCGGAGTGCAATGAAGATACCCCAACTGATAACTGATAACTGATAACTGATGCCATGGAAGAAATTCATCAACAGAGCTGATTCAGAAAACTAAGGCCAGAGATATGTGGAGATACATGAACGCCTATGACACATGATACGGCACATAATGATGATGGTGATGATGATGATGATGATGTTGATGTTGATGATGACTTGATGACGATGACAATGGCGATGACGATGTAGATGGCGATGGCGACAACGACGACGATGATGATTATGATGATGATGATGATGATGATGATGATGATGACGATGGCGATGATGATGATGATGATGATGATGATGATGATGATGATGATGATGATGATGATCCTTGATGACCAGTTGATAGATTGGTGGAACAACAAACAGATAGAAAGACAAAAACAGGCAGAAAGTCAGATAAGTACGTGGGTACACAAAGTCAACCCAAAAGAATAGTGGATAAATAACTATGTAGGCAGAAAGGTGAGTAGGCAGTTATATACGTGCCTACATCAAACTATAAGCTGGAAACTGAAAAGCCCACAATAAATTGTCCTAACAAAGATATCTGCATCTTCATCATGTGCCATGTCGGCAAGCGGGGGAGGGCAAGGTTCACACGATCACCAGACTTCGAACAGGTCTGTTTTCTGTTCTCGAATATGGCTGAAGACATCCGGGTATCTATCTCTCTCTACCCCTTGCTCTTTCCCCACCACGTTTGTCAGTTGTCAGTAAGTTTTCAAGTTTAGTCTCCTCTAACGTGCCCACAAATATTGTATTAATATTGCACGTCATAACGTGACTACAACGTTAAGCCATCCATGTATATGTCTCTTTATGTTCCACTTGCTCTGCCATTGTTTTCTTTCTTGGCAGTGACCCTGCTGTTAAGTGATCATGGTCATTGTCCTAATAAAGAGATCCTCAGCCTACCATTGTGAACTTGACCTACAAATGACCAAAGATATTTAAAAAAATTCATATTCACAAAGGAACAAAAATATATAAATGAAAAATTCACAAATGAACAATTAAATATCATATTCACAAATGAATAAACATATATAGATGTCATATTCGCAAATGAACAAAAATATATAACAGACATATTAACAATGAACAAAGGTATATAAATGACATATTTACAAATGAACAAAGTTAAATAAATGACATATTCACAAATAAACAAATATATATCATTGGCACCTTGCCGTCTTATCAGACGATAGTTTGTGCTTTAAAAAGGCATAATAACTTTTAACTATGGCGGTAGCGAGTGTGACTGATAAGGCCAATTTGCGCTGTAAATGTCCGTTCACAGTGGGTGCATGTGAACACGTGGTCATTTCCACCATCATGCACCATCTTACGTCTCAAACGCTTGGTGTGTGACTTTTCTGCAATAATTTTCTCCTTTAACTTTATTCCATTTCTGATATTTGCCCTCCATGCAACACGTTCAGCGGCGACTTGCTCCCAATGTGCATTATCAATGCCTGTATCAATCATGTCCCGCTTACACACATCTTTGTATCGTAGTAGAGGCCGACCCTGAGATCTCTTACCCATCTGTAATTCACCAAAAAAGATATCCTTTGGTATTCTACCATCATCCATCCTCCTAAGATGTCCTATCCATCTAAGTCTACGAAGACTGAGCATGGAATAAACTGTCACACAACCTGATCTTTCCAATACTTCAGTATTTGTGATTTTGTCTTGCCACTTAATACCAAGAATTCTTCGCAGACACCGCATATGAAAGCTGTTTAAATTGTTCTCTTGGTGTGAGTAAGTTGTCCAGGTTTCACTGCCATAGAGAAGAGTACTAAGGACACAGGCTTGATAGACAAGGACTTTTGTTTTTGCAGTAAGCTTCCTGTTCTCCCAGACTCTTTTTCTTAACCTGTTCATTGTTGTTGCTGCCTTACCAATCCGGATGTTGATTTCCTGATCTAGGGATAATTTGCTATTTACCACTGATCCTAGATATGTAAAATCTCTCCATAGCACAAAGCCTGGGCTAAAATATAGAGATCATGTGTTGCCCATGCAGCATGATCCCTCTCTCGGCCTGCCTAGTTCACTCCAGAGGAAAGGTAACACCCCTACATCTGGAACAAGACAAGCTGCAGAAGCTGCCGGATCAGCAAAGCAATGCTCTAACTGTCCGCCTGTCGGAGCTTCGATCCTAGACCAGTCGCCAACCAAGGCTTAGGGCCTGGTCTGCCCTGCCATGACAATTTTGTCTTTAGCTTGCATTTCCTCGCACCAGGGTAAGGCTTGTACCCTCCCAATTGCGCTCTTCCGCCCGAAGCCGTTGGCACAATGTGGGGTGTCGGGTTTGGTAAGCGCCGCCCAACGTTCGGCGCTAACAGAAACCAGGTAGTACCGTCTACTGTTATACGGTAGCTCAGTCATATCTGATAAGACCTGACTGACACAAATATATATATATATATCTATATATATACATTGGCACCTTTCCGTCTTGACAGACGATAGTTTGGTACATTGTGCTTCAAAAAGGCTTAATAACTACGATCCATGGCGGTGGCGAGTGTGGCTGGTAAGGCCAATTCTTGCTGCAAATGTTTGCCCACAGTAGGTGCATGTGAAAACATGGTCACTTCCACCATTTTGCACCATCTTACGTCTCTCACGCTCTGTGTGTGCTTTATCTGCACTCATTTTCTCCTTTGTCTTTATTCCATTTCTGATAGTTGCCCTCCATGCAACACGTTCAGCGGCGACGTGCTCCCAATGTGCATTATCAATGCCTGTATCAATCATGTCCCGCTTACACACATCTTTGTATCGTAGTAGAGGCCGACACTGAGATCTCCTACCTGTCTGTAATTCACCAAAAAAGATGTCCTTTGGTATTCTACCATCATCCATCCTCCTAACGTGTCCTATCCATCTAACTCTACGAAGACTGAGCATGGAATACACCGTCACACAACCTGATCTTTCCAATACTTCAGTATTTGTGATTTTGTCTTGCCACTTAATACCAAGTATTCTTCGTAGACACCGCATATGAAAGCTGTTTAAACGTTTCTCTTGGCGTGAGTAAGTTGTCCAGGTTTCACTGCCATAAAGAAGAGTACTAAGGACACAGGCTTGGTAGACGAGGACTTTTGTTTTGGCAGTAAGCTTCCTGTTCTCCCAGACTCTTTTTGCTAACATGTTCATTGTTGTTGCTGCCTTGCCAATCCTGATGTTGATTTCCTGATCGAAGGATAATTTGCTATTTACCTCTGATCCTAGATATGTAAAATTTGTCTACTATCTCCAGTTCGGCGTCGTCAATAAAGATTGAAGGTACAACATGTGCACCTTGTGACATAATCTGTGTCTTCTCTTTGTTAATTGTTAAACCAAATTCAGAACAAGCATTGGAGAATGCAGATAGTAGATGTTGTAATTCTTCCTCAGAGTGGGTCGTAATCGCAGCATAATCCGCAAAAAGCAACTCTCTGATTAGTACCCTGCTAATTTTGGTCTTGGCCTTCAATCTCTGAGCATTATAGAGGCCACCATCTGAGCGTGAGTGAATGTATATACCGTCATCCTGATCACGAAAGGCATATTTCAGTAGAAGTGAAAAGTATATCCCAAAGAGGGTAGGGGCTAGTACACAACCTTGCTTAACTCCACTCTTGATTTCAAACTCTTCTGAAGTTGAGCCATCAAACTTGATTATACCTTTCATGCCTGTGTGGAACGATTCCACAATGGAGAGAAGAGTTGGTGGGCAGCCAATCTTCTTTAGTGCTTTGAACAGACCCTCACAACTGACCAAATCGAATGCCTCTGTGAGGTCAATGAAGGCAATAAACAGTGGCTGATTTTGTTCCCGGCATTTTTCTTGCATCTGTCGCAATGAGAATATCATATCAATGGTAGACCGGTTCTGACGGAAGCCGCACTGTGATTCGGGGTAGACTTGATGTCCCAGGACTTGAAGTCTGTGCAGGACAATTCTGGCAAATACTTTCCCAACAATACACAGAAGTGAGATACCCCTATAGTTGTTACAGTCACTCCGATCTCCCTTGTTCTTGTACAGCGTTATGATGTTTGAATCTTTGAAATCCTGTGGGACTTGTCCTTCTCGCCAGCATAGCTCTATTAGCTGGTGGATCTGTAGAGCGAGTGTGTCTTGCCCACTCCTGATTACCTCTATTGGAATCCCATCCTTACCTGGAGCCTTGCCAGATGCAAGCTCATTTATAGCACACTTAACTTCTGTTATAGTGGGAAGTGTTTCCAGGTGGTCAAGAGTTGGCAGGGCCTCCATGGCGTTGAGGGCATCATCCGCTAGCTTGGTCTCACTTGAGTAAAGCTCTAAATAGTGCTCGACTCATCTATCCATCTGCTGTTTCTTATCAGTGATGATTTCTCCAGTCAAGGTTTTCAGCGGTGCACTTCTTTTGATCATTGGACCATAGGCTTTCTTTATTCCTTCATACATGCTTCTGATGTTTCCCTTATCACTTGCGATTTGAATGGACTCACATAACTTGATCCAATAGTCATTCGCACACTGCCTGGCAGCCTTTTGTACATCCTTCCTCGCTTGCTTCAGCTCACTCAGAGTGTTACGCGTTGGTCTTTCCTTGTTTCTTAAGAGAGCTATCTTCTTTTTATCAATCAAGGGCTGCAGTATCTGGCTGTTTGCCGCAAACCAGTCCTGCCTCTTATGATCCACAGTGCCGTAAACCCCTACCGCTGTTTTATAAATAGTTTCCTTAAGTTTACTCCATTTATCATTTACTATACAATTTTCTGATGTATCATTGAAAGCGTCTTCAAGTTGCTGTTGAAATTCAAAGCACTTTCCTGGATCGTGAGTGTTAGTAATATTAATCCTGGGGCTAGACTTGTGTTTAGCTGTGTAGATTCTCTTTGGTCTCAGTCTAACCCTTGCAACAACCAAAGAATGATCTGTATCACAGTCAGCACTGTGGTAACTTCGAGTTAATGATGTATGGTTCAGATGTTGTCTCCGTGTGATAAAGAAGTCCAGCTGATGCCAATGGCTGGATCTTGGATGTTTCCATGTGACCTTATGCATCTCTTTTGTTTTAAAAAAGGAGTTTGTAATACATAGGTCATTTCTAGTGCAATGCTCCAGCAGCCTTTGCCCATTATCATTCATGCGACCGATGTTGTATTTTCCAAGGCACACTGGCCATGAACTAGAGTCCTTGCCCACACGAGCATTGAAATCACCGAGCATATAAATGTAGTCGGATTTTGGAACTGCCTTGATCGCAGAGTCTAGCTGCTCATAGAACGTATCCTTCACATCATCAGATGAAATGAGTGTCGGTGCATATGCAGTGAGAATGGTGGCAAATCCACAAGAGGTTGCCAAGCGCAGTGATAATAATCTTTCATTACCTCCAGCTGGGATATCAATCATTCCCAGTAGCGAATTCTTCACTGCAAAGCCTACACCATGTTGCCTTTTTTCTGCCTGCCCTCTTCCCTTCCAAAAAAAGGTGTAATTGTTTTCCCTGAGTGACCCTTCCTCAGCGAGGCGAGTCTCCTGTAGGCCAGCAGCAATATCAATGTTAAGACGATTGAGTTCAGCATCAATCACAGCCGTTTTTCTCACATCGTCAATATTTGTCAAGTCAGTGGAAAATCCTGGACACATGGTTCTCACGTTCCAGGTTGCAAGCCGTAGCTTGAGGTTTCTATTCTTTGTATTAGTACCTGGTGCATTGGTTTTACAGCCTGCAATTCGGATTTTGTCCTAGCCCCAAGCACCCATTGAAGTAGGCAGGCTGTGGCGGATCAGCACCCAATTGGCTGGGGGATGCCCAGCTTGAGGCGAGCGGTAGCTGATCAGTGACACCTGTAGGTGTCTCCCACCGTCAGAGGCAACGCGTGGCGCCCCATGTCTACGCCAACCGACAAGGACTTATAACCCGTAACAGTTGCCTCTCGCTTTGATTCCGAGACCGGTTAAGACCAGGGATGGAGTTATTGCCTCTCCGTAGCACAAAGCCTGGGCTAAAATAAAGAAACCATGTGTTGCCCATGCAGCATGATCCCTCTCTCGACCTGCCTAGTTCACTCCAGAGGAAAGTTGACACCTATAATCTGGAACAAGACAAGCTGCAGAAGCTGCCAGATCAGCAAAGCAATGCTCTAACTGTCCGCCTGTCGGAGCTTCGATCCTAGACCAGCCGCCAACCAAGGCTTAGGGCCTGGTCTGCCCTGCCATGACTTATTTTGTCTTTGGGTTGCATTTCCTCGCACCAGGATAAGGCTAGTACCCTCCCAATTGCGCTCTTCCGCCCGAAGCCGTTGGCACAATGTGGGGTGTCGGGTTTGGTAAGCGCCGCCCAACATTCGGCGCTGGCAGAAAGCAGGTAGTACCGTCTACTGTCATACGGTAGCTCAGTCATATCTGACTAAGACCTGACTAACATATATATATATATATATATATATATATATATACATTGGCACCTTTCCGTCTTGACAGACGATAGTTTGGTACATTGTGCTTCAAAAAGGCTTAATAACTACGATCCATGGCGGTGGCGAGTGTGGCTGGTAAGGTCAATTCAATGTTTGCCCACAGTAGGTGCATGTGAAAACATGGTCATTTCCACCATTTTACACCATTTTACGTCTCTCACGCTTTACTTTGTGAATATATATATATATATGACATATTCACAAATGAACAAAGAGATATACAGATGACATACTCACAAATGAACAAAGGTATACAAATGAAATATTGGCAAATGAACAAAGATATATAAATGGAATAGACCAAGTCACTAGACTGCTGAACGCAATATACGACTCCAGAGATATACCTCCTAAATTATGTACTTCTATATTTATTGCAATCCCAAAGAAATAAGGAGCCTTGGAATGTGATCAACATCGAACAATTAATATAATGAGCCACATCACGAAGATTTTGCTGTGAATTATCATGCAGAGTTAGGACAAAAATGCAACCCGAAATAGGAGAAGATCAATGTTGGTTTGTAGAAGGATAGTAAATGCTGTGTATATACTGAGAACAGTAATTGAACGTTCTATAGAAGTAAACAATGATCTATATCTAAATATAATATGATCTATACAAAGATCTACATGTGAGACAGGGATGTGTAATGTCTGCAGATCTTTTTTACCTTTACAGTGAACATATTTTCAGAAATATACAAGATATGAATAAAATCAACAGTGGAAGACGATACGTCAATAACATTAGATATGCAGATGATACAGTCTTGATTGCAGACAATGAACAGGACCTGCAACATTTAATAGATGCGGTTGTTACACACAGTGAACTACTAGGGTTAGAATTGAACAGTAAGAAGACACAGATTATGGTCGCCACTGGGAAGAAAAAAATACCACAATGTGATATACGAGTAAATGGGCATATTCTTAAGCAAGTGAATATGTAAAGTTATCTCGGAACAGTCATAACATCTGATGAGAGATGTCTTGAAGGGTTAAGAACAAGAATTGGCATTGCGAAGGTAGCCTTTTGTGAGAGGAAAAACATATTGACCAATAAAAAGATATCAATTGAACCGAGAAAAAGAGTGTTGTTGCGCTACATAGAACCTGTAGTTTTGTAAGGTTGTGAAGCATGGAAAATGAGCAGTCAAGCTTAAAAACATCTGATGGCTGTGGAAATGTGGTTTCTGAGGAAAATGCAAAGAATACCATGGACAGACAGAAAAACCAATGAACAAGTCCTTCAAGAAACAAATGAAGATCGTAAACTGATTTGAGACATTAGACGGAGACAGTCAAAATTTTTTGGGCATGTTATGAGAAGAAATGTCTTGGAGAACTTGGTGACAACTGTCAAGATCGAAGGGAAGACGCCAAGGGGGAGACCGAGAAGTAAATACCGGGACGGCTTGGCCACGTGGCATGGTCGAGACAGGAACACGGAGCAGATCCACGACTCTGGTGATCGAGTGAGATGGCAAAACATGACCGCCCATGCTTATCGGCATGGCACATTATGGATGGATATAAATGACATATTCAAAATTACCAGATATATAAATGGCATATTCTCAAATGAACAAATTTAACATTGGATATGGTTGATTAGAACAATAAAGCCTAGAGAGGCAATATGTTTGGGCACGCAAGAGGAGACTAAGCTTGAAAACTTGAAGACTGGTGATCGTGTGAGATGGCGAACTTTGATCACACAAATTTATCAGCAAGACGGATGATGGTGATGATGATGATGATGATGATGATGATGATGATGATGATGATGATGATGATGATGATGATGATGATGATGATGATGATGATGATGATGATGATGATGATGATGACGATGATGATGATGATGAGGATGATGATGATGATAATGATGATGATGATGATGATGATGATGATGATGATGATTATGATGATGATTGCTGTGGTGGTTGTGGTGGTGATAATGGTTGTGATTATGATGATGATGTGTGTACAGTTTCATCTTGTTGCACATATCAGGATGATGGTCTAATTGAAACGCCATGAAAGTTTGGATAGAACAATAATGGAGGGGTTTATGCCTAGAAAGAGAGGAAAAGGAAGGCCAAAGAGAAGATGGTGTAGCGGTTGTGGCGGATGATTTGTGTATTGGACACGGGACTGCTTGCTTATGATCGAGAGGCTTTCCGGAAGATTGTTATGGCAGCGAGGTTCTGCAAAGGACATGTTACTGAATGAATGAATGAATGAATGAATGGTCTAGTTGTTGTTAGTCTGTATCACTTGAAGAGTTAGTTAGTTGCATAACCTTTTACATGACGTCGCAGTCAACCCAAGCATTTTCATGCAGTGATCTCTTGGCAAGTTTACGTTCAATGGTTTACCATTGCTTTCTGAACGACCGGCACCCATACAATTTCATAAAAAAACAACGTAGGCGGTCTGCTACCAATCGCTCTCATCCGTAACCACTTCGCCATGGAGCGGGCTATCACTTGAAAAAAAAAAGTCTAATAAACACTTAAAGAAGCTTCTAAATAAGGCCAGTTGAACTCTGCCGGTTGACAACAGGTCAAGCCGCCATTGTCGGTCAAAATACTCGGGCAAGGGCATTGAAATATTAGGATCACATTTTTTCAACGCAGGAAGAGATTTTTTTGCATATCTGGAAATTGAAATAATATTGGAATCAGCTTTAGCTGAAATATAATCTGCTCAAATCGGGAGACAAATATTTAGGATTAGAGCAGCCTATTTCTAGGATCTCTGCTGCTTTTGCGGACATTCCATTAGTTGTTTTTTCATGATCAAATGTGAAGTATGACACCGCATTTGGTTTCAGAGACAAGAAAGTAGAGCCTGATAATAAATGTGGGATTGTTAATTTTTAACCAAAAGGAAATGCGTGGACTGTTTTTTTTTAAAAATGAACTGTTCTCATATTGATATTATTGCGTTTACAATATAGTAAATGAGTAGTGATGACTCGCCTTTAAATGTTGGTAATATACTGTCTTGACAGTCTTGAGTCATGGAACGGAGGGTAGTCCTCACACGAACTGATGTATGCCGGTGGACATCGCAAGATATGGAGCATGGTCACCAATTCCAGTCGGCATATATGTATATATATATATATATATATATGTTGGTCAGGTCTTAATCAGATATGACTGAACTACCGTATGACAGTAGACGGTACTACCTGCTTTCTGTTAGCTTACCAAACCCGACACCCCACATTGTGCCAACGGCTTCGTGCGGAGAAGCGCAACTGGGAGGGACAAGCCTTACCCTGGTGCGAGGAAATGCAACCTAAAGACAAAATGTCATCGCAGGACAGACCAGGCCCTAAGCCTTGGCTGGCAGCTGGTCTAGGATCGAAGCTCCGACAGGCGGACAGTTAGAGCATTGCTTTGCTGATCCGGCAGCTTCTGCAGCTCGACTTGTTCCAGGTGTGTAGGTATTACCTTTCCTCTGGAGTGAACTAGGCAGGCCGAGAGAGGGATCATGCTGCATGGGCAACACATGATCTCTATATTTTAGCCCAGGCTTTGTGCTATGGAGAGGCAATAACTCCATCCCTGGTCTTAACCGGTCTCGGAATCAAAGCGAGGGGCAACTATTACGGGTTATAAGTCCCTGTCAATTGGCGTAGACATGGGGAACCACGGTGGGAGACACCTAAATGTGTCACTGTTCAGCTACCGCCTGCCTCAAGCTGGGCAGCTCCCGGCCAATTGGATGCTGATCCGCCACAGCCTGCCTGCTTCAGTGGATGCTTGGGGCTAGGACAAAATTTGATCGCAGGCTGTAAAACCAATGCACCAGACATTAATAAAAAGAAAAATAGAAACCTCAAGCTACGGCTTGTAACCTGGAACGTGAGAACCGTGTGTCCAGGATTTTCCACTGACTTGACCAATATTGACGATGTGAGAAAAGCGGCTGTGATTGATGCCGAACTCAATCATTGATATTGCTGGCCTGCAGGAGACTCGCCTCGATGAGGAAGGGTCACTCAGGGAAAACAATTACACCTTTTTTTGAAGGTAGAGAGCAGGCAGAAAAAAAAGGCAATACGGTGTAGGCTTTGCAGTGAAGAATTCGCTACTGGGAATGATTGAAATTCCAGCAGGAGGTAATGAAAGACTATTATCCCTGCGCTTGGCAATCTCTTGTGGTTTTGCCACCATTATTACTGCATATACACCGACACTCGATTCCTCTGATGATGTCAAGGATTTGTTCTATGAGGAGTTAAAATCCGTGATCAAGGCAGTTCCAAAATCCGACTACATGTATATGCTCGGTGATTTCAATGCTCATGTGGGCAAGGACTCGAGTTCATGGCCTGTGTGCCTTGGAAAATACAACATCGGTCGCATGAATGAAAATGGGCAAAGGCTGCTGGAGCATTGCACCAGTAACGACCTATGTATTACAAACTCCTTTTTTTAAAACAAAAGAGCTGCATAAGGTCACATGGAAACATCCAAGATCCGGCCATTGGCACCAGCTGAATTTCATCATCACACGGAGACAACATCTGCACCATATATCATTGACTCGAAGTTACCACAGTGCTGACTGTGATACGGATCATTCTTTGGTTGTTGCAAGGGGTAGACTGAGACCAAAGAGAATCTACATAGCTAAACACAAATCTAGCCCCAGGATTAATATTATTAACACTCACTGTCCTGAAAAGTGCTTTCAGTTTCAACAGCAACTTGAAGACGCTTTCACTGATACACCAGAAAATTGTACAGAAAGTGAAAAGTGGGGTAAACAAGGGTTTACGGCACTGTGGATCATAAGAGGCAGGACTTGTTTGCGGCAAACAGCCAGACTCTGCAGCCCTTGATTGATAAGAAGAAGTTAGCTTTCTGAAGTATCAAGGAAAGACCAACGCGTGAGCTTAAGCAAGCTAGGAAGGATGTGCAAAAGGCTGCCAGGCAGTGTGCAAATGACTATTGGATCAATTTATGTGAGTCCATTCAAATCGAAAGTGATAAGGGAAACATCAGAAGCATGTATGAAGGGATAAAGAAAGCCTGTGGTCCAATGATCAAAAGAAGTGCACCATTGAAAACCTTGACTGGAGAAATCATCACTGATAAGAAATAGCAGATGGACAGATGGGTAGAGCACTATTTGGAGCTTTACTCAAGTGAGACCAAACTAGCGGATGATGCCCTCAACGCCATAGAGGCTCTAACAACTCTTGACCATCTGGACACACTTCCCACCATAACAGAAGTTAAGTGTGCTATAAATGAACTTGCATCTGGCAAGGCTCCAGGTAAGGATTTGATTCCAATAGATGTTATCAAGAGTGGGCAAGACACACTCACTCTACTGATCCACCAGCTAATAGCGCTACGCTGGCGAGAAGGACAAGTCCCATATGATTTCAAAGATTCAAGCATCATAACGCTGTACAAGAACTAGGGCGATCGGAGCTACTGCAACAACTATAGGGCTACCTCACTTCTGTGTATTGTTGGAAAAGTATTTGCTAGAATTTTTATGCGCAGACTTCAAGTCCTAGGAGATCAAGTCTATCCCAAATCACAGTGTGATTTTCGACAGAACCGGTCTACCATTGATATGATATTCTAATTGCGACAAATGCAAAAAAAATGCCATGAACAGAATCTACCACTGTTTATTGCCTTCATCGACCTCACAAAGGCATTTGAATTGGTCAGTTGTGAAGGTCTGTTCAAGGAACTAAAGAAGATTAGCTGCCCACCAACTCTTCTGTCCATTGTGGAATCGTTCCACACAGGCATGAAAGGTACAATCAAGTTTGATTGTGCAACTTCAGAAGAGTTTCAAATCAAGAGTGGAGTTAAGCAAGGTTGTGTACTAGCTCCCACCCTCTTTGAAATATACTTTTCACTTCATCTGAAATATGCCTTTCGTGATCAGGATGGTGGTATACACATTCACTCACGCTCAAATGGCGGCCTCTACAATGAACAGAGATTGAAGGCCATGACCAAAATTAAGAGGGTACTGATCAGAGAGTTGATTTTTGCAGATGATGCTGCAGTTACGACCCACTCTGAGGAAGAATTACAATGTCTACTAACTGCATTCTCCAATGCTTGTTCCGAATTTGGTTTAACAATTAACAAAAAGAAGACACAGATTGTGTCACAAGATGCACATGGGGTACCATCAATCGTTATTGACGATGCCGAACTAGAGATGGTAGACCATTTTACATATCTAGGATCAGTGGTAAATAGCAAATTATCCCTAGATCAGGAAATCAACATCCGGATTGGTAAGGCAGCAACAACAATGAACAGGTTAAGAAAAAGAGTCTGGGAGAACAGGAAGCTTACTGCCAAAACAAAAGTCCTTGTCTATCAAGCCTGTGTCCTTAGTACTCTTCTTTATGGCAGTAAAGCCTGGACAACTTTCTTACACCAAGAGAAACATTTAATCAGCTTTCATATGCAGTGGCGGCGAAGAATTCTTGGTATTAAGTGGCAAGACAAAATCACAAATACTGAAGTATTGGAAAGATCAGGTTGTGTGACGGTTTATTCCATGCTCAGTCTTCGTAGACTTAGATGGATAGGACATCTTAGGAGGATGGATGATTTTAGAATACCAAAGGACATCTTTTTTTAGTGAATTACAGATGGCTAAGAGATCTTAGGGTCGGCCTCTACTACGATACAAAATGTGAGTAAACGGGATATGATTGATACAGGCATTGATAATGTACATTGGGAGCAGGTCGCCGCTGAACGTGTTGCATGGAGTGAAAACATCAGAAATGGAATAAAAACAAATGAGAAAATTATTGCAGATAAGTCACACACCGAGCGTGTGAGACGTAAGATGGTGCATGATGGTGGAAATGACCACGTGTTCACATGCACCCACTGTGGACGAACCTTTACAGCGCGAATTAGCTTTATCAGTCACATTCGCTACCGCCATTGGTAATGGCTATTATGCCTTTTTGAAGCACAAACTATCGTCTGTTAATCACTCTCACCATAGCCATCATCACAATCATCATCATCATCACATAATCACCCTCACCATCTATATATATATATATATATACACTAGCTGACCCGGCCCGGCTTCGCCCAGGCCCTGGAGGGGATCTATCTATCTATCAGTCTGTCTGTCTGCTTGTTTGTCTGTCTGTCTGTCTGTCTGGCTGACCCGGCCCGGCTTCACCCAGTCCCTGGTGCACCACCAGAGCATTAATTAATATAAGTAGTCATATAAGCTCTCCCGTTCCCGACTATCTGTCTGTCTGTCTGTCTGACCCTGCCCGGCATCGCCTGGCTCCTGGTGTGGAGCATCTCATTTAATTTATATAAGTAGTCATATAAGCTCCGGTTCCCGTTACCGACTGTCTGTCTGTCTGTCTGTCTGTCTGACCCTGCCCGGCATCGCCTGGCTCCTGGTGTGGAGCATCTCATTTAATTTATATAAGTAGTCATATAAGCTCCGGTTCCCGTTACCGAATGTCTGTCTGTCTGTCCCGGTCCGGCTTCACCCAGTCCCTGGTGGGGCTTTTAATGAAAACTATTTTTAATCACCGACATGACAGTTGATAAGTTTTGTAAGCAGAAAAAGATGGGTTAAAATGTTATGCATAATGCATTATTTTTATGCAAACTTTAAAAATACCTTAAAGATTATATCATTATTTAATATAACTCACATGCCTAAAAATAACTATAGACAAAGAGTTTAACAATAGTGCAGGTAAGTCCAACAATATGACTATAAAGTATATGGAAATGTTATTAAAAGTTATGCCCCTTGAAATAACTTTTCTAGAGTGAAGTGCCCCTGCTATATTGACATTATATAATGAAAATGGAAAAGTAAATGTTATTAAATAAGTCGAAGATTTTACATTAAGAAATTATTATAGTCGGTTGCACAGGAATGAAAGGAAGACGTGTAGAAAATTTCATCTCAATCGGATGTACCGTTATCGAACGCATCCAAATCCACAAACCCACAAACAAACAAACATACACTCTGTTTTATATATATATATATATATATATATATATATATATATATATATATATATATATATATTGTGTTGCATATCCGTTAGAGAACGTTGCAGTCAACACCATCATCTTTTAGCTGCTGTTGATGTACTAGGCAAGATTACGCTCAGTAGTTTGCATTTATTTCTGAGCGACCGGTTCACATACCCCCTTAAGTAACCAACGCGGTGCGATCAGCTACCGAATCTCGAGCAGCTGCGTTACTTACGAGAATATACGGGATTACGGAGAAATACGTTAACACCTACGCCAGGGAGACCGGCTATATATATATATATAATATATATATATATATATATATATATATATATATATATTAAATGTTTTGCGTATCCTTTTACAGGACTTAGCTGTCAACAGCAGCATCTTTCAGCTGTCTGTTGATCTCTTGGCAAGATTACGCTCAGTAGTTTGCCATTGCTTTCTGAGCGGCCGGCTCAGTATCCGCAAGTCACGAGCGGGGGTCGAACCACCTCAGTTCTCGCTCCGCTGCGAGACTCTGCGTGATAAACGGGATTACAGAGAGAAAGTGTTATAACCCCACAGCCAGAGAGACCGGCATATATATATATATATATATATATATATATATATATATATATATATATATATATATATATATATATATATATATATATATATATATATATATATATATATATATATATAGTAATAGTCAGAGGTTTGCCCTTCCAATATGTGAAGTATAATTAATTACTAATTAATTCCTGAGTGTGATTATTAAATTCAAGTTGCTAGCATTTAGGAAAACCTGGGAGTACATTCCCAGCAGAATATTATAGCTATGTGTAGCTCTTCTTGCAGCCTACCGCGCATTCGGTCTGCGCATGTTCTCAACCCCGTCAAGATGGCTGCGTAAAACGTAAACAAGAAAATGGGTGAAAATTTGCTGTTAAAAGTAGTAGAGAAGTGACCGTGAGATTGCCCAAATGCCTAAGTGGCACCGGTGTAGAAGGGCAGAACAGCCGCAAGGAGAGATGTAGGAAACTATTGCCCCTCTTGTTTCGAGACAACCGCTTAAAGATTGTTGTTGTGGGCTGGGAGTGACTTTATTTGTTGTGACCACAAGAGCCTGAGGTAGGCTGGACTAGCTGTTGTTGAAGAATTCCAGATCCATCTGTGAATACTATGATTGGATTCTTATAATGTATTTTTATAAACCCTATAATGAATGTTGTAGGAGTGGCACATGATGATGGTGACATAACCATGAACAGAGAATGTATTAGGGGCCAGGATGCCCATGTTCTGACAAGAGGAAAGTCATTGCACCTGTTGGGATCTGAACACAACAGTGTTTGATACATGATAGGGGATAGATAGAACTACAACAGCCAAGAAGGCATATGGAACACCGAAGCATAGAAAATGGGGCTGTGATTAATACTAGTGCAGAGGTAAAATCTGTAAGGAGGCAGCCAGGCTAGGTGCTACGTGAATGTGTAATGCCATATACAGGTAGTGCTCGACTTACGACCACGATCGGTTCCAACAGACCGGTCGTAACACGATTTGGTCGTAAGTTGAGTACACTATGTGTACAGTAATGTGAAGTGATGTTATAAAAAATACTTAAGTTAAATTATATCATAAACTTATTTTATTATTGTTATAAAACATAATTTTCGATGTTCATTTTGTGCCATTTGTATCATCTCTACACCATTTTGTTTCTTATTTTTACATCTTCAGGTTTAATAAAAACACTGCATTAACTGTGCATGTACAACTGGTTTAATATTTGCAAAACATGCAAAATACAAGTGTGGAAAATACTATAGGAAACATTTTCCCAATAGCAAAACACATCAAATTGTCATTAACATCAAAATATATAAACATGTACGAAACATTTTATTGGCCACTGGTGCTTGGCTGCAGATCATTAATGTCGTCATCTAAGGCAGCAGTTGGGGGTACCGGAGTTTGTTTTTTCATAAACATGGTGAGCTTTGTCTGAATTGTATGTTTCTTTTTTCATCATAAATTTGGTGTACGTAGGTTTTGTAACTGAAAATGATGGATATATGGTGCATCAGAACAATGATCACACTGCAACTGAGATGATTGTGGTGATGACTATGGTGAGGGTGATTATGTGATGATGATGATTGTGATGATGGCCATGGTAAGGGTGATCATGTAGTGATGTCAGCTATGATTGTGGTGACGGCTATGGTGAGAGTGATCATTTGATGATTGGGATGGTGATTATGTTAATTGTGATGATGGCTATGGTGAGAGTGATTATGTGAGGATGATGATTGGGATGGTAATTATGTTAATTATGATGATGGCTATGGTGAGAGTTCTCATGTGGTGATGATGATGGTGATTATGATTATGATGATGACTAGGGTGATTGTGATGATGGATACGGTGTAAGACTAAGGATATGTGGTGAGCTTGTGGCAAACATAGGATGCTGTAGAATATGTGTGCTTTATCATTTATATTTTATGTGGAGCATATCCTATGACTTATCCATATCATTGTTGTTCAGTTGAAGCATCATGTGGTTGATGTGAATTTACACAATCCCGTGTGCTACAAGGACATTGTTTACATACACCATTGTTGTAGTGGTTTTCCTGTGAAGTCCCTGTGTTGATGCAACTGAATGTTAAATGGTGGCAGAGTCTATAATTTTGTGCATTCTTTTTGTTTGTTTGCAGCTTTGAGCTAGCATGGTTGTATCATGAATCTATCTGGGTTCTTAATTATGGATAGAATTATGGGTTTTTGATTTGTTTAAAATTATCTTGGTTTTGAAAGGGTTAATTTTTTTGGCAATAAAATTGATATCAGTATGTTACTTGTTTTGTTATTTGGGTTGAATAATTGCTGTGGCTGTGTGGTAATTCATTGCCTGGGATCAAAAAGTGAGATATTTTGATTCTCTGTCAGCCCGAACCTGGTGACAATCTTCTTATTATCCTATCTCTTTCTTGATCAGCGAGAGGATTGTATGAGGTGCTAACTCTTTTCTTGTTTTAATTCTCCCTTCTTAACTGTGGCCCTAACGCAGTCGAAGTTGCATTTCTTTCTCTCCCTATAGCACCCAAGTATAAGGAAACCATGTCGCCTCTTACTTTATCATTTCTTTCGTTTTCATACAAACACACACAAACACACACTCACTCTCTCTCACACACACACACACACACACACACACACACACACACACACACGAAGGCGAGTCAATAAGTAAGTCACACAGTCCTGTGGCATGGCAGGTAATTGTAGTTGGTGTTTTCTAGAATTCAGGAACTTACTAATAAAAGAACAAGTACATCAGCAGGCTGTCTAAAATCTAAAGATGGCAATATCATAATAGAAAAAGATCAGGTTCTACATGTATGGTCAGACTATGTAAAAAACCTTTATGATGATAACTGATGAACAGTATGATTTTCGATTTAATAATGAAGGACCGCCAATTTTGAAGATGGAGGTTCGAAATTGTCTTAAACATATGAAAGCTGGCAAGGCCCCCGGTTCAGAAAACACTACAACAGAAATTATTAAAGTTTTAGAAAAATATGGAATAGATCAAGTCACCAGACTGCTGAACTCATTATATGATACTGGACATATACCTTCTGAATTATATAATTCTGAATTTATTGCAATCCCAAAGAAATCAGGAGCCTTGCAGTGCGATCAACATAGAACAATTAGTATAATGAGTCACATCACAAAGATTTTGCTACGAATTATCATGCAAAGAGTGAGGAAGAAAATGCAACCTGAAATAGGGGAAGAACAATGTGGGTTTGTAGAAGGAAAGGGTACAGTAAATGCTGTGTATATGCTGCGTTCAGTTATTGAACGTTCTATAGAAGTAAACAAGGATATACATCTTTGCTTTATTGACTATACAAAGGCTTTTGATAGAGTTAGACATGTCAGCATGGTAGATATGCTTGCAGATCTACAAATTGATGGGAAAGACATTAGACTTATAGAAAACATATATTGGAAACAATAAGCTGCCATACGGATAATGAAGTCTGACAATATCAGCCAATTAAGAGAGGTGTTAGGCAGAGATGTGTAATGTCTCCATATATTTTTTTCCGTATACAGTGAAAATATTTTCAGAAATGTAGAAGATATAAAAGGAATCAGCATTGGAGGACGAAACATCAACAACAACAACAACAACAACAACAACAGCAACAACAACAACAACAACAACAACAATACTTTATTTTGAAAGGTTTAAGAATTGGGCACGCAGGCCAGTCTAACATTCTGCCCTTTTATCACTCACTTTCATACATTATACCATTCACACATCATTCAAGGCCAATTGAAAACAGCAACAATATAAAAGATATGCATTATAAAGGCATGTGGGAAATCAAAAATCAATACTACACGACTCAGTAATAGTAATAACTAGTGTGGCACTTGTTATTAGCCATGTGGAATATACTGGCCTTCCAAAAGGGGACTGGCTGTTATACTAGGGTTTTATTATTATTATTTCTATTATTAAGGGGGAAGGTAATCCGTACTGAGATAGTGTTCAAATAATTTGCGATTATATGTATACGGATTGGTGATGTCTTTTATTTCATGTGGAAGATTGTTCCACAGCTGAGCTGCAGAGTACGTTAAGCTTGTTTTGTATAAGTCTATCCTAGGCTTAGGAATGTGTAATATATTTAATCGTTTACTGTGTCTAGCATTATATTCAAACAATGGCCAAAGGTAATTTGGGGCATTCCGATGTAGGATTTTGTGAATTAGTTTGGCCTTATTGAAAAGCAGACGTTTGCGGAGTGGTAGTAACTGAAGGCGTTTATGCAGGCTAGGATTGTCAGTTGAATGTTTGCTATAAATTAAACTCATGACCCGTTTCTGGAGCGAGTGAAGTCGCTTGGTGCTTGAATTGGAACAACCGTCCCAGATTGTAGAGCAGTAGTCAAAATGTGTCTGTATGTGAGACATATAGAATATTTTCCTTGTGTCCTCATCAAGGAAATTTTTAATCTTGGCGAGTTGGTAAACTTTTTTCGCTGTTTGCTTAGTGAGCGCTTGAACGTGCGGATTAAAGGTTAGGTTTCTATCAATAATGAGGCCTAAATTTTTGTGCTCAATTACACTTTCTACTGACATGTTATCGATGTGAAATTGAAGTGATCTGTGTGAATTTAGAGTTTGAAGTCTTTGTCTGGTTGTTAATAACATAGATTTTGTTTTAGTGATGTTAATTTGCATACGGTTCGCATAGCTCCACCTAACTACATTATTTAATTCTTGTTGCAAAGACGACTCCAGCAAATTACTGCTTTCAGCGTTTGTATACACTGTACAGTCATCTGCACATTAATAACATTAGATATGCAGACGATACAGAAGGAAACAATACTGCAGACAATCAGCAGGATCTGCAACAATTAGTAGATGCGGTATTGCACACAGTGACAACTGGGATTATAATTAAACTGTAAAAAGACACAGATTATGGTCGTCACTAGGAAGAACGAAATACTACAATGTAATATACTAGTAAATGGTAATATTCTTCAAAAGTGAATCGGCACAATTATCTTGAAACAGTCAAACCATCTTATGGGAGATGCCTTGTAGAGATTAGAACAAGAGTTGCCATGGCGAAAGTAGCCTTTAGCAAGATGAAAAACATACTGACCAATAAAAGGATGTCAATTGAAACGAGAAAAAGAGTGTTGAGGTGCTACAAAGAGCCTGTTCTTTTGTATGGATGTGAAACTTGGACAATGAACAGTCAAGCTGAAAAACATCTGATGGCTGCAGAAATAAGAATACCATGGACAGACAGAAAACCAATGACCAAGTACTACAGGCGACAAATGAAAATCGCAAATTGATTAGAGAAATTAGACGCAGACAGTCAACATTTTTTAGATATGTTATAAGAAGAAATGGAATGGAGAACTTAGTGACAACTGGCAAGATCCAAGGGAACAGACCAAGGCAAAGACCGAGAAGTAAATACCTGGATGGCTTGGCCACATGGCATGGTCGAGACAGGAACACTGAGCTGATCCACGACTCTGTTGATCGAGTGAAATGGCGAGTCATGACTGCCCACACTTTCCGGCATGGCACATGATTGATTGATTGTTTTCTACAGTTGGCATTAGGTGACAGCAACGTCGAACTTTATACTCCTGTTCGTCAGGTGGCACTAAGTGTCTTATGCGCATGCGCAACGCATAAACAAAATGGTGACTGTACTTACGTAGTGTACAACCAAAGAGCAACGTGCTGTTGTGCGTTTTTTGTGGACAATGGGACTGCCTGCAAAGGACATTCATAAGGAAATGCTTCCTGTTTATGCTGACAAATGTTTTATCCCGTAAAGCGGTGCAAAGCTGGGTAGAAACATTTTCTCAAGGACGCTCTAAAATTGTTGATGAAATCCGATCTGGTCGTCCTGTTGAGATTGCATCAGAAGCATCCGTGCAGCGGGTGGAGGGGCTGATTAGAGGTTACAGGCTAATAACGATAGCATCTGTAATAGGGTGTTCTCATGGTTCAGCACACAGTACAATGCATGATTGATTGGAATTTAAGAAAGTGTGCTTAAGGTGGGTACCCAGACAATTGAAGGAGGAACACGAAATGAACCGATTAAGACTGTCCTTGCATCATCTCTGTTGATACGACGTTGAAGGAGAAGACATGCTGAACAGGATTGTTACTGGGGACGAATCATGGGTGCATCACTACCAGCCCGAATCAAAGCGTGCTTCAATGCAATGGAAACATCCTTCTTCGCCTTGTGTCCAAAACTTCAAGGTTACGCCATCAGCAGGGAAGGTTATGAAGACAGTGTGTTGTGGGATTGTCAAGGAGTGCTTTTAACCAATTTCAAGAAGAAATGTGACAATGTGAATTCTGAATCGTACTGTGAAGTTCTATCGATGCTTCATGATGCAATTTGAAGAAAACGTCCACGACTGCTGACTCGAGGAGTGTTGCTTCTTCATCACAATGCCAGACCACATAGGGCTCGATTAACTCAGGAGAAAATTAACCAACTAAGGTTGGAAGTTCTGGAACATCCACTTACAGCCCCAACTTAGCCCCTAGCGATTTCCACCTTCATGGTCCACTGAACACCCACCTTGGCGGGAGACATTTCGCGAATGACGCCGAAGTTGTATGTGAAATGAAAACGTGGGTTAGAAAACAGAGCACGCAGTTCTATGCAGCCGGTTTGGGAGGACTGATAAAACGATGGGATAAGTGCATCAATATTGGTGGAAATTATGTTTAGAAATAAAGGGACAATGTGTGTATAAAAATAAAGTGGTGTTAAGGTGTTATCATATTTAGAATTATGTAACTCTGTATTTATTGCAATCCCAAAGCAATTAGGAACCTTAGAATGTGATCAACATAGAACAATTAGTATAATGAGTCACATCACAAAGATTTTGTTACGAATTATCATGCAAAGAGTGAGGAAGAAAATACAACCTGAAATAGGGGAAGAACAATGTGGGTTTGTAGAAGGAAAGGGTACAGTAAATGATGTGTATATGCTGCGAACAGTTATTGAACGTGCTTTAGAAGTAAACAAGGATATACATCTTTGCTTTATTGACTACACAAAGGCTTTTGATAGAGTTAGACATGTCAACATTGTGGATATGCTTGCAGATATACAAATTGATGGGAAAGACATTAGACTTATAAATAACATATATTGGAAACAACAAGCTGCCATAAGGATTGATAATGAAGTAGGACAATATCAACCTATTAAGAGAGGTGTTAGGCAGGGATGTGTAATGTCTACAGATCTTTTTTCCCTATACAGTGAAAATATTTTCAGAAATGTAGAAGACCTAAATGGAATCAGCATTGGAGGACGAATCATAAATAACATTAGATATGCAGATGATACAGTATTGATTGCAGACAATGCACAGGATCTGCAACAATTAGTAGACGCTGTTGTTGTACACAGTGAGCAACTGGGGTTGGAATTAAATTGTAGGAAGACACAGGTTATGGTCGTCACTAGGAAGAACGAAGTACCACAATGTAATATACAAGTAAATGGGAATATTCTTCAACAAGTGAATCGGTTCAATTATCTCGGAACAGTCATAACATCTTATGGCAGATGCCTTGAAGAGATTAGAACAAGAATCGCCATTGCGAAAGTAGCCTTTAGCAAGATGGAAAACATTCTGACCAATCAAATGATGTCAATTGAAACGAGAAAAAGAGTGTTGAGGGGATACATAGAGCCTGTTCTTTTGTATGGATGTGAAACTTGGACAATGTGCAGTCAAGCTGAAAAACATCTGATGGCTGCAGAAATGTGGTTTCTGGGGAAAATGCAAAGAATACCATGGACAGATAGAAAAACCAATGACCAAGTACTACAAGAGACAAATAAAAATCGTAGATTGATTAGAGAAATTAGACGTAGACAGTCAAATTTTTTTGGACATGTTATGAGAAGAAATGGACTGGAGAACTTAGTGACAGCTGGCAAGATCGAAGGGAACAGACCAAGAGGAAGACCGAGAGGAAAATACCTGGATGGCTTGGCCACATGGCATGGACGAGACAGAAACACTGAGCTGATCCACGACTCTGGTGATCGAGTGAAATGGCGAATCATGAGCGCCCACGCTTTCCGGCATGGCACATGATATATATATATGGGTTGACAACATCAAACATATTGCATAGGGTGTAGTTTTAATGACAGTGGGTTTTTTTTTTTTAATATTGCGGTTCAAAGTTTTGTATTTACCCGCTTTGGAGTTCATGCAACATAAAAGATAAATAGATAACTTGGAACGCAATATTTTCAATAACCCCAGAGTCATTAAAAATACACGCTGTCCAATCACACTGAATGACACTATCCAGTGCCACCCATCGGGATATTATTCCTCCCCACGACACTTAACTGTAAAAGTGGAAAAAAATGATGATGATGATGATGATGATGATGATGATGATGATGATGATGATGATGATTATGATGATTACCAATTAATGAATGTGTGTAGTTTTTAAAAAAAAGTTAGTTACGTATACTTTACAGGACAAGACATTATTGTGGGTTCCTTGTAATTTAGTATGCAATTTATTTTTACGGTCCACAGCTTGCCATTGCTGCCTGAACGACCGACGCTTATTCATTGGAAATCAACACAAAGCAGCCAACGACCGAATCGCCCGCGCCTAATGTCTAACCTAGACTCAATATTTCGAGGAAATGTGAAACGTGCTCCATGCTCAGAACCCACAGTGCCGGCCTTTGCAGTTTAATAATAAAATAATTAGCAGTTTCCTGCCGTCAACCTGTGATGTGAGAGCACAGTCACGCTGTGTAGGCCTGAGAGCAAGGAGGATTAGGTGGCCAATCTGTCCCTCACTTTGACAAGCGACGACCCCAGGCGTCGACGCAATTTCAGACCGTGGCAATACCGGTACAGGTTGCTATCAACTTTGCTAGCACGCCCGCAATCATGGTGAAAATCAAAGCAATTCGGTCTGATTCTACATCGCTGACGGATCATTTCTAACTCGGTATGCGAGATTTTGAAACTGCTTTCAATGCAAGTCAAAGACACTGACAAAAGTCAAGACAACGCATTTCCCTAGGGAATTTAAACACAGAAGACGTAGACAATATAGTGCCTGATTTATTGCCTGACATATTTCGCTGCTTCTCGTCAGGTGCAAACTGAATAGTTATATATCATATGAAGTGACTAAATTGGAGGTCCGTATGGCTGAATGGATAAGAACGCGAGTTCTTAAACATCCAATGTGTTGATGCCGAGGTAAGTGGTTCAACCCCTACACCGGACAATTGGATTAAAATGTTGACCACTCGTCATTGACTTGGGGACGTAAATTACAAGTACCTCTGAAGGCGATGGCGAGGGACACAGTTAATAGGACAAGTTAAGCCACACGAAAAATTGAGTCCAGCACTACTAGAAGTAATGTGTATGGACTACCCTTAAGCTGAAAGCAAGCAAGCGCAATAAAGTGCATAAATGAACATTACTCGTAATTTGGCTGAAATACAAAATACATCTCAACCAAGCGATTCATCTATCCGCTACACAGTTGATTTTGATAGGTAAATTTGCTGTGCAGCGAAGATGTGTTAACCTATTGCAACCGGTTGCTTTCCTATAGATTTTGTGCATCTCCAGCAGCCAGCATATAGAAAGCACCCGTCAATTGATTAGCGTGGGAAAGTGTTTGGACATGCGCCGTGAAGCTGCTTTTCAAATTCGGCGCTAGCTCTTTTCTCTTTCCTCGCGATGAAAAAAAATTTTACACATAAAATAACGGCGTATGTTGCATATTCTTTGCAGGACGTTACGATCAACAAGAGGGTCATTTCCCATATAAGTTTATATTCAGTAGTCTACCATTGCTTTCTGAATGAGAATGTCAACTGTTTTTAGTCCAACTTAATGCCGGTGTTACGATTGAACCCTCACGTAAGGCTGCCAGATATTGTAACTGAGGAGCCGCACAAGAAGAATCGAAGAATTCTCTTCGACAATTTGAAACAACTTAATGTCTTTAAACACAGAAGTCACAAACGATATGTTGCACGATTTATTGCGTCGCATATTTCTCGACATCTCCTGGATATTGGTGCATACTGCAAACTTATATATCATATGAAATGAATACATATATATATTTTATTTTAAACGGAAAACCTCTCTGTCATAAGCAAGAGGTCCCGCTTCAGATACACCAATCTGGAGATCATCCGCCACATCCTACACCCATGTTTTCTTTGGCCTTCCTCTTCTTCTCTTCCTGGGCATATGCCACTCCATTATTGTTCTCTCTAAACTGTCATGTTATTTCAGGTGACCATAATATTTCAGTATTCTTTGTTGTATCGTCTTTAGTAACCAACTTTCTTCAATATTCAGCTCTTGTCGTATGGATGCATTTGTTCTGTTATATATCCAAGATATTCTTAGAACCCGTCTATAACAGGTATCATCAAAGGCATTAATGCACTTTTCAGCTTGTTTAGTAAGTTTCCAGGTCGCACAGGAACTGTACTCTTCTTTCCTATACTTACACTGTACATGTTCCCATCTCATAAACTTACACTGTACATGTTCCCATCTCATAAACTTACACTGTGTATGTTCACCTGTCCTAACCTCACACTGTATATGTTCCCCTCTTCTAAACGTACACTGTACATATTCCCATTATCTAAACTTATACTGTACATGTTCCCCATTCCCAAACGTACACTGTACATGTTCCCATTTCCTAAACTTACAATGTGCATATTCCCCTCTCCTAAACTTACAAGTATATGTTCACCTTTCCTAAACTTACATTGTACATGTTCCCCTCTCCTAAACTTACACTGTACATATTCCCCTCTCGTAAAGCTACAACGTACATATTCCCCTCTCTTAAACTTACACTGCACATATTCTCCTCTCCTAAACTTACATTGTACATGTTCCCCTATCTTAAACTTACACTGTACATATCCCCCTCTCCTAAACGTACACTGTACATATTCCCCTCTCCTAAACTTACACTGTACATGTTCCCCTCTCCTAAACTTACATTGTTTTGTTCCACTCTCCTAAACTTACATTGTACATGTTCCTCTCTCTTAAACTTACATTGTTTAGGTTCCCCTCTTCTAAACTTACATTGTACATGTCCCCCATTTCTAAACTTACATTGTATATGATCCCCTCTCCTAAACTTACATTGTACATGTTCCCCTCTCCTAAACGTACACTGTGCATATTCTCCTCTCCTAAACTTACACTGTATATATTACCCTCTCCTAAACATACACGGTACATGTTCCCCTCTCCTAAACTTACTGTGTACATGTTCCCCGCTCCTAAACTTACTTTGTACATGTTCCCCTCTCCTAAACTTACACTGTACATATTCCCTACTCCTAAACTTACATTGTACATAGTCCCCACTCCTAAACTTACTTTGTACATGTTCCCCTCTCCTAAACTTACACTGTACATATTCCCTACTCCTAAACTTACATTGTACATAGTCCCCACTCCTAAACTTACTTTGTACATGTTCCCCTCTCCTAAACTTACACTGTACATATTCCCTACTCCTAAACTTACATTGTACATAGTCCCCACTCCTAAACTTACTTTGTACATGTTCCCCTCTCCTAAACTTACATTGTACATAGTCCCCACTCCTAAACTTACTTTGTACATGTTCCCCTTTCCTAAACTTACTTTGTACATGTTCCCCTTTCCTAAACTTCCACTGAACATGTTTGTCTCTCTGAAAAATTACCCTGTACATGTTCTCCTCTCATAAACTTACACTTACATTTCCCCCTCTCTCAAACTTACAATGTACATGTTTCCTAAACTTACCAATTACATGTTCTTCTCTCCTAAACATACCAATTACGTGTTCTCTTCTTTTAAACTTACCAAATACATGTTTGTCTTTCCTAACCTTACCAGGTTCCCCTCTCTTACACCTACACTGCTCGATCTTCCCATGTCTAATCTTCATCTTCACGCATTTCCCACTTCTGGCACTACACTGTAGGAGTTCCTCACACCTAACCTTATAATGCATGAGTTCCCCACACCTGCTCTTACACTGCGTGAGTTCCCCACACCCAACATTACACTGCAGAAGTTCTCCACACCCAACCTTACACTGCAGAAGTTTCCCACACCTTACCTTACACTACAGAAGTTCCCCAGACCTACTTTTACACTGAATGAGTTCCCTACACCTAACCTTACACTTCAGAAGTTCACCACACCTAACCTTACACTGCAGAAGTTCACCACACCTAACCTTACACTGCAGAAGTTCACCACACCTAACCTTACACTACAGAAGTTCACCACACCTAACCTTACACTGCAGAAGTTCACCACACCTAACCTTACACTGCAGAAGTTCACCACACCTAACCTTACACTGCAGAAGTTCACCACACCTAACCTTACACTGCAGAAGTTCACCACACCTAACCTTACACTGCAGAAGTTCACCACACCTAACCTTACACTGCAGAAGTTCACCACACCTAACCTTACACTACAGAAGTTCACCACACCTAACCTTACACTGCAGAAGTTCACCACACCTAACCTTACACTGCAGAAGTTCACCACACCTAACCTTACACTGCAGAAGTTCACCACACCTAACCTTACACTGCAGAAGTTCACCACACCTAACCTTACACTACAGAAGTTCCCCACACCTAACCTTACAATACAGAAATTCCCCACAACTAACCTTACAATACAGAAATTCCCCACAACTAACATTACAATACAGAAGTTCCCCACACCTAGCCTTACACCTAACTTTACAATGCAGAAGTTCCCCACACCTAGCCTTACACCTAACTTTACAATGCAGAAGTTCCCCACATCATACCGTACGGTGCAAAAGTTCTCCACACCTAACCTTACACTGCAGAAGTTCCCCACACCTCATCTTAAACTGCAAGACTTCACCACACCTAACGTTACATACACTTCATGAAGTATCCACACCACACCCTACGCTGCAGAAGATCCCCACACAAACCTTACACTTCATGAATTCCCCACACCTATCATTACACTAAAAGAGCTCCCCACACCTCACCTTACACAGCAGGACGCCACGTACCATAAACAAACGTTCATTTGTTTAACGGCCACCACGTCTTCCAGATATAATTACATCCGTCAAAGAAACAACACCTTACTTCAACCTACACTCTGAATAAAACAAATATACAATGTTCTTTCACCCTTTATTCAGTATAAGTGACCTAGGAAAATAGGCGTGGTTTAAATTTGTCAGATGTTGAAATAGACCGCTGAGCTGTGGCGGATCTTAATGTAAAGACGTAATTTAACCTCACCTGTGGGATGTTGGGTGCATCACTGTGTGGGGGAGATCGCCACAATCATCTGACTATCTGGTGGCATCCCACATACAGGTGTCAAGTGCATATATTAAGACCCAGCAACGGGTAGAAGAATACACAAACCTGTGTGCCTTTAGGTGTAGTAAAGTTGGACGCCTGCTAGAAGTTTACCTGTGAGTATACTTAGTGCTTAGGGGCTGATTCTTCCCACATAATGTTTTCTGTTGCTGTTGCTTCTTCTCTTTCTTTTTTCTGTTCTTCTCCTTTTTCGTCATCATCATCATCATCATCATCATCTCATCATCATCATCATCACCTTCTTCTTTCTTCTTCTTCTTCTTCTTCTTCTTCTTCTTCTTCTTCTTCTTCTTCTTCTTCTTCTTCTTCTTCTTCTTCTTCTTCTTCTTCGTCTGCTTCTTCTTCTAGACTTCTTTTTCGTCGTCATCGTCATAATCATCATCAACATAATCATCATCATCATCTTATTATTATTATTTTTCGTCATATTATTATTATTATTATTATTATTATTATTATTATTATTAGTGAACGCTGTTTCACGTTTCACAATCAGATTATATCGAGTTCGAAGGCTCCAGGGGGTGTTGTACGAGTAGATAGCTTTGCTTTGAGATTTTTACAATGGTATTGGCGTCGCCTCTTATCCATTAGCAAACTATAACATCTAACATTGCCTATACATTTTTTTAAAATCATGGTTAGATTGAGACGCTGTATAAAAGGACACTTTTGTTGATATTATTATTAATATCAGTATTATGATTATTATAATCATTCTTTTATTTTGAATAACGGATACACAAATAATAGAGAGTACGATGTTTTGCTGGCATATTCCGCTGTATCTCTTCAGGTACATACTGCAAACATCACACAATATAAACTAAAGTAATTAGATACTTCCTTGAAGCTAAAATATGCAACACACATATTCACAAACTAATTTGAATTGTCTACCAAGGTAATTTTAAACTGACGATCGTGTCTTTTTGTTTGCACAAAGTTGGTTACTGTAAATGAAATTTCAGCTTGAAGGATTTATGTAATTATTTTATGTAGCGTGATTCACTGTGAAAAATAGGTACAATGGAATAACTAAAATACAGAGTATAGATGAACAATGGGAAATGTTAAGGGACTCCATTCATCAAACTAGCAAAGAAGTATTACCGGAGAGAGGCAAAATAGCTAAGAAAAAATGGATGAATGAAGATATCTTAAAACTGATGGACAAAAGAAAACAGAGTAAAAATGACAAACAAGAATACGCTAAGATAAATAAAGAAATAAAAGATAAATGTGGGAAGGCTAAAGAAAGTTGGTTAAACGAGCAATGCAGAATTGAATTAAATTCCATTAAAGATACAAAAAATATACACAGACAAATCAGTGAGCTTACAGGAAGAAAAATAAGAATAAATACAGGGTGTTTGAAATCAAAAACAGGAAAGATAATATTAGAGGAAGATGCTATAATGAAGAGGTGGAATAAGTATATTAGAGAATTATATGAAGGAGAAAGGGAAGAATTAACAGAAGATAGTAACTTAGAAGGTCCACCTATTCTGAAAGAAGAAGTCGCTGAGGCTATGAAACGTATGAAGAAAGGAAAAACAGCTGGGCCAGATGAAATCACAATAGAAGAATTAGAAGTATTGGGAGAATTTGGAGTAGATATATTAACCAAAATGTTGAATGATATTTACAGCAGTGGATATTTACCCAGTGATATGCTGAAATCTGTATTTATAGCTATACCAAAAAGACCACGAGCAATTGATTGTGAAGATTTTCGTACAATTAACCTTATAAACCATATCACTAAGCTTCTACTCAGAATCATAATGAGAAGAACCAAAAAGAAAATAAAAATGGAAATTAGTGAAGAACAGTATGGATTTGTGGAAGGAAAGGGCACAAACAATGCAATCAATACATTACGGACACTAATAGAAAGGTCAATAGAGAAACAGAGAGACATATATTTGTGCTTCATAGATTATACTAAGGCATTTGATAAAGTAAAACATGATGAACTGATTAAAATGTTGGAAGATATCAACACTGATGGAAAAGATTTAAGAATAATAAAGAATATTTACTGGAACCAAGTAGCAGCAATTAAAATGGGAAATAAAGAGGGTAGTTACGAACAGATAAAGCTAGGAGTACGACAAGGGTGTGTCTTGTCACCAGGTCTTTTCTCCCTGTAAAGCGAAGTAATAATGAGAGAGATCAAAGAGATGCCAGGAATACTAGTTGGAGGTTATAATATAAATAATATACGTTATGCAGATGACACAGTATTGGTGGCGGATAATTCAACAGACCTACAACAATTATTAGACGTTGTAGTAACAGAGAGTGCAAGGAAAGGACTCTCCTTGAATATCAAGAAAACAGTAACAATGGTAATATCAAAGAAAATGGTGACACCAAAATGTGACATAGAAATAGAAGGGAAAATCCTTAACCAAGTTGATAATTTTAGATACCTAGGGGCATTTATAGTATCAGATGGAAGATGTACAACAGAGGTTAGGAGCAGAATAGGGCAGGCAAAAGCCGCATTTCAGAAAATGAAGAGTATCTTATGCAATAAGTCACTATCACTGAATGTAACAAAGAGAGTGCTGAAATGCTATGTAGAACCAGTTTTGCTGTATGGCAGTGAATCTTGGAATGTAAATGAACAAATTAAGAAGAAATTAGAAGCAACAGAGATGTTCCTGAGACGAATGTTGCGAATTCCTTGGACTGCCAGAGTAACTAACGACGACTGCCTGAAACAGGCTAATGAAACTAGAACATTATATACAACAATAAGACAGAGGCAAACAGTTTTCCTCGGTCATGTGATGAGAAGAGAGGCATTGGAGAACATCGTAACAACTGGAAAGATCGAGGGGAAGAGAGGCAGAGGTAGACCAAGAGAAGTGATGCTGGATGGATTGAGACGGTGGCATGGAGGAATATCAGCAGCAGAGTTGATCCAGAAAACCAAAGACCGAGATCTATGGAGAGCCATGAACGCCTACGCCAGCCGGCACTGCACTTGATGATGATGGTGAGCGTGATTCGTGCAGTATGTGCCTAACGAGATGCAAAGATATGTGCCAAGCAATATATCGTTCAATGAATTGTTTGTGTCTTCTTTATTCAAATTCACTACGGCGAAAACATTGTTTTGTATTATTATCATTATTATTATTATTATTATTATTACTACTATTATTATTAATCTGGCTTTTATTCCCCAATAAAACAAGATCACCTTACACACCCAGGCCTACTATCGTGTGCTGCCTGGCGTAATCTCTCCGATGCTTTTCACAGATTATACACCTGAATCTAATTCTCTTTCTGGCTGAAAGAAGGTTATTTGGTGATCAGAGATCAGAAACCTCTTCTGACTTGAACAAAATCGCCTCGTTTTCTTCTAGGGGCAGCGTAGAAAGTTGGATCTTTATTGTTGTGTCCACCTGGCATTATATGTATTCTGTCCGTACACACTAGCTCACGTAGATGAAACGATCCCTATGTTGATTGTTTCTTTGTTTGTTTTATCAGCTGTGACACAGCAAATTAGTCCTTATCTCATCTCATCTCATCTCATCCTGTTCCTCTTGTACCTTGCGGTGTCGAGGTGAAGTATAAACAGTAGGAGAGGTTTATGGGCTTTATGTATCGAGATTCACATGGACTCTGCTATTCCCTCTGTCCGTCGGTCAGTCCGGTAACACTTCTTAGTTTTTCTACGAGCAGTATGAAAATAATGTGCTGGCTTGCTAGGCCATGTTTAGGAGTAAAATCTGACCAAGGGGAGTCCGTTCCCCTTGGCAAGCCAGAGCCTTGTTGGCCCATGACCTCGCGATCATGGTTTCCCGGTCTACACCGTGGGAATGAGTGGCTGACTTGTGTATTATGCGGGTCATCGGTAGGCTACTAATTTTCACATGTCACCCATCCTGGGTGAGGTTAGCGTATCATAACCCTGCTGGCTACAGAGCCAGGCGCAGTCTACACCTTACAGACATGAAGACCTTATCGTCTGCGTAAGAAGACACATATGCCATGTTGCGTTGTGTTATAACGATTGACGTGACGGCACTTTAGGCTTTCAGAAGAGTGTTCAGTCCTCCATTGCAGCTGGAGGTCATCTGGTCATCTGGAGGTAATCGTGGCCGAATGGGTAAGAGCGCTTGTTCTTAAACTTCCTTTGTGGTGATGGCGAGGTAGCGGGTTCAACTCCTACAGATTGAGAACCGGTATGTGGAAAAACTGAGATTGCTGGAGATCGGCGGTGGTTCTGAAAGAATCTCAAGACTGAGAGGAAAGACAAGGAAAACTGTGAATCAGATACCGGCGAGAACGATTAGTAGTAGGACTCTTCGCTAGCTGTTGACGAGGGTGAGGAGCGCGTACGGGAATGTCTTGAGTGCAGTGATGACGGTTCTTATGTCAATTAAACTCAACTGAACCCCTAAACTGGTAAGTTTGGGCTAAAATGTTGACTTCTCGACCTTGACTTCGCGACGTAAATTACAAGTACCCCAGAAGTCGGTATATTATGGCCTGATGGCAAGAAACACTGGTACTATGTAAAGCTGGCCCACACGCACAAGTCAGTCCAGTCTGGACTACTCTCGAGGTCAACGCGAGCGAACAAAAACCATGTATCTCCACTCACTTCTCCCATGGGCTGTTGATTGTAAGGTCTCCGCTGTTCCACTTGAATACGGCATTGAAGTGCTAGACCAGGCAGAATTCATTACCTGGTGTTGCAAACGGTCTAGCGTAAGAGACACGTCAGTATCCTTACTACAATGGCGATATCAACCCTGTCCATTCTTCTTCCCGCTTGTATTCGGACACTCTTTGCCAGTTGAACCGTTCGTTTATTATCCTTTACGCTTCCGTGTACGGGTGACTCCACATAAGACAAATATGTTCATTTGTACTGATAACATATCACAAAAATGGTGAAGAAACAAGTATAAACCATGAGACATATTTAACAGCTGAAACAGTGTGAAATGAAACAAAGGATAGGATATTATATGTCTACGCTAAAGGCCCCACGACAATGGGAAATCGCAAACTGTAGACCTTGAGGTCGTTGCCTTGGAAAAAATGTGTTAGCACAGAAAACTCCCCCACGATTAGATAGAACTCTTCACATTAGATGTGATCTGTCTGAGGGAAGTCATCAGAACACAAATGCCTGCTGAATACAAACATACTGAGGTGCATATCTAGGCATGTCGATGATGGTCGCGGCCGAGAGGTTTAGACCGCTCGTCCTTAAACTGGCCCTGGTGACCACGGTCAAAAGTGGGTCGATTCCAGACTAGGTCAGTCGGACTTAAATGTTGACTTCTCGACCTTGACATGGAACGTAAATTGTCAAGAGGAACAAGGAAGAAGAAGAGATAAAAGAGGTAGAAAGAAGCTATATGCAACCCGTAATTTGAAACTGCCACCTTCTAAATGATGACAGCTCGTCGCCCACGGAGCAAGCGCACTCCAAGCGACGACCAGTAAGACACAGGTTGCTTAAGCGTAGTGCTGTCACCAGTTGGAAATGTCTAGCCGAAACTGTTGGGGGTCTACAGTTTTAAATGTTACTGTCAGTTAACTATGCTGGCGCCTGTTCCTGTTTGGCGTACTTTGGTTCGCTATATGTTTCTTTCTGCGCAGTTATTAAACATGCAGAATAAACAACTGCGCCATCTTAATCAGGACCAAATCCACCACATGCAGTGCTGCAATGATATTGTATTTCGGCCTAGAAAGAAAACAAAGAATAAAACAATATAGTTGCCTTGTTCAGTCATCATTCCTTCATTCAGTAGCATGTCCTTTGCAGAATCTCGCTCCCATAACAACCTTCCGGAAAACCTCTCGGTCATGAGTAAGATGTCCCGCATCCGATACACCTGTATGGAGATAATCTGCCACATCCTACACCCATCTTCTCTTTGGCCTTCCTCTTCCTCTCTTCCTGGCATACATTATTGTTCTCTCCAAACTTTCAGTGATTATTATTCTAAATTCAATTATTTCATAGGCCTAAACAATAGGAAGGAGATTAAGGACGTTGATCGAAATCCCGTATATCCACGTACGAAACACAACTGTGCGAGATTAGGCAGCGGATCGCGTCGCGTTGGTTTCTTACGGAACGATATGTAAGGCAATGTAATAACAAACTTTTTTTTTTTTTTAGCATATCCTTTACAGGACTTAGCTGTCAACACCAGCATCTTTCAGCTGTATGTTGATCTCTTGGCAAGATTACGCTCAGTAGTTTGCCATTGCTTTCTGAGCGGCGGGCTCAGTGTCCCGCAAGTCACGAGCGGGGGTCGAACCGCCTCAGCTCTCGCTTCGCTACGAGACTCTGCGTGATAAACGGGATTACAGAGAGAAAGTGTTGTAACCCCACAGCCAGAGAGACCGGCAATGACAAACTACTGAACTTAAATCTTGCCATGACATCAACAGCAGCTGAAAAATGTTGGTGTTGACTGCAATGTCATGCAAATAGGATATGCAAAAATAAAATAAAAACGTAATAGGCGAAGAACGTTTACAGATAATCAACTTCACCGCACCGGGTTTTATCTCTGATGACTCAGTCTCTTAACATAGAGCGGTCTGCCGTAAGCATTGCACACCGCAGGAACTCACTAGCTCCAGCGATGACCTCCCAGAAACATGCACTCGTGAACCGAATGGCAGAGCTCTAATTAAATGGTGGCACATCTGGTATTTCGCAATTTGCCGTCAAGAACATATGTTTAATTTAATTAGTGAACAGCATTTTGTTAAATTTGTAAGCCAACCTGGGATGTCCTTTTTTATCCACACTTACTGTCTCCTTGTGCTTTCAATTATATCGAGTAGAGGGGCGTTAAGGAAGGATATCAATTCCGTAATTACAGACAATCATTTGAGATTCGTTACGTTCTGTTTTTACAATGCAAGAAATAGCCGGCCATTAAGGATGGCGGTTTATAGATAGGCAGATAAATTGGCGGCCAGACTGATAGATAGGGAGACAGGTAGACAAATGGGCGGCCAGACTGATAGACAGAGAGACAGATAGGTGGAAATATGCAGACAAATTGGCGGTCAGACTGATAGCTGGGGAGACAGATAGATGGAGATAGACAGACAAATGGACGGTCGGACTGGTAGATGGGCAGACAGATGGATAGAGATAGACAGACAAATGGGCGGCCAGACTGATATGAAGGGATACAGATAGATGGAGATAGACAGACAAATGGGCGGCAAGACTGATAGGAAGAAAGATAGATATAAATAAGCAGACATATGAAGAGTTAGACGGACATACAGGAGGGACAATAGACTGGGAAAAGCATACATATGGACGGCAAGACGAGCAAACAAGAAGGCAGATAGATGGAGACAGAAAAATGGGCTGTCGGAAAGCAGATAAATAAAGATAGACAGACAAATGGCAGTGGGGATGACAGACAGGAAGACAGATATATAGAGACAGGCTGACACATGGATGGTTGTGCGGACAGACATGGAGATGGAAATATAGAGATATACAGTCAGACAGAGAGACGGGCGTACTAGTCAGACAGACAGAAATATGTTTAGGTGGATAGAAAGGCAGGCAGAGGGAGATAGAGAGAGGGGGCGGGGAGGAGCTAAATTTCAGCAGTGTTCCTAAGATATATGAAACATCAAACACACGTAAAACAGGTTTCTTGGCTCAGATCTCAAGTCTCCCGAATCCAGTAAGTGCTTTCTACGGTATACCATTTGAATATAAAACACGTTTATTCATGGTGAATTTGATCAAATGCGTGTTGCGATATTGGCAGAAACCTCTAGTGAAAACTACTGTTCTCTTATCATAGATCGCCTTGTGTTGATTTCGATGGTATGAATCGCTGGCCTTTCATAAAGCAATGACATTTGTCCAAGCAATGCGTATTGGTGATGACGTCGTTCCCTCTGTCTCACGTGCTGCCAATCATTTCTTATAGTGATATTCCTCCATGCCACGATGTCAAACTATCTAGTATCTTCTCTCTTGGTTTCTTCCTACCTCTCCTCCCATCCGGCTTCCCCCTTTTGACAACATCATTTTTTTCTGTCTCATGAGATGCCCAAAGATTGTTGTCTGTCCTCTTCTGATGCCAGTGACAAGTACTCTGTGTGAGTTCTTCATTGGTATTTTTTATATTCTTTCTATCCTCCCACGATGCTATAATAGCACATCTCTGTAGCTTCCATATAATCGCTCACGTTTCTGCTAATTGTCCACGATTCGCTTCCGTACATTAGAATTGACACCATGTTTCTCTTTAATAAAAACTCATTTCCTTAAATCAATTAAAACAGGTAAATTGCAGAGAATGATCTCCATTTTCTAAACTACAGCCTTTGCTTGTGCTATTCTACGTAAAACCTTCTTAATACATCTTGCATCTGCTGTTATTAAAGTTCCCAAATTCTTAAATAAATATACTTTTTTCATATTTGTTTCTAATTGTCCTGTTGGAGCTTCCATCCTTGACCAGTTGCCAACCAAGGCTTAGGGCCTGGTCTGCCCGGCCGTGACACGTAGTCTTTAGATTGCATTTCTTCGCACTAGGGTAAGGCTTGTACCCTCCCAATTGCGATCCTCCGCCAGAATCCGTTGGTACAATGTGGGGTTTCGGGTTTGGTGAGTGCCGCCCAACACTCGTCGCTAACCAACAGCAGGTAGCACAGTCTACTGGCATACGGTAGCTCAGTCATATCTGATTAAGACCTGACAGTCACGTAGTAGTTCAGTCATATCTGACTAAGTCCTGACAGTCACGTAGTAGTTCAGTCATATCTGACTAAGTCCTGACAGTCACGTAGTAGTTCAGTCATATCTGACTAAGTCCTGACAGTCACGTAGTAGTTCAGTCATATCTGACTAAGTCCTGACAGTCACGTAGTAGTTCAGTCATATCTGACTAAGTCCTGACAGTCACGTAGTAGTTCAGTCATATCTGACTAAGTCCTGACAGTCACGTAGTAGTTCAGTCATATCTGACTAAGTCCTGACAGTCATACGGTAGCTCAGTCATATCTGATTAAGACCTGACAGTCACGTAGTAGTTCAGTCATATCTGACTAAGTCCTGACAGTCATACGGTAGCTCAGTCATATCTGATTAAGACCTGACAGTCACGTAGTAGTTCAGTCATATCTGACTAAGTCCTGACAGTCATACGGTAGCTCAGTCATATCTGACTAAGACCTGACAGTCTTACGGTGGCTCATTCATATATGTCTAAGACCTGACACCTGTTATAAACAATGCACAGAAATAGCACTTGTTGGCAAACAGGGACAACAAAAATGTTTCTAAAAATACTTTGAAAAGCGGCTTTCAATGCGCTTCCGACAATCTGAAGCCAGAGGGATTCCCAGCCTGCTAAATATAGCATTTCTTAAATACATGTTAATGCATTTGTAACACGCAGAAATATAATAAAACTATGATTTATAATCATCACACAAATAAAATCGAGGCTTTTGCTCTTAAATGCAACGGTAAAATTCATAGATTAACCAGGATAGAGATGGATAAAAAATATTGGCATTTTTCCAGACTTCAACTTTGGATAAAACTTGCTCTTAAGCAACGTCAGTTCTCGGAAAATCAAATACATTGGTTTTTTTTTGTGTTTTTTTTTTTTTTTGTGTTTTTAATAAACGTTGCAAGAGTTTAGAACGGAGAGCATGGTTTCTGAAGGAGAGAGGCGGGGTCTGCCAACACGACAGATGACGAAGGACATTAAAGGCATCCTGGAAATGAAACAAACACCAGGCAAGGGAACTGACGAAATATATATAGTCTTTCTATAGAATGCTATGAGAGCGGCGTCTGTCGAGGACTTATGACATAGCAAACATATACAATTAACCCGTTGTGAAATTTTACAAAAACCGCACAATCAAATACAGAGTTTATAGAAAAAAATTTGAATAAAAGAGAGTTAATGAAAGAAATAAACAAGAGAAAGGAGAAATAATTCGGCCTCTGTTACAAGATATAACACTCTGATAAAAACCATACTGGGTGGCAAGATTGAATACAAGCGAGCAAGAGGTAGAAAACGATACAAATGGGAAAATAACATCACGAGATGGACGAATAGCAGTCTGACAGAATATACAAACAGGGCGAGAGACAGAGAGTGGTGGAGATCCATTGTCGCCAACCTTCATTGTGGAGACGGCACCTAACTAATTGATTGAAATAATACAAGCATTAAATAAACCTTTATTGATAGAAGACAGAAAAAGTAAGTAGTCATACTGTTCAAGAGCCAGCTTTCTTTGATGTTCAGACCTTGTGCAATGCCGTAATGTTAAATATTCTCCATTTCACTTAATAAAATAGTTTGTCAAATGTAGGCGGAGTGTGCGGTAGTGTGATATTTATCGAAACGACTGTAGTAGATTGGCAATGGGCTCTAAAAATGTACAGAATTCGTTGACAGGAGGCTTGGTTATTTCTCAAAGATTTTAACAATGTCTCTATAGGGGTGTGAGTTGGGGTTGGCGTGGCGTGAATGGCTATTGAAATGTGTGTGTGTGTACTGTTTGAAACTCAAATAAAGGATCGTGTGTTTCCCTTGTAGACACAAAGATTGTTGGGGAAAGCTAGGTGACTCTTCTACCACATACATACACACGTTCAATACATACATATAAGCAATTATATATTGTTGTGCACAAGTAGAATGTATCATGTAGCTACCCGTCATGCTATTTGTTCTCATTCTATACTCTTCTCACCAGTGTACTCCCATTTTACATCAGTAGGAATTGCGTTGCTCTTTGTGATGTCCTTGTTTCTTAGAATATTTTAATATTTAGACCTCCGTGTATCACATCCATGACAATATAGTGTACTTCTGCTACTGCTACTGCTGCTGCTGCTACTACTACTACTACTACTACTACTACTACTACTACTACTATTACTACTACTACTACTACTACTTCTACTACTACTACTACTACTACTACTACTACTACTACTACTACTACTACTTCTTCTACTAACTACTACTACTACTACTACTACTACTACTACTACTACTACTACTACTACTACTACTACTACTACTACTACTACTACTACTACTGTTGTTGTTACTACTGCAATTACTACTTTTAATTCTATTGCAACTCTGCTGCTGCTACTACTACTACTACTACTACTACTACTACTACTACTACTACTACTACTACTACTACTACTACTACTACTACTACTACTACTACTACTACTATTACTACTACTACTACTACTACTACTACTACTACTACTACTACTACTACTACTACTACTAGTGTTGTTGTTACTACTGCAATTACTACTTTTACTTCTATTACACCTCTGCTGCTACTACTACTACTACTATTACTACTACTACTAATTCAACTACTACTACTACTACTACTACTACTACTACTACTACTACTACTACTACTACAATTACTACTACTACTACTACTACTACTACTACTACTACTACTACTACTACTACTACTACTACTACTACTACTACTACTACTACTACTATCGTAAATTCAATCAAACAGTTAATCACTCAATCACTAAATCATTAACTAATATTAATATCATTCATATATTTTCAGACCACCTTGCTGCCATGATCCCCACACACATATTGAGCGCTACGTTTCTCCTCACACTAACTGCAGACGTGACCGCTGAATACACAAACCTATGTCCCCAGCCCACTGCCAAGGAGCCTAACCCTGCAGCTTTCTTCCACAGCCATCCTACAGACCCCAGGTACTTTATCACATGCGCTCACGGAAACGCTAACTTGCTAGCCTGCCCGCCAAAGACTTACTGGAACAATCTGCTTCAAACTTGCACAGGCAACGAGTTTACAAATGGCGTGAGCCTCTCCCGTAAGTGTCTTGTTTTCTGAAAACATTTCTTTCCTAGTTAGTTGCAATTTCTTTTACATCACGTTGCAATCAATCCCAGCATTTATTGGTTATATGGGAGATACTTGGCGATTAGAAATTAGAACAAGAATTGCCATGACGAGGGTAGCCTTTTGCAAGACGAAAAACATACTGATCAATAAAAAGATGTTATTTGCAACCAGAAAAGGAGTGTTGATGTATGGATGTGAAGCATGGGCAATGAGCAGATAAGATGAAAAACATCTGATGGCTGTGGAAATGTGGTTTCTGAGGAGAATGCAAAGAATATAACGGACAGAGAGAAAGATGAATGACCAAGTCTTTCAAAGAGAAATAAATTGGAGAATTTGGTGAAAACTGGCAAGATCGAGCGAAAGTGAACAAGATGAATGCAGAGAAGTAAATACCTGGATGGCTTGGCCACGTGGTATGGTCGAGAAAAGAACACAGAGCTGATCCAGGACTCTCTTGATCGTGTGAGCCTGCGAAAAACGACCACCCACACTTATCGGCATGACTCATGATAATAATGAGTTTGTCATTCGCTGTTTTTGGAGTTAGTGAAACTCGGTTTCACAATTCTCCGATAAATCGAGTCAAGGGTTTACAATCAGCAGCGAGCGATTTGTGAGCAGACCGCTTTGCTTTGGATTGCGATCGTAGTAGTAGTAGTAGTAGTAGTAGTAGTAGTAGTAGTAGTAGTAGTAGTAGTAGTAGCAGCAGTAGCAGTAGTAGTAGTAGTAGTAGTAGTAGTAGTAGTAGTAGTAGTAGTAGTAGTAGTAGTAGTAGTAGTAGTAGTAGTAGTAGTTGTAGTAGCAGCAATAGTAGCTGAAGACGAAGAAGAGAAGAAGAAGTAGTAGTAGTAGTAGTAGTAGTAGTAGTAGTAGTAGTAGTAGTAGTAGTAGTAGTAGTAGTAGTAGTAGTAGTAGTAGTAGTAGTAGTAGTAGTAGTAGACTAGTAGTAGTAGTAGTAGTAGTAGTAGTAGTAGTAGTAGTAGTAGTAGTAGTAGTAGTAGGAGTAGTAGTAGTAGTAGTAGTAGTAGTTATAGTAGTAGTAGTAGTAGTAGTAGTAGTAGTAGTAGTAGTAGTAGTAGTAGTAGTAGTAGTAGTAGTAGTAGTAGTAGAGGAAGAAGCAAAAGAAAAAGAAGAACAAGAGGTGGAAAAGGGGGAGAGAAAGTGGAAAAAGAATGAATCATTTCTACTTAACTTTACTTAACATATACTAATGTATGCACGTCTTATTTCCTTATCAAAAGCTTGTTCTAAAGGAGGAGCCCTCCTGGTCCCCCACGCAGTATCCTGCCAGAGGTACTACAACTGCTCGCAGACAGGCCCAGGCTGGAACCGATACTTCGAGAAGTTCGAAGCCGAATGCCCTTATCCTCAGCTCTTCGACGCTAATGAACTGAGATGCAAGCCGTACAGCGAGGCGGTCTGCGGTCAGTGGAGAGTGGCGGCTAAAGATCCGTGTAAGTCTCGGTCTAGAAAGCTCTAGAACAGTGGTTCACGACCTGTGGGGAATTCCCTGCCATGGGGCAATTGTAGGGTTTTCGGGGTGGGGGTGGGGGGGGGGGGGTTAAGATTATTTCAAGATCGCGTTAAACAAGAACCGATTACTTGATATTGTTTTTCTATCCCTACTTTACGGTTCTGTACTTCTCGTCTTTCTGAAATTCGTTTTACAACGTAAGCAGTCCCGCAAATCACATTTTGTGTAGACGCCTAGACTTTTTCTAGTATATTTTATTAAATTTAGCTTCCATTTTTACATATAGTATGTAGGGGAGGGGAGATTAATACGAAGGAAATACGAAAAGGGGTGGGGAAGAGAGAGAAAATGACATTCTTAACATATGGTGAAGGGGTGCATGGGCCAGAAAAGGTTGAGAACCACTGCTCTAGAACGCATCCTTTTTCTGACACTTATATAATATCATTACCCATGCTGATAAGCTTGGGCGGCTATGGGTCGCTGTCTCACACGATCACCAGAATCATGGATCAAGTTCGCCTTCTTGTCTCGATTATTTCATGTGGCCAAGCTATCCAGATATTTATCTCTGCCTTCTTTTTACTCTTTTCCCATCATTCTTGGCAGTTATCACTAAGATGTCCAGTATATGTTCCCTCTTAATTGCCCAAAACCTCTAGACTGTCAACGCCTAATTTTCGAAGCAATTTACTGTTGTCATTTGTTTCTTGCCTATACACGACCACTCTGCCGCATTTTATTATGTGTTCTTGTCCCGATTATGGCATATTATCTTCTCCTTGTTCTTTTCCCATCAAGTTTGCAAATTGTCACTACCTTTTCAAGTATATGTTTTCCTCATAACATGACCAAGCAATCGAGGCAAAGAGAACTGTTTTCATTTTACTTTATTCTAATAAGTTTAGGCTTACATTTATTATTTGAACGACTGTCTCCTTCGCTTTTCTGTCCGTCCATAATATTTCTATTTGTTTTTGTAATTTCCTCATCAAACAAATGTTCTTCTGACACTACATCAACAAATGTCGCCTGATATTAGATGTTTCTCAGCTATTCTGCTTACTGTCCATATTTCACATAGACAAAACAGTATAGTTTCTAGCACTTCAGCACTCTTGTCATCACTGCCATTGACAGCTTGTTATTCGTAAATATCGTGTTCATCTTGTTAAAGCTGCCTCTCACATGGCGACTTTATATACGATAATATTTTTGTTACGTCATATATAATACATATTTGTATGAATATATATGAGAAGAGAGAGAGAGAGAGAGAGAGAGAGAGAGAGAGAGAGAGAGAACAGATTAAGAGATAGATTGAGAGATACAGAGATAGAGAGAGGCAACGAGAGACATAGAGTGAAAGAGAGAGAATGATAGAGACAGTGATAGAAAGAGATATATAGAGAGGTATAGCGAGAGAGAGAGAGAGGAGAATACTCGAAATGAAAGAAAAGAAGATACAATTAATTAGCAAGAACCCAAGCAACAACAAAAGAAAAAAATGTTTTTTTCAGAAAGCCAGAACCAAAGATAGAATTCACACAAATGTGTAGCACAGAGATTGACTGACGGTCAGGCTGACAGGGGAGACAAGTTGATATATTATACATCGACAGGTTGTCGTGCAGGCCAATAGACAAACCAAAGAAAAATACAGAAAATAAAGAAAGATAAAACAGACAGACAGAAATTACTTAATTACATCAAAGATATGATATGGACAGTGTCTAAACACTGAAAATGTACGAGGATTGTAAGATTCGAACCTGATTCTCCCTCCCACAGGTGACTACCTGGCTAACCGTTGTGGCAGTGCCCACTGTGAGCCCTGCGGCAGCAGACTACCATCCTGCGTTGGGTTTCCCGATGGCACATTTGTAAGTTCGGCTTGTTATTGTTTTTGTTTTGGTTTTTTTAGCACCATATGTGTAATACGTCATGAGGTGTAAATGTACCCTTTACAATGCTTACTTTACATGGTGCAACCTGCTTGTATCTGTTGTCATAGATGACTGGATACTCGTTGCATTAACTAGGATTTCAGTGCGCTGGGGCATTCATATTAGTGGATTTATTATTTCGAAAATAATGTGTCTTTCGGAGTTGGACTCGCAGCCTAACGTTAGGCCGACAGCTCGTTTTAGTGTCTCCCGCACTTCTTTTTTATGAGCTCACGTTGTTGCATGGAGTCGTTGTTTATGCATATAGATATGTTTTAACAACTTTAAAACATGAATAATGAAGTATGCCAATGCCAGCCTATCAAATGGGCGAAAGGATACGCAGTCTTTCCAACCCGTTTCTTCCCTGCATTGTGACAATATAATTAGAAATATAGAGGGAAGAGAGGAATAGCCATCGGAAGACATAACATGTTTAAAATAAGATGTGCAGATGGCACAGTATTGATTGCAGACAAGAAACATAATCTTAAGCATTTAGTGGATGCCGTTAATGTACACAGTAAACAACTAGGGTTAGAATTAATTGTAAAAAAGGAAGATTATGTCAATATCTAAAAAGACAGAAGTACGACAATGTAACATCCAAGTAAATGGAAACATTTTAAAGACGTGAATCAGTACAACCATCTTGGAAATTGTCATAATATCTCATGGAAAGCGCCTTGCAAAGAGTGAAACAAGAATCTATGGAAAAGGAAAGCCTTTTGTAAGACGGAAATCATAGTGACTAATAAAAGGCTGTAATTGTAGCGAGAAGTGTGTTGAATTGCTAAATAGAATCTATACTCTTATAAGCATGTGAAACATGGACAATGAGCAGACAAGCTCTGAAAAACATATTGGTATTGGCAATGCTGTCTTTGGTCAACATGCAGAAAATCGCATGGACCGACAGAAAGTTTAATGAGAGAGTCCCAGGGATATGAACAACCAAATACGAATAACGCCTCCTTGTTCTTCCACTGTGCAAGTTGATAATGGGACAGCCATCTTTTAATTGCTATTGTGCATGCGAAAACTGCTTAACCATCACGATTCCTACACAGGGTATTGCTTAAGAGCCAGTATTTGTCTTGAAACAGGATGTTCCATTGCTAATACTCTTCCGTGCGCTCTACAATAAACTTCTGGTTTCTTAATTACTTTCTGTCGTATTTAAATACGCAAAGTATTGTGTACGTTATACTCCTATCACAAATTGTTATATAGAATTTCATTTGCAGAACATAGCTCTTATCACGGCTCGCCGGAGAGACTCTCGATCTGTTGCCAGCCTCACTGCCGCATGAGTTTCATGTCCCAAGAGTCATTAATATGTTGTGCCCACCCCATGTTTTGTGATTTGATCTATCAAATCTTGTAGAAACAATCTTATTTATTATATTATTTTTCTTAGCCACTGCGATGTTTATGAATGTGGCCAAAGTGTTTCAGTTTCCGAGACATGATGCGTTATGAACAGGTTTTCTTTAATATTCAGACCTTGTAAAATGCTTTCATTATTATCCTTCTTGATTCTTCTTCTTCTTCTTCTTCTTCTTCTTCTTCTTCTTCTTCTTCTTCTTCTTCTTCTTCTTCTTCTTCTTCTTCTTCTTCTTCTTTCGTTCGCTTTAAATATGTCTATAATTGCAATATTGTCTCTTGTATGAATCTAACAGTCTTGTTTAGTTCACTCAGCGGTCCATAGAGTTTATCTTCCACTGTTGTCTCTCTAGGCCAGAAGGTTCACCTGGATATGTTGTAGTTTGGGCAGTCCTGGAGTATGTGCTCTGCTGTCTGCGACGCCAAACCACATGTGCACATGGCTGACTCACCAATCTTGAATTGTGTATACATGTGGTTGCGTAATCTATTGTGTCCTGTTCTGATTCAAAAGGCTATAGCACACTACTGAACGTAAACTTGCCAAAGAAAATCACAAAACAGCCAAACAATGCTGGGGTTAATTTAGATGTCTTGTAAAGAATATGGAAACAACTTTCTTTGATCCAGGAATTCTAAGTCTTTTTCCTATAACATGCATGTTCAAGAGCCTCGATTTTGTCCTTTGGTGACAGCGACATGGTCCACGGCTTATATGCGTATGTTGCCACAGAAATGATACAATTTCGCCAAATGTGTACTTGAATTGATAAAATTTATGTGGTCTTACCTTTTTAAGGTGCTTTCTTCAGTGGCTTTTGACAGTAGAAGAGATGAGAGACAGAATGGTCAACGGGGATGACATGAATAGAGCTGCATAGGATTTGCTAAGCACAGGCCTGCTTGGCATGAGTTAGCTGAAAGCCTATGCATCTAAATCAGAGGTTCCCAAACCACAGCCCGCGGGCCACTTGTGGCCCGCCAGCTGCAAGAAAGTGGCACGCGAGGCCTCGTTATTTAATATAATTTATTTTAGTAATTTCAAAACTGCACTTGGAGCGACCCGTCGGCGTGCGATAATTTACTCTAGTCGTGGTTTTTATGCTCAGATATTATCGAATGCGCCTGTTCAGTTCGCAACATACAGTTATGAAGTTCCCATATCCCAGCCTTGTCGACCAATCAGAGTTCGCAAGGCGCCATGTTGTTGTCTGTTACAACTGTTTAGCAGAGTAGGCAGTATTATGTAGAAATTATATTTTTTTTCAAATAAAAATTTACTGTTAAAGCCTATGAACCTGAATGTGGAAAATCTAAAATCAAATAATGGTAAAAAACGAAAATGTGAAAACGTTGCATATCGTGAATTCAACGAAGATTGGGCGGAGAAATTTATGTTTATGCCTAGCCGTAATGGTAAACCAGTTTGCTTAACTGTGGATTTTGTGTTTCTGTTGCAAAATAATTTCATCTGGAACGACACTTCACGACCGCACATTCAGACATAAATGCCAATTATCCGATCAATTCGGAGTTAAGAAAAGATTTCATAGCTAAAAAAGAAACTTCTCTGACCAGGCAGCAGACATTTTTCACCAAGGCTAACGAACAGAGCAGGAGTGCTGTTGTTGAGTGCTGTTGTTGTGTAGTACGAAGCCGCCTGCTTCACCTTCAGCTGATCAAATGATTTCATTCTGGCGACTATTGCCTGTCGAACAATTTGAACACTTGCGTTCATTCGCCAAGAGATACATTTGTCCTATTGGTCCTTACAGATGCAAGCAGTCATTTTCCGCAATGACCGTAAAAGAAAAACAAGCAACGTTCCACACTCACCGACAGTATTCTATAGGCGCTTATGACTTTGAGCACGACAGATTTGTGCCCAGACATTGATAAACTGGCATCTGAACTTACGTAACTGGTTATGAAGAATGGTTACAAATGTAAATTAATTACATTAATAGCGATTTTCGAAACTGATTTAATATTTATTGTTAAATGAGCTTTTGATTTTAAACCCCAAAAAAAATCACCTCAGTGTAGTACTGACACTGACTTCGTTTAAGGTTTTAGAATTTTGTTGACGAAAGTTAAGAAAGGTAAGAATGATATTGCATGACATTTATTATTTTATAATGTTGTGGCCCGCTTAACTACCGAAAATAGTAGATATGGCCCTCTGCTTGAAAAGCTTGGGAACCACTGATGTAAAGGGAATAAAAGACGGAAGAAGAAGAACAAATAGCAGAAGAAGAGGAGGGAGAAGGGGAGGAAGAAAAAGGAGAAAAGGAGGAGGAGGAAGAAGAAGAACAACAACAACAACAACAAATACAACAAGAAAAAAATAATAAGAAGAAGTGGTTGCAGTAATAATAGCAGCAGCAGCAGCAGAAGAAGAAGAAGAAGAAGGAGAAGAAGAAGAAGAAGAAGAAGAAGAAGAAGAAGAAGAAGAAGAAGAAGAAGAAGAAGAAGAAGAAGAAGAAGAAGAAGAAGAAGAAGAAGAAGAAGAAGAAGAACAACAACAACAACAACAACAACAACAACAACAACAACAACAAAACACCCCTTATGGATCTCAAAACTTTAAATTACTTTCTTATTTGTTAATATTTCAGAAACACCCGAAAAAACAGGACTCCCCATTCCAGATTCTGTGCGTAGCCGAGAGATTGTACCGCATCCTCTACTGCAACCCCCAGTCAGCGCGCGGTGGATCAGTTAATACAACCAAGACAGATTGTCAGATCACCTGGGAGTCATCCTTCTAAATACTGTCACCTGCTAAACATTCACTCATGTTTGCTTTCAAAGTTGATTGTTCACTGATTGTTCAAGATTGTACTTCGTGCAAAACGTGGATCATTGTTTTTTTTTTCGACGTGTGCATTTATTAACTTTTCAACATGGGGTATAGGGAAGGGGTGGGAGAGAGTGAGATTGTGTGAGAGTAAGAGAAAATGGGATAGAAAGAGAAAGAGACAGACATGGAGGAGAGAGAGAGAGGAGAGAGAAGAAGTAAATGAGATAGAAAGTAAAACAGAGAATGAGAGAGAGAGAGAGAGAGAGAGAGAGAGAGAGAGAGAGAGAGAGAGACAGAGAGAGAGAGAGAGGAAAGACCTAATGTTATTTCAAAGTGTACATACCACCTTTGAAACAGTCATACCTCATCGTACTTGCAAACTAATGTTCGCAACATAACACACATATTAATTTGTAAGCATATGGGTTGATGGGATGGTGGGGGAGATGGGGGGGGGGGGTGAGAAATTGTGTAGGAGTTGTTGAGATAAAATGAGAGAGGAAGAGAAGCAGAAGGATACGGAGAGAGGGTGGAGGTGAGGGAGAACGGAGGGGGAAAAGAAACAGTGTAGGGGTGATTAAGTCAGAGCTTGACCTAGGCTCCCAGGTCGACCCAGCCTAAAATGAGCTGCAGTCTTAAATCGGCACCATGAAATATTATGGGAAGAAAAGACGGTCAAGGAAAGTTGACAATTTCAGCCACCGAGTGCGGATTGGGCGAGAAATATATGGGTTTAGTACTATTTGTCCAATGTGGCTTAATGAGTGTAAAGAGGACATTCATTTACTTATAATTGAAAAATGAGACAGTACGCACATTATACAAGTGGCAACAAAGACAAGTAATTGGAGGCATCGGGTACTGAACAGATATAACGTATAACTCACACTGAAATCCAACAGTCATTTATGTTTTTAAGATGCCATTTATTGCCAAAATATTTATACCCATGACTGCGAACAATTTGTAAATAAATACTTGTTACAGTATGTGTATTTGTTTCTTCTTGTTTGCGTTAATTCTTCTTATTTTCACACGCGTGCAAATTATTCGACTCAAACGGACCAGAGCGTGCTGAGCCGGGTGAAGACAGGCATGCATTGTGCAGCGTGGCCTGCGCCAATTAACTGATTCAGGGCCGTTGGATAATATATCGCCAAGTATGAACTCCCATTTGAAAAAAAGGACGATATATCGCCATACTAATATCGTTATGTTATTTGTTTTTCTTCGTGGCATCTTCCTCAGTTTCAATGCTCAGTACAGGGAGGCCCCGATTAACGTCGGGATTACGTTCTTGGAAACACTACTTTAAGTGAAAAGACGTATAGCGAAACACTATTTAAATGAACCACAGTGTATTATGTAATGTTTAGCTTGATGGTTGTTGATAATTAGTGACTAAACAGAGGTGGGTTGGAGGACGAATTGTAGAGTTACTGGAACGTAGAGGCATTAAAACCACGACTCGCTCCAAAACTATCATCAGCACTACTAGTACTGCTATCACCCGCTTTCTTTGCTAGATCTTCATAGAGAGACTTTGCTTTCTCTTTGATAGCTTGAAGATGGCGGCGGGCGGTTGTGTTGTATTCTGACCGTTCCTTTTTTTTCGCGTAGGAGATGGATATTTTCATCTCCTGCCTGTAATTTGTACGCCAGGATGTAAATCAGGAGTTTCTTCTCAAGATCTTCGCCGATACTACGGAGCTCGTGCATCTGAGCGAAGCAATCCTTGAGCGAATTTTCCGCGTGTGTGTTTCTGTGGTGTTATGTTTTTCAACTTGGTGGAACAGCGTTTTTGCTTTGCGCGGAGGGCAGTCAATCTAACAAGTCGACGGGGAGGCCGTAAGCGACAAGGCAGACGAGGTGGAGCAAGTCGTTTTAGACTCAAAGGCGACCGTCTGGGCCTCAAGAATACTCGTGTTCTATATTGGAATTGTGCCAGCGCAAAACAACGAGGCCTTATTCTGAAAAACCTGGTATACAGGAACAACATTGTAGCGCTTCAGGAGACGAGACTGGGTGTTAATTCACTCCATATTGTCTGCTTCCAATGTTTCTACAACAGGCGACACCTGGGAATGGCGATTCTCATTCTCGGCAGTATAGTGGTTTCAGAGCTGGACATGTCGAGGTGGGACAGTGACGACATACAAATACTGGCGTAATAGTTCAATCCCGTCTCCCATTCGTGTTGGTTAATGTTTATGCCTGTAACGCGAGTGTGGATTCCCAGAAGTGGCAGTGCTTAAGTGACATATTAGGTCACGAGAGAAATGTTATTTTCTGTGGAGATTTCAACGCTAAAGGCATGTCATGGGGAAAATTGTCCTCCACCACACAGGGGGAGGAGCTCGAGGCTGCACTTGAAACCATTGACCTGGTATGTATCAACAGTGGCTGTGTCACCATGACAGCAAGTCGCCCAGGTTGTGAGGATAGTGCTATTGACCTGGCGCTGGTTACTCCTTCACTCTACTACAGTGTGTAGATGGGGTGTCCTAGGGTACCACGGCAGCCACGACCAACCTTGCAGCATATTGGGGGAGAAAGGATAAACCAGACAGCACAAGTCAACGGTCAATACTTTCCAGTATGACAGTTCGGGGCAAGGTGTGTTGAGTAAAATAAGGCGTGACAAACGCAGAAAGTTTCATGGCAGAAGAAAAAGCTGGGAGCAGCCACCTTGGTGGACTTTGGAGGTGGAAAATGCCTGGGTGGATAAGCGTAGTGCTGTTAGGAAATGGCAAAATGCCCAGAAGAAGAGAGCTGCCCATCCCTAGTCCTTGCGTGCACTTAGAAATAAAGATGCACACAAAAGTAAGCATCTTCAAAAAAACTGATTAAGGTAGTTAAAAGTGAAAAATAGACAGAGTTATGTCGAAGAGTAAATCAAAATCAAATCAAATCAACTTTATTAGGGTCACAAATTGGGCGCGCAGGCCGGTCTTACATTCGGCCCTTCCAATCACTCGTCTTTCGTTCATCAAGAGCATTATACATTTACATAGGAATGTTGTAAACATAAACAATGCAAATTACCATGTTATGAGGCCCATCTCCCACGTACTCATACATCACCCCACCCACACACACACACACCCCCACCTACCCACACACACGCACACCAAGGGACACATACATACCCCACCAACTGACCCATCCCCCTCCCGCACATCCCCCACCCATACTCCCCTCACCTGTTCCCCCAACCAAAACACACTCGCCACCCAGAAACATTCCCCCACCAACGCACATATCCCACGACCACCCACATACACATCCTAACCCACACATCCTCTCCCCATCCACACCTCAAACCACCCATCCCCCAGCCACATCTACATTGACCACATATTTCCCACCCACGCATACAATCCCCCCTGCCCCCCCCCCCACACACACATCTCCCTAACCACCCATACATCCCCAATCCACTCACACACACACCCCACCACCCACAATTACATCCTCCACCCACCCATACATGCCTTAACCCAATCCCCCACTACACAATCCCCCACCCGCACATCACATACATCCTTTACCACGCAATATTCCCAACCCACGCACCGCACACACACATATCCCTCACCAACACATCCCACACCCACATACCACCACACATCCCCACCTACACACCACACACATATCCCCCACCCACATACCACACAATATTCTCACCCACACCCACACAGATACCCTTACCAATCCACCCCACATACCCCCACCAACACACCACAAAAATCCCCCATCCACACACACATACCTCACCCACACACACATACCTCACCCACACAATATCCCTAACAAACACACCACACACCTCTCCCCACCCACACACGCATTCCCTACCCGTCCACCAACACACACTCACTCACGCACACATCCACCACTACGCACCTACACACCCCCACCCACCCACCCCCAATAAAACATCTCTCGATCACAATACCCCTACCCACACTTATCCTCCACCCACTCACGCATCCCACCCCGACACATGCACAGCCCTCACCCACCTACACGTCCCTAAGCCACTCACACACCCCCACCCACACATTCTTCATCCACACACACATCTCCCACCCACACTCGCCCACATACTTCCCCAAACCACGACACAACCCCTACTCACCCACACATTTACCCCACCCACACACACATTCCCCGCACCCATCCCCCATACCACACACTATCCCCCACCCACACACATACCCTCACCCATACCACCACACCTCCACCCACACACCATGCACACATCCCCCACCAACACACCGCACACATATCTCAAACCCACACACCATACACTTCTCCCCACCCGCCCTTGCATCCCAATCCACCCAACACAATCCCCTACCCACACAACCCTGCCATCCACACATACTTCCTCAAACCACCCACACATTTTCACCCACATAAACACACACACCCCACACCCGTCCCATACACATATCCTCCACCCATACACACATCCCCCACACCCATTCCCACACCACTACTTTCACTCCCACACATCCCACCAACACCCACAAATATCACTACCCACAAAAACCCACACACCCCAACCCATGCAAACGCATACCCCCACCCATACATCCCCCACCCAAAACATATCCCCATACTCACACACATCCTCCACACACACTCACACCTCCTCACATCTAGACACATACAAAATGTCTCACGTTAGCATTGAAACTAGCACGAACAAACTCCCACACTTTACTCTTACACATACACTGACAATTGTCATGAGCAGTCTCATAAAAATGTTAAACACGGAGAACAATGTGTACATAAAAAGTATGTGACGTAAACATAGTGATGCTCCCACACACAGAGATACACACAGAGAAGGCACACACACACACACACACACACACACACACACACACACACACACACATTCACTCTCATGCTCACTCATTCTGTCTCTCATTCACACTCACTGACTCTCTCACTCAAACTACAGTAATGTACAGAAGTTTATATTATCTTATATATAAAAAAGACTTGTGCGTATCTCTGTCCGTATGTCCTTTATACGCTCGCGAACGGCCCATCCGATTGAGATGAAATTTTCTACACGCCTTCCTTTCATTCCAGAGATGCCAACTGTTGTATTTTTTTTTCTTCTTCCTCCTCCTCCCTCCTCCCTCCTCCCCCTCCCAAAATACGTACGTCCAGGAAATGGTCTTCTACATAGACACTTCTCTCTGAGGTCCGCGATAACATCGGGAACGAGAACTTATATGACTACTTATATAAATTAAATGAGATGCTTCACACCAGGAGCTGGGCGATGTCGGGCCGGGTCAGACAGACAGACAGACAGACAGACAGACAGACAGATAGTCGGTAACGGGAACGGGAACTTATATGACTACTTATATGAATTAAATGAGATGCTCCCCACCAGGGTCTGGGCGAAGCCGGGCAGGGTCAGCTAGTACATGATAAAATCAAATGGTATTTAACTGATAATATGACAGATGAGAATACACAAACATACGGATTCGCGTGTTACATAACATGCGTGTTACATGACATGCATCTGCTCAGCTCTCTCTCTCTCTCTCTCTCTCTCTCTCTCTCTCTCTCTCTCTCTCTCTCTCTCTCTCTGTGTATTCTTTCATATATACACACTCACACGCATGCGTGCGCTCACACACACACACTCACTAACACATCAACTCTCGCACTGTCTCACTCTCTCACACACAATCCTTCACACACACACACTCACTCTCTCAATCACACTCTCTCACACATACACATACGCATGAACGCATGCACGCACGCACACACTCCCTCACTCACACATACACGTACGAATGCATGCACTGACACATTCCCCTACCATTTTTCGCTCAATAACTCTCTCCACACACACACACGCACACACACATTCACTCTCTCACTCTCTCTGACACCCACTTTTTTTCTCTCTCTCTCTCTCTCTCTCTCTCTCTCTCTCTCTCTCTCTCTCCCACACGCACACACATATATAGTGAACAATTATAGTTAAACAATTATAATGAACGATTATAATGAACAATTATACCAGTAAATGAATTATGGTGGCATATAGTCTGTATGGATTAAGTATTGAAAGAGTTTTCGGTTAAATGTGTAGGGTCTCATAGGAGTTTTCAGATCTGGAGGCAGATCATTCCATAAGTGAGCACCAGAATAGGCGAAACATGTTTTGTATAGGTCGAATCTAGGCTTTGAGACATGTAACAAATTTAGGCGCTTGCTGTTCATTGCATTAGATTGAATCAGCGGCAGAAGATACTCTGGGGTATTTTGAGATATAATTTTGTTCACTAATTTGGCTTTGTGAAAAGGAAGCGATTTTGAAGTGGTAGAAGTCTTAGATGACTGTACAAATTATTACTTTCAACGTGCTTTATGCCAGAAACCAGAAGAATAGCACGGTTTTGTAGAGAACATAGTCGTTTTAAATTAGATTTAGGGCAACCATCCCAAACTGTGGAACAGTAATCGAGATGTGATTGGATATAGCATGTATAGAATATTTCTCGTGTGCTTTCGTCCAGGAAGTGCTGAATTTTAGCAAGTTGGTAAACTTTTTGTGCTATTTTCTTGGTAAGAACGTGAACATGAGAGCTCCAGCTCAAATGGCTGTCAATTAAAAGACCTAGTGTTTTATGTTCATTCACATCAACTATAGGTAACGTGCCCATGCGGAGTTCGAGCGGTGATCCAGTTATGGCTAGTGTGTGTAGTTTTTGTCTGGTCGTTATTAGCATGGATTTGGTTTTGTCGATGTTAATTTGCATGCGGTTTTCATTGCTCCATCTAGTAAGATTATCGAGTTCCTTTTGTAAAGAATTCTCTAATTCACTACGGTTTTCTTGACTAGTATATATAGTACAGTCGTCTGCAAATAGATCACAAGTTGTATTGATATATAAAGGAAGATAATTAATTTAAACTGCAAAAAGCAGCGGACCTAGTATTGAGCCCTGAGGCACACCAATATTAAGCTGTGTGGGTCTTGATAGACAGTTGTTGAAGGACACGACTTGTTGTCTGTCGGATAGAAATGACGTAATTATGTTCACCATGTTGGTACTTATCTTCATTTGTTTTAGTTTTCTAATTAAAATATCGTGATCTACCATATCAAAAGCTTTTTTAAAGTCTACAAACACCGCTCCACAAATTCTACCGTTGTTGATGTTTGAGTGCCAGTTATCGGTCATTTTTGTTAGAGCACAATGGCAAGAATATTTAGGTCGAAACCCAGATTGACTGTTAATTATTAGATCATTGTTAATTAAATGGTGTAACGTTATTTTATGAATGTGTTTTTCTAGTAGTTTTGATAGCGACGATAGTAAGGAGATAGGTCTATAATTACCCAAAACGCTATTATCGATTGAGCCATTTTTAATTAGCGGAAACACTTTAGCAATTTTAAATGCAGATGGAAAGTAGTTTTTGGCCAGGCACTGGTTATATATGAATGTTAAGGACTCACTAATGACTGGTGCAGCACAACGAAGAATTCTATTACTGATACCATCTAGGCCGTGTGAGTTTGTTGATTTGAGGTTTAAGAGATATTTATAAACGTCTGCAACAGACATTAAAGGAATCTCAGCGGGAATATTTCTGGTGCACTTCTCCTCACAGAATGATGCCAGTGAACTTAAATTACACGATGAGTCAGGTATTGAAGACTTTAGATTCTCTATTTCTGATTGAAAGAACCAACTGAATTCATCGCATATTATAGAATTTGGTATTGCTGATTCTGTAGGGCGTTTCTTACACAGACAAGATACTGAAATTGTTCTGGCGACTACACAAAAACATGAATGGGGTAGTCAAGAATAAGAGTATTCCTGACTTTCAAGTTACGAGGCCGATTCAGTAAGTAAGGCACACAGCTCTGTGGGATGGTAAATAAATGAAAACAAAGCACGCAGTTCTATGCTGCCGGTTTGGGAGGACTGATAAAACGATGGGATAAATGCATCAATGTTGGTTGAAATTATGTTGAGAAATAAATGGGCAATGTATGTATGCAAATAAACTGGTTTCAAGTTGTTATCATCTTTAGTTATTTTTCTACAGCCATGTGTGACTTACTTAATAACTTACCATGGTATAAGAACTTGCCTGTAGTATTGGAGCTCAAACGCCTCACTTTTCTTCTTAGGTGCTTGCGAAAATTTCCATGACTCAGTCCATATGTTGTCACGGGAAAGATGCATGTCCTAAAAGATGTTACTTTAACTGATTCAGTGTGCCAAAGAAACATTAGGTTTAGACCAGACATGGTAAAATGAATAAGTATTCTCATCTCCTCTCATCGGGTTCATCTTGTATCTTCTGGTGTCAAGGTGAAGCATAAACAGCCCACAGTCCCCGTGAATTATAATGTAAATTTCAGTTCACTTAGCACTGAATATAGAAAAGATACACGGAACAAACCAAATAATACGGTGAATATGTTATGACGTTATATCGTCCTTCTTTCCAAATAGGAAGTCACATTCAACGATATATTATCCTTCTGCACTTAATCATTTAACATGTTTGCTGGTGTTGTGCCATGGGGACTTAATACTGTTGACTTTCTGCGGTTCTGTGATCAGCCTGCATCTGATTTATTTTTAAAAGTCCCCTTTCGTTAATGTTGATTATGGGGGAAAGACATTCAAAGTTTGTGAGATGTTCAATCTCTTCATTGTTGATTGTGATCTTCGGTTGGCATGTGGTTTTGTATGTGGACATTATTTCCGTTTAGTTTAAGTTCAGAAAAAGATTGTGACTTTCATCATCATCATCATCATCATCATCATCATCATCATTATCATCATCATCATCATGTATTTTGCCAGCTGGCGTAGGTGTTCATGTCTCGGTCGTTGGTCCCATGAGTCAACACGGCTGATGATATTCCCTCAAGCCACCATCTCAGTCCATCTAGCATTATTTCTCTTGGTCTGTCTCTGTTCCCATGGATCATTCCAGTTGTCAGTTATTCTCTAATTACTCTTCCGATCACATGATCAAAGAATGCTGTGTATCTCTTTCTTATAGTTGCGTATAATGCTTTAGTTTCATTAGCCTCTTGCAGGCAATCGTTGTCAGTGACTTTGCAACATTGGTCTCGAGACCCACATATGTGTTGTTTAAACGCATTTTCTCACTTGTTCGTGCACGTTCTATTATTAGCTGCCATACAGGAAAAGAGTTTGTATATAACACTCCATCCCTCTCTTTCTTGCATTCAATGATAATGACTTATTGCATAAGGAAGTTTTCATTTTCTGGAGTATAACCTTTGCTTGCCCTATTCTATTCTGATGTTTTAATTTATTTAAATTTATGAAGTTTATTAAGCTTCTATTGTTATCTCACATTTAGACATAAACTTTTTCTGTGATTTAAATCATTGTATCGGTGTGTCTTGAAATTCAAGAAATGTCATTGTAGGCACTTACTGTTACTAATCATCATGTACCATGCCGATAGGCCTTGGTGGTCATGTTTTATTATCTGACGCAATCATCAGAGTCACTGATCAGCTCTATATTTATCTTTTTTTTTTGTCCTTTACATGTTGCATTTGCTACTTGTAGGACTTGCTCATTGGTTGATTTATTATTATTATTTTTTTTTACAGGCATTTTCCTCAGGAAAATATATTTTTTTTTTTTTATTACAGGATTTTTCTCAGAAAAAAAATCTGCCATTAGATATGTTTCAGCTTGTCTGCTAACCACATCCACACAAAAGTACAGGTTCTACGTAGCACTTCAACACTCGTTTTCATGTTGCAGTTGACATCTATTAATTGGTCAGTATGTTTTCCATCTTGCAAACGTCAACCTTTGCCATGACAATTCTTTTTCTAATATTTTCAAGACATTTCTCATTAGAAGTCATAACTGTTCCGAGACAGTGGTACCGATTCACTTGTTTAAGAATATTCCCCATTTACCCGTATTTATATGATCGTATTTCTTTCATCTTAGAGACCACCATAATCTCTGTCTTCTTACAAGTTTATACCCTAGCTGTTCACTGTGTACAATAACCGCAGCTACTAAATGTTGCTGATTTCTGTTACTACAATATCTAAAAGAAGTTGTACCAAGTTGCACTCTCACTTTCACTGTGAATAACTTCCCTAGCAGTTTGCAGTGTGAGCATTTGCTAATCATCCCAATATTGTAGTAATCACAGCCACCTCCATCTTCATGCCTGAGATTGTTGACCTATCAGTTCTAATCTGCTTAACGACGACCTTTCCCTGACTCTAACTTCAAATCTCCAACCAGTTTTCCCTCCATCAAGCTCAGATCCATCATTGTGTACAATTCTCCCATCTCTGCCTGCAGTCTAATCTAATCAATTGCTGAGCCCAACAACAATGAACTGCTAATGTGGGATTTGATTAAACTAACAAAAGGTTATATTTAATTTATTCTTTTTGTGGCTCTAATTTATACCTGTCCTCCTGGAGATAAAATATGTTCGCCATGCCAGTAAAAAGAGGACGAAGGCAACAACAAATTATACATAAATGTTTTTAATGATCATTACCGTGTCCAAGCAACGTCAAGAGGACATAACTACATCCAGTTTCCCAAAAAATGTGTTTATGACATTAATAAATCTAAATTTATCATGGACTTGCAAGTTCAAATACATTTTCTTCCTTCTAAAGACCGAATGACCTGTGCACTTCATTATTATCAGAACTTCTGGCTGCAGTCGTTTTTTCATAGTCATTCGAAAATTACTGGAGGGAAAATCTGCTTTCAATTTAATAACACATAAATAGAAAATACATTAACAGGATGTAGTAGGTTGTTTTATTTAGAACGAAAATTATCACAATTTCATATGAAATTATAATGATAATAACATTAGCAGTATGTTGTCTTAAGCATGCAGTAAGCTATAATAAACGTGTAAACATGAGTTACATTTAAAACAACGTGGAAAAACTAATTGGATGTTTACTTCATTAACATCTAAACATCCATTTTGGAGAATAGTTGGGGGAGACAAGTTAATTGGATACTCTTTACAGGACGTCGCAGTCAACATCGGCATTTTAATTTCGCTATTGTGATCTCTTTGCAAGTTTACGTTCAGTAGTTTGCCAATTCTTTCTGAACGACGGGAACCCATACCATTTCGTAACAACACCAACGAGTTAGGGAAGAAGCAGGGTTTACTGGATGATAAAATGTCCAGCATTCAAATCAATTAGTGAGTGTTAGCCTTTTTCTTTGTTTTGATCAATTAGGTTGTAAACCATGCGCTGGATTTGATTGTATTTAATACCTTCTCATTCTGAGTTGCGTTGAGTCAAGAATCAGAATCACGGCACTCGGGATATTACCATATATGCGTCATCATCTTTAACAACCATCGAAGAGTGCCATTACTAACGGTACCAACAGAAGTCTGATTATGCATCTGTCTAGCCTTTCATCTGAGAACTGAGTGACAGCCAGATCCTCTGGTCACTTCACCGCACCACAATTCCTTCTTTGGGGCAGTGAAGAGCATTTTGTGTGATATTCACTGGCACAGGAAAGGAGCATAAAGGGGCGACCCTTTGCCCTGAAGCTGGAACCGCGACTAACTGACTAACTAACAGTTCCTTCTACCCCATGATGATTTATCTGTTCTGGCAAACTATACTCATGATCCCACTGGCCCTGGTCATGTCAGCTTTATGTTGCACCAATGCCTCCCTTCAACGTTGCAGTCTAAGCCAATCTGGCAGCTTACTCGTTTCCCACCACACCAGCATGTCCTGGGAAAAAAGATTCAATAGATGCTTCCTTCCTTTGATTTTTGTATTGGAACATTTCTTTAAACAATATAAATAGCATGTGTCATGTGAGAAAAATGTAGGAAAACCTTACAAACACCTTGTATTACCTGACACGGATAATAATGGGAAAATGCATACAAACAACTTGAATGTCCTCACACATATTGTGTGGAAACCATGCAAACAGCCTCACACAGATAACAATCTAAGCAATCCACATCAGGAGATAAGATTGTAAAACGCACACAAACAGCGTGTACACACTTGCACAGGTACAATGTAGAAAAACCATAAAACAGCCTGTATGTCCTTATACAGATGAAAATGTAGAAGAACCATTCAATCACAAAATTATATAGTAGTGCAATAAGAAAGATGAACCTCATACATGTACTCATTTAGTATGTACTCATACACAAGTCAGAGTATACTGTTGTAGTGCAACAAGTTCATTTCCCAAACACCAGAGAAATCTTAAACATGGGAGAAATTCTAAACATCGGTGACATTCTAAACATCTGAGAAATCTTAAACATCGGAGAAATTCTAAACGTCAACACAATCCAAAACATCAAAGAAACACTAAACATCAGAGAAATCCTAAACATTAGAGAAAAACTAAACGTTAGAGAAATTCTAAGCATCAGATACATCCTTAACATCGGAGACATTGCATGTAGTAATTGTTGGGGCGGGGTTTTACCATAGAATCAAAAAAACATCTTAATGGGGATTCCCTCCCACCATCAGAGTTTGAACAATCAGCACTTTAACATTTATTTGTCTGTCATCTACTGCCTATAGTACCTTGCGGTGTAGGGCAGGGGGGTCTTGAGCTGAGGAATTAAAGCCACCTGGCTAGTGCAGTCATCGCGAACTGTGCAGGTTAGGGATTTAGTAATAACAACATAAAAGTTGTTGACTTGAGGACGTTATGTAACAGTAATAGAGTACTGGGGTATTATTAGGATCTAGTGGGAAACAGATACAGCACGATTGAGCATTGAGAGTGAAAGGATGGGGGATGCTCAATCGTGACGTATTGGGTTGGCAAGGGGAGTAAAACATCAAGCCTTTGACTAGAGAGGAGCCATGTTGTCACCATCAAGTGAATAAACAGTATTTGCATAAAACTAACACGTCTTGTGAGTTCCTGCTCTGTTACAGGACTCGAAATGGTGCCGTGACCAGGATTAACAACAACTTCAATTTGTCGCGGCACATAGCGGAGGTACTGGGCCACTATATTCGATACCGCCAATACTTCATACTGCGCTTGTTGGGAAAATGCGGTGCCCTTGACACTGGCACGTTATCAAACCTCTGCTGAACAGATTTCAAGAAGTTTCTACAAGAATCTGTATGCGGTTGTGAAGCCCGCTTTGCAAGTTCAGTTCCACTGTCTTTATGCGGTTGTGAAGCCCGCTTCGCTGAGTCAGCTCTAGATCGTTTTCGAGCTTTACTGGTGTGTGAAGGCCGCTATCACTGTCAAGTCCTCGCCGGGCACTGTGGCATTGTTGTTCGAGCGGTTTGCTGACGAGATTGATTTTGGCGGACGACATGGGGATACCTACTTCTGATCGTACCTCCCACTGTTGCAGGGACTTCAAGGTTGAATCGTTGTCACACAGCCTGCTCGTTACCACGGCTGTTGTCTGAACTTTATCATTTTAAAGGGGCCTACCCTGGCCGTTGCATGAACCTTGCCATTTTCAAGGGACTTGCCTCCAATTTAAGTTCAAGGTTTCATCTGAAGTCAGAACTCGTTCAAGGTCAGATCATCACTGGCCGTTGGCTGATATTAATCCATTTTTGGGCCTCGTCATTCCTATGACCCAAACACACCTAATCCATTTTTGGGCCTCGTCATTCCTATGACCCAAACACACCTAATCCATTTTTGGGCCTCGTCATTCCTATGACCCAAACACACCTAATCCATTTTTGGGCCTCGTAATTCCTACGACCCATTTAACGGTGAATTACCCACTCGAGAATCAAGGAAGGGACCCAACCAGGGTTGAAGATTTGTCTGGCAGCCCATGAGATGTGACCCGACCAGGGGTTGAAGATTGTCTGGCAGCCCACGAGAAGGACGAAATTACCTGAGGGAAGAGAAGGGATATCTGAACTCCGCCACCTGAATTCCGAGACTAAATTTCAGTTGATGCGGGCTCTTGTTGGTTGAACTGGATCCGTCAGCGAGTAAAAGAAGGTAACTGCTTAATTAAGGAGATAGAGTCAGAGTAAAATTGTGTATTTCGAGGTCTCCCGTGATGTTCCGAATTCCTTAATTAGAGCGGAGTACAGGACATTATTGTGGTTTAAGAAGCAAATATCTACAAGGAACTTTTTGATTTCCACAAATATGAGTTTTTTTTATTGAAGACAGGGTTCATTCTTCCTCTGCTCGGACAGGATATTGTTGGTGCTTCTTATGATTAATGTTCCATCTTACAATATTATAAACAACTGAATTGTGCTGTGTGGGATTTGGGAAATTGTAATTGTGTGTTTCTTTGCTTGCCTTGTTTCAGTATTATTTCAGCATGGCGGAACAGGACACCTTAGCACAGGTTTAGATCGGTTTAGGAATATTTTAGCAGAGCAGATTCATCACGACACAAGTGAGAATTATTTCGGCTGAGATAGCATAAAGAGTAAAAATGTACTTGAACAGAGACTTAGGACACGTGACTGCATGGTTAGGAGAATTAAAGGTGGCAGTCAGCGAGGTAGAATGTTTTGTACACTGGTTACAGAGCAATGTAAGAGGTAATGAGATAAAAGGGAACAACAGAGTAGGAGGGAATAACAAGAGACAGCCAGTGCTTAATGAAGACAGAAGACGATATGGGTCTATGTGTGCGGCTGGTTATGACGAACCAAGTCCAAATGCTTATAGGGTAAGAGACAGTAAGAAGAACAGACATAATAGTGAAAGGTCAAACTGGTATAGTAGTGGGCGTGACAGAAATCTTGCAAAGAAATCGTGGAACTGGCCCTCTCATAGTGAAACCGCCAGAAAAAGACGTAACGACTGGTTTGAAAAGAGACAAGGACAATATTTGAAGTCAGGAACGAAAGAAAGATAAAGAGGAGACGTAGGAGATAGATATTTGAAAGTACTGCAGATGGCAGGAGTTAGAAGTGAAAGGGATGCCTGAAGAAGCATACGAAACGGTAGAGGTGGTCTTGAAATATTGATACAAAAGGGGTGATGGAATTTTTTTTCGTTACTGTTGGTAATGCCGTGTTTCCAAGAGAAACCAGATCAAAAGTTCGTTGATAAGTAGAGGTTGGCTACTACGTTGAAGTAATATTGGATTAGTGGCCATGTAGTTTACAGTGCTCACTTAAGAGGTTATTTTGGATATTATGTGTTGTTGGGAGTTAGGAGATAATAAATGGTAGGGTAAATGTTGATTACTGATTTGTTTAGATAGATAGAACAGATGTGATTCAAATTGGAATGTAGTTAAAAGATATACAGATGAACAGTGAACCGTTTAGTTTTTCGGTCATAGATATACTAGAATGACCTGTATAAATACTTAGTATGTTTTACTTAGTATGAGGGGCCAATGTTGGTGGGTCACTATACGAGCTGGTAATAGGTTTTTGTGATTGGTTCTGGAAAATGATGGCTAATGTTTAGTTGCTTTAGTCCTTCATTATAAGTTTTTTTTTGTTTTGCTTTTGAAAAATAATTGTGGTTATTTGGTTTATTGAGTTAGAATAGGGTGATTGTGTTCCTAGCATTTGAGTTGAAAAAAAAACTATTGGGCCGTAAAAGTGTCCAATAGTGATAGTTAGAAGTTAGTCTGTAGTTAACAGATATACGTAGCAGTGAGGTGTTTTGTTTTCTCGGTTATGAGAGGCCAAGATTGATGGGCCACTGTGTGTAGTAATTTGAAGGGAGTTGTTTTGTTATACATGACTTGGCTAAATAGATAGGTGTTACATTGGTTAGAAAAGGAGGCTAATGTTGCTGGGTCACTTTAAGTGGTTAATTCTAAGTGAATTATATATTTTTTTTTTAAAAACCTTCAGTTGTGTTTATTGAAATTGAGCTTTCAATGCCTCATATGTAAAATTTTTTTGCTTGATTTGGTCCTGTTATTATTTTAGAATAGGATTATTGTGTTCGTAGACCTTTATGTGTGAACTACTGGTCCGTAAAAGAGACCAGTAGTATTAGGTAAAAATAGAATAGGATGTATGTTGTATCATCATCACCATCATCATCACCATCATCATCATACCTTTAGTTGAGTTGCGGGGAAACATAAATGATTGTTACAAAAATTTGGGGGGGTATGATGTTCTGTTGTGATTTTATTTCGCTGTTTTGTATGTTAAATGGTAGTTAGTTAAGTTATGTTTAAGTACAGGGTTTTGTCTAGAATAAAGACAATACATGGGCTTTATTTTAGTCCTTCGTTCAGAAAATAGTAATAAACTACTGGGGACTAGAAGAGAGACATTTATTTGGGATCCTTCGTTCAGAAAAGAGTTAATAAAACTACTGAGAGCTAATAAAGAGACACATTCTCTTTGTGAAGAATAAGTTCATGGGAATTTTGTTGCTGTGATAATCAGCGTAGAGAGGTTAAAATGGTTATGAAGTAGTGGAAATATATGGATGGTTATGGGGAAGTTTAGAGTTACACTAAAGTCAGCATTGATTGTAAATATATGGATTAGAAGCCATATGGGGGAAGAAAAGATTAATGAGGAGAAAGTTTTAAACATGGGTTACATGGGGTCAGAAGAACCATGATGTACACAGGATTGCGCGGTTATAGAAGAAGAAGAGGGTAACGAATTACCCCAGAGAGTAAACATGAATTGGATCCATGTTTAACTAGACACTGTGGATAACACTACAATAGTAAGGGAGTGTAAGTTGATGAACATAGTGGAGACATAATGACAGGGGGTTCTTGAGAGTCCGTTAAAGACGGGAGGTAAATGGTTATCCCTTTGGGTGTATTAAGTTTCAGAGATAGAAGTGGGTTGCTAGAGTAGTCTATATAGTGGTCAGATTACGATGTTGTGAAGTTACGGGTGTCTGTAATAAATAGACATTTAAGGTTGCTGTAGATTACGGCATGAATTATGAGTTGAGAGGTGGAAGATTTTAGAGAGACATTGGGTTACATGGCCTGGGCAGGATGTAAATGTTTATAAGTGGGTCAGATTACAAGGTTGTGTTTGATGGTTAATATTTAAGGGGAGATTTCAAGGTTACTAGGTTGCTGTTGATGACGGCATAAGTAGAGCATTTTAGTAGATATGCCCATAAGAAATGGACATTAAGAGAGAACCTGAGGTATTGGAGAAGATTAGTTATACGAGGATGAGGTTATGTGAGGTGTTCTTAAGGGATAATAGATTTTTTAATTGTGTCTTCGGGATGTGTTTTGTAGTTTACATTACTATGTGAGGTTGAGGTAAGGTAGTGTCTGTTATATAGACACTTAGAAGTGAAGAATATTATTGGATGTGAATAATGTTTTTGATGCTGTAGATAGCAGCGTAAACGTTTACCATAATGAGTGGTAAAGGTGTGTGATTTAGGTGAGTGTGGTTTTAGACTTTATTACATAAAGTCTCAAATGACATAGGAGGGTAAAGGAGTATGGTTATGGTTTGGTAAAAGGGGTGTGTGATTTAGATGAGTGTGATCTTAGGGTGAAAGAGTATACTTCTTCTTTAAAATGCCGGTGGCCACCGATTCTTTGTCTTCCTATCGTGTGAAAGTAATTTCAGGTTAGTTGAAAGTGGAGGATTAGTAGCGTTGGTGATAAAAATAAGGAGTTGGTGTTAGAGTTTGAAATTTACTTATGAAGAGGAAATGGAGTATTTAAGAAGACGTGTTATGATGTTATGATGTATTGTATATAGTTGAATTTGAAATGTTATTAAAGATATGTAAATATGTTATGTTTGGTTAAAGGACCAAGAACGAAGAAGAAGTGGGTTGATTATATAGCTGGGTAAAGAGTTAAATAAATAGAATGTTTAATTAAATTGGAGTTGGTTTGGGGAGGATTAGAAGAACTATGGAAGATTAGAGGAAAAAGAGGGAATAGAGTAAGGGGATTAGGAGTAAAGATTTTTCCTTTATAAGGAAAATTCTTTAATAAACATGGGGAGGTGTAACAGTAATAGAGTACTGGGGTATTATTAGGATCTAGTGGGAAACAGATACAGCACGATTGAGCATTGAGAGTGAAAGGATGGGGGATGCTCAATCGTGACGTATTGGGTTGGCAAGGGGAGTAAAACATCAAGCCTTTGACTAGAGAGGAGCCATGTTGTCACCATCAAGTGAATAAACAGTATTTGCATAAAACTAACACGTCTTGTGAGTTCCTGCTCTGTTACAGCTGAGGAATTAAAGCCACCTGGCTAGTGCAGTCATCGCGAACTGTGCAGGTTAGGGATTTAGTAATAACAACATAAAAGTTGTTGACTTGAGGACGTTAATTACAAGTACTTCAGAAATCATAAAACGAAAATTACAAGTACTTCAGAAATCAGAAAACGTAAGTTACAAGTACCTAAGACGTCGGAGTGGGTTCGCCTGATGGCGCGGGACACTGGTAAATAGAAAAGCACGCAAAAATCAGCCCAGTGTGGTAGATATATTAGCAGTGTATGGACTATGCTTGAGTTCAAAGTGAGCAAAGGCAACAAGAGCAGTTGACACATGACCTCTGTTCCCTGTAATCTTGTTACCATGGCGATGTCCTGGTCTTCTGTTTCTGCCTGTCATATCCCACAAAAGCATAGGTTCTACACCAGCTCGAGACTTGTTCATGAGTTGAGTTGAGATGAGGTGAGCTGAGTTGAGTTGAGTTGAGCTGAGTCGAGTTGAGTTGAGTTGAGCTGAGTCAAGACATCACAGCACTCAGGACATTCCCAGGCGTAGTCAGTCCTCATTTGCCATAGCCATTGACGAGTATCAACACTTGTGCATGATTGGTTGTGCAGCTAATGTTTTCTACAAGATGAGGTGGCTAATTCCATGCCAACCTTCTATGGTTGCCTTTTACAACATGCATCGAAGGCCACAATGTTACTATACTTCTCTTATGGGTGACAGCATCACGTGGACAGACGTGGATGTTAGCTCCACGTCGTATTCACCAAACTGCACTCAATAGGTGGTGTGGTAGCCTGTACCATGCCATAGAATGTTCTAGTTAGTATCCATTTTATTATCCATAGTTTTTTGGATTTTTTTCCCAGGACATTGCATGCAGTCAACACCAGCATTTTTTGCTGTTGTTGATGCCTTGGCAAGTTTACGTTCAGTAGTTTGCCATTGTTTTCTGAACGACCGGCTCACATACCTCCGTAAGTAACCAGAGCGACGTGATCTGCTGCCAAATATCGCGCAGTTGTGTTTCGTACGTGGGTATACGGGATTACGAACAGCGTCCTTAATCCCCTTCGCCAGGTAGACCGACATATATCTTTAGTTAAACCTGTTTTTAAAAGTTAGTTGCATATCCTTTACACGACGTTTTCAAGTCAACACCAGCCTTTTTTGCTGTTGTTGATGTCTTGGCAAGTTTACGTTCATTAGTTTGCCATTGCTTTTTGAACGACTGGCACCCATACCATTTCGTAAAAACCAGCGCAACGCAGTTTGCTGCCAAATCGTGCTCAGCTGTGTTTTCGCACGCACTGTTACACGAACCGCGTCCGTAACACCTTTGCCACGGACACGGCAGTTAAACCTGTAGTCACCATAAAAATCACAACTTGATATGAACCTAGCACCTTCAACAGAAAAAAACAGGTACGTGTAACTCCTGAGAAAAAGTCAGAAATACTAAACACAGACACAGCGTACTTACATTATAACGAACTCCATCACGGCAAAGGTAAACTACAGGGAACACATCAATAATATATTTGTTTTTAAAATTAAATTAAAATAATTTATACTACGACACAGGGAATCGATATGTCCATTATAATCATCTTCCTCATTAAAAGCACCACAGATCCAAAGAAAAACATGAAATTAGAAAATCTAATAAAATTAAAAGGTAACACTAAAAAAGTCTAGTTATAACATGTTGCTAGGCCTATGCGCATTCGAGTACGCCGTTGGTAGGAGTTTGTAGTCAGGTGTGTACACTGTGCTTGTGTTAATTATCTCTCCTTTTTTCGCAGGAATTATACGTACCTAACTGTTTTTATTTTATATTCTTATTTCCTGCTGCAACTGTTACCTTTCTTAGGACACCCTAGAGAACGTATAAGCACACTGGCCGTAACTTCAGCTTGAAACAATTACAATATACAGATATAATATAAACATGTACAAAATACACTGTCAGAGATTTATATCAGGGTTGGAGACAATAGTTTATAACATTAATAATTGCTAAAGGTAAAAGATATTGATGTAGGTTTGGGGGTAATTGTATCATCACATTCAACATTGAATACAGGACATGAGGCAAATATACATGGTGATTTGTTCTATACACATATATACATAGACATGTGAGCAGGGATTTCGTAGAATTGTGTTAAATTTAATTAAATAACGAAGACACAAACAATAGCGTGCACGGTTTATTGCCTGGCATATTTGGCTGTATCTTGTCACGAACAAACTGCAGAAAGCATTCAACATAAACAAAAGTAATTAGATAATTCCTTCAGCCAATAAATCGTGCAATCTATTGTTTGTGTCTTTGTTATTCACAATCACTAGGGAAAACATTGTTTTAAATTTATTTCTACTGAAAATCAAAACGAAAACCTTAGAGACGGTTAAAACACCATCATTAGCATCATCATTGTCAATATATCTAATGTAACCCTTCTAGTTTTTATGAAATCTTACAAACAAGTAATTACTGGCTATATATTCATCATCATTAAAACATGATTTTTTAACTATCATTACATCTGATCACACCATCAGCTACCAGCAATGGCCCTGCATCAAATACCATTTGCGACGGGAGCAAGAGGACACCCGAGAAGAAAATGGATTGACGACATCAAAGGCTTTGTAGAATCACACGGGATGACACTATACAGTGCCACCCATCTAGCGCTGGAACGCCAATGAATCCTCCCCACGTCGCTTAACGGCAAAAGTGGAAGATGTTGATGATGATGATGATTAAGTATGATCAGATAACTGTATCGTTAAACATGATCAGATAATTGTATCATTAAACATTATCAGATAACGGTATCATTAAACATGATATGATAACTGTATAATTAAACAAGATCAGATAACTGTATCATTTAACATGATCTTCTAACTTATCATTATACATGATCGTCTAACTTATCATTAAACACGATCTTCTAACTGTATCATGAAACATGCTCTTCTAACTGTATCGTGAAACATGATCTTCTAACTGTATCATTAAACATGATTTTCTAACTGTATCATTAAACATGATCGTCTAACTGTATCAGTTAATATCATAAGATAACTGTATCATACTTTTATTTAAATTCGCATGTTTAACATTGTTCTTTCTTCTGACGCAAAATGTTTGTTCCTAGCTGCAACATTTCATAATTAAGTTTCTTTGCAAAAATATGGGTACAGTTACAAGTGTGTGTGTATATGTATATAATCTCTTTTAGACATGAACAATCTCATGTCTGTGTCATGGGTCGCTTGAATGTGCAATCAGCATTACTGGAGCAGAGACATTCATTCTGGTGAGTTGTCATTGGGTATTCAGCTGGAGGTTGTCTCGTATTTTCTTCCTAGAAGTTCTGCCAAGAGAGCCCTGTGAAAATATAAAAAGTGAAATAGTTTTAGAGACAAGATTAACCTTTTCACCCCTCATGATCACCAAGTGTCGTACTGTTTTGTTAAGTATGTGGCTCCTACGCCCGCCTTCGGCAGGTATAGTTTTGTCAAGCCTGTGGCTCCGTACACTCATCATTGGCAGGCATAGTTTTGTCAAGCCTGTGGCTCCGCACATCCATCAATGGCAAGCACAGTTCAGACAAGCCTGTGGCTCCGTACACCCATCATTGGCAGGCATTGTTTTGTCAAGAATGTTCCTCGGTACACCCATAATCTACAAATAATTAGAAAGTCGAATAAAGGCCCTGGAGATGTGGATATACCCAAGAATATGTCGTATTTCATGGAAACAAAAATAGTCAAATAAAGAGGTTGTAGAAAAACTTGGAATGAAAAGAGAGTTGATGAAAGAAATAAAAAAAGAGGCAAGTGAAATATTTCAGCGACGTTAAAAGACATAACACTCTTATAAAAACCAAACTGGAGGGCAATGTTGAAGGTAAGCGAGCCAGAGGCAGACAACAATACAAGTGGGAAGATGAGATGAGCGAACAGCAATCTGACAAAATGTACAGTTGGGGCGAGAGGCAAACAGTGTTGGAGATCCATTGCAGCCAACCTTCATTGTGGAGACGGCACATGATTGATGATGAACATTTCATATCCCAATGGCATTATCTACTATGTGCCTACTTTACCTTTTTAGAGTTCATTACGGACTCAGGGAGTATGCCTAGTAAGGCGGAAAAATGAATGTTTCGAGCAGGATGGCTTGCCACGCTTCAGAGGTCACAGATTGTGAGAAATGAATGGATCTTCTGCCCTGGCCTTGCGGGAATGCGGGGTGATAAAAAGCCGACAGGCTGGCAGGGAATGCACCTCTCGGTGGTAGATTACTTTTGAACAAGGGTGAGGTGGTCAGGCGCTTGTGGGACCAGGTGGAGAATAGGGCGGAACAGACTGAGTACCCGTATGTGGAGAGAATGATATGGCGGGGGATCGGCAGGTGTTCTGGACGAATCTCAAAACTGAGAGGGAAGACCAGGAGAACATTCAATCAGATGGCAGTTGCAACGATTAGCAGTATGACTCTTCGTTGGCTGTTGAACGAGGGGACGGTACGCATGTTTGAATGTCCTGAGTGCAGTGATGTCATTTCTTAGCTCAACTCAGCTCTTTACCTTTTTACAAAGTATGCATGGATGCCGCCATGTGTCGAAGGGGTTACGAATGTAATTCTCATTCCCTTATACCACGCTGGAAACACAGCCGCGGGAAATTTGGAAGCAGGTGTTCATACAATGGTATAAGTGCCAGTTGTTCAGAAAGCAATGGCAATTCACAAACAGCCAATAAAATGTTAGTGCTGACTGCGACGTCCTGTGAAGGATATGTGCACGTTCTGTTTGGCGCTCATATAAGAAAATAATATGGCGAGATGAACTTCTATGAACGCCAAACAATACGTGTCTATTTATTTATGAACAATCTTTGTGGCCTCAAAGTGTTCCCCAATCGATATTTATGTGAAGGATATGCAACTTCCTGTTCCATGGCGAAGGCGTTAGGGACAGTTCGTAAACCCGCCTACCACTTTCGAAACACAGCTGTGGGCGATTTGGGAGCATGCCGCCATGTGTTGGATGTTTCATAAAATGATATTGGTCTCGGTCGTTCAGAAAGCAATGGCAAACTATTCAAAGTAAACTTGCTAAGACAGTGGTTCTCAACGTTTTTTGGCCCATGCAATCTTTTCACCATATGTTCAGAATATCACCCCCCCCCCCCCCACTCCTACCCCACCCTTCGTATTTCCTCTCTATAAATTCCCACGCCCCTAAACAGTATACGTAAAAACTAGAGCTGCGACCGATTAATATAAATTTAATAGTTAACTTTTGAAAAATTAACGATTAATTAATCGTTAATTTCGATTCCATCCATCCGTCAAGTGCCATGCCGGTAAGCGTGGGCGGTCATGTTCTGCCATCTCACTCGATCACCAGAGTCGTGGATCAGCTCCGTGTTTCTGTCTCGATCATGCCATGTGGCCAATCCATCCAGGTATTTACTTCTCGGTGTTCCCCTTGGTCTCTTCCCTTCGATCTTGCCAGTTGTCACCAAGTTCTCCAAGTCATTTCTTCTCATAAAATGCCCAAACAATTTTGACTGTCTACGTCTAATGAGTCTAATCAGTTTACAATCTTCATTTGTTTCTTGAAGGACTTGTTCTTTGGTCTTTCTGGCTGTCCATGGTATTCTTTGCATTTTCCTCAGAAACCACATTTCCACAGCCATCAGCTGTTTTTCAGCTTGACTGCTCATTATCCACGCTTCACATCCATACAAAAGCACAGGTTCTATGTAGCACCTCAACACTTTTTTTCTCGTTTCAATTGATATCTTTTTGTGGATTAATTTGGATTGTGGATTAATTTCGATTAATGCAAAACAATTAGAGTCATATAACTCACATTATAGTCGTATTTGTCAAAAATCTAAATAACACTGGAATGTCTTGTTTATATGTCATCTAATAACAACTATGCAAACAGACGAGTATGTTGACAGTATTTGCTTCAAGTGACGAGCGCGTCTTATTAACAATATTACCAGCAGAGCTGAACAATCGTTCACATGGAACTGAGGTAGCCGGTATGCACAGAAGGTCTTGGCAGGGAATGCCAATTTTGGATATCGATGTTCATTAAGTTTCCACCATTGTAAAGGGTCAACCGATTCAGCAACTTCCTTATCCATTTCAGACTCAATTAGCTTAATACTCTCTTCATTTGGTTCACATGTAGTTTCATTGTCAATGTCAGTATCATTCTTTGCAGCAGTCTCCATCTGCTCATCATGAACATTAACTGCTATTTGTTGTTCAATATGTGACCAAGTTCGTTCTTTTGCATCTTTTGACAAACACTTCAGGTATGTGTAGCGTGGATCAAGTGCTGTTGCAATCTGTAGTATTTAAATACTTGTCATATTAGTTACACGTTCACTGAAGTCATTAATACATGCTGCCTTAAATTTAGTTATGTAGCCCGGATCATCATCGTGTACAGCATATGCTTTGTCAACGATGATAGTAGTGGCAATACACAGTTACATGAAACAAAATCTTGACCGCCAAGCAGGACCATGGTCTGGCAGGATAAGTCCAAAATTTTGACATATTTCGAAATCTTCTCCCAATCTGAATCTGACAGTTTGGACATTCGTATTGCTTCTTTTCACCTGACATGTAGACGGCTAATGCTTCTCTGACCTGTAGAAGACTCTGTAGCATAATAAACATACTGTTTCATCTTGTTGGTACATCTTGCTGCAGCTTACACAATGGTGACTCAGTACAATTTTGCAACTCGGATGTGTTTGCAGCACTATGTTTAAAATGTCCGACAATTTTTCGACATCCGGTTCATTTGTATAAGTGATGGGAGAAATGTTTTCGATTAATCGTTAAAAAAAATGAATCGTTAAAAAAAATAACGATTAATCGATTAGTTTATCGTTAACTTCCGTAGCCCTAGTAAAAACGGAAGCTAAATTTAATAACACATACTAGAACAAGTCTAGACGTCTACATAAAACGTGATTTGTGGGTTTCCTTATGTTATAAAACGAATTTCAGAAGGGCGAGCAGCACAGAACCGTAAAGTGTGGAAGGATAAACATTATCAAGTAGTCGAGTATTCAAAGCAAACTTGCTAAGACAGTGGTTCTCAGCGTTTTTTTTTTACCCATGCAATCCTTCACCATATGTTCCGAATATCGGCCACCCTCCCCTTCCCCACCCTTTGTATTTCCTCCCTATAAATTCCTCCGCCCCTAAACAGTATACGTAAAAACGGAAGCTAAATTTAATAACACATACTAGAACAAGTCTAGACGTCTACATAAAACGTGATTTGTGGGTTTACTTACGTTATAAATCGAATTTCAGAAGGGCGAGCAGTACAGAACCGTAAAATGTGGAGGGGAAAACATTATCAAGTAGTCGATTCTTGTATTAACACGATCTTGAAATAATCTTAATTCCCGCCCCCTTCCCCTCCCAGGAAACCCTAAAATTCCCCCTCCCCCCACCGGGTGGGGGGGGGGGATTCCCCACCAGTTGAGAACCACTGTACTAAGAGATCACAAACAACCAGACAAGTATGAGGTTGACTGCAACGCCCCGTAAAGGATATGCAACTAACTATGTAAGCGAAATCAGGGTAGACAACCACAGCCAGACAGATTGTTATTTCCCCCAAACACCAAACTCAGCACTGACCGTCCTTCCTCTACTGATTTCCTGCGACCTGTGTCCTCAAATCCTGACTGGTCCTTGTCCTGTGAACCTGTGCTTGTCTTGCTTGTGCTGGACGTGCTGTTATTGCTGACTTTCTCCTTGCAGTCAGCAGCATCTAGAGCCGCCCTGTTGTAAATAAACCATTGTATACACTTCAATGCCGAAATGAAGCTTTCTAAATGTGGCTACATAGATGAATATCATGGCAAGAGAAACCAACATAAGCAAGGAAACATTACAGAAGTGGTATTGAAGAAAACATTACTGAATGAGATCATGGTTTAACAAAACACGAAGCCACAAACACTATTTAGCAATTAGGCGGTTCCAGTCGGTCTTATGCAAACATATAAAAAGTTCGTGTTGAGTGGCACCTTGCAGTCTTGACAGACCATAGTATGTGAGTTGGAATGTGGTCAATATTCTATCACAATGCCTGGGCAGAGCTTCAGTGAAACATGTGGTGCCCAAACGACATGTTCCCTCTCTCGGCCTAATCTCGTGTATTCCAGAGGAATGGGTAACCAATAAGTCTGGCACAAGGTAGACTGCAGACGCTGGCGGCACAGCGTCACACCTCCGAGACCTCGCCGCCACGAGCCGATGGCGAGTGATGGCCAGACCCTGGAACCCAAGGGACCCGGCTTAGAGGCGTTCAGCCAAGTCCCACAGGTGAGGGCCTCGTACGTGTCCGGACCGTAAGGGCGCCAAAAGTTCGTGTTACATTTGAAATAACAGTAAGGGGGGGGGGGATAACAAATGCTTCATATTCGAACAACACCTATGTTTTAATTGTTTCAGATAAAGCATTTTTCATTTATTCACTTCATACAATATATAACTCTGCAGTATGCACCTGATGAGGTTCAGAGAAATGTGAGAGGGAATTAAGTGTTGACGCGGACTTCTGAGTAAAGGTGTCCTTTTGCAACATGTCAATGCTCGACCCCATACTGCCCGTTCAAAGGTTGAAACCATAGAAGACCTCATAGACAGAAGTAACTTTTCTCACCGTTTGATTTCATGGAAGCTGTCTATTTCTCTCCCTAAGCTTTACATTAGTGATTATGTCACAAGTTTTATGAATGTCTGCAGTTCATTAAATTGTAAGAAGAAAGAAATACCGCAATGTAATATAAGGATAAATAGTAATATTCTTAAACGATTGAATCTGTACAACATCTCTGAGGACAGTCATCACAACTGACGGGTAGGCCTTGAACAGATTAGATCAAGAATCGTTACGGCAAATGCAGCCTTTTGCAAAATGGAATACATGCTGACACATAAAAAGATGTCAATTACAACAAGAAAAAGAGTTTTGAAGCGCTACTTTGAACCTTCATTTTTGTAAGGTGAAATGTGGACAAAGAGCAGACAAGCTGACTAACATCTAATGGAAGTGGAAATGTGGTTTCTGAGGGAAATGCAAAGAATACCATGGTCAGATAGAAACACCAATAAGCAAGTCTGGGCACGTTATGGGACGAAATAAACTAGAGAACTTGGTGACGGCTGGCAAGATTGAGGGGAGAAGAACAAGGGGAAGGCAGAGAAGTAAATATATGTATGGCTTGACCATGTGGCATGGTCTGGACAAGAACAGAGAGCTGATCCACGACTCTAGTGGCCGTGTGAGATAGCGAAAAATGACAAAGCACTCTTACCAGCATGGCACATGATGATGGTGAGTTTAATAGTAATTATGTTGACAGTCCCCATGTTTCTGGTCCAACCGGCATTACTAATGTGATGTTTAACAAGATTTGTGTGAGGGAAACGTGGAGTGGTGGCATGGAAGGAGTAAACAATGTTACATGTCTGTGGATAGCATCAAGATATGGACCGGAATGAGTACTCCGTGGCAACAGAGAAGGGAAGGTGCTTAAACCTGTTTACAGCCAAACTTAAATTCAGGTGAAAACTGTGTCTTATTTCATTTCAGCCATGTCTCCTTTCAAGGCATTGTGAGACTTAATGCTTACATCGGGTGTTTGTAAAGTCTCACTACATTTTGTATGTAGAACAATTTTGAAAAATGTAGTACATGGTATTATCAATAGATGTGCTCCACAGTCCATATGCAGCGAACGGCTGTCGTATGCTGGAGTAAATCTGTGCAATCCAAACAGAATGGTGTTATTAACGGAAGAACTAATGTATGTGTGTCTGTGTGTGTTTGTTTGTGTCTGTGTGTGTCTGTTTGTGTCTGTGTGTATCTGTGTGTGTCTGTGTGTGTCTGTGTATGTGTCTGTGTGTGTGTCTGTGTGTGTGTCTGTGTGTGTGTGTGTCTCTCTGTGTGTGTATGTGTGTATCTGTGTGTGTATCTGTGTGTGTGCCTGTGTGTGTGTCTGTGTGTATGACTGTGTGTGTGTCTGTGTGTATCTGTGTGTGTGCCAGTGTGTGTGCCTGTGTCTGTGTGTCTGTGTGTATGTCTGTGTGTATGTCTGTGTGTGTGTCTGTGTATGTCTGTGTGTGTGTCTGTGTGTGTGTATGTGTGTGTGTCTGTGTGTGTGTCTGTGTGTGTGTCTGTGTGTGCGTCTGTGTGTGTGTCTGTGTGTGTGTCTGTGTGTATGTCTGTGTGTGTGTCTGTGTGTGTCTGTGTGTGTGTCTGTGTGTGTGTCTGTGTGTGTATCATTATGTGTGTCTGTGTGTGTCTGTGTGTGTGTTTCTGTGTGTGTGTCTGTGTGTGTGTCTGTGTGTGTGTTTGTGTGTGTCTGTGTGTGCGTCTGTGTGTGTGTCTGTGTGTGTGTCTGTGTGTGTGTCTGTGTGTGTGTCTGTGTGTGTCTGTGTGTGTGCCTGTGTGTGTGTCTGTCTGTGTGTGTCTGTGTCTGTCTGTGTGTGTCTGTGTGTGTGTATCTGTGTGTGTCTGTGTGTGTCTGTGTCAGTGTGTGTGTGTCTGTGTCTGTGTGTGTCTGTGTGTGTATGTGTGTGTGTCTGTGTGTGTATGTGTGTGTATGGTGTGTGTGTGTCTGTGTGTATGTATGTGTGTGTCTGTGTGTGTGTCTGTGTGTGTGTCTGTCTGTGTGTGTCTGTGTGTGTCTGAGTGTGTCTGTGTGTGTCTGTGTGTGTCTGTGTGTGTCTGTGTCTGTGTGTGTGTCTGTGTCTGTGTGTGTCTGTGTGTGTGTGTCTGTGTGTGTGTATGTGTGTGTATGGTGTGTGTGTGTGTGTATGTCTGTGTGTATGTATGTGTGTGTCTGTGTGTGTGTCTGTGTATGGTGTGTGTGTGTGTGTCTGTGTGTGTCTGTGTCTGTGTGTGTCTGTGTGTGTCTGTGTGTGTGTCTGTGTCTGTGTCTCTGTGTGTCTGTGTGTGTCTCAGTGTGTGTCTGTGTGTGTGTGTTTCTGTGTGTGTGTCTGTGTGTGTCTGTGTGTGTCTGTGTGTGTGTCTGTGTGTGTGTGTGTGTCTGTGTGTGTCCATGTGTGTGTCTGTGTGTGTGTGTGTCTGTGTGTATGGTGTGTGTCTGTGTGTGTGTCTGTGTGTGTGTGTCTGTGTGTGTCTGTGTGTGTATGGTGTGTGTGTCTGTGTGTGTGTATGGTGTGTGTGTCTGTGTGTGTGTATGGTGTGTGTGTGTGTCTGTGTGTGTCTGTGTGTGTGTATGGTGTGTGTGTCTGTGTGTGTATGGTGTGTGTGTCTGTGTGTGTGTCTGTGTGTGTGTCTGTGTGTGTGTCTCTGTGTGTGTATGGTGTGTGTCTGTGTGTGTCTTTGTCTGTGTGTGTGTCTGTGTGTGTGTGTATGGTGTGTCTGTGTGTGTGTCTGTGTGTGTGTGTGTCTGGTATGTGTCTGTGTGTGTGTCTGTGTGTGTATGGTGTGTGTGTGTGTCTGTGTGTGTGTGTCTGTGTGTGTGTCTGTGAGTGTCTGTGTGTGTCTGTGTGTGTGTCTGTGTGTGTGTCTGTGTGTGTGTGTCTCTGTGTGTGTCTGTGTGTGTGTCTGGTGTGTGTCTATGTGTGTGTGTGTTTGTGTGTGTGTCTATGTGTGTGTGTGTTTGTGTCTGTGTGTGTCTGTGTGTGTGTGTCTGTGTGCGTGTCTGTGTGTGTATCTGTGTGTCTGTGTGTGTGTCTGTGTTTGTCTGTGTTATTATCTGTGTGTGTGTCTGCATGTGTGTGTCTGTGTGTGTGTTTGTGTGTGTGTGTGTCTATGTGTGTGTCTGTGTGTGTGTGTCTGTGAGTGTGTGTGTCTGTGTGTGTGTGTGTGGATGGATGGATGGAGGGATGGGTGGGTGGGTGGGTGGGTGTGTGTGTGTGTGTGTGTGTGTGTGTATGTATGTATGTATGTATGTATGTATGTATGTATGTATGATGGATGGATGGATGGATGGATGGATGGATGGATGGATGGATGGATGTATGTATGTATGTATGTATGTATGATGGATGGATGGATGGATGGATGGATGGATGGATGGATGGATGTATGTATGTATGTATGGATGGATGGATGGATGGATGGATGGATGGATGGATGGATGGATGGATGGATGGATGTATGTATGTATGTATGTATGTATGTATGTATGTATTATGTTTGTGCGTGCGTGCGTGCGTTCGTGCGTGCGTGCGTGCGTGTGTGTGCTCTATATACAAAGTATGTTGAGACATTACAAACACCCTGCAGAATGGCAGGATGATTCTTTTAGGATTTTTTCATTCTGAATTTGTGTTTTGTTTTCAAATTTATGACAATAGCAGATAAAACAACAGATGCACAGATGCTTGGATATTTGTTTAAGTATTGTTCCAGCAAGAAGAGAGATACGAAGGGACAAATCTGACATGTTTACAACCAATGTGTTACTGGAATAGTCAATATGTGTCATCATCACCATGTGCTATGCGTGTGCGGTCATGTTTCGCCATTCACACCATCACCAGAGTCATGGATCAGCTCTGGTGTTTTGCCTCGACCATGCCATGTGGTCAAGCCATCCAAATATTTACTTTTCTGCCTTCCCCTTGTTCTTTTCCCCTCAAGCGTGCCAGTTGTCACCAAGCTCTCTGGTTTATTTCTTCTCGTAATGTGTTCAAAACATATTGATTGTCTAATTTCTCCAATTAGTTTACGGATTTCATTTGTTTCGTACAGGACTTGCTCATTAATTCAGCCATCATCTCATCTTGTTCCTCTTGTACCTTGCGGTGTTGGGGTGAAGCATAAACAGCGGGAGAGTGCCAATTTATGGGCTTCATTATAAATTTTTTAGCAAACTGTAGCCAGAAGTAACAACACTCCAGAGACCTTAACAGCTCAACATCCTATCCGACATACTTGACTCGAAGTGTCCACCCACCTTAAGTTTAAGTTATTATCTTTACACTTTTTGTTCAAAATTGCATCAGTGTTACTTGTTGTTATAAAGGGAAATGCTTGGTAAACATATTTAATCTCCATGCTGGTTGATAATCTTATAATAACGGTTGCATTTAACAAATCTGGCAAAAGATTCATTTATCACTGGACAGAAATTATAGAAAGTGAGCCGTTTAGAATTACCAGGTTCATTGCCCATGGGCGATGGAAATGTCATTTCAGAAATTCCAATAATAACAAACACTGCTCATGGGCAATGTAAATGTCATGTGAGAAATTACAATAATAACAAATATTCCTCTGCCAAAACTAAATTAATTGAAACCATTGTGGACTGAAGCAAATAGAACAACAAATCAGAGTACTAAAAGCATGCATGTTTCCTGTGGCAACATACGGAAGTTAACTCTGAATATTCAACATATCAGCTGAATGTTTCCTCTGTATATAAGTGTTCAGATACGTACACGCATAGCACATAGAGTACAGTGACGAAGGCAGACTACAAACTCATATTAATAATCTGAGTTCAATATGCAGCAGATACAATATGAGTATAAACACAGCCAAAACCGAAGTAATGCAAGCTAGCAGATCGCCACGTCCACTAAGTATACAGATAAATAGCACAACTCTGAAACAAATTAAAGAATTCAAATATCTTGGAAGTATTATCACAGAAGATGGCAGATTGGACAGAGAAATCGAAATCAGATGTCAAAAAGCTAGTGCACTTACATATCAACTATCACCCTTACTGAAACATCTAGATATACCAAGTCCGCAAAACGACAGATAATAAACAGCTTATTCACACCATTCTTATGCTACCAATCTCAAACTTGGACTTTATCCAAATCACATTTTCGCAAAATCAACACCTGCGAGATGAGATGCCTGATGAGAGCTGCCAACTTAACATTCCGAGACCGAGTAAGAAATGTTGTTATCAGACAGTCTGACAGACAGTGGGATCAACACCTTGTGCCACATTTATTGAAAGACAGAAGATCAAGTGGTTTGGCCATGTCGTTAGAATGCAACATCAGCAACTACCATCACTGGCCTTACATCAAAGATCATCTGCGACGAGACCAAGTGGACATCCAAGAAGAAAATGGATTGATGACATCAAAGACATTGTACAATAACACGGAATGACACTATCCAGTGCAGCCCATCGGGCGCTGAAGCGCAAATTATTCCTCCCACGACGCTTGATGGCAGAAGTGGAAGATGACGAAGATCATGTTGATGAGAGTATTAAGAATTCATTGGCTGACTATGAGAAAAAAACATATCTATCCAGCATTCTATTGAAGAAGATTGGTCCTCTTAAGTCAAATAAAATTGAGTATCCTGAACTATTTTCATCATCATCATCATCAACATCATCATAAAGTGCTAGCCAGCTGACGTAGGCGTTCATGTCTCTCTACAGATCTCGGCCATTGGTGTTCTGGATCAACTTTGCTGATGATATTCATCCATGCCAATGTCTCAATCCATTCAGCATCATTTCGCTTGCTGGGGCTCTGCCTCTAATCCCCTCGATCTTTCCAGTTGTTACGATGTTCCCCATTGCCGCTCTTCTCATGACATGACCAAAAAAAGCTGTGTCTCTTATTCTTATTGTTGTGTATAATGTTCTAGTTTTATTAGCCTCTTTTAGGCAGTCGTCTCTGGTTACTCTAGCAGTCCAAGGAATACGAAAAATTTGTCTCAGGAACCACTCTCTATAGCCTGAAATATTGTGGGCGTGTAAAAAAGACATCACTTATAGATAATTATGGAAATGAGAGGAAGACATATAGGTGATAGAAATAGTGTGAACCTAGGAAGAGTTCGTAGTTGATATATCCATAAGAAGTACTGGAGAAGGGAGAAGAGGAACACCGGAACGTAGATGGATTCCAGATGCGATAGATAATTCACACATGATAGCGCCAGGGCAACATGACAGCACCAGGGCAACATGACACCACATTTGGCTTATGATAGAGATACATTTCGAAAGACTTTCATGGCATAATACTTTTGCACAGGACAGCTGGCTTATGATAGAGAGACATTCCTAAAGACATCCATGGGGGACATGTTCTGCACAGGACATCTGGCTTATGTTAGAAATACATTTCAGTTTAGTTTAGTTTAGTTTAGTTTAGTTTAGTTTAGTTTAGTTTAGTTTAGTTTAGTTTAGTTTAGTCGACGGATCAACATCACGGCACACGGCTGTAACCCATAAGTGCTCCGTTTTCCTCCTAACCCAAACCTGAGCCTGGAGAAACTCAGCTGTGCACGAGCTCCGTAGCACCGGCGAGGATCCTGAAATACTTTGGGTAGATTTTTAACTCGAAATTTTGTCCGGGCACCGCAGTTAGGCTACTATTTTTCGATTTCCAACTGCCAAGAGATTGTTTGCGTGCGCAACAATACACACGGGCGTCCGATCTCACTACCAAGAGACCAGGGGGAATTTTATTACTAGAAGTCCACTTGAAATAATCCCGGTCCTGACCGGGGCTTGAACCCGGGACCTCTAGCACTCGAGGCAAAGACCATACCTTTAGACCACTTAGCACCCCCTCCCCCCCCCTCCCCCCTTATGCTAGAGATACATTTCGAAAGACTTTAGTAGGGGACAAGTTCTGCACAGGATATCTGGCTTATGTTAGAGATACATTTCGAAAGATTATCATGGGGGAGAAGTTCTGCACAGGGCATCTGGCTTATGTTAAGAGATACATTTCGAAAGATTATCATGGGGGAAAAGTTCTGCACAGGGCATCTGGCTTATGTTAAGAGATACATTTCGAAAGACTATCATGGGGGGAAAGTTCTACACAGGACATCTTAGTGATACATTTCGAAAGACTGTCATGGGGTAATGATTCTGCACAAGACAAACCCGTGGGTTCTAATTATATCTGTGATAGCAAGAGTTCAGTAAGCTGATAAAATATTAAAGTTAGTTGCATATCCTTTACAGGACATCACAGTCAACCCCAGCATGTTTGGTTGTTTGTGATTTCTTGTCAAGTATACGTTTAGTAGTTTTCTGTTGCTTTCTGTATGACCCGATCGCATACCATTTTATTTAAACCAACGCAAGACAGTCTGCTGCCAAATCTCCCCCAGCTGTGTTTCAAACTTGATATGCAGGATTAAAAATTGCTGACAGAAGGGGATTGTCAAAAAATTCTAGTAAATGATCAATTTATTCTGGAGAAAGGGAATACAAAATGTTAATTAACATATTAATTCTTGATACTTAACAAAAACGTACCTTGCTGGCTTTAAAATGTTATCGAGCTCGGAGGCTAGATGTCGCCTCAGGTATGATTTTGATGGAGGTATTCCGAGGATTGATGCCAGAGCGTCTGCGTTGAACGAAGGCTCGAGAACAATAACCGCTCCATGAACACCACTTTCCAGTAAATTCTCACAGTATTCCTGAGAATAATAATATAATTTTTTATTACAAATCATTAGCTTAATCTTCGTAAGTTTGTCTGGTATGAGTAATTTAAGACAATATATGCATAATAATGTGAGACGGGCCTGTGTGCCCAATTTTCCCTTGCTCTCTGTCTGTCTGTCTGTCTGTCTGTCTGTCTTTCTCTCTCTCTCTCTCTCTCTCTCTCTCTCTCTCTCTCTTTCTCTCTCTCTCTCTCTTTCTCTCTCTCTCT
>OY992876.1:246985856-247120856 GCA_963921405.1 Cepaea hortensis | reverse complement strand
GGAAGACCAGGTTAATTTTTAAAATCCGCCCTGATGGTAATTTAAACCCCTGACTACCAGGCCAGTATATGAGCATCTAAGCACTATGCCATCGTGACTCTTCAAACGCATACTCTCATCAATAATAGTCTTCCATTTTTTTTTTTTTTGCATATCCTATTTATAGGACATCGCTGTCAACACCAGCATTTTACAGTTGTTGTTGTCTTGGCATGTTTACGTTCAGTAGTTTGCCATTGCTTTCTGAACGACCGGCTCCCATACCAACATATTAAAACCCAGGATGACACGGTCTGCTGCCAAATCGGTCACAGCTATGTTTCGAACGCAGGCAAGCGGCCTCACGAATCGAATCGTGTCCGCAAGACCTTAGCCTCGGAGACCAGCCTTATCTGGCAATAAAACTTAGGAAGTTACGGGAAATAAAACAAATAACAAATGTCAGCCTTCGGCCAATTAATCGGCTTGTGGCAGGCTAGGGTAGTTCAATTCAGCTGATAAAGTGCCTCACGTCAGTGAATCTATTAATTGTCATCTTCTTCCAGTTGTATCGTCAAGAATCGTGGTAGAGGAATAGTTCCAGCGCCCGATAACACTATTATTGTACAATGTCTTTGCTGTTGTCAGTCCATTTTCTTCTCTGGCTTCCACTTGTTCCCGCATCAGAACCTCTGTGATATAGAGCTAGTGCTGGTAGTTGATGGTGTTACATTGTAACGTTATGGCCGAACCATTTGATCTTCTGCCTTTCAATATATGTGGCATAATGTGTTGAGCCACTATTAACATTTGTTAATAGTGTCACATATTTGTTAACACTAAAACATGCAAACTGTAAACACAAGTACATACATACAGTAAACACAAGTACATACAAACAGTAAACACAAGTACACACAAATCAAGGTATTAAAGTCTAAGATTTGAAGGAACTGGGTATTACAGGCTAAGATCTGAAGAAACTACGTGTTACAACAAGTACTCACATATCATTAGGGTTTCGATGCTGCTCTATGGCTAGTCTGAGCTTCCGTCTATGCATGGGGTTGACGACACCCAGGGCTGCACTCAGCTCACTGTCACTGAGGCCCAGAAGTACCTGCACATGTGTACAGGAATAGAATTAGACGAAAGTTATCCTTTGATGGCATTGATGCAACTTTTAGGGGACTACGCTGATAGTGTCGTGGGCGTGGTTGGATCAGGGTTGAATGCATGCTCTCGCCGTTTGCTAAGAGATGGAAAGGCTGTCGTATATTCATCCGCGCATTCATTAAATTATTGTGTGGAATACCGATAAGTGCGGGCGGTCATGTTACGCCACCACACATGATCACCAGAGTCGTGAATCAGCTTTGTTTTTGTCTCAACTATGCCATGTGGCCACGACATCAATGTATTGACTTCTCTGCCTTCCCCTTGTTCTTTTCGCCTCAATCTTGCCAGTTGTCATCATGTTCCCCAGTTTATTTCTTCCCATAACCTACCTAAGATATCTAAACTGTTCACGTTTTATTTCTGTAGTCTGTTTACGTTTTTCATGTGTTTCTTGTGGGACGCGCTCACTGGAATTTTTTTTTTTTTTTTAAGGTCTGTCAATAGCATTTTTAAAAATCATTTTTCTTAGAAACCACATTTCCACCACCATTAGATGTTTGTCCATTTGTCTACTCGTATCCATATCCATAAAAAAATACAGGTTATGTGTAGCACTTAAACAATCTTTTTATTATTAGAATTGACAGTTGTTTTTCTCTTTCGGTTTTTATAATTAGAATTGACAGTTGTTTTTCTCTTTCGGTCTGTATCTTTTCCATCTAGCAAATGGCTGTCTTTGCCATAACCATTCTTGTACTAATCTCTTTATGACACCTCCCATCAGATGTTTGGCTGTTCCGAGATAGTTGTACCGATTCACGTGTTTAAGAATATTCCCACTGACTCTTATATTATATTGCGGTATTTCTTTATTCATGGAGACAACCGTAATCTTCGTGCATTCAGGCCTACACAATATGATGGCTCTGATACTTCACAGATCAATAGCATGTCGCTGTTTTAAAACTTTTTGAGGGCGTTCTTACATCGCATTGTAATCCACTTTATGTTGGTGAAACTTCACTTCTTGAGGTGGAATTTGATACCTAATGAGGTAGTACTGTAGACAAGTTTGGAGGAACAAGTAAAGGCATGAAAATAAGAATACAGAAAGGCTAGAGGAAATTTCATAATACTATGAGATTTAAGGAAGTCAAAGGGCATAACATTTAGTACTACGATTGGAATATTTAACTCTAGCATTCATTTCATTTGGCACCTTTCCGACTTGACAGACGATAGTTTGGTACATTGTGCTTCAAAAACTTAATAACTACGATCCATGGTGGTGGCGAGTGTGGCTGGTAAGGCCAATTCTTGCTGCAAATGTTTGCCCACAGTAGATGCATGTGAAAACATGGTCATTTCCACCATTTTGCACCATCTTACGTCTCTCACGCTCTGTGTGTGCTTTATCTGCAATCATTTTCTCCTTTGTCTTTATTCCATTTCTGATAGTTGCCCTCCATGCAACACGTTCAGCGGCGACTTGCTCCCAATGTGCATTATCAATGCCTGTATCAATCATGTCCCGCTTACACATAACTTTGTATCGTAGTAGAGGCCGACCCTGAGATCTCCTACCCGTCTGTAATTCACCAAAAAAGATGTCCTTTGGTATTCTACCATCATCTATCCTCCTAACATGTCCTATCCATCTAAGTCTACGAAGACTGAGCATGGAATACGCCGTCACACAACCTGATCTTTCCAATACTTCAATATTTGTTATTTTGTCTTGCCACTTAATACCAAGTATTCTTCGCAGACACCGCATATGAAGGCTGTTTAGACGTTTCTCTTGGCGTGAGTAAGTTGTCCAGGTTTCACTGCCATAAAGAAGAGTACTAAGGACACAGGCTTGGTAGACGAGGACTTTTGTTTTGGCAGTAAGCTTCCTGTTCTCCCAGACTCTTTTTGCTGACATGTTCATTGTTGTTGCTGCCTTGCTAATCCTGATGTTGATTTCCTGATCGAGGGATAATTTGCTATTTACCTTTGTTCCTAGATATGTAAAATGGTCTACTATCTCCAGTTCAGCGTCGTCAATAAAGATTGATGATAAACCATGTGCACCTTGTGACATAATCTGTGTCTTCTTTTTGTTAATTGTTAAACCAAATTCAGAACAAGCATTGGAGAATGCAGATAGTAGATGTTGTAATTCTTCCCCAATCAATCAATCATGTGCCATGCCGGAAAGCGTGGGCGGTCATGATTCGCCATTTCACTCGATCACCAGAGTCGTGGATCAGCTCAGTGTTCCTGTCTCGTCCATGCCATGTAGCCAAGCCATCCAGGTATTTTCCTCTCGGTCTTCCTCTTGGTCTGTTCCCTTCGATCTTGCCAGCTGTCACTAAGTTCTCCAGTCCATTTCTTCTCATAACATGTCCAAAAAAGTTTGACTGTCTACGTCTAATTTCTCTAATCAATCTACGATTTTCATTTGTCTCTTGTAGTACTTGGTCATTGGTTTTTCTATCTGTCCATGGTATTCTTTGCATTTTCCTCAGAAACCACATTTCTGCAGCCATCAGATGTGTTTCAGCTTGACTGCACATTGTCCAAGTTTCACATCCATACAAAAGAACAGGCTCTATGTATCCCTTCAACACTCTTTTTCTCGTTTCAATTGACATCATTTTATTGGTCAGAATGTTTTTCATCTTGCTAAAGGCTACTTTCGCAATGGCGATTCTTGTTCTAATCTCTTCAAGGCATCTGCCATCAGATGTTATGACTGTTCCGAGATAATTGAACCGATTCACTTGTTGAAGAATATTCCCATTTACTTGTATATTACATTGTGGTACTTCGTTCTTCCTAGTGACGACCAAAACCTGTGTCTTCCTACAATTTAATTCCAACCCCAGCTGCTCACTGTGTACAACCACAGCGTCTACTAATTGTTGCAGATCCTGTGCATTGTCTGCAATCAATACTGTGTAATCTGCATATCTAATGTTATTTATGTTTCGTCCTCCAATGCTGATTCCATTTAGGTCTTCTACATTTCTGAAAATATTTTCACTGTATAGGGAAAAAAGATCTGGAGACATTACACATCCCTGCCTAACACCTCTCTTAATAGGTTGGTATTGTCCTACTTCATTATCAATCCTTATGGCAGCTTGTTGTTTCCAATATATGTTTTTTATAAGTCTAATGTCTTTCCCATCAATTTGTAGATCTGCAAGCATATCCACAATGTTGACATGTCTAACTCTATCAAAAGCCTTTGTGTAGTCAATAAAGCAAAGATGTATATCCTTGTTTACTTCTAAAGCACGTTCAATAACTGTTCGCAGCATATACACAGCATTTACTGTACCCTTTCCTTCTACAAAACCACATTGTTCTTCACCTATTTCAGGTTGTATCTTCTTCTTCACTCTTTGCATGATAATTCGTAACAAAATCTTTGTGATGTGACTCATTATACTAATTGTTCTATGTTGATCACATTCTAAGGCTCCTGATTTCTTTGGGATTGCAATAAATACAGAATTACATAATTCAGAAGGTATATCTCCAGTATCATATAATGTGTTCAGCAGTCTAGTGACTTGCTCTAGTCCAAATTCTTCTAGAGCTTTAATCATTTCTGTTGTGATGTTATCTGCACCGGGGGCCTTGCCAGCTTTCATGTGCTTAAGAACATTTTGAATCTCCATCTTTAAAATTGCTGGTCCTTCATTGTTAAATCTAATAGCATACTGTTCCTCTCTGTTATCATTATACAGGTCTTTCACATAATCTGTCCATACATGTAGAATCTGATCTTTTCTATTATGACTTTGCCATCTTTAGTTTTTAGACAGCCTGTTGATGTACTTGTTCTTTTATTAGTAAGTTCCTGAATTCTTTTGCGCACTAATTTGGTATTTTGACTGTTGTGTTGTTTTTCAATTTCTAAGCACTTTTCCTCAAGCCATGATTCTTTTGCCTTCCTACATAATATTCTGACTTGTCTGTGAATTTCTTCATATTTGGCAGGATTATTTTTGTTGAGAGGGTCGTAATCGCAGCATCATCCGCAAAAAGCAAATCTCTGATTAGTACCCTGCTAATTTTGGTCTTCGCCTTCAATCTCTGAGCATTATAGAGGCCACCATCTGAGCGTGAGTGAATGTATAACTAACTCTTGCACTCAGTGCAAAACAAAACGTAGGTTTCGATCAAACCTAAATATATGGCGGAAAATGAAAAGTAGGGCGTATCACAGATATAACTTAAATGTTGTTAACATGGTAGCAGACATGTTGTATAATACATCAAATACAGGGGGTTGCATATGGAAAACTACTGTATATAAGCTATTGGCAGACACATAAAGTGGCTTAAGAAAATTAATTATCCCATGGCATTCAATCAGTTAAACTAGTAATATTGTATGAATCAAAACCATGGAGATCGACTGTGAAATGTACACCAAACTACAAACATACATCACCTCGTACCTCCAGAGAATAGCGCTAAAATGGTATGACCAGATTACAATTGTGGAGCCCAGAAAAAGAACTAGATAGGCTCACGTGAATTAGGAGATGAGGAAAAACTTCTGCCACTGAATATTTTTTTTTTTTTTTGGACGGCTGTGTTAAGTACCACATATTTTACATCATTGTGTTTGTTAGTTTTATTTCACAGCTTTATATAATATTATGTCTAAATGTAGATACTTTAGTGTAATTTCTACATTTTGTGTGTTGTGTTCTGGTGGTCAGTCCTATTATGCTTCATTCTGTTTTTTCAGCAGTAAGAAAACTACTCTGCCTGCTTGCTAGACCAGTCGCAGGTCTAGGACAGAAAAATCTGACCAAGGGGAACAGGCCCACCCCCCCCCCCCCCCCCACTTTTCCTGTCGAGCCTGAGCCACGTTAGCCCATGACATCGCGGTCATAGCTTCCCGGTCTACACCACAGGGAGGTGGGGTTGACAGTGTATAGTCTGAAGGATATTGCAGGCTACTAATTCTAGCTTTTCACCCCTCGTGAGAGGGACTGACCAATCCTAACGTCTTGTCTAGTTTTTCCCCCACTTAAGACATATTTCTATATGTGCTGTAGGCAGGCACCAAAGATAAGATTGTCTGTGTCTTTTCCTAATGGTTGTGATAAGTGATCTTGTAAAATCTACAGTTCTCAGTACCTCAACCTTTGTTTTCTTCTCCGAGTTGAATTGATTTAAGAACTGACATCACAGCACTCGGGATATTTTCATACATGCTCTGTCTCCATCTTCAACAATCAGCAAAGAGTCCCAATACTAATGGTACCAGTAGCAGTCTGATTATGTGTCCTCAGACTCCTGAGTGTTGGCCAGATCCTCTGGTCAATCCCTGCAGCACCATTCTCTCCAGGCCGTAATTGATTTATCTGTGTTTCTGCACTATACACACAATCTCAAAGGCCCCGACCATATCTACCTTCTCATGCATTTATACCCCACCGAGTAGTGCAGCACTGCCAATCTGTCGGCCTGCTCATTTCCCACCACACCGGCATGTTCTGGTTGGAAAATCCAACAGATTCTTCTCTGTCTGTGGCATTCTCAACTTTCTGCTCAACAGCATCATTACCATCATCTCATCTTTCACCTTTTCTTGTCAAGTGCTGTAGGAGGAATAGTTGACGTTCCAACGCCTGGTGGGTGGCCTTTGGTAGTGTCATTCCATGTGATTGTACAATGGCAATGTCGTCAATCCATTTCCTTCTCGGACTTCCTCTTGCTCTCGTATCAGATCTTCTTTAATGTAGCGCCAGTGCTGGTAGACGAAGGTGTTGCATTCAAACGAGATGGCCAAACCATTTTATCTTCTGCTTTTCAATATATGTGGGACAGGGTGTTTATCCCACTGTCTGTCTGATATCATCATTTCTTACTAGGTCTCGGATAGTTAAGTTGGCAGCACCTCTAAAGCATTTGCCCAGCATTCATCCGGCATTCACTACTCATTGTCCAGCTTTCACTACTCGTTGTCCAGCATCCACAACTCATTGTCCAGCATCCACAACTCATTATCCAGCTTCCACTACTAATTGTCCAGCATTCATCCAGCATTCACTCGTCATTGTTCAGCATCAACTGCTCATTATCCATAATTCACATTCATGAAGAATAACAGTCACACATAAATTTCCATTAAGTTTTTTTGTTTTTGTAAATTTCATATTTCTTTTTTTTTTTTTTCATGATGTTCCTCATTCTTGTAAAAGAGCCTCTGTGTTACATCTTCTGTCAGATGACACGGCATAGCTTAGAAATATAAATTTTGCCAAAGAATTATCATCACAAAATAGGTCCTTTGCAAAATATGGATCTCATCATGGCCTACCTAAAAGATTTTCTGATTGCTATGTTGCGTGTCTCAAGAGGAATGCATGGTAGTTTCCCCTTACCTTCCACAACCGCATTGATTTGGAGTACATCAAAGCCTGCCTGAACTGTTGTCTACTGCTTATTGTACCTTGCGGTGTAGGACAGGGGAGTCTTGAGTCTGAGAAATTCAAGCCGCCTGGCTAGTGCAGTCGCCGCAGACTGTTAAAGTTAGGGTTTTATTGTTTCACCCAACAGAACAAATTCCACACCTTACCGATGATTCTAACCCTGGAGAACGCGACATTCTGGACAGTTGACCACCCGCTCCTCAACAGCCTTAACCTTTAAAGTTGCCAGGTTAAATTGTGTCAACAAAGAGCATCCCAGAGTTATCCACTTATCCTGGTGGATTGCTCGATCCACAGATTTGTATTTGTCACACAATTACAAGTTTCCTATCCTCTACCTCAAACAGTTACCGTTGAGATTTTCCCCTCAAGAAATCAAGAGACTATATTTTTCAACCTCTACTTTCGGCACTATGGAGAAGGAGTTACGGACGCAATGTGTAATCCCTCATACACAGCAGCGTGTTATTTGGCGGGGAACTGCCTTGCTTTGGTTTTCATAAAATGGTATAGATGAGTGCCAGTCTTTCATAAAGCAATGGCAAACTACTAAACATAAACAGGCCTCGAAATCGCAAACGGCCAAATTATGCTGATGGTACATGCGATGCCATGTGAAGGATATGCAACTAATTTTACCTTTCACTTTATAAATAATGTAAGCACGTGTGCAAAAGGTGAAGAGCCACCTTTATCAGTCGAAGTGTTCCTGGTTTGGACCTGTCATACCTCATGACACTCTCTCACAGGTAATCCTCTAAAGAACACTTAACGGCAAATGGAGAAGAGGAACGAAGAGAAAATTATTAAAGCTATTTATAAGTAAAATGTATACAGTATGTCAGTTAATTGTCATGTCACACGATCACCAGAGTCGTGGATCAGTTCTGTGCTTTTGACTCAATTATACCTACAGTTGCCAAGAAATCACAGAAGACAAAAACATTGATGCGGTTGACTGCGACGTTATGTAAAGTATATGCAACTAACTTTAAGGATGAAAGTAATATTTACCCTTCCACTTTTCACATTGGTCAGACAGTTTTGAGCATACATGGGCATGGCCAAAGTAATCTCCAACCAGGCAAGGACTTGAGGTGCTCGCCAGTCTTTCATATTGACACCAACCATCTTCTCTATCGTGTTGAGCTTCTCCTGGTAGTTGTCTTGGCTGAGCACACACAGCTTTTGGCTGGAGTCTGCAAACAGATTATGTCAACTAACAACTAAAGGATCCTTTTGCACGCCTAAAGGAAACAATGGGCACATTTGGATAACAGAAGCAACGTCGTTTGGCATGTCGTAATATACTTATTTTGATTTTATAATGTTATTATTGTATATATTATTATTATTTTCATTTGCTCTTATTGTTTTGGATTTCCTCCTGTCATTTATGTTCACCATTATGGACTTAATTTAAGGTATGTCTGTTTGTGCTGTTCCGTTTCTGATGAAGAATTGTATAATCGAAATGTCGTTTGGTGAGTCGTAGTATACTTATTTTTATTGTGTACTGTTATGATGATATATTGTTTGGATTTTCTCTTATTTCTTTCGATTTTCCAGCTGTAATTTATGTTTACTATTATGGAGTTCGTTGTAAGGTATGTCTATGTGTGCTGTTCCGTTCATGATAAGGATTTGTATAATCGAAAAGTCGTGTGGCGTGTTGTGGTATACTAATTTTTATTTTATAAAAACTGTCATTTACTGCCAATATAGTACCTTGTGGTGTATGGCAGAGGGGTCTTTGAGCCTGAGGAATTAAGGCGGCCTGGCTTGTGCAGTCGTCGCGAACTGTGCAAGTTAGGATTTTCATTTTGCCCCTGACAGAAAAAAATCCAACACTTACGAGGATTCGAACCCAGGTCTCCCGATTGAGAGTCCGACGTTCTAGTCACTCGGCCAGCCGCTCCTCAATTTTATAATGTTTTATATATATATATATATATATATATATATATATATATATATATGTGTGTGTGTGTGTGTGTGTGTGTGTGTGTGTGCGTGCGTGCGTGCGTGCGTGCGTGTGTGCGTGCGTGTGTGTGTGTGATATCTGTTTAAGTCCCCGCTAATCACTGGTATTATGAAGATTAATAGACTACAATGGCTGCAGCACATTACGTAGTCAGTATCACGCGGGCCATCTTTACTTCCCAAGACATTTCCTCGTACCCATTTTCGGCTGGGTCGATCTGGACACAGATAATGGCATCATCATACTGTGGCTTGCCGGCAGGCATGGGCGTTCATGCCTCTCCACAAATGACGATCTTCCATGTCATGGATTAATTCGTGTGTTGACTCCCTCCCGTGTCATGACAGAAGAGTCAAGAACCTTTTCACGATGTCTTCCTCTATCTCTCTTTCCGCAAATCGTTCCGGTTGTCACAAAATGTTCAGTTTTTGTCTTCTCATAATGTGGCAAAAAAAACAATGACTGTCTCTTTCTGATGTTTAGGATATGTTGGCTTTGCGTCTCAACTTCCCTTAAAACTTCCTGATTGCTTATTTTGGCTTCCAATTAATTTTCAGCATTCCTCTATAAAACCATACTTCCTATGCTTCCAGGGATTTTTTCGCCTGTTTACTAATTGTCCAGGAGTCACAGCCACATTTTAAAACTGGTTCTATGTAACATGGAAAAACTTTTATTCTAACTTTCAAGGACATTAACTTATTGCACAAAACGTGAAATAAGTGGGAAATTCTTCTGTCCTGTCTCTCGTCTCCCAAAGGAGCATAAGACTTCAACCAACTCAATTTAACCCTTTGTAGACTCATTCATGATTGTTTGGATTTTAGGCTACGTTTTCTACGGGATGAAGTAGCCACTCCCACTCCAACCCTCCTTAGTCGACTCTTATGACACCCATGGTAGGTTACTGTGTCAATATTCTTTGCTTTCATTATGAGCCTCAGTAATACATGGCCAATTCGAGGCCAGTATGGCTGAATGATAACATCGCTTGTTCTTAAACGTCTGGTGTGCTGATGCTGAAGTAGCGGGTTCAACCCCTACACCCGGTCAGTTGGACTATAATGTTGACTTCTCGTCCTGGACTTGGGGAAGTAAATTACAAGTACCTCTGAAGTCAGAGTGGGTTCGTCTGATGGCGAGGGGCACTGGTAATTGGGAAAGCTAATCCACATGATAAACATCAGTCAAGTGCTACTAGAAGTAGCAACATATCAAACAACATATCCCATCATAAATGACAGACACAGTCATAAACACCATATCCCATAGCAAACAAGATATATAACCAATAATGACAGACACACCCACAAATGGCAGACACAGCCACAAACAACATATTCCATCATAAATGATAGACACAGCCACAAACACCATATCCAATGATAAATGACAGACACAGCCATAAACACCATATCCCATCGCAAACAATATATACAATCAAAAATGACAGACACACCCACAAATGGCAGACACAACCACAAACAACATATCCCTTAAAAAATTACAGACACGGCCATAAACACCATATCCCATCATAAATGACAGACACGGCCACAAACACCATTTCCAATCACAAACAAGATATACAACCACAAATGACAGACACAGCCTCAAACACTATATCCCATCACTTTCAAGATATGCAATCACGAATAACAGACACAGCCTCAAACACCATATTCCATCAAATACAAGATATAGAATCATAAATGACAGACACAACCTCAAACATCATATCCCATCACATACAAGATATACAATCACAAATGACAGACACAGCCTCAAATACTATATCCCATCACGAACATTATATCCCATCACAAATGACAGACACGGCCCCAAACACCATATCCCATCACGAACAATATATCCCATCACAAACACCACACCCGATCACAAACACCATATCCCATCACAAACACCATGCCCAATCAGAGAGAATGTATAAACTAGAGCACTTACACTTACCATCCGAAGCCACGCTCTCGGCGTGAGGCAGGGCGATGGAACGCCGCATGCGGCTGCGACTGAACACTCGCGACAGAGAACTAAAGTTCTTCTTCTTTTTCTGCTTGCTCAGTTTGGGCTCCAAGGACAAATCAAAGTCCGAGCTTTGGGTGAACCACTTGAACATCGGGCCGCTTGAGTCGATCGAGTCGGTGGTGCTGATAGGGCTCGTGCTCAGCACTGAGTGGACAGTAAAGATTGTGTCTTTATTTGGAAGACAAAGACATTGTCACTTAAGGAAATATGTTACAAACACAAATAAAGTGGATTAACTGCAGTAAAACTGCGACAATACAAGACATATTAGGACAAATGGATTTATAGAGGTGGTGTCTGCAAGAAATCATCATTATCATCATTACCACCAGGACATGACCAGCTGGCGTAGGTGTTCATGCATCTCAATAGATTGTAGTCCCCTGTGTTCTGGATCATTCCAAGTAGTGATATTCCTCCTTGGCACTGGCCCACTCCATCCATATATGGAACAGTTTGTACTTGTGGAATCTACGTGAAACTGTTTATAACTGAGAAATCCACATGGATTAGTTTCTAATTGAGAAATTTACATGGAATAGTTTATAATTTAGGATTCTAAGTGGAACAGTTTATAACTGACGAATCTACATAAACAGTTTATAACCGAGGAATCTACGTGGAACATATTATACTTGAATCTATGTTAAATAGTTTATAACCGAGGAATCTACGTGGAACAATTTTTAATTGGGAAATCTCCATAAATAGTTTATAATTGAGGAATCTACATGGAACAGTTTATAAATGAGCAATCAACATGGAAAAGTTTATAATTGAGCAATCTACATGGAACCGTCGGACAGCGTCGTACAAAGCACGAACTCCGTAGCTCCATTGCAGACAAACATAAGAACCAATTGGGTATAACAGACTGAGATCTGAAGGAACCGGGTATTATAGACTAAGATCTGACGGAGGTATTACAGACTAAGATCTGAAGAAGGTATTACAGACTAAGATCTAAATTAGATATTACAGACTAAGATCTGAAATTGCTATTACAGGCTGAGATCTGAAGGAACTCGGTATTACAGACTAAGATCTGAAATTGGTATTACAGGCTGAGATCTGAAGGAACTCGGTATTACAGACTAAGATCTGAAATTGGTATTACAGGCTGAGATCTGAAGGAACTCGGTATTACAGACTAAGATCTGAAATTGGTATTACAGGCTGAGATCTGAAGGAACTCGGTATTACAGACTAAGATCTGAAGGAGGCATTACAAAATAAGATCTGAAGGAACTGGGTATTGCAGACTGAGCAGACTGAGATCAGAAGGAACTAGTTATTATATACTAAGATATGAAGGAACTAGGTATTACAGACTGATATCTGAAGTAACTATGTATGACAGTCTACGATTTGAAGGAACTGGGCATTAAAGACTGAGCTCTGAAGGAACAAGTTATTACAGGCTAAGATCTGCTACTAGGTATTACAAACAATAGAAACAACGGCTGCTACAGAATATAACTGTAGGAAATAAAATCAGTTAGGTATGTGTAGCTCTACCTTGTCCCTGTTCATTGTCTTGATCCTGCATGAAGACACAGTTCAGCACTGAAGACTCCTCCATAGTTGAGAAGCCATTTGCATTAACTGAAGGAAACACTTCATCGTCATCATCATCGTCAACATCGTTGTTGATGTTTCCGTCACTGGCTGGGGCTGGAGATGAGCTCAGGGTTGTGCTATTGTGACTGTCCAGTTGGTCTTTGGCCTACAGAATATCAAATATCAAAGTAAAGAGTAGAAGCTGTAGATGAGCTCACAGTTGTACTGTTGTAGCTGTCAAGTTGTTCTTTATCCTACACAATATCAAATGTCAGAGTAAACAGTAGAGACTGTAGATGAGCTCACAGTTGTGCTTTGTGGCTGTCAAGTTGGTCTTTGTCTGTAGGACAATACTAAATTTCAGAGTAAAGATAGAGGACCCCATTTTCACCCCAAGAGACATGCGGGATATATGGTGCTAACCCAATATGTTTAGCACTGATCGGCACTCACTGGGTGATGTGGTCAGAATCACACCGGTTGCTTTTACTTCCCATGACATTTTCTAGTATCCACTTTAGCCTGAGATGATATGAAAGCCCAGGTCAGTTAAAATAATATCCTCCTCGGTGGAGATTTGAACACATGACTATTTAGCCAACAGCAAAGTGTTAGCCACTGGGCTACTGTGTCTTCCAAAAATATTGACTGTACCTTGTTTTATTGACAGTTAGCTAGATGTCGTTTACATGACGTAGCAGTCAACCCTAGCCTGTTGTGGCTGTTTGTGATTTCCGGGCAAGTTTACGTTTAGTTGTTTACCATTGCTTTCTGTACGACCGGCGCTGAAACCAGTGTATGGAAAGCAACGCAAGGCGGTCTGCTGTCAAATCGCCAGCAGTTGTTTAGAACGCGGTATGCGCGATTATGAATTGCGTCCGTAACTCCCTGGCCACAGCGCAGACAGAGATAACTGAAATATCACACGATTAAACTGATATAAGAAGCTTTTTACCACTTGCACATGATGATGGTGGTAGAGTTAGAACCCGCCTACTGCACTAACCATTTAGAGAACACACAAGGTGAGTGTGCTGATTGACTACTCGGTGTGAATTTCTTCTTCTTTCATTCTTTACCTCCCAGTTTTGAATACGCCCTCAACCAACTCACTTCAAGCCCTCCCATCCTTAGTCATCCCATATAGCTCCGTTCACGTCCTCCCCATATTATTCATTTCTGTTTCTACTTCTTTTTTCCACAAGTTTTTAGCTCTTTCTCTATTTCTGTTGCCCAGTGAATTCCAGACACAGGCCCTTCTAGATATACAGTTTTCAGGTTTTCTCAGTATTTGTCCTATCCTTGCTAGCGTCTTTTCTTCACCTCTTAATTCACCGGTATTCATCCAGATCTCTCCATGAGCTCCTCATTTGTGATTCTGGCATACCATTTCACTATGTCCCATTTCTTCAAGATATGCAGGAGTGAACGAATTGAATCATAGGGGCTCTTTAATGGTAATGAAACAACAGCATCATATAACTTGATTATTTTGATAACACTTAATCAAATATCACCAAGTGGTCTGGATCATCATTATCATCATTAACCATGCAATAGATCCTGCAGCCATGGTTCCCCATGATACATGCCCACCAGAGACTTTGGTCAGTTCTGTGTCATAATAGAGCAGGCATCACTAAATTAGGTAGTCTACCACTGCGTTCCTTCATGGCAGTAATCATGCTGGTCTATGGAACCTTGTGTCTTGTGCCTTCAAAAAAGGCATAATAACTACAAACCATGGCTGTAGCGAATGTGACTTATCATCCAATCGCGCAGTAAATATTCTTCCAAAATGTATGGTAGTGAACCCATGGCCATTTCCACCATCACGCACTATTTGATGTCACACACGCTCAGTGTGTGACTGATCTGCAATCATTTTCTCCTTTGTCATTCCATTTCTGATCTTTGCCCTCTGTGCAACATGATCAGCGAGACTTGCTCCCAAGGTGCAATATCAAAGACTCTATCAATCATGTACTGCTTACACACGTCTTTGTACTGTGGTAGATCCCGACCCCGAGATCTTTTATTCATCTGTAATTCATCAAAAAGATTTCCTTTGGTATTCTACCATCGTCAATCCTCCTAATGTGTCCTATCCATCTAAGTCTACGAAGGCTGAGCATGGAACAAATCGTCACTCAACCTGATATTTCCAATACTTCAGTTTTTGTGATTTTATCTTGCCACTTAATACCAAGTATTCGTCGCATATACCGCATATGAAAGCTGTTTACACGTTTCATTTGGTATGAGTAACTTGACCAGGCTTCACTGTCATAAAGAAGAGTACTGAGGACACAGGCTTGATAGAGCAGGGCTTGTATTTGGGTGTTCGATGACTGTACCCATTTACCTCTATAAAGAGATCATCTAACTGCTTTGTAGCAAACTTGAGACTATACTCAGCAACTGCCTGTTTACTGCTCACAGGTTGAATCTGCCACCTGTTTCCGTGGTGTCTTAATACCCCAGAGTGGAGAGGTGAGTTAGACAGGTACCCCAACCGACCCCAAGGTGTCCCGTCGGCTTGAGGAGAGAAGCAGATGTTTTGCTTCTCCGTTGATGCTGGATACCCATAACCCACCACTTTAACTGAACTAGTGCCGAAGGATAATATATCTCCACGTGTGATCTTCAATGTGGACAGAAGGACGATATATCGCCATACTAGGGTCATTGTATTTTTTTTATTTCGTGGTATCTTCCGCAATTTCAATGCTCAGTGAACGGAAATTTACATTATAATACTTGTTCATTTGAATGTGTATCATGTTTGGTCCAAACCTTCTTATTGTTAGGCACTCTGTCAGTTAATATTGATATAAGTCATCTACTACTAAAATAAAGTATGTGTAACTGTGCTAGACTGGATCAAATAGACTTTGAGATTATTGGTAATTTAACAAATGAGACTTTGTGATTCGATTAATGAGACAGGCAGTTTGAATAATGGGACTGTGATGGTTTGACCAATGAGAATGTCGGCTGTTTGACTAATGAGACTGGAGGAGTTAGACATGAGATTGTTGGTGGTTTGACGCAATGAGACTCGAAGAGTTAGACATATAAGGTGGTTTGACAAATGAGAATGGAGTAGTCAGACATATGAGATTGTTGGTGGTTTGTCAAATGAGAATAGAGTAGTTAGACATAAGAGATTGTTGATGGTTGGACACATTGAGACTGGAGTAGTTAGACATTTGAGGTTGTTGGTGGTTTGACACAGTGAGACTGGAGTAGTTAGACATATGAGATTGTTTGTGGTTTGACAAATGTGACTGGAGTAGTTAGATATATAAGATTGTTGGTGGTTTGAGAAATGAGACTGGAGTAGTTACACATATGAGATTGTTGATGGTTTGGCACATTGAGACTGGAGTAGTTAGACATATGAGATTGTTGGTGGTTTGACACATTGAGACTGGAGTATTCAGACATTTGAGATTGTTGGTGGTTTGACACAATGAGACTGGAGTAGTTAGACATGTGAGATTGTTGGTGGTTTGACAAATGAGACTGACGTAGTTAGACATACGAGTTTGTTGGTGGTTTGACAAATGAGATCGTAGGTGGTTTGACAAATGAGACGGTTGGTGATTCCATTCATGAATTAGGAAGTTTGGCCAATTAGACTGGGGGGGGGGGGGTGTGACCACCTCCTTGAATTCATCTTCAAATCTACAACGTATCACAGACCTCCTTGAGTCCATCTTCACATCCACAATATATCACCCACCTCCTTGAGTTCATTTTCAAATCAACATCACACAACCTACATCCTTGAGTTCATCCTCACATCTACAACACATCACCCACCTCCTTGAGTCCATCTTCACATCTACAACCCACAACCCACCTGCTTGAGTTCAGCTTCAAATCTACAAAACACAACCCACCTGCTTGAGTTTATCTTCACATCTACAATACACAACCCACCTGCTTGAGTTCAGCTTCAAGCTCTTTGATGCTCTGCTCCTTACTTTCCAGCTGGGCCTTCAGAAACATGGCCCTCTCTGCGGCATCTTTAGCTCTGTTGATGATCTCCCATTTCTCTCTCTCAACGGTTTCCTTTTCTTTGGCAAACTGTGGAAGAATGGCAAGACTCCACAATGAAGGGGTTTACTGTAACAGTGAAATGTTCATTCATGTTTGTACATAGACTTTCAACAGACAGCTAGGAAACTAATCACTAATTATTATAGGAAGCTAACTCACAGGCTAACTCACGGGTTAACTCAAATAGACGCAGCTAACTCACTCTCTCTCTCTCACACACACGCGCACGCACGCACGCACGCACACACACAGAGCTAACTCTCTCTCTCTCTCTCTCTTTCTCTCTCTCTCTCTCTCTCTCTCTCTCTCTCTCTCTCTCTCTCTCTCTCTCTCTCTCTCTCAGACACACACACAACTAACACACACACACTAGGACCCTTAATTGATTTGATGCCCCCCAAAAAAGCATGTAAGTTTGGTCCAAACATTGCGAACAGTCAAATGATTAAGTATTATAATGTAAATTTCCTCTCATTGAGCCTTACAATTACAGAATTACTACCAACGAATAAACAAACACTTAAAACGATGACTCTTGTATAGCGATATTTCATCTTTCTGTCCATATTTGGTGATACGTTATCCTTCGTTACTAAATTAGTTAAACGTGTTCTTCAAGGGACTTAAACATTAATATGCCATGGTGATCGAGTGAAATGGCGAATCATGACCGCCCACGCTTTCCGGCATGGCACATGATTGATTGATTGATGCCATCTTTGACTTGGGGACATAAATTACAAGTACCACGTAAATCAAAGAGGGTTTGCCAGATGGTAATATGGAAAGCAAACCCTCATGTGTTGTTTGTCCATCAAAAATGATGATGACCATTCATTTCATCCAGTGGGGTTGAAAGTATGGAGCCGTGAGTTCTAAGATGGCTGATAAGGCCTATTTTGGCTCGAAATGTTCTTTGACAATGTGGACAAAGAATGCTTGACGTTTCTGGAGGAGGATTTTCTGCAGTGGTTTTTCTGTTCTGTCTTTTCTTCTCAGCTCTTGCAGTCCTGGTAGCCTCACAAGTGACTGCACCCTTGCATAATGATGCACGCCACGAATTTCGGTCTCTGGCTGCAGTCTCCCAGGTGTCATGATGAATTCCAAAAGCATTCAGTGAGATTTTCAGAGTGTCTTTAACGAACCCTCATGTACAATCAGACCAGTGCACTTACTTGTAGCAAAAACTAGTAACAACATGTATGTCGACTGCGTTCGAGTTCAAAGTGAACAATGCAAAAAGAAATGTGTCGTGCCGATAAATGTGAGTGGACGTGGTTCACAGTCCCACGTGATCCCTAAAGTCTGTCTTGGATAATGTCTGTATGCAATATTTCTTTCTTCTTAAGTATTATCATGTTAGTTTATTTTGCGTACAATTTAATGCTAACACCAGTTGCTCACTGGTTACAATCGCAGCTTCCAATAAAATATGTTATCAATCATAATGTGCCAGGTATCTTTAACTGTGGTTTGCCATTGCTTTATTTCTTAGCAGTGACCATACTGGCTAGTAACTGGAGCCGTTGCCACTGTAAAGTGACCCTTGGCCTACCGTCAATAACTTGAGACCATAACCAACTACTGTATGTAATATTTCTTCGTCCTCGTCCTTGTATTCGTCTTCGTCTTCGTCGTCTTCGTCGTCTTCTTCGCCGTCTTCTTCGCCGTTTCCGTCTCCGTCTCCGCCTCCATCACCGCCTACCCGTCCGCATCCGCCTCCGCCTTCTTCTTCTTCTTCTTCTTCTTCTTCTTCTTCTTCTTCTTCTTCTTCTTCTTCTTCTTCTTCTTCTTCTTCTTCCTCTTCTTCTTCTTCTTCTTCTTATTCTCCTCCTTCTTCTTTTCCTTATTCCACTCCTTCTTCTTCTCCCTCTTCTTTTCCCTTTCTTCTCCTTCTTCTTCTCCTTCTTCTCCTCCTTCTCCTCCTCCTTCTTCTGCTCCTCCTCCTCCTTCTCCTCCTCCGTCTCCTATTCCATCTCCTACTCCTCCTCCATCTTCTTCTCCTCCTCCTTCTTCTCCTTATCCTTCCCCCTTCCGTCTCCTCCTCCTCATCCTCATTTTCCTTCTCCTCCTCCTTTTCCTCGCCCTCCTTCTCCTCTTCCTCCTCCTCCTTCTCTCCCTCCTCCTTTTCCTCCTTCACCTTCGCTTTATCCTTCGCCTCCGCGCCTCCCCCTTCTCCTCTTTCTTTTCCTTTTCCTTCTTCTTGGGAATGTTTGGGTGGGTGCGAGATGTGTGTGTGTGGGTAGATGCAGGATGTGTAGATGGCGGGGGATGTGTGTGTGGGTAGGGGTTGTATGTTTGGGGGAATGTGTGTTTGGCTGGGTGGTTGGAGGTGTGTGGGTGTTGGAGGATATGTGGGTGGGTGAGTGTGTGTAGGCTATGGGATTGGTGGGGAATGTGTGTGGGGGGAGATGTGTGTAGATAGGGGTTGGGTGGGTGGGTGGGTAGGGCATGTATGTGTGCCTGGGGGTGTGTGAGTGGGTGGGGGGCTGTGTGTGGGGGATGTGTGGGTGGGGGAATGTCTCTCATAACATGGTAATATGCATTGTTTATGTTTACAACATTCATTTGACAATGATTTTTTCCTATGTGAATGTATCATGCACTATTGATGAACGAAAGATGAGTGATTGGAAGGGCGGAATGTAAGACGGGCCTGTGTGACCAAAAATGTTACCCGTTGAAAATAAAGTTTGTTTGTTCGTTCTGCTTCTTCTTCGTCTTCTTCCTCTTCTTCTTCTTCTTTTTCTTCTTTTGCAATCAACGTTTGCTACGCATACTACTACAATTTCAACTGCAACTATACAACCATTACTTCTACTACACTGATACTACTACTGCACCACTACTACTACTACTACTAAATCACCATCACCACTACGACTACACTACTATTATTACTACTGCCACCACCACTACTACTACTACTACTACTGCTATTACTACTACTACTACTACTACTACTACTACTACACAACCACTATTCATAACCACACCTACTACTACTACTACTACTACTACTACTACTACTACTACTACTACTACTACTACTACTACTACTACTACTACTACTACTACAAAACTACTATTAAGTAGTAAATGCACCAGCTACAAAATAAGTAAACTTGACTGTTTCAAACTATCAGAAAATAAAACCTAAATACCTGTTTTACCATTTCATCACTCTCTTTAACTCTTTGCTCATAGTTACGGATAAATTCCCGTAACTCCGTCTCCTTTTCCTCCAGAGTTGCATACAATTGTTTCATCTGGCTCAATAGGTCAAGTTTCTCTCCCTTTAGTCTCTTTCGGTCACTTTTCATATCTGAAAGAGACATTTTGCATGTGTATGTGATTTTTCTTGGATGTTAATTCTCTTGATAAAAGAGATATTGAAATGAGATGTCAAAAAGCTAATGAGCTTACATATCAACTATCACCCATACTAAACATCCAAATATACCTATGTCCGCAAAACGACAGATAATAAATAGAATATTCACACTAACCTTTTGCTACAACTGTGAAACATGGAGATTATCCATATCACACTTACGTAAAATCAACACCTGTGAGATGAGATGCTTGAGGAGAGTTGCCAACTTAACTATCCGAGACCCAGTATCAACACCTTGTATCACATCTATTGAAAGACAGACGATCTCAAATGGTTTGGTTATCTCGTCAGGATTCAACACCATCAACTACCAGCACTGGCGCTACATCAAAGAACATCTGCTGCGAAAGCAAAAGAACTCCCGAGAAGAAAATGGATTGACGACATACAAGATTACTCGACTCGGAATGACACTATCCAGTGCCACCCACCGGGCCTGGAGTTCCAATTATTCCTCCCCAAGACGCTTAACGGCAAAAGTGTAAGATGGTGATAATGATGATGTTAATTGAAATCTCTTGCTTGTAATCAACAGTTTCTCAACAGATTATAATAGGTAATGTTGCTATTAGCAAGGAAATACCAATACAACTGCTTTTTTTTTTTCGCGTATCCATCCTGTTTCAGGATATTGCGGTCAACACCAGCATCTTTCAGCTGTATGTTGATTCCTAGGCAAGATTACGCTCATCAGCACGCCACGACTTTCTGAGCGACCGGCTCCATACTCTCATAAGTCACTTTTGCGATTCGAACCACTGCTAATTCTCGTCGCGTCACGTGACGAGAGTATTCGGGGTTAGCGGAGAAAGCTGCTAACCCCTCGGCCACGGAGCCGGCTCCAATACAACTGCTGCTATTGGAATTTGAAGTGTTTTATCTTTATATATTATAGTTAAAGTTAGTTGCATATCCTTTACAGGACATTTGCAGTCAACACCAGCATTCTTTGCTGTTGCTGATGTCTTGGCAAATTTACTTTCAGAAGTTTGCCATTGTTTTCTGAACGACCGGCACCCATACCATTTCGTTAAAATCCAGCGCAACGCAGTCTGCTACCAAATAGCGCGAAGCTGTGTTTCGAACGCGGTTATGCGGGATCATGAACCAAGTTCGTAAACCCTTCGCCACGGATACGGCATATATTATAAGCCATGACATAATGACGTTTGGTCACCGGTTCCCATCCGTGTTGCCTTTACTTCCCAGACAAGTGTTGGAAACTTCTAAAAAGTATTTGGTAGTCATTATATTGAGGGTCGACCCCAGAGGTTTACTGGTCAGAGAATATCAACAATCCTGCTTGTGCTAGGGTTTGAACCTTGACCATTGCCTTGGCAGGCAAGTGCACTAACCCTGTACCACCATGGTTGATTGTTCATATAATGAAAAGGATGCAGTTCCAAATTGCTATTATAGCCGCAGAGTTGAGGGTGGGTGCTCAACCTTGCTAAATACCTCTTTGGTTTGTGCACTCATCACCCCTGGCAGCAAGAGTCTAACTCATGGCCTTCACGTGATGGAACTGTTTTAACTAACAGGAGAAGGGGCGGCAAAGTAAACCAATGTGCTCTAGATATCTATGTGCTTATATATTTGCGCAGACAAGTGTGTAATACGTACATATTGACACTTGACTTGGACCATAGTCTATCCTATTGACTATAATTACGCGTTATTGACTGACTGAATTGCCTTTTCAGTTTACGAATGCATTTTTTTCGGAGTCTCCTAGAAGTTGTCGCTAGAGCTACGGTGTTTGTGCTTTGTGCGATGCTTTCAGAGGGCCGCCCTGACGAAAAGGACCGAGTTATATGGGATAAATCCCGGGGCAATGAAGTCTATCCTCTCGACTTTTAATTAAGTAATGTGTGGACGCTGGTTTTCTAGTGACTGCCGCTCCATCGACGATGAACTCTATTTTTCGTGGTAGACTACTGTGTTGGCATTCTGACGGCGGCATTATGCACAGTGTGGCTGTTGGCTTGTCGAGACTCCTGTCTATTCCACTTTTCACATACGGCAGTGAGGAGCATTTTGTGTGATATTCACTGGCACAGGAACGGAGCAATCAGCCAGGGGACACACCACGGCACTCAGTATGCCAAGCAAACACGCCATAAAAAATGTACATTACTTCCCTCTATGACTACTGAGTTAACTCAGAAGACAGTGAAGTTCATACAACAAACAACATTGCAGATGTAGACACATTTCAAGCGAACGAAAGACAAAAAAGACAAAATGGATGCAAATGACTCTAAGCTAATACTACCATTTCCTATGAAGCTTCGACAAATGCTACACATCTTTTTTTTTTATTTTCTGATTTCATCATTTTTTCATTTTTTAACGAATTCGAATAATGGAGTCACAAACAATAAGTTGCAAAAATTGTTGTCTGGTATAGTTTGCAGCATCTTGTCAGACCATCATCATCTAGTGCCCTACCACCTAGCGTAGGCGTTTATATCTCGGTCGTTGGTATTTGTGAATCAAACCTGCTAATAATATTCCTCTATGCCACTGTCTCATTCAATCGATCATAATTTCTCCTTGTCTGCCGCTGCCTCTCTTCCCCTTGATCTTTCCGGTTGTCACGATGTTCTCCGACATATTTTGCATACTGCCATTGTTACACAATTTATAAAGAAACAAAACAAAATAAAACACGATACACACATTTGCACAGTAATTTAAATTGTATTTTGTTCTACAAAAATGGCTTGGCCAAACGTATGGCAGCTGCATCAGCATACTTAACATTCATCCATTTTGCGTTTTGACGAATAAATAAATTGCCTCCATCTTCTGCAATAAACATATGCTGAGGAGATGCAGAAAAATACGCCAAGCAATAAATTGTTCAATCTATTGTTTGCCTTCATTAGTCAAATTTAAATAAAAAAATATAATTGTTAAAATTATAGGAATTGAAAAAGCAGTCTGGGCACAACCTCTATCAATATTACAAGAAATCCAATGTAGGTAGTTTATATAATGACAGATAATGAAAGTCTCTAGGGAGTCTCTGTGGCGAAGTGGTCAAGCTGTTTGACTCGTGCTTCGAAGGTTGTGGGTTCGATTCCGGGCCGCGCCCTTCGGTTTACGAGTTAAATGTTTCAGAGACTCCTGTGGGTCGTCGCTAAATGCTACGGAGTTCGTGCTTTGTGCGACGCTTTCCGCGCTGCGGAAAGAGACCGAGCCTTATGGGATAAAACCCGGTGCGATGAAGTCGACCCTGTCGACTTTTAAGCGACTTTTGTTTTTTAAGATAATGAAAGATAAATCAATAGAAACTGACTTATTAATCAAAATATTTTAAATGGGTTGAGGATCGACTTCATTGCACCTGGTTTACTTCCATATAGCTTGGTATGTTTCTACAGAGTGGCCTGCAAAATGCATAGCACGGAGCTTGAACACCTTAGCTCCCGCGACTAATCCCGGAGTCTGAGACAACTGCACTTATCAACCGAATGACTGTGTTTGTTATCTGTTGGGGTATCCTACTTGCACTCCGGACAACTCCATAGTTGCTCCCTCCAACATATCCATCAGTGTTCAGCTGCTAATACTGCTGGTTGTGTGTTGGTTGACGAGGCAGCTTTACAATAAGCTGAAAGGTTGGGGAATGTGTAGCAGTGAGCCTTACGCGCTTACAAGACAGAAACAGAAACATAATCTGTAGCAAACATGCACACAAACACTTCCATGATACCTTGTAAAACTTCTTTGGCTCTGATCAGCTCCTGCCTGGCCTGAATCAGCTCCAGCTTGATTTCCCCGTAGGTGGACTTGGATTTTATGCTGGCTGCTTCTGCTCGTGGCAGTTCATCGGATTCTTTCTCCAGCTTCTGCAGCTGCCCTTCAAGTTTTGCAACATCACTCTTGAGACTTTCATTTGTTTTCTGCATTAAGTCCAAAAAACATAATAATATCTTTATAAACTATCAGCACCAATTCCGCAATTGTCTTACTTCATTTTGTAAATTCCTTATTGACTTAATTTAGGGCGCAACAGGTCTATGGTCGAAGCCCCAACAGGTGGACAGTTAGAACATTGCTTTGCTGATTCGGCAGTTATCCAGTTTATTTCTTCTCCTAACTTGTCAGAAAAAATTGTGACTGTCTAGGTCTAATTTCTCTAATCAGTTAACGGTTTTCATTTCTTTCTTGTAGGACTATGTCATTGTGTCTTCTGTCAGAAACCACATTGCTACAGCCATTAGATGTTTATCAACTTGTCTCAAAGACTCCAGGGTTCGTCCCTAGAGCCACGGCGTTCAAATGCGATGCATTTGGCAGGCCACTCCGTAGAAACATACCAAGCTATATGGAAGTAAACCAGGTGCAATGAAGTCGATCCTCAACCCCTTTAAAATATTTTGATTTCTCCAGATGTAGGCTTTTTATAAGTTAGTTTCTATTGATTTATCTTGCATTATCTATCATTACATAAACTACCCTGTTCCAGTCGTATTGGTATTACCTTTCCTCTGGAGTAAACTAGACAGGCCGAGAGAGTAATCAACTTTGCATGTGCAACACATGGTCTCTGCAATTCAGCCCAGGCCTTGCGCGATGGAGAGGTATAACATTCGCTACCGCCATGTATTGTTGTTGTACCTTGTCAGAAGCATAGGGTAGGTAACCAACTATCGTCTGTCAAGTCAGCCAGGTGCCAGGGACAGTACTGACTTCCACTCATAGTAAAACATGCTTTATAAACGATATACATTGGCATATATTAGAGAGACTTGCACAGAACGCTCACTAAGCAACGCAATACTCAACTTGTTGTGGAATAAACCGCAGATAATAGAGTAGATTTAAAAAACAAAAAAATTTTTATTTGTTAAACAGCTTTCATATGCAGTGCCTGTGAAGAATACTTGGTATTAATTGGCAAGTTAAAATCACAAACACTGAAGAATTGGAAAGATCGGTTGTGGGACGACTTGTTTTATGCTTAGTCTTTGTAGACTTAGATGGAGAGGACACATTAGGGGGAATGAACGAAGGTAGAATACCAAAGGACAACTTTTTTGGTGAACTACAGATGGGTAAAAGATCTCGGGGTCGGCCTCTATTCATCATCATGTGCCGTGTCGATAAGCGTGTGCGGTCATGTTTCGCCATCTCACGCGATCACCAGAGTAGTGGATCAGCTCTGGGATCTTGCCTCGACCATACCACGTGGTCAAGTCATCCAGGTATTTACTTCTCTGCCTTACTCTTGTTGCCCTTTACTGTCATACTGGAACGTCTTTACCTTTAGCTTGTGCTGCCTGGTTCTGCCTTTCTCCACCAATATGCTGCAAGGGTGGTGGTCGCTGCCATGGTGTCCTAGGACACCCCATCTACACACTGTAGTGAGTAAAGGTGAAACTAGCGCCAGATCAATAGCACTGTCCTCATCGCCTGGACGGCTTGCTGTCCTGGTGACACAGCCACTGTTGATCAAACCAGGTCGATGGTTTCCAGTGCAGTCTCGAGCTCCTCCCCTTGTGTATTGGAGGAAGTGTTTCCCCATGATCTGCCTTTAGCGTTGAAGTCACCACAGAAAATAACATTTCTCTCGTGGCCTAATATGCCACTTAAGCACTGCCACTTCTGGGCGTCCACACTCGCATTGCGGGCATAAACATTAACCAACACGAATGGTATACTGGAATGAACTCTAAACGCCTGTATTTGTATATCGTCACTGTCCCAACTGGACATGTCTAGCTCTGACGCCACCATGCTGTCGCGAACGAGAATCTCCGTTCCCAGATGTCGTCTGTTGTAGAAACATTTGAAGCCGGCAATTAGGAGGGGCTGATCGCCCAGTCTCGTCTCCTGGAGTGCTACAATGTCGTTCCTGTAAACTAGGGTTTCTATAATAGAGCCCCGTTGTTTTACACTGGCACAGTTCCAATATAGAATACGGATGTTCCTGAGTCCTAGACGGTGACACTTGAGTCTAAAACGTCTCAAACCACCGCGCTTACCTTGCTTCTTCCTCCCTGCGCGGCTACCACGCCGCTTCGTTATGTTGACTGCTGACCGCTCGGAAAACACACGTTGTTCCGCCATGTTGAAAAAACGTAAACACAGACTGCTGAGAACCACACACGCTGCTGAAAATTCACTCAAGGAAGGCTTCGCTCGATGCACGAACTCCGTAGCACCCGCGCAGATCTTGAGTAGAAACTCCTGGTTTTACATCCTGGCACACCAATTACACGCAAGAGATGAATAAATCCATCCCCTACGCGAAAAAGTTAACGAACACAAAACAACAAGACCGTCCGTCGCCATCTTGAAACCGGAAACCTCGATTTAGAAAGAGAGATGCACACAAAAGTAAGCTATTTCAAAAAACTGGTCACGGTGGTTAAAAGCGAAAAATGGGCAGAGGTGTGTCAAAGAGTAAGCACAGACAAGTCACTGAAATTGTTCTGGCGACTACACAAAAGCATGAGTGGTGTAGTCAAGAATAAGAGCATTTCTGACTTCCAAGGTGCTGACCTCATCTGGCAGAGGACTGACGAGGACAAGGGCAAAGCCCTCTTTGAACGCTACCTTGAGCAGAGCAACCAGACAGACATGGGAGGCCGAAATCTGGCCAAGGAGGTCACCTCAGACAGATGCAAGGCCCAGAACACTTCGGATGAAGATACAGTGACAGTGAAATAAATCAAGGCTGTGCTTCGACGATCAAAAAACAGTGCTCCAGGTCCTGATGGCATAAGATACGACGACATAAATAGGTGTACCGACAATGAGCTAGAGAAACTAGCAGACATGTACAACAACAGTATAGGGAGTGCTAGCATCAAGGAGGAATGGTTACACAGCTATCTGATTCCCTTGCCGAAGCCTGACAAAGACCACACAAAAATTCAGGGATATGGAATTATAACCATGCAGAATACAATAGGCAAGCTGCTGGAGAAGGTAATTGCCAGGAAAATATCAAGCCAACTAGAGAGGCAAGGTGTTTTCCCACCTACCCTGGGTGGGTACCGTCCAAAAAGAGAAACATGGACCAATGCAGCAGTCTTTGCCCATGATGTCTATGAAGGTTTCCACTCAGGCACTGAAACCGTTGCTGCAGCGATTGATCTTGAGGACGCATACAACAGAGTACCACTGGATGTTTTAATGTTTCAGCTTCTTGAACTAAACGTAAGTCCATTCCTCCTTAGTTGGATCGCTGCAGCCCTCTTCCAACGGAAAGTAGTTTTTAGATGTGACAGTTTGACTTCGGAACCAACAACAATATATCCTGGCATACCACAGGGATCACCATTATCTCCGGTACTGTTCAACGCCTACACAGTGAGAATCACCAGTGAGCAGATCACTGGACCTGGCAGGACATTGTCATATGCCGATGATGTTTTAGTGTATCGTCAGGGTAAGGATAGAGAGGAGGTTGCTGTGGAACTACAAACCGAACTCAATCGCATAAGTACTTGATGTGATGAATCTGGGGCAATGGTCAACCCAACAAAGGCAACAGTGACTTGGTTCTCGTTGAATAATCATATTGTCAACAATCAAACACCAACTGTAATGCTGTGTTCAGAGACGGTGGAAAGAACGCAGGCAATGAAGTACCTGGGGATACGGTTTGATCGAAGCCTTTGCTTATAATGTGCACATAGACCAGGTGATAACAAAGGCCAAGCGGGGTTTGGCAGCGATGCGGGTGATGGCGGCAGCAAACTGTGAGCAGCACCATCTATGTCTTCTGTACGAGGGGCTGGTCATGTCTGTTTTGGAGTATGCAATGGCAATCTTGACTCTCAGCCATAAGCAGATAGAAAGGATGGAAAGGATACAGAATGAAGCTATGCGCATTATTCTTGGATGTACAAGAGATACAGCATGCAGGGCGATGCGCTACCTTCTTGATTTTCCAACCATTGAAGAGAGAATACAAGTTTGCAGGGCACGCGCCTACCTCAGAATTAACGCAAACACACAACATCCACTGCATAGTGAAATTAGGAAGGTGAAGGGCAGCAGGTTAAAAAGAGGACGGTCGTGGATGGGTCAAGCCGAAGACATTCTTCAACGGGTGTGTTCACTTGAGGACTTAGAACCTGGCGAGGAGTGGGTGCAAGTGCCAACAGACTTCTGCACATCCTTTTCAGTTTGCATCCAACTAGATAGAAAATGCAGACAAGAAAATCCGGCTGTTGTTGAGGCTGAAGTACAAGCGTTGATTTTCGAGAATTCGCTAGACGGTGACGCGGTCATCTACACAGATGGGTCGGTCGTCCGACATGTGAGAAGCTCATGGGCCTTTACAGCTCGGGCCGGAGGGAGAGTTGTGAAGGAGGACTCTGGTGCTTTCACTGAAACCACAAATAGCCTGACCATGGAAGTCATGGCAGTAAGTAAAGCAATAACATGGCTCGAGACACAGACATTCACTAGGGCTTGTTTCCTTAGCGACTCAATGAACATGATCAAGAGGATAGAGGAGGGGTCGATCCGAAGAGAATGGTTGCTGCCTCTGAAGCGGTCTCGGCTGGCAAAGATTAGTTTCATCTTCGTGCCAGGGCATGCGGGAGTACAAGGAAATGAGCGGGCTGACAAGCTCGCAGGTGAGGCTACTGTTGAGGGCGGACGCGCCATGGACCAGGCTGACATTCTGAATGCTCTACGTGAAGTGAGACTTTTGCGAGAACCAAGTGATGACTGTGAATCTACAACAATGGCCAGACTGCGAGAGCAGCAAATTAAAAGAGGGGTGGCCAAACAAGAACACTACGCAGGAAGCCAAAGAAGATTGATAAACCAACACAGAACTGGCGTCATTAGCCGCTACACGCTGCGGGATTTGCTGAGGAGGGGATCCGAGCACTTATGGACTGAATGGTTCGATGTGCAACGAGGATGATCTGTCGACTAACTAACTAACTAACTAACTTACTCTTATTTTCCCCTCAGCCTTGCCAGTTGTCACCAAGTTATCCAATTTATTTCTACTCCAAACTTGTCAGAAAAAATTGTGACTGTCTAGGTCTAATGTCTCTGATCAGTTAACGGTTTTCATTTGTTTCTTGTAAGACTTTGTCATTGGGTCTTCTGTCAGAAACAACATTGCTACAGCCATTAGATGTTTATCAACTTGTCTGTTCATTGTCCACGCTTCACATCCATACAAAATGAAAGGCTCTATGTAGCATTTTAACACCCTTGTACTCGTTGCAAATAACTTCATTTTATTGGTCTATATGTTTTCCGTCTTGCAAAATGCTACCTTCGCCAAGGCGATTCTCGTTCTAATCTCTTCAAGGCATTTCCTATCAGATGTTATGACTATTCCGAGATTATTGTACCGATTCGCGTGTTTCAGAATATTACCATTTAGGGCCTACTTGAATATTACATTGTGGTATTTCCTTCTTCCTAGTGGCGACCATAATCTGTGTCTTCTTACAGTTTAATTCTAACCCTAGTTGCTCACTGTGTGCAACAACCGCATCTACCAAATGTTGCAGACCCTGCTAATTGTCTGTAATCAATACTATTTTTTTAAAAACATAAATACTGTGTCATCCGCATATCTAATGTTATTGATGGTACGTCCCCTAATGGTGATTCCTCTCATATCTTCTAAATCAGATTGCTACTGGAACTATTAGTGTTGGAACTCTTCGCTGGCTGCTGAGGATGGGGACGGAGCGCTTATGGGAATGTCCCGAATGCTGTGATGTCGGTTCCTAAATCAATCAATCAATCAATCAATCATATCTTCTAAATGTGTTAAAATGTGTTCATTATATAGGAAAAGTGTCGGGAGACATTAAACATCCATGTCGCATACCTCCCTTAATAGGCTGCTATTGTCCTACTTCATTATCAATCTTTATGACAGCTTGTTGTTTCCAATATATGTTATTTACAAGTCTAAGGTCATTAATGTGTATACCTGCAAGCATTTTCATCATGTTGACATGTCTTATTTTATCAAAAGCCTCTGCGTAGTCAATAAAGCACAGATGTAGGTCTTTATTTATATAGAACGCGCAATTAATGTTCTCAGCATAGATAAAGCATTTACTGTACCATTGCCTTCTACGAACCTACATTGTCCTTCGCCTATTTCTGGTTGTACTTTTCCCTAACTCTTTGCAAAATCTTCGAGTTGTGGCTCATTATACTAATTGTTTGATGTTGACGACATTCCAAGGCTCCCGACTTTTTCGGTATTGCAATAAATACAGTACTGGATAAAGCAGGAGGTATATCTCCAGTATCATATATTGCATTCATCAGTCTTGTGACTTCGTCTATTCCACATTCCTCTAAGGCCTTGATCAATTCTGTTGTGATGTGTCTGAATCCGGGAGGCTGCCAGTTTTCATATGGTTAAGTGCATTCTGAACTTTCATCTTTAAGATTAATGGTCCTTCATTATTATTCCAAATATCATAGTGTTCCTCTCTTGTATCATTATAAAGATCTTTCACATAATCCGACAAAGCATGAAAAATCTGATCTTTTTTTCTATTATGATTTTGTCATCTTTGGTTTTTAGGCAGCTCGTTGATGTGTATTCTTTTATTAGCGATGTCATTAATTCTTGTGTGCATTAATTTGGTATTTCGGGTGTTATGTTGGTTTTCAGTTTTCCTGAAATTTTCATCAAGCAATGCGTCTTTTTCCTCTTTGCAAAATTTCCAAATTGTCATGTGAATATTCATTTTTAGGATAGTTGTTTCTGCAGTTTAGCTGAATGATTTCTTTAAAATGTTCCAATTGTCACTGGCGTCTTGAAATAATATTTCCAGATAGGACAATGCATCACATCTGTTCTTACCTGCACGTTGAATTTATCTTTTTTTTTCTCCACACACTTAAGTGCACGTAGATCAAATGTTGTGTTTCTTTATGTATATTTGACCTTCTTTAAGTTTAAACTCGTATATAGCGGTCGGCCTTTACTACAGTACACAGATGTGTGGAAGCAGGACATGATTGATACAGGCGTTGATATTGCACCTTGAGAGCAAGTCGCCGCCGAACGTGTTGCATGGAGGGTAAATATCAGAAATGGAATAAAGACAAATGAGAAAATTGCAGATAGGTCAGACACTGAGCATGTGAGAAGTCAATTGGTGAGTGGTGTGAAAATAACCATGTGTTCACATACATCCATTATGGAAAACATTTACCGCGCAAATTGGTGTAATCAGTCGCATTCGCTACCTCCATGGGTTGTAGTTAATATGAGTTTTTGAAGCACAATGTAACAAACTATCGTCTGTCAAGACGCCAAAGTGCCTGTCAATGTGTTATCTCTGTCTGTTTCTCCAACTGTATCCATGTTGATGATAAGATCAATTCTGACTGCACACCTTCAAGTGGAGTTTCACCAAATGGTAATTCAATTTGAACGTCTTGACTTATTTACTCTCTTTATCTGTGTCTCTTTCTTTCCCATGTGAATACGAAACCCAGTTTGATGACCTCACGTCAAGTGTTTTCAATTATTGAGCATGTCTTCTGAGTGTGACGTAAGTGGGGAATGTTGTAAGTGTAGTCTATCTATGTCACGAGTGCCTTAGATACAGTCTGCTGAGGTTTCGTTTCTGGCGGGAGCAAGTGTTTTCAGGATCCAGTGAATTTAATAAGTTGGTTGGTTGGTACGCTGGTTGGCTGATTGAATAGCTGGTTCTATGGTTGGTTAGTTGTGTGATTAGTCGGTTGGGTGGTTGATTGGTTGGTTGGAAGGTTAACTTGATTGAATAGTAGCTGGTTTGTTGGTTACCTAGTTAGATGATGTGTTGGCTTATTGAATTGCTGGCTGTTGATTGGCTCTCACGCTTGATTTCTAGCTGGCTGAATGGTTGGCTGGCTTGATGGCTTGCTGGCTGAAAGGTTGGTTGGCTGGGTGGCTAGCTGGCTGAATGGTTGTCTGGCTTGATGACTAGCTGGTTGATTAGTTGGTTGTCAACCGTCATGAGAACTGTAAATATTAACTTTCGAAGTCCGATGCATTGACATTCAGGCCATCAGCGCCATGACGAAAATTAGGCTGGTGTAGCGACTTTTCTACCAGCTCAGTTCCAAATTACCATCTCCGTGGGGACTGTATTACAAACCTCTTCTTCACCTCCCCCAGCACAGAAACGAGCGGGGTGTTCAAACATGGTGCTGGTACTTCACATTTATGGAAAGACATATTAAAATTGCAGCAGGCACATTGGTGTAACAGCTAGGATGCTATTCTAGCAATAGAATGATCTGGACCAGGCAAGGATACTATGTCAGCTCTCGTCATTTGCTATAGGAGGAAAAGACCGAAAATCTATTCTTCCGTGCACACAGGCCTACAGAAATGTGATGCCATTAGTAAGCGCCCCCCCCCCCCCCATTATGTCCGTTCCTGCGTCAGTGAATATCACGCAAAATGCTCCTCACTGCCCAATGTGAAAAGTGGAACAGACAGGAGTCTCCACAACCAACAGCCCGCACCGGTATACTAAGCGCAGCACTTTGTCAACTCGGCCAGCCACTCCTCAGTAATAAATCAGTGAATTGAAATTACCAAATAAAGCACGGAATAAATACTGGTGTTGATTGTTAGGAAAGGGGAAGTAGGTAAATATGTGCATACCCGTAGGTCATCATGTGCCAGCTTCAGCTTATCGTGCTCGTCTAGGAGATGCTTGTAGTCCTCAACAAGCTGCTCGTTTGCCCTGGTTAGTGTCTGTATGGTCGTCTTTAGCTCCTCGACTTCTTTGTTCGATTTCACTAATTTTTGCTGAGCTGGAAAGAATAGACCACTTATGTAAAGTCAAGTTGAAAGATATACCGCTTATGTAAAGTCAAGTTGACATATAGGCCACTTAGGTAATGTCAGATTGAAAGATATAACACTTATGTAAAGTCAAGTTGAAAGATATACAGCTTATGTAAAGTCAGGTCGACATACAGGCCACTTAGGTAATGTCAGATTGAAAAATATAACGCTTATGTAAAGTCAAGTTGACATATAAGCCATTTAGGTAATGCGAAATTGAACGATATAACACTTATGTAAAGTCAGTTTGAAAGATAGACCGCTTATATAAATTTAAAAGATAGACCACTTTGGTGGAATAAAGTTGAAAGATAGAACACTTGTGTAAAGTTGAAAGATGAATGCAAATCTAAAAAATAGACCACTTATGCAAAGTCAATTTGAAATTTAGACCACTTATGTAAATGTGAAAAGGTAGACAATTTATGTAAAATTTAAAGATAGACCACTTGTGTAAAATAAAGTTGAAAGATAGACTACTTTTATAACATAGAAATATTGACCACGTATGTGCAGTTGAAAGAAAGACCACGTATGTAAAGTTGAAAGATAGAGAACTTATGTACAGTTGAAAGATGGACCACTTATGTAAAGTCAAGTTAAACGATGGATCACATATATATGTCATATTGATATACATAAATTTGAAAGATATACAACCTATACAAAGTTAAAAGATAGACCACTTATGCAAAGTATAAAGATAGACAACTTAAGTAAAGTTGAAAGATATACCACTTATGTAAAGTTTAAAATATATCATTTACGTAAAGTAAGGTTGAAAGATATACTATGTATGTAAAGTTGAAAGATAGACCACATACGTAAAGTCAAGTTGAAAGATAGGCCATTAATGTAAAGTAAGATTTAAAGGTAGACCGCTGACGTAAAGTCAAGTAGATTTTTTTAGACAAGGGGGAATAAACTGAGGCATAATGGCTAATGACCCATGTCTTACTAAAGACCCCAGGAAGCAAAGAAGGAAGTAAAGAAGAGAGCGTCAACAAAAAACTCTCTTGTGAAGTCTGCCGAGATTTACACACTGCGAGATTGAAAGAGAGTCACAGTAAATCCCCCCCCCCCCACCACAAAGTTATGGTAGATAATCAGCACCCATGTCTTGCATACAATATATGGACTGCTCAAGAACAAGCTAGAGCATGCTATATGATGACAATGATGGTGTCCACACATACAAATTGATGTATTTGTGAAAAGGTTGGGAGGAGGGGGGGGTATCTGAACCCCTATAGACATGTACTGTGTGCAAAGATGATACCCCAAAATGTAACTAATTGACTTACCAAATGTTCTGTACAGTTTAAGTTGATTGTGCTAAAGAAGATCGAGATTGGATGGGCCAGATGGCAATGGCTTGAATCTCTGAGAAGATAAAGACTGACTGGCATCTGTTTCATTTATGCACTAGGACACGCTGGTGTAAGAGAAAACGAACGAGCAGACAGATGTATGGGCTTGGCTGTCGTGGGAACGCACGAGCAACGGACCAGGGTGAAATCCTGAATAGTCAACAAACACAGCACTGATATCGTCAGTCGCTACACGCCCAGAGAGATACTGAGGTAAGGATCTGAGCACTCATGGACTAATAATTCGATGTGCAATGGGGATGATCTGTTGACTAACTAGCTAGCTTACTAACTCACTCATTCACGCACTCACAAATTCACTAACTCACTCACTAACTTGCTCACTGCTCACTCACTCATGCACTAACTCACTCACTCATTTATTCATTCACTCATGAGCTAAGTCACTCAATAACTAACTCACTCACTCACGCACTAACTCACTCACTCACTCGCTAACTCACTAACTATCTAACTAACTAATTCTCTCTTTCACTCAATCACTCACTCTCTCACTAACTAACTAGCTAGCTCACTCACTCACTCACTCACTCACTCACTCACTCACTCACTCAGTCAGTCACTTACTCATTAACTAACTCACTCACTCACTCTCTTATTTACTTACTAACTAACTTACTTGCTCACTAACACACTCACTAACTAACTAACTAAGCGTATACAACCCGATATAACAAGAGCTAGAAATATTAAAATCTCACATACAGGGGGTAGACAGATCATCCACTTGGATTCCCTTGTCCGCTTTCCCGACGGGTTCTCTGATATTCATCTGTTTTAGCCGGCTCTTCGCGGATGCTAGCTCCGTCCTTAACATGTTTACTTCTCTGTTTACAGCCTGGACAGAGTAATAAATCATGGTTTACACACATCATTTACATAAAGCATGGACAGACAAATAACACGGTTTACATTAAAAATTTTCATGCAGCCTGGAAAGACAAATAAAACACGGTTTACATTCATCATTTACATACAGCTTAAACAGAGAAAAAAACATAGTTTACATTTAACAATTAGGAAGTAGTTTGTTTTCAAAGATACCAACGCAGTGGATCTGGCTTCATATTTCCTTAGGGGTGGAACTGGTTTTCATGATTATCAGCTATAGCCATTGGGGTGACCGCTTTTACTTTCCCAAACATGTGGTAGGAAAATGAGAAACAGCGGTTATATAGTGAGGGTCCTTTAACTTTCACTGAGAGAGTTTGAATCTTTAGATTATTTATCGGGATCTCTCTTGCAATGGGTCTGTACGTTGCCAGGGCCCGTAAAGGAAGCAAAGAATAGGAACACTATAATCCAGCATGGATAGCATAAGAGGCCACAAAATAGGGTTGGAAAGAAGAAGAAGAAGAAGAAGAAGAAGAAGAAGAAGAAGAAGAAGAAGAAGAAGAAGAAGAAGAAGAAGAAGAAGAAGAAGAAGAAGAAGAAGAAGAAGAAGAAGGTTGAGAGAGAGAGAGAGAGAGAGAGAGAGAGAGAGAGAGAGAGAGAGAGAGAGAGAGAGAGAGAGAGAGAGAGAGAGAGAGAGAGAGAGAGAGAAGGGAGCGTTAATATAAGTGATAATATTCTCAGACTTAACCGAGTCACACCTGAAGCCTGGATTATACTGGGAAAGAGCTAAAGGAGACCTAGAGTGAACAGGTTAGTCACCCTTTATCTTGCATATAAACCACATTTCCTAGTCTATTCCTAAGTGACCTGACCCGTGTAACTAAACCTAGCTCTCCATTCCTAACCTTGCAAACATACAAATTGAGCCTCAAGCAAAGAAACGGTTATTTGCAGTATTCTCTGTTCTATCTTAAATCATCTAATATCCTGCCAACGGCTTCGGGAAGGAGCGCAATAGGGAGTGTACAAGCCTTATCCTGCTGCGAGGAAATGCAACCTAAAGACTAGATATCATGGCAAGGAGACCCTGACCGTGGTCGACAACTGGCCTATGATGGAAGCTCCGACAGACGGACAGTTAGAGCATTGTTTTGCTGATCCGCCAGCAGGTCCTGTTCATTGTGTATTGTTGTTACATATCCTCTGGAGTAAACTAGGCAGGATGAGAGAGGGATCGTGCTGCATGGGCAACACATGGTCTCTACAATTCAGCCCAGGCTTAGTGCAACGAAGAGGTTATTATGCATTATTTTGAAGCGCAATATAACAATTGTCTATCAAGACGGCAAGGTGCCAGTACAGTAATATTTTAAAACGTATGTTCGACGATGCCAGTTTGAAGACAATGAAACATACCAATAAGAATTCTTTTCTGAGCAGACATGCTGTCTGCCAAAACTTTGAATGTCCCAATTAAGTCTCTGGCTGCCCTCCACATCGGGAATGCAAACTGATTAGTATATCCGCCATTGCTTTTATTTTTCTGTTTCAATGATTTGCCTGATTAACTGTAAAACGTTTGTTGCATGTGCATTACAGGACGTCGCAATCAACCTCAACAAGTTTTGGCGTTTGTGATTTACTGCTTGCTCTGTGGTGAATAGTTTACGGACTCAGATCGTCATCCCGTATTCCGAGACCGAAACACAGCTGCTGGCGATTTCGCAACCGACGGCCTTGCGTTAGTTTGAAACTATTGTATGAGTTCCGGTAGTTCATAAAGCAATGGCAAACTGCTAAACGTAAACTTGCTGAGAAATTATACACAGCCAAAACATGCCGGGGTTGACTGCGACGTCCAGTAAAGGATATCCAATTAACTTGTGTGAGTTACTTAGTAATTTTACATTCAGTAGTTTGCCATTGCTTTCTGAAGGACCGAAAACCATTCCAAGTCATTTAGAAATCTACCTCTTTGTTTCCCCCCTCCCCCCCCCCCCCGGTATATCACCATCAAGTTGATCTGTTGTCATTATGTTTCCAAGAGTAGCTCTCCTCATAACGTGTCCAACAAGCGTGACACCCTACGTGTAATTTCTCTAATCTCCGGTTGTCATTCGTTTCCGGAAGGACTATTTCATTTTCATATCTGTCCGTTCATGTATTTTTTGTATTTTTCCCGAGAAATCACACTTCCACTCCCATTAAATGTGCTGTATTTACATGGCTCTGTTGCATACTCTGTGCCAGCTTCACTCGCTAGAATGCTAGTCTCTTCATCTTCGTCGCCTTTTATCCCCTCCCCCATTTCGGTGAAAGACCTTCAGCCAACTCACGCCCAGCCAGCCTTTCTTACCATACCCGATTGAGGCATTAAACAACTCACGCCCAGCCAGTCTGTCCATTACCCATTGAGGCATTCAACAAACTGACGCCCAGCCAGTCTATCTTTCCATCTCCCATTGAGGCATTCAACAAACTCACGCCCAGCCAGTCTATCTGCAACTCACGCCCAGCCAGTCTATCTTTCCATCCCCCATTGAGGCATTCAACAAACTCACGCCCAGCCAGTCTATCTGCAACTCACGCCCAGCCAGTCTATCTTTCCATCCCCCATTGAGGCATTCAACAAACTCACGCCCAGCCAGTGTATCTTTCCATCCCCCATTGAGGCATTCAACAAACTCACGCCCAGCCAGTGTATCTTTCCATCCCCCATTGAGGCATTCAACCAACTGACGCTCAGCCAGTCTATCTTTCCATCTCCCATTGATGTATTCAACCAACTCACGCCCAGCCAGTCTATCTGCAACTCACGCCCAGCCAGTCTATCTTTCCATCCCCCATTGAGGCATTCAACAAACTCACGCCCAGCCAGTGTATCTTTCCATCCCCCATTGAGGCATTCAACCAACTGACGCCCAGCCAGTCTATCTTTCCATCCCCCATTGAGGCATTCAAAAAACTCACGCCAAGCCAGTCTATCTTTCCATCCCCCATTGATGTATTCAACCAACTCACGCCCAGCCAGTCTATCTGCAACTCACACCCACCCAGTCTATCTGCAACTCACGCCCAGCCAGTCTATCTTTCCATCCCCCATTGAGGCATTCAACAATCTCACGCCCAGCCAGTCTATCTTTCCATCCCCCATTGAGGCATTCAACAATCTCACGCCCAGCCAGTCTATCTTTCCATCCCCCATTGATGTATTCAACCAACTCACGCCCAGCCAGTCTATCTGCAACTCACGCCCAGCCAGTCTATCTGCAACTCACGCCCAGCCAGTCTATCTTTCCATCCCCATTGATGTATTCAACCAACTCACGCCCAGCCAGTCTATCTGCAACTCACGCCCAGCCAGTCTATCTGCAACTCACGCCCACCCAGTCTATATGCAACTCACGCCCAGCCAGTCTATCTTTCCATCCCCCATTGATGTATTCAACCAACTCACGCCCAGCCAGTCTATCTGCAACTCACGCCCAGCCAGTCTATCTTTCCATCCCCCATTGAGGCATTCAACTACTCACACCCAGCCAGTCTATCTTTCCATCCCCCATTGAGGCATTCAACTACTCACACCCAGCCAGTCTATCTTTCCATCCCCCATTGAGGCACAAACCAACTCACGCCCAGCCAGTCTATCTGTTCATCCCCCATTGAGGCACAAACCAACTCACGCCCAGCCAGTCTATCTCTTCATCCCCCATTGAGGCATACACACTCAACCAACCAACCCCAAGACCTCCCATCCTTCGCTATCCCATGCAGCTCCTTCAATATCCTCCCCGTATTATTTATCTCCGTTGCCACTTCTCTTCTTCGTGTTTTAGGACTTCCTCTGTTTCTTTTTCCGTGTGGATTCTACACACAGGTCTTTCTAGTTTCACTATTCTCGGGTCTTCACAGTGTGTGTTCTTTAAAGCGCCTGCGTCTTTTCTTTACCTCTTAGTCCGTGTGTATTTGTCCAGTTCTCTCCGTGAGCTTCATATTGGTTCTTCTTGTTTGCGCAGACACCAGTCAGTCAGTTAGTTAGTTAGTTAGTTAGTTAGTTAGTTAGTTAGTTAGTTAGTTAGTTAGTTAGTTAGTTAGTTAGTTAGTCGCGGTTCCAATTTTACGACAAAGGGTCGCCCCATTATACTCCGTTCCTGTATCAGTGAATATCACATATATCATATGTCATAGGGTCGCCCCATTATACTCCGTTCCTGTGTCAGTGAATATCACATATATCATATGTCATCATGTGCCAAGTCGATAAGCGTGGGTGATCATGTTTCGTCATCTCACTCGATCACTAGAGTCGTGGATCAGCTCAGTGTTCTTATCTCGATCATATCACGTGGCCATCGAGGTATTTACTTTTCTGCCTTCCCTTGTTCTCTTCAACACTATCTTGCCAGTTGTCACCAAGTTCTCCAATGTATTTCTTCTCATATGGTGGCCAAGAAATTGTGACTGTTTACGTCTAATTTTTCTAACAAGTTTAAGCGTTTAATTTGTTTCTTGTAGGACTTTGTCCCTGGTTTTTTTTTTTTTTTTTTTTGGCTTTTTTTTTTTCATTTTATCTCAGAAATCACATTTGCACAGCCATCAGATATTTTTCTCCATCAGATCATATAGCTGTTCCGAAATAATTGTATCGATTCACTTGGTTGAGAATATTTCCATTTACTTGTATATTACAATGTGGTATTTCCTTCTTCCTAGTGACAACCATAATTTGTAGCTTCTTACAATTTAATTTTAACCCTAGTTGTTCACTGTGTGCAATAACGGCATCTTCTAAATGGTGCAGATCTTGTGCATTGCCTGCAATCAATATTGTATCATACGCACATGTAATGTTATTGATGTTACGTCCTTTCACACCTTCTACATTTCTGAACATATTTTCACTGTACATGGGAAAAAGATCTGGAGACATTACATATCACTGTCTCACACCTCTCTCAATATATGTGTATATTGTTGCGTTCTTGCTGTTCCCTTGATGAAGACTTGGGATACAACATTTGTCCGTGTCTATGCATGGTTTTTTCAGTCTTCTCAGTCATATTTTGTGTTTTTATTCGCTGCCTCACAAATGTTTTGCTGCTGAGAGATTCGATTACATAATTTGCTGATACAACAAGCTTTCCTCGTGCCGAATTTTGTATAGACTATCCCGGTGTTTTCCGTCAACACAATGCGTCACTAACAACACTTCCCACTTTAATACACAGGTCAAGGCGGGGAATTCAAGACTACAATATGATTGGTGTGGTTTTCCATACTGTGTGGTTGTCCATATTGTGTGGTTTTCCATATATTGTGGGTTTCTATACTATGTGATTTGCAATTCTGTGTGGCTTTCCGCTATGTGGTATTCCTTAATGTGTGGTTTTCCATATTGTTTTGTTTTCCATACTGTGTGGTTTGCCATACTATATGGTTTTCCATACTGTGTGGTTTTCCATATTGTGTTGTTTAACATATTCTGTGGTTTTCCATATTGTGTGGTTTTCCATATTGTGTAGTGTTCCATATTGTGTGGTTTCCTTATTGTGTGGATTTTCACTGTGTGGTTTTCCATACTGTGTGGTTTCCACTATGTGGTTTTCCACGGTGTTCAGTCGTGAGTTGACTAGTGGTTATTTAGCTTTTGGGTATCAGCAATGCAACGTTATATGCTTAAATAACTTAGAGAAAACTAATTAAATGTATAGACTATTACATACACACAAAACAAAATTGCATGTATAGAAGTATCAAGAACAAACTAACCTGCATAGAAGTACCAAGAAACAAACTATCGTGTAAAGAAGTATCAAGAAACAAACTAACCTGTATAGAAGTGCAAAAAAGAAAAAATAACTAACCTGCATAGAAGTACCAAGTAACAAACCATCGTGTATAGAAGTATCAAGAAACAAACTAACTTGTACATAAGAATCAAGAAACAAACTAACCTGCATAGAGGTATCAAGAAATAAACTAACCTGTATAGAAGTATCAAGAAACAAACTAACCTATATAGAAGTACCACGAAACAAACTAACCTATATAAAAGTATCAAGAAACTAACTAACGTGTATAGAAGTATCAAGAAATAAACTAACGTGTATAGAAGTATCAAGAAATAAACTAACATGTATAGTAGTACTAAGAAGCAAACTAACCAGTATAGAAGTATCAAGAAACAAACTAACGTATATATAAGTATCAAGAAATAAACTAACATGTATAGTAGTACTAAGAAGCAAACTAACCTGTATAGAAGTATCAAGAAACAAACAAACGTATATATAAGTATCAAGAAATAAACTAACGTGTATAGAAGTACCAATACACAAACTAATGTGTATGAGAAGTACAGAGAAACAAACTAACCTGTATAGATATCAAGAAACAAACTAACCTGTATAGAAGTAACAAGAAACAAACTAACTTGTATAGAAGTACAAAAAAAACAAACTAACATGTATAGATCTACCAAGAAACAAACTAGAGTGTATATAAGAACCAAGAAACAAACTAACCTGTATAGAAATACTAAGAAACAAGCTAACCTGTATAGAAGTGTCAAGAAACAAACTAACCTGTAAAGAAGTACTAAGAAACAAACTAACCTGTATAGAAGTACCAAGAAACAAACTAACCTGTATAGAAGTACCAAGAAACAAACTAACCTGTATAGAAATACCAAGAAACAAACTAACCTGTATAGAAGTACCAAGAAACAAACTAACCAGTATAGAAGTACAAAAAAACAAACTAACCTGTATAGAAGTACAAAGAAACAAACTATCGTGTAAAGAAGTATCAAGAAACAAACTAACCTGTATAGAAGTGCAAAAAAGAAAAAATAACTAACCTGCATAGAAGTACCAAGTAACAAACCATCGTGTATAGAAGTATCAAGAAGCAAACTAACCTGTACATAAGAATCAAGAAACAAACTAACCTGCATAGAGGTATCAAGAAATATACTAACCTGTATAGAAGTATCAAGAAACAAACTAACCTATATAGAAGTACCACGAAACAAACTAACCTATATAAAAGTATCAAGAAACTAACTAACGTGTATAGAAGTATCAAGAAATAAACTAACGTGTATAGAAGTATCAAGAAATAAACTAACATGTATAGTAGTACTAAGAAGCAAACTAACCAGTATAGAAGTATCAAGAAACAAACTAACGTATATATAAGTATCAAGAAATAAACTAACGTGTATAGAAGTACCAATACACAAACTAATGTGTATGAGAAGTACAGAGAAACAAACTAACCTGTATAGATATCAAGAAACAAACTAACCTGTATAGAAGTAACAAGAAACTAACTAACTTGTATAGAAGTACAAAAAAAAAAAAAACTAACATGTATAGATCTACCAAGAAACAAACTAGAGTGTATATAAGAACCAAGAAACAAACTAACCTGTATAGAAATACTAAGAAACAAGCTAACCTGTATAGAAGTGTCAAGAAACAAACTAACCTGTAAAGAAGTACTAAGAAACAAACTAACCTGTATAGAAGTACCAAGAAACAAACTAACCTGTATAGAAGTACCAAGAAACAAACTAACCTGTATAGAAATACCAAGAAACAAACTAACCTGTATAGAAGTACCAAGAAATAAACTAACCTGTATAGAAGTACCAAGAAACAAACTAACCAGTATAGAAGTACAAAAAAACAAACTAACCTGTATAGAAGTACAAAGAAACAAACTAACCTGTATAGAAGTGCCAAGAAACAAACTATCTTGTATAGAAGTACAACGAATCAAACTAATCTTTATGGAAGTACCAATAAAACGAACTAACCTATATAGAAGTACCAAGAAACAGGCTAACCTGTATATATGTACCAAGAACCTATACTGACATGTATAGAATTATGAAGAATCACACTAACCCGTAAACAAGTATCAAGAAACAAACTAACCTGTATAGAAGTACTAAGAAACAAACTAACCTGTATAGAAGTACCACGAAACAAACTAACGTGTATAGAAGTACCAAGAAACAAACTAACCTGCATAGAAGTACCAAGAAACAAACTAACCTCTATAGAAGTGTCAGGAAACAACCTAACCTGTAAAGAAGTACCAAGAAACAAACTAACCTGTATAGAAGTACTAAGAAACAAACTAACCTGTATAGAAGTACCAAGAAATAAACTAACCTGTATAGAAGTACCAAGAAACAAACTAACCTGTATAGGAGTACAAGGAAACAAACTGACCAGTATAGAAGTATCAAGAAAACAAAATCTAACCTGTATAGAAGTGTCAAGAAACAAACTATCTTGTATAGAAGTACAACGAATCAAACTAATCTGTATAGAAGTACCAATAAAACGAACTAACCTGTATAGAAGTACTAAGAAACAAACTAACCTGTATAGAAGTACAAAGAAACAAACTAACCTGTATAGAAGTACCAAGAACCTATACTGACATGTATAGAATTATGAAGAATCAAATTAACTCGTAAAGAAATATCAAGAAACAAACTAACCTGTATAGAAGTATCAAGAAACAAACTAACCTGTATATAAATATCAAGAAACAAACTAACCTGTATAGAAGTATCAATATGAATGCCCAACTGCTTGTTCTCATCTACCATGTGGCGGAACTTGGACTGGGCATCCAGCAGAAGACGACGGATGAGTATGAGAGAGGACTGGACACACTCAATTGGCACATTGATTCCATCGTCTTTGGAGTGGAGGGCTTGGATCAAGATTATGTGCTGGGCTATCTGTTCGCTGAGGTTGTCTAATGATAGTATAGCTGCAACGGGAGGAAATCACCAAGAGGATCATGAGTATGGCATACCACCTGATCCAGATACATAAGGTAAATTAGTTTATAGTTAGTTGCATCTCCTTTACAGGACGTCGCAGTCAACACCAGCATTCTTTGCTGTTGTGATCTCTTGGCAAGATTACCAAGAATGAACAGCTAAAGATATAAAAAGAGGAGCAGTCGTCCGATGATGAGGAGTCAGTGACCATTTCAACTGCCAGGATTAAATAAATTTGCAGCAAGTGGGCAGACGTCGAAGATTTCATTGTGAACTATCATCCAAACAAACTTGTTGCTAACCTCATGAATGATAACACGATGACCCACTTCAGAAAGATTGTCCAGCAAAGGAAGCGACACATTCCCTTGATAGTTTCTTGGTGCAGAAAGATTCCCAGTTGGCTGCCAAGAAACAGCGATAAGATACTCCTGAAACTAATGATTCAGAATAACAAAGAAAATGACAAATTTCCAATGATCGTTTTCTTGGTAATAAAGATGGGGGGGGGGGGGGGGGAGACATTTAATTCATTTGATTGGTTTCTTTCTCTTTATTTAAAACGTGAAGTACACGTATTCTTTGCATTTTGTAAGGTAAACGAACGGATGTTAGTAAAACCGAACGATTCTTACATATAGAAACGGATTGCCTTTATTTCACTGATTTCAATGTTTCGGGTTACGAACGTTTCGGGTTACGAACCGAGTTCTGGAACGAATTAAGTTCGTAATCCGAGGTGCCACTGTATATCAAGAGACACCAGGGTTGCAGTGGTAACACTTACTTGTTTTTAAATGTGTTTGTTGCTTCACTAGGAAGAACGAAGTACCACAATGTAATATACAAGTAAATGGGAATATTCTTCAGCAAGTGAATCGGTTCAATTATCTCGGAACAGTCATAACATCTGATGGCAGATGCCTTGAAGAGATTAGAACAAGAATCGCCATTGCGAAGGTAGCCTTTAGCAAGATGAAAAACATTCTGACCAATAAAATGATGTCAATTGAAACGAGAAAAAGAGTGTTGAGGGGATACATAGAGCCTGTTCTTTTGTATGGATGTGAAACTTGGACAATGTGCAGTCAAGCTGAAAAACATCTGATGGCTGCAGAAATGTGGTTTCTAAGGAAAATGCAAAGAATACCATGGACAGATAGAAAAACCAATGACCAAGTACTACAAGAGACAAATGAAAATCGTAGATTGATTAGAGAAATTAGACGTAGACAGTCAAAATTTTTGGGACATGTTATGAGAAGAAATGGACTGGAGAACTTGGTGACAGCTGGCAAGATCGAGGGGAACAGACCAAGAGGAAGACCGAGAGGAAAATACCTGGATGGCTTGGCCACATGGCATGGACGAGACAGGAACACTGAGCTGATCCACGACTCTGGTGATCGAGTGAAATGGCGAATCATGACCGCCCACGCTTTCCGGCATGGCACATGATTGATTGATTGATTGTTGCTTCAACATGTATCGTCTGCAATGAACCCACAAAGCCGCTACATGTATCAGTCTTTGTGTCTTATTCGTCGTTTATGTACAACTGTCTTGCATTTTAATGTTTAGATCATCCATTTTCAGTATTACATAAATAGCAGTGGCTCTTGTGAACCACCAATATTGTATCAAGTATATTGTACTTTCTACGCCGGCCACTAAGGAGAGAAGATTTGCGTAAACGGCATCAAGAAATTGTTGACATACCTGCCAATAGGACCAAGTGTCTTTATCTCATGTGTGATAACTGCCATACAAATGATGTCTGATTCCCCCGATTCCTTTTCCATAGCAACATTGTCAGCGAATGGAACTGTCCGCTTGTCAACTTTGCCACAGCGTCCCTGCAAATTTCTTCTCTGTTCAGACTCGATACCTTCCATGACACATATGGCTCTGTAATGTCCAGCATGCCATGTAAACTTGTAACGTTGTCCCTCTCTTCACTTTCCGCTCTAAAACATTCGTTAATTAGCATTCACTACACTTTACAATAAACTCCCTCCTCTAGATTTAAACCATGCACCAATCATCTCTCTGCCACTCTGGTTCAGTACGCAGTGCTCGGCTATGTTGTTAGTCTGTTATGATCAAAGCTATGTTTAGTATTTCTTCCTTTACATCGCGTAGGTGGGGGTATACTACAGAAGTCAGAAACAGTATTTCTAGTAGCTTTCCCCGGTAGAGTGCTAGCCGATACTCCAAACAATACAACAAACCTTACAGAATGCCCAATGGAAACTTCCTAAACAATCAAACTAGAAACATTGTCAGCAACAAGCAACAAAATACGTCGACATATTCAGAATATAGAAATCGGAAAACCAGTAAAGTAATAACAATCGGAAAACTGGTTAATTACCCCTTTTACAATTAGAATATACAAACATGATAGCAACGTCTCGTGCAGACAGAAGACGCAAATCGAATAAAAACCCTGAATACAAATATAATTCACTAACCGGATACTCAACCTTGAAACAAACAGAATATACAAACAGGATAATTACACCTAATGCAAACTTAATACACAAACCGAATAACTGCCTTTGATAAGATAAGAACACATACAAACACACATGGTGGTGGTGGTGTGTTTGTCCATTGATTTCATCCAGTGGGGTTGAGAGTTTGAAGCCTAGAGTTCTAAGATGGCTGGTAAGGCATACTTTGGTTCAGAATGTTCTTTGACCATGTGAGCAAAGAATGCTTGACGTTCCAGAGGGGGATTTCCTGAGGTGGTAATTTTTTTTTTTTTTTGTGCAGTCTTTTTTTCCCACAGCTCTTGCAGTGATAAATGAAGTTGAATGAAGAATTACTTGGCGATGAATTCGATTGAAGTGAAGAAGAGTTGAGCAATTCGTCGACCACACTCTCTCGCCCGAGTCCATCTGAATCCAGTGGCAAGACAAGTCAAGACGACTGGTGACGAATACAGGTGCAGTGGATGACCAGGGCGCTCTACGTGCCTTGCCGTGCTCATTACGTTCCACAACGCTTTGCAGGTAAACGCTGTCTTGCCTGTTGAACTATCAATGATTTCTTCGCGCAGCTTGCCAAATCATGTCTTCACATACAAACACACACACACACACAAACACACACACACACACAAACACACACACACACACACACACACACAAACGTAACACATTAACCGGGTAAACATTCTTAAAACATAGTAAACATACCAAATAACCAGGGTTAATGCCACCAGAAGATCAAGACCAGATAACTTGAGATAACGATCCCCAAAATATAACGACTCGTTTAAAATCTAAGGTTGAACAAGGTATAGTTCGCATTTTGCAGACCATCCGCAAGAGGAATGTTCATGTATCTATTTACCTTTTGTCCTTATGTTCATATTTGTATTGTAGGCATTTTTGGTAGTATCATTGTTTCAGGGATGGCTTAAAGCAATGATGTCCGCCTCTTACTCAACCACGACCAGCAGAAAACATTCTCCATTTATTGCCAATACCCCTGCCCCGTACATGTTCACACCCCAAGTGTCTTTAACTGATTAAGTGTCATGGGATGATTAATAGTCTGAAGTCACTTCCCGCAACTGCCATGGGCTTTTATACAGTAGATTTTCTTACGCCGGTTCCATGGAGAAGGTGTTACGGGCGCAGTTTGTAATCTCGCATATCCGCATTCGAAACAGTTTCCGGCGATTTGGCAGCAGACCTGCTTTACGTTGGTTTTATTTTTGTGAAAGGGTAAGGGTGCCGGTCGTTCAGGAAGCAATGGCAAACTACTGAAAGTAAACTTGCGCAGAAATAACGAACAGACTAAAGATGTTGTGGTTGACTGCTACGTCTTGTAAAGAATATGCAACAATTTTTTTTTGTTTTATGCAACCACCTTTAATTTGTTATATAATACAACATGTCCGCTACCATATTAACAACTTGTAAGTCATAACTGTGATACACCCTTACTTCCTATATTCTATCATACATTCACATTATTGTTTCGTCCAAACCTACTGTTTGTTTGGCATTGAATCTGTTAATGTCCTGTGTCCATCTTTGTGCTGATCGACCTCTGCCCTTTTTTCTATCACTGTTAGCAAGCGTCTCTAGCATGAACGCTCTCACAGCCTGGGTTTCATACCTGGGCTACTTGACTTAGTGTATGCTCATGTTATCTAATCCAGTCCTCCCTCAATTTCAGTCACTTTGGAGGGCCGCGTGACAAGGTTTAAGACATTGGCGCCTAATCTTTCTCTGGTGACTGTAGTATTGTGGTTTCAACTCCCACATCAATCAGATTGACTAAATTGCTGACTTCTCGTCCTTGACTTGGAGACATAAATTACAAGTACCTCAGGAGTCGGAGTTACCAGGAACACTAGCAATGGGGAAAGCTAACCCTCACGCAATATCAGCACAGTATACTGACTACATGTAGCAACTATTAGTATTAGTAGCACGTGGGCATATTACGCTGGGGTTCAAAGAGAACGAATGTTAACAAACATGGGTCATTCTTCAATTGATGACGAAAACGGGGATTCCCGCTGTTAAAATGAATGTGACATGTGATTAGGATGTCCGGCAAACGACCATGTACGAAACCGAACAATTCGAGCGGTCTTTATCAAGATTTTGAATAGTTAATTAGTTAGTCACGTGTTCAATTTCACGGCAATGGGTCTCCTCCATAATGCTCCGTTACCGTGCCAGTGAATATCATACAAAATGCTCTTCACTGCCCCATGTGAAAAGTGGAACACACAGTAGTACTGACAAACTAACAGCAAGTACATGCATAAGGCCGGTGCCAGAATACCAACACAAAAAAGATTTTGAATAACGAAGACACAAACAATATATTGTGTGTTACACGAAACGCATTCAATCACGTGACCGGTTTTCAATCTGGTAATTGGTATACGTTCAAAGAAACACAGCGGCATGTGATTTGGAAGCAGGCCGCCTTCCGTTGGTTTTAATACAATGGTATGAGTGACGTTCGTTCAGAAAGCAATAGCCGATTGCTGAACGTAAACTTGCCAAGAAACCACATCACAAACAGCCAAATAAATACTGGGGTTTACTGCGACGTCCTGTAAAGAATATGCAACTAACCTTAACCTTAACTAACCTTAGCCCTGGTCATGTGGGAATGCGGGGAAATGAACAGGCTGGCAGGAAAGGCACCTCTTTGTAGTCAACTATCTATGAACAAGGGAGAGATGGTCGAGCGCCTGTGGGACCAGGTGGAGAAGGCGGGGGAACAGATTGAGAACCCGTACGTGGAAAGAATAATATTGCGGGTGATCGGCAGGTGTTCTGGCAGAATCTCAAACCTGAGAGAGAAGATCAGGAGAACGTTCAATCGGATAGTGGTAGGAACAATTAGTAGTGTGACTTTTCGCTGGCTGTTGAACGAGGGAACATAGCACGTATGGGAATGTCTTGAGTGCAGTGATGTCGGTTCTTAGCTCAACTCAACTCATCTCAAAGTTATTTTATTTCAATGTGATGTTGGCATTTGATTCAGCACAGTTTTAAGGCAGTCGCGGCTGAGAGGTTACAACCTTAAATCCTGTAGTACCCGGCTAGATTTCAATAAAGGACTGGAGATTTTCAAAGAACCATTAGTATATAATGAAATCACTCAACCCCTCATCTCTATGGTAGTGAGGTCTGCTATATCACCGTCTCAGATAAGTTCGACAAACAAGAAGTGCAAGCTGTACAAGTTAAATATACCACGACACTTAATAATCGAAAAGAGCAGGCCGTACAATGGTTGCCGTGGCAAAATTTGTTAGTGAAGAAAACTTATCATAAGATACGTAGAGCAGGTCACTTTGATTAGAATGTGTTCAGAAAAAAGGTAACTTTATACAAATGCATGCCGAGGTAAGGCACAAGGACACTGTTGGGGCATAACTAGGTCTGACGCACTCAACTCGAAAGAATATAAAATAACCCGAAGTAACGCAGCTCTACAGTAAAGCTGCATTATTTCTTATTACGTTATAATGTTTACACTTCTTTGATTTCCGTAATTGTGTTATGTGTAATGTAAAGCTGCGTTAGTTGGTGTTATTTTATATAGTTTAAACTCATTTGATGTCCGTAGGTGTGTTATATAAAGCTGCATTAATTCGTGTTATTTTATATTGTTTACACCACTTTGTTTTCCAGAAATTGTGTTATGTAAAGCTGCATTACTTCGTGGTATTTTACATTGTTCTCATTTGTACAGCGTTACCGCAGATCCACTAATTTTTTTTTCATTCTTCAACTCGAAACAGGAAAGAAGGAAGCATAAGGAGCAGCAGGTCAAAACCCAATAACCTCACATCAAAATTAAACTTAACAAACTAAAGAAACCATTTCCCACGCCTGAAAACCAATAACCTCAAATAAACATTAAACTTAAACTAAAGAACCCCAATTTCCCACACCTAAAACCCAATAACCTCACATCAACATTAAATCTAACAAACTAAAGAACCCATTTTCCACGCCTGAAACCCAATAACCTCACATTAACATTAAACTTAACAAACTAAAGAATCCATTTCTCACGCCTGAAACTCAATAACCTCACATCGACATTAAACTTAACAAACTAAAGAACCCATTTTCCACGCCTTAAGCCGTCTTGAGCATATGGTGCTATGCCCATATTTGTGTAGACCAATCGGCTCTAGGATGGTGATGTGGTCAATATTTCGCCGGCCGCCTAATTTTCTGGCACAAATCTTGGTGTGGGTCGACCTGGAACCCTATGTTCATTAAAAAAAAAAACCACCCCGAAACAAATTCAAACCCATTTTTTTTTCTGCCTCGCTTCGAACTTAAGCGTAGTTCATACACGTTATTAAAAAGTCTAGTGTATTGGACTGGTTTTTGCGTGTGGATGACCTTTCTCTATTACCACTGTTCCTCGCAATCAGGCAAACCAACTCTGACTTCAGCGCTACTTATAAATTACGTCCCGAATTTAAGGACGAGATGTCAACATTTTAGTTCAACTGACCGGTGTAAGAGTTGAACACGCTACTTTAGAATCAGCACATCGGATGTTTAAGAACGTGCGCTTTCGTCTATTCAGCCATGCTAACCTTTATCTAAAACCCATGACCAACAGGGTGGCAGACAAGAGTCTAGCCACCACACCACCGTGACTCCCCACATCATAACTGCATCGGCCAAATTACCACCAAAGTCGACTACTTCAGGTTTAAAAGGTTGTCTGCCGCAAGCATTCCGTTAACGTTGCATAAAATAGATAGATGCTGTAATTAGGTTAGTCACGACCTCATAAGAATCCAGACATTATCGACACAAGTGCCTTTGTATAGACTCAGGTAGGCGGGAAGCAAACAAGATGTTGGTGTTTGAGAATGTTGGTGAACAATTTGATCACAGGCTAAGAAAGCTGGAGAATTTTTAGAAATGTGGCAAAGCTTAGTGTGCCCTACTTTGGATTAATAATGGCTGGTGAAACTCATGGGGTCATTGACAAGCCATAAGAAATAAAATCACGGTTATTGTTTGGCATTCATACAGATTATCAAGGTTCTCGAACATGGTCCCCAAAAAAGAGGAAAGGTGGTTGAGCTGTTACGGCCTCTGGGGTGTTTATGCTTACGGCTACAGTTTTCTTACATATTTTCCTCAAGTTGGACTTGTAGTGCATGGTTTCGTCGCCCTGCTACTGAGCTGAGTTCGTGGAGCGCCACTGTGAACTGTAAATTTCGAGGGGAATACTTTTACATCTGTCCGCGGTTGTTTGTAGCGTGAAATGCATGTTAAGAAAAATGGCGGCCAGGAGGTCGCTGAGCTAACTGGCTTACTTTATGCAGTAATGTGTGGCTGCTGGTTTTCATGTGACTACCTCTTCCATCGACGATGAACTGTATTTTTCGTGGAATACTTTTGTGTTGGCATTCTGGCCGCGGCATTATGCATAGTATATCTGTGCGGGTTGTTGGTTTGTTGAGACTTTTGTCTGTTCCACTTTTCATATGGGGCAGTGAGGAGCATTTTGTATGATATTCACTAGCAGAGAAACAAAGCATAACAGGGCGGCTCTTTGCCGTGAAGTTAGAATCGTGAGTAACTAACTAACTAACTAAATGGCTAACTAACTAACTAACTACCTATCTACCTACCTACCTACCTAACTAACTACCTAACTAACTAACTAACTAACTAACTAACTAACTAACTAACTACCTATCTACCTACCTACCTACCTAACTAACTAACTAACTAACTAACTAACTAACTAATTAACTAACTAACTAACTAACTAACTAACTACCTACCTACCTAACTAACTAACTAACTAACTAACTAACTAATTAACTAACTAACTAACTAACTAATTAACTAACTAACTAACTAACTACCTATTTACCTACCTACCTAACTAACTAACTACCTATCTACCTACCTACCTACCTAACTAACTAACTAACTAACTAACTAACTACCTATCTACCTACCTAACTAACTAACTAACTAACTAACTAACTACCTATCTACCTACCTACCTAACTAACTACCTATCTACCTACCTACCTAACTAACTAACTACCTATCTACCTACCTACCTACCTAACTAACTTCCTATCTACCTACCTAACTAACTAACTAACTAACTACCTATCTACCTACCTAACTAACTAACTAACTAACTAACTACCTATCTACCTACCTACTTAACTAACTAACTAACTAACGAACTAACTAACTAACTAACTACCTATCTACCTACCTAACTAACTAACTAACTAACTAACTAACTACCTATCTACCTACCTACCTAACTAACTAACTAATTAACTAACTAACTAACTAACTATCTATCTACCTACCTAACTAACTAACTACCTATCTACCTACCTACCTAACTAACTAACTAATTAACTAACTAACTACCTATCTACCTACCTAACTAACTAACTAACTAACTAACTAACTACCTATCTACCTACCTACCTAACTAACTACCTATCTACCTACCTACCTAACTAACTACCTATCTACCTACCTACCTAACTAACTAACTAACTAACTACCTATCTACCTACCTACCTACCTAACTAACTACCTATCTACCTACCTACCTAACTAACTAACTAACTAACTACCTATCTACCTACCTAACTAACTAACTAACTAACTAACTACCTATCTACCTACCTACCTAACTAACTAACTAACTAACTAACTAACTAACTAACTAACGAACTAACTTACTAACTAACTAACTAACTAACTAACTACCTATCTACCTACCTAACTAACTAACTAACTAACTAACTACCTATCTACCTACCTAACTAACTAACTAACTAACGAACTAACTAACTAACTAACTAGCTAGCTAACGAACTAAGTAACTAAGTAACTAACTACCCAATCAACCTACCTACCAACAATCAACCAACCAACTAGCCAACTAACTAACTAACTAATTAACTAACTAATTATCTAACAGATCATCTTTTGTAGAATGCTATTATCATCGTGGCCCGACAAAGGTTTTTTTTTTTTTTTTTAACCAGTGTTTCAGCCTCTCATGATCATGCAACGTGCCAGGCTGATCCTGTGCTGGCCCACCATGTCTTTTCTTCCAGGGACAATGCTTTCCATTATTGTTCTTGCGAAACCACAGTGATGTTTAATATGGCCACGGTTTGTCAATTCCAGAGACATCATGTTGTTTATAAGACAGGTTTCTTTATATTTAATTTGTCAAAGTCACATTTCCGGCCTAGTCGCATTGTTATAACAATGCATGCGATATTCAACCACTCACTTTTTCACTTGCCCAGTCCATAACAAGGAAACACATGTGTAACTTATCCGCGCACGCACGGACGCACGCACGCACGCACGCACACACGCACACATTAGCTTCTTTCAGGAAATTGTTGTTAGTTACCCTGACAGTGCAAAGGTCTAAGCAACAGTTGACTCAGAAAGTACATCTGACATTGCCTCCCCCCCCCCCCCCTCCAAGCTTGCTCACATATGGTTAACATTCCAATATTCACTGCCATACATCATACCAGATTCGACGTGACATATGTATACAGATGCGAAGATAAAACGGCTCACGGAACACCATGTTATAAATACGAACATATGCGAAAGGTGAATATTAAGACCAGAGGGATGACCGTGTATATATATATATATATAGACATTGTGGGAGATGAATCTCCGTTACATGTGCGTAACACAAATGTCAAAACTTGTAATGCTACAAAATGGACACCCGTGGAAATCTTAAAGCATACGTCAAGAGGGATAATCGTGTAAAAATGTAACTTACCACAAGAACGATAATCACAAGAATGATAGTCGTGTCAAAATGAAATTTACAACAAGAACGATAACCATGTAAACTTAACACGAGAAGCTAATCATGTAAAATGTCAACATACCACAAGAACGATGGTCATGTACAAAACTGTACAATGCCATAAAAACGATAACCTTGTTAAACATGACATTTACCACAAGAACGATAATTACGTAAAGATGTAACATACCACAAGAACGATAACCATATACAAATGAATGGGATAAAACAGGGTGCAATGAAGTCGATCATCTTTCTTTAAACTCTTAAACAAACTGATTGTATCTCCGTGGCGAAGTGGTCAAGCCGTTTGAATCGGGCTCCGAAGGCTGTGGATTCGATTCCGGTCCGCGTCCTTTCTGTTCATGAGTGAAATTTTTCGGAGACTTATGTGGGTCGTCGCTAGAGCTACGGAGTTCGTGCTTTGTGTGATGCTTTCCGCGCTGCGGAAAGAGACCGAGCCATATGGGATAAAACAAATCCGGTGCAATGAAGTCGACCCTGTTGACTTTTAAGCGCCTTTTTTTTTTTTAAGTTCAGAAAAATATGTGGATTTTCACTGTGTCTCCTCACAGACAGGATTAACATTTTTAATTCTTTGAACTATCTGAGAGTAGGACAATGAACACAAACAAAATATATAAACACACGGCAGAATATTGTCAATACATAACCTACACTAAATAAAATATTGTTTTCATACTAGTTAAATTTAGTTGTATATCGTTTACAAGAAGAAGCAGCTAACTCTGGCAATTTTCTTTTCTGCTTGCGATTACTGGGCAAGTTTACGTTCAGTAGTTTGTCATTGCCTTTTATACGACCGGCACTCATATCATTGTATACAAACCAACGCAAAGCGGTCTGCTTCAAATCACACGCAGGTGTGTTTCGAACGTGGTATGCGAGATTACGCATTGCGTACATATATACTGATCATGCCAAGAAAGAAAGTACCCAGATAATTTACAGATTAAAAGATGAAAGTTTATGATTGCCACGGAAGATCAACTCGAAATGCATCGATATATTTGTGACCTTACCGTGGAACTGATAAAAAAAAAAAAAGAACGATGGATACTACACCAGACAAATTATCTAGAGGGAAAATTTATTACATCAAGAAATATGATCAAGGAGAAAGTAAGAGAAAATAATCAGAGGAAAGTGATCTCTTACTAAATTAAGGTCGAGGAAATAGGATTTGAGACAACAAAGGTAATATATTTATAATATGCTGTGCACTTTAGAGATAATTTAGTCATAGATGCACTCACAAGAAATCGTGGACGGGTGGGGGAATGGAGTTGATGGGATGTTGGAAGGAGCAGGGGGTCACCGTTACTGAGTGGTTAAGCCATCTGTCTTGCGCTCAGAAAGTCGCGGCTTCTTGTTCTGCCTCCTTCATTCGATTCTCAAGTGCAGTTTCTATTTCAGAGACTCCTGGATATAATGACACTAAACATTATCATTTCATAATAGTTTCACCATAGGAAAAATAACCCAGGATTAAATGATAATTCAGATGTTCCCAGACAATGTTACTTTACCACAAGAAGGAGAACAATTGATAAAACAGCATGAAAGATAATCACTTTAAAAGAATGATAATCACTTTAAAAATACAATATGAGTAAGAAATGTTACCTCAAGAAAGATAACCAAGGATAATAGGACTAGAAATATGATCATGTAGATTAAAAGACACGATGCTACAAGAAAGATAATCGTGGATAAAACGACAAGAGAGATAACCATAGATCAAACGACTGGAAATATGATAACTTACATGAAAAGACACGACACTACAAGACAGATCATCTTGGATAAAACGTCAAGAAAGATAATCATAGATCAAACGACTAGAAATGTAATAACTTAAATTAAAAGACACGATACTACAAGAAACATAATCATGGACCAAACATCAGGAAAGATAATTACTTAAAAGAAAAGAAATTTTACCACGAAAAAGATAATCATGGATAGAATGAAAAGAAAAATAATTGCTTAAAAGAAAAGACACTTTACTACAAGCAAGATCATTAAGGACAAACGAACAATAAAGTTGATAATATTTAAAAGAAAAGAAAAAAAAAAAAACTTTACCACAAGAAATACAATCGTCAAGAAGGAATATGACGTAAAAGAACAGAAATTATTACAAGAACGGCATTCATAAATAAAATGACAAGAAAGAATCGCACTAGAAAAGAAGGGGGAAAAAAAGAAACTTTAACACAACAAAAATTAGACCTATCAAATAAGAAGAAAGATGATCATATAAGAAAAGAAATTTTACCCCAAGAAAATTAATCATTTCAAAATAAGGAAGAAAGATGCTCATATAAAAAAAAAAAAAAAGAAAGAAACTTTACCACACGAAAGTTTACCACGTATAAAATAAGAAAGAAAGTGATTATATAAGAAAATGAAACTACCAAAAGAAAGATAGGCATGGATAAAATGACAAGAAAGACTATCACCTGAAAGAACAAAAACTTTATCACAAGAAAGATTAGCACGCATAAAATAAGAATAGAGATTATTACCAAAGGATAAAACGTGAGCACGAGAAAGACAACTGCTGGAACAATTTACACATAAAGAACACATTGACATGTTTACACATTACCGGAGTTTGCGACTTCATTCTGTCTACAAATCGTCAGAGCGAACGCACACCTGGTCTGCACATCCTTCGAGCTGTCAACACTGTATCTGGGACTTGGGGGTACCTTCACTGTTGTTTTCTCCCCACTGGCCGACACTCCATTCTGTGCTTCTGAAAACTTTGGACATTTTTTGCTTCTGGGCTGAGAGCTGTTTTGAACTGCGGAGGTCTGTTTTGTATCCGGTGTAGCGTTTCGAAACAAGCTGTCTTCTTCACTAGCTGTGTGGGTGTCTTGCACTGAGGAGGCCTGTGGTGCGCGGTGCGTTTTGTTTTTTAACATACAGTTCTGGTTCTCGTTAGATGAAGCAATCTGGAGTCGATGTTTGTCTACATTTTCGTTCACGTCTGTGAGAACTGTATCCGCAAATAGATCGATGTTAAGAAAATCGCTGTCCTGTTCTGTTTCAGGTTCTGCCATTGTGTAGATATTATCCACATTATTCTGGTCCAAGTGGTTTGTAGCTTGAAATTGTTTAGCACTTTTGGCGCGTTGCGGTTTTAGAAGATCGTTACCCATTTTAGTTCTGAAGATTTTTGAAATACAAATATCGCTCAACAAATATCCTTGTGTTTAGAATTAAATGTCCAGACACATGTGCCGTCGTATATTCCTAAGTCCACAACAAGCCCAAATGATGAAACATTTGATAATTCCTAAATACTACTCGTTATATTTATAAAGTTGCTATTATAAGCATCGTTTTTATATTCGTCATCTGTCTTTGACACCCCAAACGATCCTAATTTGTAAAGTAGATTGAAAGTCATACCTGAAACATTAAAGCTTCTATGCTTTGTTGGACACAAACAAACTTTCTCGTGCGGTGTTTGATGCCCTTCTAATTTTAGCCTTGGGTGTAGAAATGGTGAAATATTGTGGTCCTCGACAACTCAAAATCGAAAGTGAAAAAAGGCGCAAGGAGGGCAATGACAACATCGAAAATATTATACGGACAATACAAAATAAAGGGGGCAAAATACTAAATAAAAAGTCCTTATAAGAACTGCACCTAGCCAAGCCAGTCAAACCAGGAGCCTGCGCCAACAAACAAACTCATAAGAGGAGATGGGCACAAAGGATAGCTGTCACCAACCTCCAGCTGACGTCACAGACACAAAAGCAGATAAAACCAGTCCGAGATAGGACTCACTCGTAAGAGCGCACAAGACAGGAATTAGGGTGAATAAACCCACAAAAACCACGGACCTCACCAATAACCACAGCTGAAAAGGGAGATTGAACGAGGCCGAATTTGGAATTTTTGTTTTGAAAATTGGAATTGGAGTTGGTCTTCGAAAATTAATCAAAATATTAACTTGGGGACGTAAATAAAAACAGATGCCCCTGAAGTCGGAGTGGGCTCGCTTCATGGCGAGGGACACTGGTGTCGCCAAATCACTGTGAATTAACGATCAGATGATACAAATAACAGCGACAGTCTGATTCGCAGCAGCAAGTTGTTTATTCCTGGAGGCGGTGAGATCAAACGGTACAGCCGTCTTTGAGAGTTCCCCACAAGACAGAAAATTGTAGGCATGTTGTGGTGGCCCGATCGGGAGAATGCAGGAAACACGCTGGCTTGTTTTGATTGTCGAAACAATGGAAACAACTTTTGCATTAGTTGAACAAGGGGGAGAGAATAATTCTGAAATAGTTAGTTGCCATTGAGGACACCTGTGTTGACATCAAAGGAAGTCACTAGAACAATCCAAGTCTGTTTGAAAAGCCAAGCTTGTTACAGCGATTGTGAATAAGAGAGTTGGCCTAAGACGGACGGTGTTTTCGCTAGCTCTGTTGGAATTTGAAAAACATCTACCGTGTGCGGGATTAATTAAATTTAATTTACAAGTGCCTGTCATGGCAAATTATGGATGTGATTCAGGAGAAAAGCAGTGTTACATAAGGTACTCCATAGATTGTATTTAGGTGTAATTAATGTGGGATAGACTGGTGATAGTAGAGTTTAGGACTTTAACGTAGTGAAGTGATAATTAGCTCTGCTAGTTGAGAATAGGGTAGTGAAGTGAGAATTAACTCTGCTAGTGAGAATAGGGTAGTGGGGTGATATTTGGAGAGATTGAAGATGGGTTGAGAGATAGGGGAAATGTCCAATGGTGGGATCTTCCAGTGGGGTGCCTTCTGGGGTTCTGAACTCTGTCTATTGGTCTTTCCTTGTCTTAGCCTGATTCGGACCAAGGTGATGAGCTCCTCTGCTCTATGACAGAGTTTAGTTCGCTGATAAATATCTGAGCGAGGCCGTAGGCCTACACTCAGCTAGTAGGATCAGTAACTAGTGCTCTCACCATATGTGTTATTTCTCTAACAGACTCCCCGCCAGTTACGAGGAAGCTCTACGCTGGTTTTGAGGAAGTTCTACTCCAATGAGGAAGAACACAAGATGAACAGTCAATGTTTTTTTAAGGAAATGAATAATGTCCGAGAAGAAAGTTTGTACAATATTGTTTACGCTGGGCACATGATCAGGAGGGTCCACCAGAACATGGCTCAGATGAGCAAAACCATATAACGATTCCTGTGTGATAAGGTTCACCTAGGATGGGTGATGTTCGTTGATACACCACATATCATAGGAACAATAGTGACTAAAAAAGGAACAGTAAATGTAGCATCCACATGGAGCCATAGTGTCCATTGGAATAGTACAAGGGACATTGTATTTGAGACAATATAGACAATAAATAGGATCAAGTGTATTAACAATAACAGTGATACCTATATTCACAAGTACAAGGATTGAACATTTAAGAACTATAGGGACCTATAGGATGCAGTGTGTAACCGATCCATGATCAGTGTAAAACGATGGACTGTATCTATTTCTGATGATCATGTAGAAGGATTACCAAGTAGCTACAGAAGAAAGTCAGCGTCTGGCAGGAGAGATACATCACTGGGTGAGGTTTTCTTGTGCTGACCTAACGTGCTGTGGTGTGACCTTGCTAGGATGATCTGACTGGGCTACTGATCTGATGGTCCGATTCTACACACATTATAGTACACGACACACATTCTTCGCATACACTTCTATCATACATTACACTTTTCTTTTAATAAATTAATTGTTATTAATTTTTAGAAGCTAGAGTTGTTGAGTATGTTGCGTTGGAGAAGAATGAGAGGGGGCATAATCCAGTAGTGATAGAGAGAGAGAAAGAGGTGTCCATAAACTGAGGGAGTGTGGTGGAAGTAATCTAGTGGATTCTCCAGGATAATGATAAGGGGTTAAAATATAATGTGGGTGTTGATTCCCCTCACTCCAGAGACGACACTTTAAAGAAACACACGACAACTGGTAATAGGGAAAGCTAATCAAAACGCAACCTGCAGTTCCGTACTACTAGAAGTAGTGTGAATGGACTACACTTAAGTTCAAAGAGAGCAAGCACACAAATAGAAACAAAATAAAAGGTACAGACAGGAAGACTGTGTCTGATGTTGTCCAGTCTCAGTCCTGTTCTATTCTACACTGCCAAGTGCCAGTCTAGCGGCTGCGTTTGTATAATTGCTAGGTGACAGCGCTGATATGTCATGACCTCCGTCGGACCAGGGTTCCACACCAGGATTCGTCGCCCGCTAAGAGAGGGAAAGACAGGCCACCTATTTGTCCGTTTATTCAGGTCTATAATGTGCAATTAAATAACATGACGTTATTTTGGCGCAAGTGCAGAAATGCATATTTCTAGGCACATGAGTAACATCAGATGGATATCACTGAGATAAAGAACAGGATAGGACAAGCAAGAACTGTATTCTATCAAATGAAGAACGTTTTGTACAATAAGTAATTGTCCTTGACCGTATGATGTTGAATGTATTATATTGAATGAATATCTTCTTAGTAAAGAGAGAAAATTGAAGTACTTCGACGGGTGTATGTCTTTTAAAGATCATATGGAGGATTTGGTAATGAAGGCTGGTAGGGGACTTAATGCTTTTAGGGCAATGGCAGTAACCGGGGTAGATCATAGGATGCTTTACAGGCTCTTTCAGCAGTTAATAATGTCTGTCACTGAGTATGGTTCGGGGCTCCTGACAGTATCAAAGACCCAGCTTGACAGGTTGGAGCGCCTACAAAATGCTGCCATGCGTGTGATTCTGGGGTGCACAAAGGACACATAACAATTATTTGCATGAGGCATTTCCTGGCGCTACCAATAACGGTGGATAGGCATAGGGTCCTTCAGACCAAATGGTATCTGAGAGTTGCTGCAGATAGGGATCACCCCTGCATGAAGCCGTGGATATGGTCAAGCGTCATGGACTAAGACGAGGCAGGCCCTGGATAGCACCGGCAGAACTTTCTATACGTCAGGTGTGTGATCTAGAGACCATCAATCGTGAAAGAGAGTGGATTGAAATACCGGAAGACATGACAGACTGGCACAATGTAATAGTGACACTGGATCGTGAGTGCAGAGAATGGGCAGCGGGCCGCACAGAGTTTGAGGTGCAACAAATGATCCAGATTAATACACATCAAGGTGACATGGTGATCTATACTGATGGGTCAGTGGTGAAAAACAGACGCAGTGGTTGAGGTTTCATTGTGAAGGTTAATGGACGGTTCTTGAAAAGGGAGAGTATGGCATATACTACTACGACCTCCAGCATGAGAATGGAGATGGAAGCAGTCATAGCGGCATTCTGTTGGTTAGAGGAGATAACTGCAACACACATTGTCTTCATCACGGACTCAAGGAGTATGCTTAGTAAAGTGGAGAAAGGAATGTTTCGTATGGAATGGCTCACCTCGCTTCAGAGGTCACAGATTGTAAGAATTGTGTGGATGTTTTTCCTTTGCCATGCGGGAGTTGTGGGGGAATGAACAGGTTGATAGGCTGGCAGGAGATGCACCTCTTGATTGTTGATTACCTATGGACAAGGGAGAGGTGGTGGTGCGCTTGTGTGAACAGATGCAGAAAGTGGAGGAACAGATTTAGAACGCGTATGTCGAAAGGATGAGATTGCGGGGGACTATCAGGGGTTCGGGTAGAATCTCAAAACTGTAAGGGAAGACCAGGAGAACTTTCAATCAGATAGCGGTGGGAGCGATTAGTAATGTGACTCTTCGCTGGCTTTTGAGCGAGGGGACGAAGCGCATGTGGTAATACCCTCAGGGCAGTGACGCTGGTTCTTAGCTCAACTCATCTCAACTCAAAAAGAGTTCTTGCATGTTACATAGAAACAATTTTAACATACGGGTGCGAATCCTGGACAATTAGTAAATAAGCGAAAACATCCCATGAAGCCTTAGAGATGTGATTTGATAGAAGACTGCTGAAAATTAATAGGACAGTCAACATAAGCAATCTGGACATTTTGAGGGAAGCTAAGTCGCAAAGACAACTTATCACAAACATCAGAAAGAGGCAGTCATCATTTTTGACCACTTTATGAGAAGACAGAAAGTGGAACATATAGTGACAACAAGAAAAATTTGCGGAAAGAGAAATAAAGGAAGACAGCAGGAGAAGATTCTTTACAGTCTTCTGCCGTGGCAAGGAAGGGAGTCAACACACGAATTTATCCATGCCTTTGGAGATCGCAATTTGTGGAGAGGCATGATCGCCCATGCCAGCCGGAATGGCGCTGGATGATGATGATGATGACAAAATGTGATGGTCCTAGCAAATCACAGGCTCGAGTTTGATCACATTCTTATTTTGTTTTTATATGTGAGCATATATGACTGACAAGTGAATGGGTACACTTATCTCGGAACCGTCATAACATCTGATAGGAGGTGCTTTGAAGTGATTAAATCAAGAATCGCTATGGCAAAGGTAGCCTTTTGCATGACTGACCAATAAAAAGATGTAAATTGCAACGAGAAAACGAGTGTTGAGATACTGAATAGAACCTGTACTTCTGTATGGATGTTAAACGTGGACGATGAGCAGACCAGCTGGAAAAACATGTAATGGCAGTGGAAATGTTGTTTCCGAGGTACAATTTAAAAAAATACCATGGACAAACAGACAAAACAATGAGCAATTTAAAAAAATACCATGGACAAACAGACAAAACAATGAGCAATTCCTATAAGAGGCAAATGAAAACGGCAAACTGATTAGAGAACGTATATGTAGACAGTAAAATGGGGTGGGGGGGGGCGTCGGTGCACACTATGAGACAGAATAAACTAGAGAACATGGTGACAATTGGCAAGATTGAGATGACAAGAACAAGGGGAACGCAGAGCAGTAAATACCTGGATGGCTTGACCACGTGGCATGGTCGGGACAAGAACACAGTGTTGATACACTACTCTGGTGATCGTATGAGATGGCGAAACATGACCACTTCGCTTCCAGCATGGCACATGGTGAGTCAATTAAAATCTTCTGAGCGAAAATCAGACAGCTTAATCTCATCGTCAAGTAGAACTCTCAAATTATTTTTAGATTAGTAAGACACAACCCTGTACTACAACTTTATTTTTTTTTAAATAGCAATAATCACTGTTCTACTTTTTCCTATACATAAATGTTTCTACAAAGTCTCTTGTTTTGTTGTTGTTGTTGTTTTTGTTGTCTTCTATTTATGCATTTAGACGTTATGGGCCGGAGTAAGTGGAGTTCCAGTGCATGATACTGGTGTCTTTCCTTCAATTTCCTCGACATTTTCTTGAGTTTTAATGCCTAGGATCAAGTTCACTCCCTACCGGTTTGCGAGACCTGTCATGGTTTCTGGCCTACTTAACCCTTGTGTATTTGATACGACCAGGCCCTGGAGATGTAAATGTACGGAAGAATCTGTCGTATATAATGGAAACAAAAACAATCAAATACAGAGGTTCTAGAAAAACTGAGAATAAAAAGAGAGTTGATGGAATAAATAAAAAAGAGGCAAGTGAAATATTTTGGCCATGTTCAAAGACTAAAACTCTTTTAAAAACCATACTAGAGGGTAAGGTTGAAGGCATGCGAACAAGAGGTATACAATGATACAAGTGGGAAGATAATATCAATGGATGAGCAGTTTAACAGAATGTACAATCAAGGCGAGAGACATAGTGTTGGAGATTCATTTCAGCTAACCTTCAATGTGGAGACGCTACCTAGTTGATTGATTGGCTACAAGCAACATGTGATGATAAGCATGCACTGGCTCTTAAATGGCTATAGTTTTTCCAAGTAGGATGGTGTCATCAAAGGAATCAGTAACTTTACGTTAAAGGGTTTTAAAGGCAAAAAGATCGGCTTCATTGTACTGGGTTTTGTCCCATACGACTCGGTTTCTTTCAGCAGCGTGGCCTGCCGAAAACGTCGCACAAAGCACTACTCCAGCGACGACCCCCAGGAGTCTCCGAGAAGAATCGAACGACGTAGCCAGGAATCGAACTCACAACATGCGGAGGCGAGGCAGGCTGTTTAATATTTCACCACGGAGACTCCCTAACTTTCCAGTTACGACGGACTCAGGAATTCACTCCGTTTTGTAATAATATAAACATTTAGTTTCCGTTCATTTCCGCTCATTAATTGAAGTAAATGGCTGCTAGACGATTCACTCCAGGTGAAGTCTGACTGTGATAATGCATTTCCACATTTCTGAAAAAACGCGCTGTAAAGGCCATCTTTTTTTAATGGATATTTTATTCGTCTAAAACGTCTTTATGTCTTGAAGTAGGTGAGATGTTTGTTAATTCAGCTTAAATGCGAATGTTTACGCTGTAAATGCGTTAAGTAGGTAAGATGTCTGTTAAGTCAGCTCAAGTTCGAAGTTTTACGCTGTAAATGCGGTTTGTCTTGGAGTAGGTGAGATATATGTTAAAATATCTTAAATGCGAATGTTTACGCTGTAAATGTATTATGTCTTGGAGCAGGTGAGATGTCTGTTAATAAAGCTTAAATGCGAATTGTTACGCTGCAAATGCATTATGTTACTTTCAGACCAAAACGGTCATGTATAGACCACATCTTCATCCTTAGAATAATCATTGAAGACTGTAGAATTCCAGTCGAAATTAATCACCAACTTTGTCGACTTTCAAAAAGACTTCGACAGTATCCACCGTCCTTCACCTTGGAATCTACTTAACATCAATGGTTTCCCTACCAAATATATCAACATCATAAAATTTTTCTACAAGTAGACACGTCGCTGCGTGAAAACAGAATCAGGCAACTATGACTGGTTCTCAGTGGAAACGGGAGTGAAACAGGGTTACTCTTTGGAATAGCTATCGATTGGGTCATGCGCAAATGCACAAACAACATAAATAGGGGTATCCATTGGGTTGACAAAATTCTAGAAGACCTGCACATAGTGCTTTTAAGTTCAACACACCCAGATGCCCAAGAGAAAATAAACCATCTCCAAAATGTTTCAGGACAAATTGGTCTCCAAATTAACACTGCAAAAACAAAAACTATTGATCTTACCAACAGTTCAGACGACACGAAATTAAACAACCATGTTCTTGAAAACGTCAACTGCTGCGCATACCTAGGAAGCAAAATGACATCTACAGGGGACTCAACGCCAGAAATATTATCTAGAATCTCACTGGCATCTGGTGCCTTCAATAAACTGTTAAACATCTGGAAGTCAAAGGCACTCAGCAAACATACGAAACTTAACATCTTCAACTCTTGTGTGATTCAGTGCTAACGCGTGGATGTGAGAGTTGGAAATCAAGCTTTAGATAAAAAGAAATTAGACAATTTTGAGAACAAATGTCTTAGAAGAATTCTAAACCTCAACTGGGCAGATTTCAGAACCAATACGCAAATAGGACAAGAGACCAAGCAAGATATTGTATCCAATTTTATAAGAAAACGCCGATGGAACTACATCGGCCATGTACTCAGAATGGACAAGACAAGACTCCCCAACCAAGCCCTCTTATGGTCACCAGTAGGGAAAAGAAAACGGGGAAGACCAAGAGAGACCCTGCGCAGAACCATCATCAGAGAAGGCTCATTCAACGGCCAAGTGAACATCCAAGATCTACAACAGGTAGCAGCGAACCGCCGGACATGGAGAGCCATGACTTCTGCCCTATGCGCCGCCTTAGGCTCAAGAGGAAAGACTAACTAACTAATTAACTAAATGCATTACGTCTTAGTGTAGGTGAGATATATGTTAAAACAGTTTAACTGCGAGTGTTTACGCTGTAAATGTGGTTTACTAGCAATAAGGTTACGTGTTCTTTGTAGGCCGATGTAATGCCTAACTGAGACAGGTTGATTTTCTCGGCAATATTGTGTTCAGCAGTTTGTCATTGCTTTCTGACCTAGAAGTCAATGTTTAAGTTCAACTCAACAACGGCGTATGGCTTGAACTGCGTATCTTTTCATAAGCGTACCGGATGTTGAGAGAGAGAGAGAGAGAGAGAGAGAGAGAGAGAGAGAGAGAGAGAGAGAGAGAGACAGACAGACAGACAGACAGACAGACAGACAGACAGACAGACAGACAGACAGACAGAGACATAGAGAGAGAGAGTGAGAGAGTGAGAGAGTGAGAGAGTGAGAGAGAGAGAGAGAGAGAGAGAGAGAGAGAGAGAGAGAGAGAGAGAGAGAGAGCTTGCTCTTATCCTTTCCGTCAGTTTCACTGCTGTGTGTTTCTACACCTCTTGGTATCATGACACAAGACTATCAAGAATTTTCTCTCACTGTCTGCCGCTATCTTTCTTCCACAACTATTTCCGGTTGTCACAACATTTTCAAGTTTTTGCCTTCTTATAATTTGGCCAAACAATGATGACTGCTTCTTTCTGATGTTTGTGATATGTTGTCTTTGCGACTTAGCTTCCCTTAAAACGTCCAGATTACTCATTTTGGCTGTTCGTTTAATTTTCAGCATTCTTCTATAAAACCACATCTCGAAGGTTGCCATTAATGGCCTATTTACTAATTGTCCTGGATTCTAAACCGTATGTTAAACTTGGATCTATGTAATGTGCAAGAACTTTTTTTCTTATTTTTAAGCACAAAATGTTCTTCATTTAATAGAATGCATGCTTCAATATTTTCACTTAAGAACATCGCTAGGGTTGGCACCAGCAATGTTAGAATTATGTATGTCGTGGGAAGGAAAGCACAGGTGTTAGAATACTAGAAACGTTATGAGATTACCATTTGAGATTATGTGAGACAACATAAAAGAGAACAGGCTAAAAAGCGTCTAACAACAGGTGAAACTCATAGGGCAAAGGAATTATAGGAAGACCTACATCTTTTCAACTGTATCCATCTTTACCCTCTTGATTTAAATTGTGCATGTCTTTATATACCTAGGATTAGATTCCGGTTTGGGGTATGTGTAATAGATCCCGTCTTGGGGTATGTGGATTAGTTTCCCATTTGAGGTATGTGGATTAGAATCTCATTTGGGGTATGCGGATTAGATTCCGAATTGAGGTGTGTGTATTAGATTACCACTTGGGTAAATGGATTAGATTCAGACTTCGGGTATGTGGATTAGATTCCGGCTTGGGGTATACAGATTGTATTCCGGCTTGGGGTATGTTCGAGGTATGTACGGGGGGCCGAGTGGTCTCGAGGTATGGTGTCCGCCTCGAGTGCTGGAGGTCCCGGTTCAGGCCCCGGTGAGGACCGTGATTTATTTAAAAAATAAAATTTCCCCTGGTCTCTGGGTAGTGAGATCGGACGCCCGTGTATTGGGCTGCTAGGATCTAATCCACGCAGTCCAAAACGGAATCTAATCCACATACACCAAGTCGGAATCTAATCCACACACCCCAAGCTGGAATCTAATGAACATACCGCAAGCCGGAATACAATCTGTATACCCCAAGCCGGAATCTAATCCACATACCCGAAGTCTGAATCTAATCCACTTACCCAAGTGGTAATCTAATACACGTTATACTACACAATGTATACAACAGTTCAACCACTGCGTCACGAATATCCCTGCGTGATACTATATAATGTATACAACAGCTTTACCACTGGGCCACGGCGATCCCTGCATGATACTACACAACATATACAACATACACGTGTCATCATCATCTCATCTTGTTCCTCTTGTACCTTGCGGTGTCGAGGTATCATGTTTCATGAGTTTTATCATCATGAATGTGTGAATGGTGTGTCTGTGTATGTGTCTGTGTATGTCTGCGTGTCTGTGTCTGTACGTATATCTATGTGTGTCTGTATATGTCTGTGTGTCTGTGTGTGTGTGTTTGTATGTTTATGAAGGTCTCTGTGTGTGTGTGTGTGTGTGTGTGTGTGTGTGTGTGTGTGTGTGTGTGTGTGTGTTTGTGTGTTCGCCCATGCATGTATATGAAAGTGTGTCTGTGTCAATTATATGTGTATGGGAAGGAGTGTATGTGCATGCCTTGTTGTATTTATGAATAATACGTAATATAATGGGAGAGAGAGAGAGAGAGAGAGAGAGAGAGAGAGAGAGAGAGAGAGCGTATGTATGTATGTATGTATGTATGTATGTATGTATGTATGTATGTATGTATGTATGTATGTATGTATGTATGTATGTATGTATGTATGTATGTATGTATGTATGTATGTATGTATGTATGTATGTATGTATGTATGTATGTATGTATGTATGTATGTATGTATGTATGTATGTATGTATGTATGTATGTATGTATGTATGTATGTATGTATGTATGTATGTATGTATGTATGTATGTATGTATGTATGTATGTATGTATGTATGTATGTATGTATGTATGTATGTATGTATGTATGTATGTATGTATGTATGTATGTATGTATGTATGTATGTATGTATGTATGTATGTATGTATGTATGTATGTATGTATGTATGTATGTATGTATGTATGTATGTATGTATGTATGTATGTATGTATGTATGTATGTATGTATGTATGTATGTATGTATGTATGTATGTATGTATGTATGTATGTATGTATGTATGTATGTATGTATGTATGTATGTATGTATGTATGTATGTATGTATGTATGTATGTATGTATGTATGTATGTATGTATGTATGTATGTATGTATGTATGTATGTATGTATGTATGTATGTATGTATGTATGTATGTATGTATGTATGTATGTATGTATGTATGTATGTATGTATGTATGTATGTATGTATGTATGTATGTATGTATGTATGTATGTATGTATGTATGTATGTATGTATGTATGTATGTATGTATGTATGTATGTATGTATGTATGTATGTATGTATGTATGTATGTATGTATGTATGTATGTATGTATGTATGTATGTATGTATGTATGTATGTATGTATGTATGTATGTATGTATGTATGTATGTATGTATGTATGTATGTATGTATGTATGTATGTATGTATGTATGTATGTATGTATGTATGTATGTATGTATGTATGTATGTATGTATGTATGTATGTATGTATGTATGTATGTATGTATGTATGTATGTATGTATGTATGTATGTATGTATGTATGTATGTATGTATGTATGTATGTATGTATGTATGTATGTATGTATGTATGTATGTATGTATGTATGTATGTATGTATGTATGTATGTATGTATGTATGTATGTATGTATGTATGTATGTATGTATGTATGTATGTATGTATGTATGTATGTATGTATGTATGTATGTATGTATGTATGTATGTATGTATGTATGTATGTATGTATGTATGTATGTATGTATGTATGTATGTATGTATGTATGTATGTATGTATGTATGTATGTATGTATGTATGTATGTATGTATGTATGTATGTATGTATGTATGTATGTATGTATGTATGTATGTATGTATGTATGTATGTATGTATGTATGTATGTATGTATGTATGTATGTATGTATGTATGTATGTATGTATGTATGTATGTATGTATGTATGTATAAGTAAACTTCTGTTAGTGATTTTATGATCGTGAGTGAGTTTATGTATATGCGAGGGCGTGCGTATTTTGTATTAATACTATTACTGAGTGGGCGCATAACTGCGACAGTTTGTGTAAATGGTGTTATTGTTAGTATGTATTCAGGTATGTATGTATGTGTTTATGCATCTGTGTGTATGTGTGTTTGACTGCCTGCCTTTCTCATAGCATGATAATATGCATTGTTTATGTTCAAAACTTTCATTTGACAATGCTTTATTTTCTTATGTGAATCTAACGTGCACAACAGATAATTGATATACAAAATATGAGTGATTGGAAAGGTTAAATGTACGACTTGCCTGCGCGACCAATTTTTTACCCTGTGAAAATAAAGTGTGTTCGTTCGTTCGAGGTGAAGCATAACCAGGGACAGAGTGCCTATTTATTGACTTCATATATCGAGATTATAATTTAATATACGGGCAAATAGGAATTTTCTTCAACAAGTGAATCGGTACACCTATCTCGGAATAGACATAACAGCTGATAGGGCGTGTTTTGACGTGATTAGAATGATAATTGCTAAAGCAGATGTAGCTTTTTGCAATTTGGAAAGCATAATGAAAATTAAAAACATGTCAATTACAACGAGAAAAGGGTACTTTTGTATGGATGTGAAACTGGACATTGAGCAGACAAGCTGAAACACATCTAAATGAAGTGGAAATGCGGTCTCTGAGAAAAATGCAAAGAATACCATGGACAGACAGAAAATCCAATGGGCAAGCCCTACAAGAAGTAAATGAAAACTGTAAACTAATTAGAAAAATTAGACGTAAACAATAAAAAAATATGTTAGCACTTTATGAGAAGAAATAAGCTAGAGAAATTGGTGACAACTGTCAAGATTGATAGGAAAAGAACAAGGCAGAGAAATAAATTTCTTAATGGCTTGGCCACGTGGCATGTTCGAAATAAGGACACAAAGCTAATCCACGACTCTGGTGATAGTGTGAGATGGTATAAAATGACTGCTTATGAGCATGGCACATTATCAAGATGATATCTATATTCCCATTACTCTATTATTCCCTTTGGTAATCGTTTACAAGGTACAGTACAGTACAGTATTGTACAGTACAGTACAGTACAGTACAATACAATACAGTACAGTACAGTACAGTACAGTACATAAATGTAAAGTCTAATACCACACGTCCAATAAAACAGTATGTGAAATCACCAAGGACAGTTTAAAATCATTTTACGAAATCCTCCCAGAAAATGGCAGAACCACAAGACCAAATCCCTCTGTCTGCACCCACTGCTATCTCCCAAAGAACAAGCACTAAAATTACAGAGGAACTTCACTTCCGAAACCCGGCCAAAAACTTTCCACAAAGTGTCACACAGCCAGCGGTAAGAGCAGCCGCCCGGACGAGGTAGAAGAGGCCAGAACCAAACATAAAAGAAACATTGTCGAAAGTTTGTTAACGAAATATTAGCACTGTTTCAGCTCTTATCGCTAACTACGAAAGGTTCGCGATGAGGAAGTTATAAAACCAGTTATGTATTAAGAGCGGAGGGTAAAGTGTTTGTTGAGTGGCTTTACTCAACAAAGGTGGGCAGACAAGTTCGGAGAGTACTCCCATCTGAAAGGGACATTAAAGTTTGGCTCACACAATGAAATTTAACGTTTAGTGTCAATTTTTCCTCTCCCAACACCTGGTTGTAATTACTCACATGCGAATGGCTACAGAACAAATGAGTAAAGGTGAAATGCGCAGGTAAAGGGCAGGTGAGCAGACAAAGCTTAAATACGAACGTATTGATCTCAAAGGTATACCTTCTTAAGCCCCTCACCTTACTTTTGAATCGTAGGGTGGTCTCGTTATGGGGTGTGATAGCAATTTTTGTAAAGTAAAGTGAGGTAGCAGCTCTCCCTGGCTAAGGGCTTGCGGGCGCGATTCCTGAGCCCGCTTACCCGAGTTCGAAACACAGCTGCGACAGATTTAGCAGCAGACCGCGTCGCTCTGGGTTTTAATGTGTTGGTATGGGGGTCGGTCGTTCAGAAAGCAATGGCAAACTACTGAATGTAAACTTGCCAAGACATCAACAACAGCAGTAAAATATTGGTGTTGACAGCGATGTCCTGTAAATAGGATATGCATAACAAGTAAATTAAAGTAAATTAAAGTAAATTTAAGTAAAGTAAAGAAAAGTAAAGTAAAGTAAAGTAAAGTAAAGTAAAGTAAAGTAAAGTAAAGTAAAGTAAAGTAAAGTAAAGTAAATGACATGTTACGTCTTGAGTCACATTTGGTATTGGATGCAAGTCCCCTATTTTAACAGATCAATCAGACACTCCAGGTATGGTGTGGTCATCATCGTGCCGGTCGGCTTTACTTCAAAGAAGATGTCGTAGTACCTATTCTAATGCTGGGTCGATCTGGGAGCTTTGGTCGTGTTTTAAACACAATCCAAACCCATAGGAGGACGCGAACACATCACCACCAGACCGGCAAGCAATCGGTCTAGCCACTGCGCTACCCCAGGTCCCGCTTTGTGTTATGCAGAGGTAAAACTCCATTTTACAAACTATTGTCTGTGAAGACGGCAAAGTGCCAATCATTGCGAGTTAGATAGGAAGGTAAAAGACTACCTCGGTGTGATATAGACAACCTATGACAAGGCTACCTTATTTCTTCTCATAACGTGACCAAACAATTTTGACAGTCTGAATTCTCTAATCTGTATCTACGGGAAAAAAAAAATGTTCCATCGCGTTCAACCTACTTTTTCATCGCCGGCTATAATTTAGGTCCTTGTTTGTTTGTTTGTTTGTTTGTTTGTTTTAATTATCTTTCCTTTCTTTGCTCTTCATCTAATAATCCTAAACAGGACTCATTATATTTTTCCTTCCGTAAATCATGGTGCACGAAGAAGTAGGCACTATATAGAGATTTTAGCTGCTTTATTTTAGTTGCGCCGGTCTCCCTGGTCGAGGAGTTAGCAGCTTTCTCCGTAACCCCGAATACTCTCGTAGTTGAAGTGAGCGCACGAGAATTGGAAGAGGTTCGACTCGCGCCAGTGACTTATGAGAGTATGGAGCCGGTCGCTCAGAAAGCAATGGCAAACTACTGAGCGTAATCTTGCCAAAGAAATCAACAATCAGCTGAAAGATGCTGATGTTGACAGCGATGTCCTGTAAAGGATATGCAAACATTTTTTTTTAAATATTAGTTGCATATCCTTTACATGGCGTTGCAGTTAACACCAGCATTTTACTATTGTTGTTGATGTCTTGGCACGTTTTACGTTCAGTAGTTTGCCATTGCTTTCTGAGCGACCGGCTTCCATATCAACACGTTAAAACCAACTCGACACGGTATGTTGTCAAATCGGTCACCGCTGTGTTTCGAAAACGGGTAAGCGGCATTACGAATCGCGTCCGCAAAGCCATCGCCACTAAGTGCGGTTTAGGTCTTAGCTGCTTAGGACCAGCTAAATCTGGCCTTAGTAGCAGTAGATACGAGAAGTAACGTGTACGTTGTTCCCGAAGAAGATTACAATGATCGAAACGTTGATTTGTTGTGGCGTGGTATAACTTACGTTTATCGTATTATTTTTGGGTTGTTATCCATTACTTTTTTTCCTGTGATTTACGTTTGCGTATTGGAGTTTGTTGTCAGGTGTGTACACTGTGTCTGTGTTAATTACCTCTCACCTTTTGGCAGGAACCACACCTACGCTGGCTTGGTGGTGAAGGGGTTGCAAATGCAATTCGTAATACCGCATATCGGGTTCGAAACACAGCTGCTGGTGATTTGGAAGAAGACTGCTTTGCTTTGGTTTCCCATAGAAAGGTATGTGTGCCTGTCGTTCAGAAAGCATTAGCAAGCTACTGAACGTAAACTTGCCAAAAGTCAAAGAATAGTTTAGTTTAGTTTTGTCGACGGATAAACATCACGGAACACGGGTGTAACCCATAAGTGCTCCGTTCTACTCCTAACTCAAACCTGAGTCCGGAGAATCTCAACTCAGTGCACGAACTTCTTAGCACCGACGAGGATCCTGAAATACTTTGGGTAGATTTTTAGCTCGGAATGCTGCCCGGGCAGCGCCCTTAGGCTACACTTTATTCGATTTCCAACTGCCAAGGGATTTTTTACGTGAGCAACAACTCACACGGGCGTCCGATCTCACCACTACCCAGAGACCAGGGACAGTTTTGTTACTAGAAGTCCATGAACAGTCAAAGAATGTTGATATTGACTGCGATGTCCCATAAAGGACATGCAACTAACTTAACACGTACCAAACTGTTGTTATTTTGTCTTGGTACATCTGTATCTGTTCTGTATCATTGTGATTGTATAAGTTCGACAACCGTTATGAGAGTGTCAGTCCGGGTGGTCTCCCGTAATCTGTAATGTTCATCAGTTTCATACTTGATGTATTTGGTTGTTTCGGGATTTGAGGTTTTAAGATTGAGCACAACCCACTATATGTAATAGCGTTGCCAGTTTCATTGTTATAACACTACTGTCCATTCTTGATTATCAGTCCATTCTGCCACTTCAAAATTTTTCCTCAACCATTTTCCGAGGATAATTCTCTACAATAAACTAATAGGTAAAGAAGAAGGAGGAATAGAAGAATGAAGAGAGAAAGTATGGTAGACAAGAGACAACGCGGAGATTAATGAATAGATGGAAGCAATATGAGAAAGAAAACATTAAGGAAGGAAGGAAGGCAGGCAGGCAGGCAGGCAGGCAGGCAGGCAGGCAGGCAGGCAGGCAGGCAGGCAGGCAGGCAGGCAGGCAGGCAGGCAGGCAGGCAGGAACATCATTTTCCACAGCAGCCATGCAGGTTCCTATTACAAACAGCCCCAGGCACACTGAACAATTTGGAGAACGCGTGATTTGTACCGGCCAGATTTCAGCAGATTTTCTAACCACTTTCTACATAAAAGCGAACTCAAAAATACTCTCCAAGAATCTTAAACGTATTATCTCTTCGTGCTCTTGTCAAACACGACTTTGTCAAGTCGAGTTGAAATTTCAAATCATCATCAAACCTCTTTGGCATCTGACCCCTTTGTTTAACCCCCGATATTTCACGGCCATATTGAAATTATCAGGCCTATGACAGATATTTAATTTTTCGTAATTTGTTGCAGTCGTTACGTGCATCATTATCACGATCCTTGGTGGCTGGCTTGGGCGATCATGATTTTCCACTTATGATATCTGTAACAGAATGTATATAATCGTGTCTCCTGGCTTGGGCGATCATGTTTCTTCACTTATGATATCTGTAACAGAATGTATATAATCGTGTACTGGCTTGGGCGATCATGGTTCTCCACTCATGATATCTGTAACATATTGTATATAATTGTGTACTGGGAATTTTCTACACCGTAATATCATCATCATCACCATCATCATCATCATCATCAAATGCCCTGCCAACTGGCGTAGGCGTTCATGACTCTCCACAGATCTCGGTCCTTAAAGTTCTGGAGCAACAACGCTAATGATATCCCTCTATACCACCGTCTCAGTCCACCTACAATCATTTCTCTGGGACTGCCTCTGCTTCTTTTCCCACTGATAATTTCAGATGTAACGATGTTCTCCAATACATCTCTTCTCGTCACGTACCGGGCAATATTCATTCATTCATTCAGTATCATGTTCTTTGCAAAACCTCGCTCCCATAACAACCTTCAGGAAAATGTCTCTGTCATAAGCAAGATGTCTCGCGTCCGATACACCAATCTAGAGAAAATCTGCCACATCCTGCAGCCATCTTCTCTTTGGCTTTCCTCTTCCTCTCTTCCCGGGCATATACCCCTCCATTATTGTTCTCTCCAAACTTTCATGACGTGTCAAGTACCGGTAGAATATAAAATCAATTTATATAGCCAGCCATGCAATTTATTAAATAACAACAGATTAAATGATTTGGTCACCTCACAAGATTGCCCAGGTAGCATCTGCCACAAAGGGCCACACCGGAGAAATAGGATTGATACAGATGAACGGGAGTACCACTTAACAGATGCAGTGCCAAACAAAAGGTATCAGTTATCAGTTATCAGTTGGGGTATCATCATTACACTCCGGACAGATTCATAGGTGCTCAGGTCCTCCCCCCCCCCCCCCAGTCATATGCATCAGTGTCCAGTGGCTAATAGTGACAGTTCTGTGTTGGTTGACGAGGCCCCTCGTTTTCCCGATGTACCTCTCGTGTCTGGCCGTGATAATTCTTACTCCCAAGTCTCTCATCCTGGACAAAGACGTGGATTCACTGACGTCAAAGTCCTCTGTTCTCGACATCTCTTTAAGGATGTTAATAACATCGGCGCGATCCATGGGCTGGTCGTCAGCAGGGGATGCAGAGCCGGCCAATTTATCAGCTCGTTCATTTCCCTTGACTCCCGCATGTCCCGGGACGAAGATGAAGGTGACCTTACGGACAGCAAACTTCCGCAGCGAATCAGTCCACTGTCTACGCACAGATCCTGCATCGACCTTCCGAATCATGCTCATTGAATCACTTAGTACACACACGTTAGTATAATGCTGTGATTCCAGCCATATGAAAGCCTGTGTAACTGCCATCACCTCCATCGTCATGCTGCTCGTGGTTATGGAGTGTGCACCCTGGATTCTTGAACGGTTCGGCCCGCTGAACGGGCTGTAAATGCCCACGCACTTCTCTGCTGCTTTACAACAGATCCATCTGTATAGATGAGCACTTCGGGGTTGTCTGAGTGTTCATTGATGAGCGCGTTGACCTCTGCATTGACAGCGGCAGGGTTCTGCTCTCTGCACCGTCTGTCAAGTGTGATAATGCAGGAGAAGGTGCACTTAAAAGCTGGAGGCACAGGCACCAATTCCTTGCCGGGGTTGAAACTGGTAGGACTGCAGGCCTGTCTGATGACATCTTCCGCCAGACCCATCCATGATTTTCCCCTCTTTAGCCTGTCGCCTTTTTCTCTCAATATATCTTCATGCAGAGGGTGCTGCTCATCTGCACTTATTTTCAAAACAAAAGGTAAGTTTGGATTAAACAAACAAAAAATGGATGGCGAAAAATGGAAAGTAAGGTTGTGTCCCTGTTATGGCTTTAAAGTTGTTAATATCAAACATGCTGTATTATAATGCAATAACATTTCGACGATATAAAAGCCCACGGCAGATACGGACAATCAGTTAATGGCAATTAATCATGTAAGAGATGGAGCGATGATATTAAGAACAAACTTAGAGAAGTAAAGAACAACATCCAAACCGCATTGGAAAGATTGCACCAAAGATCCTTGCATCTCCAACACTTCACTGAGTTAAATGGAGACAGAGAAGAACTATATCTGAGAGTCCTACAAGAAACAAATGAAAATCGTACACTGAGCTGATCCACGACTCTGGTGATAGTTAGATGGCAAAACATGACCGCCCACGCTTACCGGCATGGCACATGATGGTGATGATGAGAAAGTGAATCGAAAGCTCACTGTGTGGGCAACGTCAGATGTGAAAAATCACCCCAGTGGTTACGTAATATAATATTTCTTGGTAAGTGAATCCATTCAGTCGACACTTTGAATCGGAAGATCACTCACTGTGTGGGCGTCATCTGCAGACTGCATTTTACTATCAGTGGTGAACGGAAGACCCAATATACGGAAGTGAGGCTAAGCAGCCTTGTGCTGGACGTGACGATTCCTTGGGGGAGCCTGGTACCAGAGCTTGGGTGAGCCTAGTACTAGAGGTTGGGTGAATCCAGTACTAGTTTCTTCTTCCTCATCTTCTTATGCCCCATTGCTTTTACAATGAAGTGTCACAAAGAGATTGTGAATGTGATTGTTTTATTTGTGGCTTGTCTTGCTGCTCGTGCTAATGTGATATTTGATTTCTCCAACCACTCTTTCACTCCTTCTAGCCATCTCCTTCAGAGTCGACTTCTTTTCTTGTATTCTGGTGTTCACAATCTTCTAGCCATCTCCTTCAGGGTCAACTTCTTTTCTTGTATTCTGGTGTTCACAATCTTCTAGCCATCTCCTTCAGAGTCGACTTCTTTTCTTGTATTCTGGTGTTCTCATACGGAGAGCTCGTGCCGCTTCTTTCTTTGTTAAAAATAAATTTTCCGTAACATAATGGATTCGAACTCTGCATTTTTCAAAGTAGAGTCAAACGCCACATCTCTACTCAACTCCGACAGCTGATTTTCTGATTTAGAAGAACGAGAATGACAAACAACGAAATCCGACACGTGGACGTATGAGGGTGAAAACATGTCCTAGGCCTTGTTTATTCAGCCAAGCGTGACTTCACCTACTGTTTACCCCGACCCAAAACACATCAATCAACGCGTGGCGCCTCTGCTTTCAGCTAATTTCACACTTGTTTTGTGTCGAACCTTTCAGGGCTCGGAGAATGGCATGGATCACTCATTAACCCATTACCCGCCACATTGTTCAGGCTGATAATGTTGTTCATGAACAAGGCAACCGCGGGTGTTAGACGCATAAAGGTTATAGCCGTCTCCGTGGCCAAAGGCTTGCGGATGCGGTTCGTGAGCCGCTTACCAGGTGTTCGAAACGCAGCTGCGACCGATTTGTGCAGCAGACCGTGTCGAGTTGTGCTATAACGTGTTGGTATTGGAGCCGGCCGTTCAGAAAGCAATGGCAAACTACTGAACGTGAAATTTGCCTAGTACATCAACAGCAGCTGGAAAATGCTGATGTTGACTGCAACGTCCTGCAGGGGATATGCAACATTTAAAATAAAGGTTAGTGCATATTGTTTACAGGACGTTGCAGTACACCCGGCATTTTTTAGCTGTTTGTGATTTACTAGGCAAGTTTAAGTAATTTGCCTTTGCTTTCCGACCAGTCGACGCTCATCCCATGGTATGATAATCAACGTAAGGCAGCGGTCTGTTTCCAAATCGCCTGCAGCTATTTCGAATTCGGTATGCGGGATTGCGAACTGCATTCGAAACACCTTCATTACAGAGCCTGCCTAGTCCAAAGATGCAAAACAAAACACGTTGGCCTGATCATCTATCCTTGACTTCTGCAGCGTATCCATGGTTTCACCGGTGCCTTGAGGGATTACTGGACTTAGTTCAGGTTGTAAATGATTCACTGAGCAACTGAGGTTATTTCGCAATAGAAACAGAAGAGATCCGGTAACAAAACAAACAGTAACTTTATCTCTTCGTCATTTCCAATGTTAATTGCGCTGTTTTCTTCCAGTCAAGATGTTTTTGGATAATTATTCTTTTACATTTCAAGCTACTGAACGTACTCTTGCGAAGAGATCACAAGAGCAAAACATGCCGGTGTTGACTTCGACGTCCTGTAAAGGATATGCGACTACCTGTAGCTAACATTTCCATTGCCCGCTCCGTGGCGAAGGACTTACGGACGCAATTCCTAATAGCGCATACCACGTTCGAAACACAGCTGTGGACCATTTAGCAACAGACCGCCTTGCGTTAGTTTTCATAACATGGTACCATGCGTTCAGAAAGCAATGGAAAACTACTGAACGTAAACTTTCTAAGAAATCACAAACAACTATAATAATGCTGGGGTTGACTGTAACGTCCTGTAAAGGATAACTGACTAATATTTCCATTAAATTAAGGACCGCTTGGTCTGTCTCTGCTTCTCTTCCCCTCGATCTTTCCAGTTGTCACGATGATCTCCAATGCCTCTCTTCTCATCACATTACCAAAGAAATCTGTTTGTCTGTTTCTTTCATATTGTTGTATATAATGTTCTAGTTTCATTAGCCTCTTTCAGGCAATCGTTGTTAGTTACTTTGGCAGTCCAAGGAATTTGCAACATTCGTCTCATGAACAAAGCTCTTCCTAATTTGTTCATTTATTCATTTGTTATAACATCCTTATTTCCGTCCTAACAACTTTGTTTATGCTGTTATTTCACTGCTATGCATTACATTCTACCCTGTGGTGAACAGATAGGGGATACGGCTAATGACAGCGCAGCGATTAGTATTCTAACGAGGAAAGATTACTACGTGTTATGTTATACATCTCGATCTTCATCATGATTACCATCATCGTCATCATCATGATTACCTTCATCATCATGATTACCTTATCATTATCATCGTGATTACCATCATCGTCATCATCATGATTACCTTATCATTATCATCATGAATGCCCCCATCATCATGTCGTATCTCGCGAAGTGGCTTAGTTGTTCATGTCTCTCCACAGATCTTGGTCCTTTATGCTCTAGGTCTACTCTGTTGCCACATTCCTTCATGCCATCATGTTAGACCATCAAGCATCATTTCTCTGTCTGCCTTTGCCTGTTCTACCGCAGACCTGTCGCGATGTTCTTAACTGTCTCTGATCTTTTTATATAAGCAAAGAACAGTGTTTATCTCTTTATTCTAGCTGTGCAGTTCTCTAATGTTATTGGTCCTCTACAAATGTCTGTATATTTCCACAACTAGACATTAGATATGTGACTCCCTGAAACGGACACTTTCTCTCTCCATGTACCTCTCTCTCTCTCTCTCTCTCTCTCTCTCTCTCTCTCTCTCTCTCTCTCTCTCTCTCTCTCTCGCTCTCTCCAGTTATACTGGAGTATAATTGCGATGAAACTAGTATAAGCGTGTGATTGACTGTGTGATGTACATAAACTGTATAAGACCCATGTGAGGATTGTGGTAGTAATAAAAGTATATATCCTAGCCTAAATCAAAGGCAACCAGGTCCCTCTCCATCTCACTCTCTCTCTACATGTACCTCACACCTCACTTTCTCTTCCTCCCCCCTTGTCTCTCTCTCTCTTTATCTCTCTCTCTCTCTATGTACCCCCCCCCCTCTATTTCCCTCTCCCCATCCTTCTCTCTCTCTCTCCATATACCTCTCCCCTCTCTTTCTCTCCCCCTTCTCTCTCTCTCTTTCTCTTTCTCTCTCTTCATGTACCCCCCTGTCACTTGTTTTCCCGAGAGGAAGTTGGAATCAACAAGCACATCTTCAAACTTATTATCTGTTGGGATTATTGACTGACTTTGGTCTACACTCCTCTCTTCGGTCTTCCCTTCCATATATCTATTTCTTTCACTCTCTCTGTTATTCCCTCAACACATACTCCGACAACAGTTCCTTTCAACAATAAATAAAAGATTTATTAAGAAAAACTATGTATGGTATATGTATGGACTGTGTATATGGAGTTGGTATTGTATGCTAGTGTGAATGCAAGATAGGACGGTTGATCTCGTATGTGCATTAGTTCTTCTCGTCTTTTCTGTCAGCCAAAACACAGGACTGCACACACAGAAATGGAGTGATCTCACCATGAATGATCTCCTCCTGCTTGAGTCGGGAATTAATCAAATTCTTGAAGAAAACAACTGTTCAATGTCTTATCACCAGAAAATAATCCGATTTGGTAAGTCACTGAAGTTCATATATTTCCCGGTTTGGACGGTATTATAATCCACCTCTGAATACACACCGTCACTATCCAACATTGTCTAGAGTTACTATGACTGTTCTACACCATGTCTATGGTTAACAAAGTTTAATGTTTCGGCACAGTGCAATTGCATGCAGTTTTAAGTATCCCTGCTTGCCACAGGTTAACGTCTTTTCCTTTTAAGGGTTTTATTTGTATATTTGTTTGAGCATACAGTGTTCTGTATTTGACGTTAAGTTATCACTTCTTCATATTAAAACATGTCTATGTTCTTGTTGTTTCTAAGTAGGTACTTTATTTGCTCAAGTGTAGTAACCTTCATCTCTTCTATGATTTCAATAGGAGATTTGAACCTGTGGAGAAGATAGGTAATCTGGTGATATGCGTCTGCTTCATATAATTTTCTTATGTGATAGTCCTTTTCTAGCCATACTGAAAAGCCTCCGAAAAACATACGGACATACGATTTCTGAGTGCACTAAAGTTTACACGACTAGATAAACGAATGCAATTTCACACATTAATAACACACACCTATATCCCTATGCTACTATTACACTAATATATTAATACCTTATATATGCCTCTATAGAATTAATGTAAATCCCCGAATCGAAATTTATCCGCAGCCAAGCACTCTATCCCATTATAAGGGAGGATATTTCTATTCATTACAGGACACATAATTCTATCTTTCCGTCCAGTTTGGTATCACACACTAAACATAAACTCCATGTTCAGCTTTTTATATTTTGTGTCCCATTCCCCGTTGATTGTTTGATCTACAATCAAATTAGCCGTACCCGTAACATCAAAAGTTCAGTGAAATCACGTTTACGTCCTGGCGCTCCGTTCTCCGCTGTTGCGCTGGTCCTCTGTCCATCGCTCGTTTGCACTTCAAAGCATTCTCCGTTCATTTTCCCGTCGGCCGATCGTCCCGTTTCTCCGTGTCCGTCATATCGTCAAGCAATGAACTTTACGAACACCTGTATCCTATTTTCATATCTGTGTCGGTCAATGCTCTTTTATTCGTCCTCCTCTCAGAATGAAGTACACGATTGTTAACCCTTCTCCTTCCTTGTATTTTAATATGTAAGTTATCAAGGAATCATTAAACTGCAGTTTTTTCTGTGACATAGGCCCCCTCTTAAGAGAGTTGACCGCGTCGACTCTTCATCCCTGTAGTTTTGATTCCTATGATCCTCCAACTTATTCCTCTTCTTCTGGAGTTGGATGTCTAGATAAGAAATCCGCTCCTACATTCTCCTTACCAGAAATGTATTCCACTGTGAAGTCCTGTTGCAACAACAACGTCCATCACATCCACCGTGCGTTGAGCTTCTGCGAAGTAGCTATTAACATCACGTGTTGATGATATGATTGGATCCTCACATGGATCAACACCTCATCCAGTAGGCGACCTCATATGCACCCTACCATACTACTCATGACTGAAACTAGTGTTGGCTCATCGCTCCGGTAAGTTCAGTCGGCCTCCTTTCCACTGGCGTAAGCGATGGCTCACAATACAGACGGATTGTCCCATCCTGATTGTAACACTGCTTCCATGTCCTCTTGGTTTCCCCCGGCTTTGCCTCTGGGGATGTTCCACCTCGTCCTCGTTGGACCGAGTCGTCTTTCCCAAATCTCCTGGACTTTTGCTTCCAGGACCATCTTGGGCGATATTGTATCTGGTCAGCCAATCTTCGGTTGGGATCCTGGGTATTTCTCGCCTTTCCCGACGTTACCCACCCCTTTTGAACTTGGTTACCGGTGAAACTTTCACTCTTGTCCTTTCCCTGACTTGTGATTTCCCTCCTCCTGTCGTTGGGTAAATCTGACCTATCACGTACTTTCCCATAGGCTCTCCTATGTTGTACTGGCGATCTCTGGTCTTCGTCTGGACTGGTAACTTTTGTCCCAATGGCTGCCATCACCATAAAGTGCGAAGCTTTGCTCCCGGATCTCTCCTCATATTTCCTAATGAGATGTGTAGGGAGATTTTTCTGCTCTTCCCCGATCCTTATTTTGTAGATGTTCTTGGACACAACCTTTTCCACAGGATAAGGTCCTTTCCATCCTACTTGGAGTATATTGGTCTCTGCTGGACCCCACACTTCCACTTTGTCTTCCACTTTAAGAGCTATTTTACTCTTAGTCCGCTTGTTGGGTGGTGCGTTCTGGCACTCCGAACAAGACTTCAACCACCGGCGTACATCTCCGGTCATTCCTGGCCAGCAATAATGGCCGGAAATTTGCTGCAAGGTCTCTCTGACACCCATATGTCGATTCTCGCCTATGATGTGTCCACTCTGAAGAATGTGAGGACGGTGGGTCTCTGGAACCACCCACTGCTCGTGCAGGTTATCTCCCCTCCCAGCTCTCCGATAGAGTAGTCGATTCTTCAGAAAGTATTGTCCCCGTTCGGGTGGCTCAGCACTTCTTTGCAGCTTCCTGTAGCAAGGACGCAACGTAGTATCCTTCCTCTGGGCAGTATGCAATTCTCCTATCCCTGAGTTGTCGCATAGTGTCTCCGCCTCTTTTTCCTTCCCTTGAGATCCACTGACTACTGTTCCCTTGTAGGCTGGCTATTTGGGCATTCCCAAAAAGACATATTTCGTGCCAATGATCATGGGAAATAAGGAGTCCGCTAATACAGCAGCTGGAATAATGCCCGTGACGTACCTGGATTTAATCTCCACCTTAGCGATTGGCAGCGTCATGGTAACAGCACTCCTCATTGACGGCTGTATTTCTATGGTCTCCCCTGTAAGTTGGTCTGGGCGTACCAAGCTGGCGTCCACCACCGCTTCCCCATCCAAACCGGTATCGTAGAGACAAACAACCTGCTGGCCATTGACTTCAATCAGTTCAACCACAGGTGGTCTCTCTTGGTCCTGAGTGTCTTTCATCTCCTTGACCGTTTCCTTGCCTTCCTCTTTTGATTCCTCGAGGTTGGTTATGCAATTGGCGTCTTCTGCCTTGCGTCTGCAGTCCACAGTATTATGTGTTGTCGACTGGCAGGGTGTGCACCATGTTCCCTTCCTAGGTTTCCGTGTGTCCTTTTTGTTCCTAGCTCCTTCGCCGACCTCAGCCTTGTCTGTGATCACCGTCGTAGGAATCACTTTGCATGCTGCGAAGTAAGAACTTTTAGGTTTCGATCTGCAGTCCTTCGTGTTATGAGATGGCACTTTGCAGAATGAACACCACTTCTCGGACCACTGTCGTTTCGCTGGAGAATTCGAGGTGTTCTGGTTTCCTTCCTTCACCTTCTCTGAACTCTCCTCTGTGTGCTTTATATAAGGTTCCACTTTTTCTCCTTCCCAATTCTTAGGTTTCTTTTTCTCTGGTTTCTCCTGACCTTTGGTTTGAATACTGAGTTCCGCAGCCTCCCCATGTACCTCTACGAATCGTTCCGCCAGCTTATTCACAACATCAATCCGTTCCGCCCCTTGTTCTCCCAAGAAGGTTCTGAGAGGTTTCGACATTTGCTTTCGCATCTGGTCGACCACCATCATCTCTTCGAGACTCTCATAATCCCTCTTGAATTCTGCCAAGTCCATCCATTTCTGGAGATAGGATTTAAGCCTCAGACTGTAGGCGGCGAATAGTTCTCCCGGCTCTCGTCTAGACGATCTAAACTTCTTGCGATACGTTTGTGCTGTGACTTCATAATGTTTCATCAAAGCGGCTTTGAATTCCTCGTACTGATTTTCCTGTCCTGGTGGTAGGCGTGTGTAGACCTCTTACCCTGAACCACGTAAAGCCTGGGATAATTTAAGAGCCCATCGGGTTCTATCCAGTCCCATAGCGACTGCCATAGCCTCGAACCGATCCAAAAACTGGTATATCTTCTCTTTACTTTCATCAAAGACCGCCAAGGGAAACTTCATGGCATGGTAACCCTGTCCACTCATGTGGGTTGCCCCAGGTGAAGATGAACTTCCTTCTGCTGCATCTATTTCACCCTTAGTTTGTGTCTTGAGTTCTAACTCTTTCAAGCGGTATTCATGTTCCATTTCTTGTCTCCTGGCAGTCAGTTCTATTTCCAGTTTCTTGGTCTCCTGGTCCATTTTCTTGGCCTCTTGTTCCATTTCCAGTCTCTTGGTCTCCTGGTCCATTTTCTTGGCCTCTTGTTCCATTTCCATTTCCATTCGTTTGGTCTCCACCTCTATTCTTCTCACTTCCAACTCGGCCTTTCGATCTTCTCGTTCCGCTTGACGAATCTCTCTCTCTCTCTCTCGTTCCTGTATGTAATCAGTTAGTTCCGAACCAGCTAAACCAATTTCCTCTCCGTTTGCCCTCAGTTCTGCTGTAGTTACTTTAGGAGTTGCCATAGTTAAAGCAGGTAGTTCAGCAAGGTGAGTACAGACACTTCAAAGCAATAAAGAAGTCCTTCCTATAAACAGATAATCTACCTAGAACCTATATCATTATCTATGCCTATCTAATATTATTAATCTACAACACCACACAGTACATCACAACCACTCTCTCATCCACAAGAGGAGATATAGGATAAAGACTTATGTAGACGTGTGACCGTGTGACTAGGTATGTAATGTGTCTTACCACCTATCCACATTCACCCTGTCTGGAACTTTCTCACTGTAAAGTCACCAGCGTTAATGAAATGTTTCCACCATAAATGTAATGGCACCATATATCCAATGGACGTCCTTCCATTAAAAGTCATCAATGTATACTTATATTTATTCCAATCCGTATGTCCCAACATGCAGGTACTCCGCTATGCCTGTGCCAATATGCAGGTACCCCTCTATGTATATGCCCTGTTATGCCCAGGTCATATGGGTATTTTTCCTGTACCCCGCTCGCTCCACCAATTATGTCACTTGTTTTCCCGAGAGGAAGTTGGAATCAACAAGCACATCTTCAAACTTATTATCTGTTGGGATTATTGACTGACTTTGGTCTACACTCCTCTCTTCGGTCTTCCCTTCCATATATCTATTTCTTTCACTCTCTCTGTTATTCCCTCAACACATACTCCGACAACAGTTCCTTTCAACAATAAATAAAAGATTTATTAAGAAAAACTATGTATGGTATATGTATGGACTGTGTATATGGAGTTGGTATTGTATGCTAGTGTGAATGCAAGATAGGACGGTTGATCTCGTATGTGCATTAGTTCTTCTCGTCTTTTCTGTCAGCCAAAACACAGGACTGCACACACAGAAATGGAGTGATCTCACCATGAATGATCTCCTCCTGCTTGAGTCGGGAATTAATCAAATTCTTGAAGAAAACAACTGTTCAATGTCTTATCACCAGAAAATAATCCGATTTGGTAAGTCACTGAAGTTCATATATTTCCCGGTTTGGACGGTATTATAATCCACCTCTGAATACACACCGTCACTATCCAACATTGTCTAGAGTTACTATGACTGTTCTACACCATGTCTATGGTTAACAAAGTTTAATGTTTCGGCACAGTGCAATTGCATGCAGTTTTAAGTATCCCTGCTTGCCACAGGTTAACGTCTTTTCCTTTTAAGGGTTTTATTTGTATATTTGTTTGAGCATACAGTGTTCTGTATTTGACGTTAAGTTATCACTTCTTCATATTAAAACATGTCTATGTTCTTGTTGTTTCTAAGTAGGTACTTTATTTGCTCAAGTGTAGTAACCTTCATCTCTTCTATGATTTCAATAGGAGATTTGAACCTGTGGAGAAGATAGGTAATCTGGTGATATGCGTCTGCTTCATATAATTTTCTTATGTGATAGTCCTTTTCTAGCCATACTGAAAAGCCTCCGAAAAACATACGGACATACGATTTCTGAGTGCACTAAAGTTTACACGACTAGATAAACGAATGCAATTTCACACATTAATAACACACACCTATATCCCTATGCTACTATTACACTAATATATTAATACCTTATATATGCCTCTATAGAATTAATGTAAATCCCCGAATCGAAATTTATCCGCAGCCAAGCACTCTATCCCATTATAAGGGAGGATATTTCTATTCATTACAGGACACATAATTCTATCTTTCCGTCCAGTTTGGTATCACACACTAAACATAAACTCCATGTTCAGCTTTTTATATTTTGTGTCCCATTCCCCGTTGATTGTTTGATCTACAATCAAATTAGCCGTACCCGTAACATCAAAAGTTCAGTGAAATCACGTTTACGTCCTGGCGCTCCGTTCTCCGCTGTTGCGCTGGTCCTCTGTCCATCGCTCGTTTGCACTTCAAAGCATTCTCCGTTCATTTTCCCGTCGGCCGATCGTCCCGTTTCTCCGTGTCCGTCATATCGTCAAGCAATGAACTTTACGAACACCTGTATCCTATTTTCATATCTGTGTCGGTCAATGCTCTTTTATTCGTCCTCCTCTCAGAATGAAGTACACGATTGTTAACCCTTCTCCTTCCTTGTATTTTAATATGTAAGTTATCAAGGAATCATTAAACTGCAGTTTTTTCTGTGACAACCCCTCTTTATTTCCCTCTCCCCATCCTTCTCTCTCTCTCTCTATGTACCCCCCTCTATTTCCTCTCCCCATCCTTCTCTCTCTCTCTCTCTCTCTCTCTCTCTCTATGTACCCCCCTCTATTTCCTCTCCCCATCCTTCTCTCTCTCTCTCTCTCTCTCTCTCTCTCTCTCTCTCTATGTACCCCTCTCTACTTCCTCTCCCCATCCTTCTCTCTCTCTCTTTCTCTCTCTCTCTATGTACCCCGTCTATTTCCTCTCCCCATCCTTCTCTCTCTCTCCCTCTCTCTCTCTCTCTCTCTCTCCCTCTCTATCTATCTTCAGTTATACTGAAGTATAACTCTCTATTTCCTCTCCCCATCCTTCTCTCTCTCTCTCTCTCTCTCTCACTCTCTATGTACCCCCCTCTATTTCCTCTCCCCATCCTTCTCTCTCTCTCTCTCTCTCTCTCTCTCTGTCTCTCTCTCTATGTACCCCCCTCTATTTCCTCTCCCCATCCTTCTCTCTCCCTCTCTCTCCCTCTCTCCCTCTCTCCCTCTCTCCCTCTCTATCTATCTTCAGTTATACTGAAGTATAATATTCAAGTATAAGCATGTGGACGGATGTCTGGTGTATATACACACTATGTGACCCCATTTAAGAACTGTACAAGTAATTAACGGGTACATTCTAGGCCTAAGTCAAAGGCACCAGGTTCCCAACATCCCGAAGAGATAAGGAAATGAGCTGGGAATTATTTTGACTTTTCGTTTCTCCAGTCTAAAATAGACAAGGCAAAACGTGTGGGTATCGCCGTCTACTCTTGACTGCTGCAGCGTAATCTCTTACCGTGTAGTTGAGAAAGAAGCAATGCTTGACCTAGTCCGACGGTAAGTGACTAACTGAGCAACTGAGTAGCTGAATAAATAAGGATTGAACTCAGGACACTAGCGATTAACCAGGACCTGATTATCCAACAACAGCAAAACGTAGTGACATTGGGTAAACTGTGTGTGCTTGCATTCAACTCAGCTCAGCTCCTTAGGAATCTCATCCGAGAGCTGTTATAATACGACGTAATATGATAGTTGCATAATAATATACGTACATGGCTCTAACTATTCACCGACTACCGTCATGGGAGGGAACGACTGACCACATATTATTCCTACTTACACTAAGGCGCCGGTGTGATACTGTCAGAACCACTCATCCAGTCTTTGTTGGCCTATAACAATAGGAGGCAGCACCTTGTACACAGCCAGCATGACAATGGGCTCTTTAACTTAATGATCTCCAGTCATACCCTGGCATCATCTTCCATCAAATGTCACTGCGTGGCCTACATATTCTCCATCCATTATGTGCCATGCCGTTAAGCGTGGGCGGTCATGTTCTGCAATCTCACTCGATCACCAGAGTCGTGGATCAGCTCCGTGTTTCTGTCTCGACCATGCCATGTGGCCAAGCAATCTAGGTATTTAATTCTTGGTCTTCCCCATGGTCTCTTCCCTTCGATCTTGCCAGTTGTCACCAAGTTCTCCAATTTATTTCTTGTCATAACATGCCCAAAACAAATTGACTGTCGACGTCTAATGTCTCTAATCAGTTTACGATCTTCATTTGTTTCTTGAAGGACTTGTTCATTGATTATTCTATCTGTCCATGGTATTCTTTGCATTTTCCTCAGAAACCACATTTCCACAGCCATCAGATGTTTTTCAGCTTGTCTGCTCATTTTCCACGTCTCACATCCATAAAAAAGTACAGGTTCTATGTAGCATTTCAACACTCTTTTTCTCGTTTCAATTGACATCGTTTTATTGGTCAGTATGTTTTTTATCTTGCAAAATGCTACCTTCGCAATGACAATTCTTGTTCTAATCTCTCCAAGGCATGTCCCATCAGATGTTATGACTGTTCCGAGATAGCTGTACCGATTCACTTGTTTAAGAATATGCCCATTAACTTCTATATTACATTGTGGTATTTCTTCCTTCCTAGTGACGACCATAATATGTGTCTTCTTACAATTCAATTCTAACCCTAGTTGTTCTCTAACCCTAGTTGTTCTCTAACCCTAGTTGTCTCTAACCCTAGTTGTTCTCTAACCCTAGTTGTTCTCTAACCCTAGTTGTTCTCTAACCCATGTTGTCTCTAACCCTAGTTGTCTCTAACCCTAGTTGTTCTCTAACCCTAGTTGTTCTCTAACCCTAGTTGTCTCTAACCCTAGTTGTTCTCTAACCCTAATTGTTCTCTAACCCATGTTGTCTCTAACCCTAGTTGTCTCTAACCCTAGTTGTTCTCTAACCCTAGTTGTCTCTAACCCTAGTTGTTCTCTAACCCATGTTGTCTCTAACCCTAGTTGTCTCTAACCCTAGTTGTTCTCTAACCCTAGTTGTCTCTAACCCTAGTTGTTCTCTAACCCTAGTTGTTCTCTAACCCTAGTTGTCTCTAACCCTAGTTGTCTCTAACCCTAGTTGTTCTCTAACCCATGTTGTCTCTAACCCTAGTTGTTCTCTAACCCATGTTGTCTCTAACCCTAGTTGTTCTCTAACCCTAGTTGTCTCTAACCCTAGTTGTTCTCTAACCCTAGTTGTCTCTAACCCATGTTGTCTCTAACCCTAGTTGTCTCTAACCCTAGTTGTTCTCTAACCCATGTTGTCTCTAACCCTAGTTGTTCTCTAACCCATGTTGTCTCTAACCCTAGTTGTTCTCTAACCCTAGTTGTTCTCTAACCCATGTTGTCTCTAACCCTAGTTGTTCTCTAACCCTAGTTGTTCTCTAACCCTAGTTGTTCTCTAACCCATGTTGTCTCTAACCCTAGTTGTTCTCTAACCCTAGTTGTTCTCTAACCCATGTTGTCTCTAACCCATGTTGTCTCTAAGCCATGTTGTCTCTAACCCATGTTGTCTCTAACCCTAGTTGTTCTCTAACCCATGTTGTCTCTAACCCTAGTTGTTCTCTAACCCATGTTGTCTCTAACCCTAGTTGTTCTCTAACCCTAGTTGTTCTCTAACCCATGTTGTCTCTAACCCATGTTGTCTCTAAGCCATGTTGTCTCTAACCCATGTTGTCTCTAACCCTAGTTGTCTCTAACCCTAGTTGTCTCTAACCCATGTTGTCTCTAACCCTAGTTGTCTCTAACCCATGTTGTCTCTAACCCATGTTGTCTCTAACCCATGTTGTCTCTAACCCAAGTTGTCTCTAACCCTAGTTGTTCTCTAACCCATGTTGTCTCTAACCCTAGTTGTTCTCTAACCCATGTTGTCTCTAACCCTAGTTGTTCCCTAACCCTAGTTGTTCTCTAACCCTAGTTGTTCTCTAACCCATGTTGTCTCTAACCCATGTTGTCTCTAACCCATGTTGTCTCTAACCCTAGTTGTTCTCTAACCCTAGTTGTTCTCTAACCCATGTTGTCTCTAACCCTAGTTGTTCTCTAACCCATGTTGTCTGTAACCCTAGTTGGTCTCTAACCCATGTTGTCTCTAACCCTAGTTGTTCTCTAACCCTAGTTGTTCTCTAACCCATGTTGTCTCTAACCCATGTTGTCTCTAAGCCATGTTGTCTCTAACCCATGTTGTCTCTAACCCATGTTGTCTCTAACCCTAGTTGTTCTCTAACCCATGTTGTCTCTAACCCATGTTGTCTCTAACCCTAGTTGTTCTCTAACCCTAGTTGTTCTCTAACCCATGTTGTCTCTAACCCATGTTGTCTCTAACCCTAGTTGTTCTCTAACCCATGTTGTCTCTAACCCTAGTTGTCTCTAACCCTAGTTGTTCTCTAACCCTAGTTGTCTCTAACCCTAGTTGTCTCTAACCCTAGTTGTTCTCTAACCCTAGTTGTCTCTAACCCATGTTGTCTCTAACCCTAGTTGTTCTCTAACCCTAGTTGTTCTCTAACCCATGTTGTCTCTAACCCATGTTGTCTCTAACCCTAGTTGTTCTCTAACCCATGTTGTCTCTAACCCTAGTTGTCTCTAACCCTAGTTGTTCTCTAACCCTAGTTGTCTCTAACCCTAGTTGTCTCTAACCCTAGTTGTTCTCTAACCCATGTTGTCTCTAACCCTAGTTGTTCTCTAACCCTAGTTGTTCTCTAACCCATGTTGTCTCTAACCCATGTTGTCTCTAACCCTAGTTGTTCTCTAACCCATGTTGTCTCTAACCCATGTTGTCTCTATCCCTAGTTGTTCTCTAACCCATGTTGTCTCTAACCCTAGTTGTTCTCTAACCCTAGTTGTTCTCTAACCCATGTTGTCTCTAACCCTAGTTGTTCTCTAACCCATGTTGTCTCTAACCCTAGTTGTTCTCTAACCCTAGTTGTTCTCTAACCCATGTTGTCTCTAACCCATGTTGTCTCTAACCCATGTTGTCTCTAACCCTAGTTGTTCTCTAACCCATGTTGTCTCTAACCCTAGTTGTTCTCTAACCCATGTTGTCTCTAACCCTAGTTGTTCTCTAACCCTAGTTGTTCTCTAACCCATGTTGTCTCTAACCCATGTTGTCTCTAACCCTAGTTGTTCTCTAACCCGTGTTGTCTCTAACCCTAGTTGTTCTCTAACCCATGTTGTCTCTAACCCTAGTTGTTCTCTAACCCTAGTTGTTCTCTAACCCTAGTTGTCTCTAACCCTAGTTGTTCTCTAACCCTAGTTGTCTCTAACCCATGTTGTCTCTAACCCTAGTTGTTCTCTAACCCGTGTTGTCTCTAACCCTAGTTGTTCTCTAACCCTAGTTGTCTCTAACCCTAGTTGTTCTCTAACCCGTGTTGTCTCTAACCCTAGTTGTTCTCTAACCCTAGTTGTCTCTAACCCTAGTTGTTCTCTAACCCTAGTTGTTCTCTAACCCTAGTTGTTCTCTAACCCATGTTGTCTCTAACCCTAGTTGTTCTCTAACCCATGTTGTCTCTAACCCTAGTTGTTCTCTAACCCGTGTTGTCTCTAACCCTAGTTGTTCTCTAACCCTAGTTGTCTCTAACCCTAGTTGTTCTCTAACCCTAGTTGTTCTCTAACCCTAGTTGTTCTCTTACCCATGTTGTCTCTAACCCATGTTGTCTCTAACCCTAGTTGTTCTCTAACCCGTGTTGTCTCTAACCCTAGTTGTTCTCTAACCCATGTTGTCTCTAACCCTAGTTGTTCTCTAACCCTAGTTGTTCTCTAACCCTAGTTGTTCTCTAACCCATGTTGTCTCTAACCCTAGTTGTTCTCTAACCCTAGTTGTTCTCTAACCCATGTTGTCTCTAACCCATGTTGTCTCTAACCCTAGTTGTTCTCTAACCCGTGTTGTCTCTAACCCTAGTTGTTCTCTAACCCGTGTTGTCTCTAACCCTAGTTGTTCTCTAACCCGTGTTGTCTCTAACCCTAGTTGTCTCTAACCCTAGTTGTTCTCTAACCCATGTTGTCTCTAACCCTAGTTGTTCTCTAACCCATGTTGTCTCTAACCCTAGTTGTTCTCTAACCCTAGTTGTTCTCTAACCCATGTTGTCTCTAACCCTAGTTGTTCTCTAACCCATGTTGTCTCTAACCCTAGTTGTTCTCTAACCCATGTTGTCTCTAACCCTAGTTGTTCTCTAACCCTAGTTGTTCTCTAACCCATGTTGTCTCTAACCCTAGTTGTTCTCTAACCCATGTTGTCTCTAACCCTAGTTGTCTCTAACCCTAGTTGTTCTCTAACCCTAGTTGTTCTCTAACCCATGTTGTCTCTAACCCTAGTTGTTCTCTAACCCTAGTTGTTCTCTAACCCATGTTGTCTCTAACCCTAGTTGTTCTCTAACCCTAGTTGTTCTCTAACCCTAGTTGTCTCTAACCCTAGTTGTTCTCTAACCCATGTTGTCTCTAACCCTAGTTGTTCTCTAACCCTAGTTGTTCTCTAACCCATGTTGTCTCTAACCCTAGTTGTTCTCTAACCCATGTTGTCTCTAACCCTAGTTGTTCTCTAACCCATGTTGTCTCTAACCCTAGTTGTTCTCTAACCCTAGTTGTTCTCTAACCCTAGTTGTTCTCTAACCCTAGTTGTTCTCTAACCCATGTTGTCTCTAACCCTAGTTGTTCTCTAACCCTAGTTGTCTCTAACCCGTGTTGTCTCTAACCCTAGTTGTCTCTAACCCTAGTTTTTCTCTAACCCTAGTTGTTCTCTAACCCTAGTTGTTCTCTAACCCATGTTGTCTCTAATCCTAGTTGTTCTCTAACCCTAGTTGTTCTCTAATCCTAGTTGTTCTCTAACCCTAGTTGTTCTCTAACCCTAGTTGTTCTCTAACCCTAGTTGTTCTCTAATCCTAGTTGTCTCTAACCCATGTTGTCTCTAACCCTAGTTGTTCTCTAACCCTAGTTGTCTCTAACCCTAGTTGTTCTCTAACCCTAGTTGCCTCTAACCCATGTTGTCTCTAACCCTAGTTGTCTCTAACCCTAGTTGTTCTCTAACCCATGTTGTCTCTAACCCATGTTGTCTCTAACCCTAGTTGTTCTCTAACCCTAGTTGTTCTCTAACCCTAGTTGTTCTCTAACCCTAGTTGTTCTCTAACCCTAGTTGTCTCTAACCCTAGTTGTCTCTAACCCATATTGTCTATAACCCATGTTGTCTCTAACCCTAGTTGTTCTCTAATCCTAGTTGTTCTCTAACCCTAGTTGTCTCTAACCCTAGTTGTTCTCTAACCCATGTTGTCTCTAACCCTAGTTGTTCTCTAACCCTAGTTGTTCTCTAACCCTAGTTGTTCTCTAACCCTAGTTGTTCTCTAACCCTAGTTGTCTCTAACCCTAGTTGTCTCTAACCCATGTTGTCTCTAACCCATGTTGTCTCTAACCCTAGTTGTTCTCTAATCCTAGTTGTTCTCTAACCCTAGTTGTTCTCTAACCCTAGTTGTTCTCTAACCCTAGTTGTTCTCTAACCCTAGTTGTTCTCTAACCCTAGTTGTCTCTAACCCTAGTTGTTCTCTAACCCATGTTGTCTCTAACCCTAGTTGTTCTCTAATCCTAGTTGTTCTCTAATCCTAGTTGTTCTCTAACCCTAGTTGTTCTCTAACCCTAGTTGTTCTCTAACCCATGTTGTCTCTAACCCTAGTTGTCTCTAACCCTAGTTGTTCTCTAACCCTAGTTGTTCTCTAACCCATGTTGTCTCTAACCCTAGTTGTCTCTAACCCTAGTTGTTCTCTAACCCTAGTTGTTCTCTAACCCTAGTTGTTCTCTAACCCATGTTGTCTCTAACCCTAGTTGTTCTCTAACCCATGTTGTCTCTAACCCTAGTTGTTCTCTAACCCATGTTGTCTCTAACCCTAGTTGTTCTCTAACCCATGTTGTCTCTAACCCTAGTTGTCTCTAACCCTAGTTGTTCTCTAACCCTAGTTGTCTCTAACCCATGTTGTCTCTAACCCTAGTTGTTCTCTAACCCATGTTGTCTCTAACCCTAGTTGTTCTCTAACCCATGTTGTCTCTAACCCTAGTTGTTCTCTAACCCTAGTTGTTCTCTAATCCTAGTTGTTCTCTAACCCTAGTTGTTCTCTAACCCTAGTTGTCTCTAACCCATGTTGTCTCTAACCCTAGTTGTTCTCTAACCCTAGTTGTTCTCTAACCCTAGTTGTCTCTAACCCATGTTGTCTCTAATCCTAGTTGTCTCTAACCCTAGTTGTTCTCTAACCCTAGTTGTCTCTAACCCATGTTGTCTCTAACCCTAGTTGTCTCTAACCCTAGTTGTTCTCTAACCCTAGTTGTCTCTAACCCTAGTTGTTCTCTAATCCTAGTTGTTCTCTAACCCTAGTTGTTCTCTAACCCTAGTTGTCTCTAACCCTAGTTGTCTCTAACCCTAGTTGTTCTCTAACCCATGTTGTCTCTAACCCTAGTTGTTCTCTAACCCTAGTTGTTCTCTAACCCTAGTTGTTCTCTAACCCTAGTTGTTCTCTAACCCATGTTGTCTCTAACCCTAGTTGTTCTCTAACCCTAGTTGTTCTCTAATCCTAGTTGTTCTCTAACCCTAGTTGTTCTCTAACCCTAGTTGTCTCTAACCCTAGTTGTCTCTAACCCTAGTTGTCTCTAATCCTAGTTGTTCTCTAACCCTAGTTGTTCTCTAATCCTAGTTGTTCTCTAACCCTAGTTGTTCTCTAACCCATGTTGTCTCTAACCCTAGTTGTCTCTAACCCTAGTTGTTCTCTAACCCTAGTTGTTCTCTAACCCTAGTTGTTCTCTAACCCATGTTGTCTCTAACCCTAGTTGTTCTCTAACCCTAGTTGTTCTCTAACCCTAGTTGTTCTCTAACCCTAGTTGTTCTCTAACCCATGTTGTCTCTAACCCTAGTTGTTCTCTAACCCTAGTTGTTCTCTAACCCATGTTGTCTCTAACCCTAGTTGTTCTCTAACCCTAGTTGTCTCTAACCCTAGTTGTTCTCTAACCCTAGTTGTTCTCTAACCCTAGTTGTCTCTAACCCATGTTGTCTCTATCCCTAGTTGTTCTCTAACCCTAGTTGTTCTCTAACCCTAGTTGTTCTCTAACCCATGTTGTCTCTAATCCTAGTTGTTCTCTAACCCTAGTTGTTCTCTAACCCTAGTTGTTCTCTAACCCATGTTGTCTCTAATCCTAGTTGTTCTCTAACCCTAGTTGTTCTCTAACCCATGTTGTCTCTAATCCTAGTTGTTCTCTAACCCTAGTTGTTCTCTAACCCTAGTTGTTCTCTAACCCTAGTTGTTCTCTAACCCATGTTGTCTCTAACCCTAGTTGTTCTCTAACCCTAGTTGTTCTCTAATCCTAGTTGTTCTCTAACCCTAGTTGTTCTCTAACCCTAGTTGTCTCTAACCCTAGTTGTCTCTAACCCTAGTTGTCTCTAATCCTAGTTGTTCTCTAACCCTAGTTGTTCTCTAATCCTAGTTGTTCTCTAACCCTAGTTGTTCTCTAACCCATGTTGTCTCTAACCCTAGTTGTCTCTAACCCTAGTTGTTCTCTAACCCTAGTTGTTCTCTAACCCTAGTTGTTCTCTAACCCATGTTGTCTCTAACCCTAGTTGTTCTCTAATCTTAGTTGTTCTCTAACCCTAGTTGTTCTCTAACCCTAGTTGTTCTCTAACCCATGTTGTCTCTAACCCTAGTTGTTCTCTAACCCTAGTTGTTCTCTAACCCATGTTGTCTCTAACCCTAGTTGTTCTCTAACCCTAGTTGTCTCTAACCCTAGTTGTTCTCTAACCCTAGTTGTTCTCTAACCCTAGTTGTCTCTAACCCATGTTGTCTCTATCCCTAGTTGTTCTCTAACCCTAGTTGTTCTCTAACCCTAGTTGTTCTCTAACCCATGTTGTCTCTAATCCTAGTTGTTCTCTAACCCTAGTTGTTCTCTAACCCTAGTTGTTCTCTAACCCATGTTGTCTCTAATCCTAGTTGTTCTCTAACCCTAGTTGTTCTCTAATCCTAGTTGTTCTCTAACCCTAGTTGTTCTCTAACCCTAGTTGTCTCTAACCCTAGTTGTCTCTAACCCTAGTTGTCTCTAACCCTAGTTGTTCTCTAGCCCTAGTTGTTCTCTAACCCATGTTGTCTCTAACCCTAGTTGTTCTCTAACCCTAGTTGTTCTCTAACCCTAGTTGTTCTCTAACCCTAGTTGTTCTCAAACCCATGTTGTCTCTAACCCTAGTTGTTCTCTAACCCTAGTTGTTCTCTAACCCTTGTTGTTCTCTAATCCTAGTTGTTCTCTAACCCTAGTTGTTCTCTAACCCTAGTTGTTCTCTAACCCTAGTTGTTCTCTAACCCATGTTGTCTCTAATCCTAGTTGTTCTCTAACCCTAGTTGTTCTCTAACCCTAGTTGTTCTCTAACCCATGTTGTCTCTAACCCTAGTTGTCTCTAACCCTAGTTGTTCTCTAACCCTAGTTGTTCTCTAACCCATGTTGTCTCTAACCCTAGTTGTTCTCTAACCCTAGTTGTTCTCTAACCCTAGTTGTTCTCTAACCCTAGTTGTTCTCTAACCCTACATATTCTACACAAGATTAACCTGCCGGCATCAACACCTTTAATTCGCGCAGTTATACACATTTTCTGAAAACCTTTATGGAATCTCAAATTCGCTACAGCAGTTGTTGCGTCTTTTATATCCGATTTGCGTTCGACAATTTGGCTCATTTTTTTCTTCTTCTTTCGTTCGCTTGAAATATGTCTATAACTGCAGTGCTGTCTCTTGTATGAATTGAACTGTCTTTTTCAGTTCACACAGCAGTCCATAGAGTTTATCTTCCACTGTCGTCTCTCTAGGCCAGAAGGTTTGCCTAGATATGTTATATTTTGGGCAGTCTTGGAGTATGTGCTCTGCTGTCTGCGAGGCCAATCCACATGTACACATGGCTGTTTCACCAATCTTGAATTTTGTATACTGTGGTTGCGTAATCTATTGTGCCCTGTTCTGAGGCGCAGAATAATGACTTGTTCTGGTCTATCCATAACGTGGTAGTCATCTTGAGCAGGTTTTGGTGGCTTTCTGACTGATTTGATCATTCTTTTCTTTTGGTGGTATGTTACAGGCGCATCAGGCTGTTCTTCTTTGGCTCCTTCCTTAGCCAATTGATCAGCTCTGTCGTTCCCGGGTACTCCACAGTGGGATGGTATCCACTGTATGGTGACCTTATGCTGACTGCTAAGTTCAGAAAGTAGTGTCCTTAGTACTGGCAATTTCCCAGACAGGAGCGCCTCGAGTACTGATTTTGCATCTGTCAATAGCACCACAGGTTGTGTACCATTGCTGGTATTTAGTAATTTCTCTGTTGCTATCTTGATTGCCTCAATTTCAGCATCGTAGTTATGGCAGTACTTTCCTGTCGGTACTCTAGCTGTGTCCCTGGTATTATTTGGGTATTCTATGTACACTCCCGCTCCTCCATTTCGAACAGCATTTTGTGCTGACCCATCTGTGTAGACTCGGATCCAGAGGTCCTGTGGGTATTCTTCATCAAGGAAGCTGAGAGTGGCTGTTCTGCGCTGCACACTGTTCTGATCTTCCTTGTCAAATATTCCTCTCACTTTTGTCTGGATTTGTAATGATAGTCTATGCTCATCTTTCCATGGAGTTCGCTCTGGAATAGTTGTTAGAGGGATACCAACTGTGGGCAGATCGGTGGTTTCTTTGCAGAGTCGTTTGGCCTGGTGGATAAAACTACTTCTTTTCAACCGCCCCATAGCTAGGTTTTCAAATCTGTTCTTCATAGGGTGGCCTGGCAAGCTGAGGAACTTTTCTGCTTGTATTAGCGTTTTCATATCTCTGCGCTCACTCAGTGCTTGTATCCTCCCCATCTTCTCCATTTCCACTATAGGGGTTGATCTCATCCCTCCTGTGGTGACTCTAAGTGCTTGATTTTGCACTTTGTCCAGCTCTTGTAGTGTGGTTTTTTGCTGCCGAACACCATGCAGTTGACCCGTATTCCAGGTGTGGTCGTATGCTCTGTTGATAAACTTTGCTAAGTATTTTCCCACTGGCTCCCCATGTGGTTCCACTTAGCTTTCTCAGGATGGCTATTTTCCTTCTGGCTTTTGCTACTGCTTTGTTGATGTGCTTTCTCCATGTCAGCCTGCCATCAAATGTTACTCCAAGGTATGTTGGTTCTTTATCTTCTCGTAGGGGTGTTCCATTTATCTGGATGGTCCCTGCCTTTTGTTTTTGGAGAGAGGGTAAATAGGGTGGTGCTGCACTTGTCAGTGTTTATGCTGACACACCATCTATTTGCCCATGCAACAAATGTATCTACAGCTCTTTGTAGTAATCTGGTGGCCACTGATGCATGTTCATTTGTGCTCCATAGAACCAGGTCATCGGCATACATTGCGGCTTTAATTCCATGCGGTAGATTAGCAACGAGATCATTGATGAAGATTAGAAAGAGTGTGGGGGACAATACTCCGCCCTGGGGAACTCCGTGTCGCAGTAGTACTTTCTACTTTAATTTGGCTCATAACTTGAATTCCATTGCGTTGCTGAGCCTATTCTGTGTTAAGAAATTAACTATTTACTGGTTATTCTAAAAAGCACATACTTTTTCAGTCCTAGATTTCGATTAAATCTGGCACACAAACACTAATCATCATCATGTGCCAAGCCGATTAGCTTGGGCGGTCATGTTTCGCCATCGCAAACGATCACCAGAGTCGTGGATCAGCGTGATCTTGTCGTGATATTGTCTTGACCATGCAAGGTGGCTAAGCCATTTATATATTTACTTCTCTGCCGTTCCCTTGTACTTTTCTCCTCCGTCTTGCCAGTTGTCACCAAGTTCTCCAGTTTATTTCCCCTCATATTGTGCCCAAAAATGTTTACGGTCTTCGTCTAATTTCTCTAAATCAGTTTGTTTTCATTTTCTTTCTTGTAGGACTTGCTAATTGGTTATTCTATCTGTCCAATGTATTTTTTGAATTTTCCTCAGAAACCACATCTCAGCCACCATTAGATGTTTTTTCCCCCCAGCTTGTCTGCTCACCGTCCATGGTCCACATCCATACAAATTACAGGTTCTATTTAGCACTTCAATCCTATTTGCAATTGAAATTGTCTTATTGGTCGGTATGTTTTCCATTTTGCAAAATACTACCTTTGCCATAGGGATATTTGTTCTAATCTCTTTAAGACACCTTCCTTGAGTTGTTATGATTGTTTCGAGATAGTTGTACAGATTTACTTGTTTAAGAATATTCCCATTTTCCTGTAAAGTTAGTCGACAGATCATCTTCATTGCACATCAAACCATTCAGTCCATAAGTGCTCGGATCCCCTCCCCAGTAAATCCCGCAGCGTTTAGTGGCTCACGACACCAGTTCTGTGTTGGTTTATTAATCTTCTAAGGCTTCCTGCATAATGTTCTTGTCTGGCCTCACCTTTTTTAAATTGCTGTTCTGCCATTCACGCGTTTATTACATGGTAGTATTTATTTCTTCTTAGAGACGACACAAACATTATCAAGTCTCGTCATTGCGTGGCAGGTTCTTTGTAGGACGTGGCACTCGTCACGGCCCGATGAACAGTTTCTCGACCTCGTGCCCGTTCTCCTGCCTCATGCACTCTCATGCAATGTCCTGCTTTCATGTCCGCGATCTTTTTTTGTCTCCTCATCTTCTTCTTCTTTTACCTTCCCTCTTCCTCCTTCTATCCTTCCCTTCTTTCTTTTCTTCTTCTTCCTCCCCTTTTCCCCACTTCTATTCCTCATCTTTTTCTTACTCCACTGATTCCTCCACTTGATCCTCATTTCTTCCTCTTCTCCTACTTCATTGGGTACCCTGTTCGGAGCAGACGCCAGAAATCAATCCCCTCAACTCTGCTATCTGTAATTTTGATCAAGCAGGCGTTGCTTTACATTACTATTTGTTGCTCAGCCATGTAATCATTCCCCATACATCTTTCCTTCTCTCCCACTGTCTCTCGTTTCTAACACTTCCCCCACGTAAGGCTAATTTCTCTATCCCACACCTTCTATTATTATGCTGCGTACATTTCATTTCTTATTTACCTGACGATCTTGATCTGTGATCTTGCAACACCTGTTGTCCTCAATACCCCTGAGTTCGTTTTCACCTTTGGCCACGATGATCTCAACATTCCTTCCGACAATCACAGCCCCACTGCACAGTTTCCTCACCATTTCATTACTCATCGTTAAAACAATAATACATACTGTTACATGTCTGTTCCATGTTGTTAATTCTTTCGTGGTTGAAACGAGTACTATCATTGCTAATGCATTCCTTTATAATTGCTCCAATCAGGTCTCATGGATCACACAGGAAGTTTCCCAACATATGGAAGGAAGAACTCTGTAGCTTTGGCCGGGATACAACAAGGTTTCAAAAAAGGGTTGTAAAGACAAGAAGATCGGCTTCATTTACAAAGCGGTGAATTCTTATATGGCTCGATCTTTTTCTCCAGGGCAACCTGCCGAAAGCATCGCACAAAGCACAAACTCCTTAGCTCCAGCAACGATCCCCGGGAGTCTGTGACTAAATTACACTCGTGAATCGAACGTCATAGTCCGGAATCGAACCCCCAATCTTCGAAGCACGAAGCACTTCGCCACAGAGACTCCTGCCCGTCTTTCTTTGTGTCTGCGGTCCTGTCTTTTCTATATAATTATCATTTTAAAGATATATTTGCTATTGCAGTTAATGTATCTACTTATATTTTCCACCCGTCTATGCCTTCAGTTAATTTATATGCCTCTATTTGTGTTTTACTATATCCCCGATCTCCCTTCATCTCTCATTTGGTCTCCCTACCTCTGACACTTCTTCTTTAGAAGTATCTCCACTGCCTGCTCCCTTCCCTCTCGTGTGTATGTGTGTGGTGTGTTTGTGTGTGTGTTTATGTGTTTATGTGTGTGTGAGTTTGTGTATGCTAGTGTGAGTGATTGCGTGCAAGATTGAGTGTGTGTGTGAAATGCGTTTTGTATGATTGAGCATAAGGGAGTGTGAGAGAGAGGGAGTATGTGTGTGTGTGTGTGCGTGTGTGTGTGCGTGTGCGCGTGCGTGCGCGTGTGCGTGTGCGCGCATGTTTGTGTGTGGGAATGTTTCTTACTGGCTTTGAGGTTTTGTGAGTGGGTGTGTGTGTGTGTGTGTGCGTGTGCGCGCATGAGTGTGTGTATGTGTGTTTCTCAAATGTGTGTATGTTGCTGTTTATATGCGTATGTAGGCATGTATCATTATTTATGCATGTGTGAGTGTCCGAGTATGTATGCCTGTCTGCCTACCTATCTCATAACATTGACATATGAATTATTTATCTTTACAGTATTAATTTTACAGTGTTTTTTTTTTTCTCTATTTGATTGTAACATGGACAATAGATAAATCGGTGCGAAATAAGATTCGGGCCGAATGTAAGTCGGGTAAGCATGTCCAATTTGTGACCCTTTGAACACTTAAATTCGTTCGTTCTCTCCCCCCTATTAAGTGAGACAGCCGCAACTACTAAAACTCACACACATAAAACATACTTCTTTACAGTTCCTGTGACTCACAAACCATTTACCCCTCATGCGCTTTCTCCAATATTTCTATTTATATCCCCAGGAATTTCACAGTGCCAAAAACCGTAATCAATGCTGGAAGCCCCAGGATGTCGGCCCTCAACATCAGCATGCTCTCCTGTTTTATTTTTAGTTGGATATTTCGCCCAAATTGTGCAGACCCAGGTTTGTGCTGGCTCTAGTAAAAATAATTTTCTCAAAGGGGAATTCCAGCTGTGTGTTAATTGAATGCGCATTACAGAAAGTAGGCCTCAAAATCCACTTCAAACACACGAAAAATGGCAATATGAGGTTTCATAACAGTAGTTTTTTGTCTATTCTTCTGATTCTGCGCTTTTCGGCTACCATAAACATAAATAAATGTCATTAGCTAACATTATTAACCGGCAGCGCTGGCGAGGTTGATAGGGAACTAAGCTGATAATGCCATAAAGACGGTCGAACGAGGCGAAGGGTTGTCGACGTCTGGGCTTGTCACCTGCTAAGTAAGGAAAAGATTGGTAACCTATTTCTTCGTGCATTCTGTAATGACCCAGTTACACTGTAATGACCCAGTCACACTGTAATGACCCAGTCACACTGTAATGACCCAGTCACACTGTAATGCCCCAGTCACACTGTAATGACCCAGTCACATCACAGATACAGACCGTAGCAGGAAACGGCCCAGGGACAAATTTAAACACAAAACTGAAACACGATTAGCACTGCTACACTGGAGTTGCAGGGGCGTTGTGAGATCCGCTGTGGCATGGTGATTAGCACTGCTACACTGGAGATAAAGGGGCGTTGTGGCATCCGCGGTGGCATGGTGATTAGTAAGCTTGTCTGCCAAGGCAGTTATCTGAGCTCAATCCCTAGCAGAGGTGTTATTTGATGTTGTCCACAGCCATTACAGCACTGGTGTCATACATGGGTAAAAAGTCCAGGTAAAGGTAGGCGTATAGCTGACACGCTCTTTTGGGACGTGAAGTGTGTGACCTTTGCATATACTAGGCCGAGCTTATGAGATGGGGTGGCCCGTTACCTTCCTCTTCACCGTCCCGTGCAAGACAATCCCCAGAAAATTCTGGCAATTGGCTGGTACCCGTGTCTTTGAGGCTGGGTCGACCCCGGAACCGCACTGTTCGGGAGAAATAACTCGCCTCTGTGGTGGATTCAACCCGGATCAGTCTCGGCAGGCCTACGCATTAAACATTCTACCACCTCGGCTCCATAGCATTAACACGAGCAAGAGAGAACCTCAGAGCTTACTGAGAATTCTGAGACAGAAACGCGACCAGCAAGTGAACTGGAAATCTCAGTTAATTATGTCATGGTTGAGAATGTTGAAGGATTGATCATGCACACCACAATGACCTCTCCTATGAGGCCACCTTTACATTTTTAGTGGCACACTGTTTAGCGCAAGGGATCACAAATAAAGCAGTTTGGAGTTTAAGTCTTAGTGGCATTGTATCGTCAATGGATTGATAGGATGAAAAACGGATATTTAAATAGACAGACAGTCAGACAAAAAGAAATAAAAACAAACATTTATAAAATAGACACACCACCGAGGAAGGCTAACCTCGTTAAAAATGCCCGCCGAAGTCGGAAGTGCCGTCCTACGGGTGGCAAAATAAAAATTGGCACTACGCATTTACGTCCGAGTGAAATGTCTCGTCCGAATGTCTCTCGTGCTAGGAATAACTCTGACTACCTAGTTTCCGAACGCCGCTCATGTCCGGAACAGCTCTAACTAGCTAGTTTTCCGAATGTCCGTCGTGCCCGGAACAGCTCTCTCCGGGCAAAACGACAAGCACATGTCCGAATCGAAAACTCGCTGATTGGATACCGTCTGCAGACCGGTCTGGTTTGTGCGGGAAGGGCCCGTGGTGAACGAATTGCCCAATATATTGAAGTGATGAATTAAAGCAGCCATGAGCAGGACGTGGCGATTCCCTCGGTGAGCCCAGCACCAGAGAGTTATGTGTCTGCTCTGCAACTATGTAAGCCACTCAGGATGGCGGAAAATGCCATGGACTGTCCCTGCCTTCCCTTGAGGGCTGATCGAGAAGCTTTCGACCATTCCAACTTGACAAGCTAGGATGTGGACCACAAAAAGTGAGAGGCCAACAGGAATGTTAACCTGTCAAAAATGCACGCTGAAAGTCGGATGTGTTGGCCTAAGGGTTTCGGCCAGAGGGTGCCTAACTAGACACACCGCAATCACATCTGAAAAAAACACTCCGGATGAACGCAAAGAAGAAGAAATAGACACACCGATAGAAAGTCATAAATATAGACATACATACAAACAGATATACACAAATTAAGACAGAAGGAGCGACCGACAGACAGAGACAGGAAGTCGAGCAGATTGACAGATAGACAGAAACATACTGTCAAGCAGACTCACAGAAAACAAACGAACGAACGAACGAACTTTATTTTCAAAGTGTAACAAATTTGGCACGCAGCCCGTCTTACATTCGGCCCTTCCAATCACTCATCTTTCGTTCATCAGTACATAGTGCATTCACATAGGAAAAAAACATTGTCAAATTAATGTTGTAAGCATAAACAATGCATGTTACCATGTTATGAGACAAATCCCCCACCCACCCACACATCCCCTATCCATCCGCTTGTCCCCCACACACACATACACCACCCAACCACACACATACCCACTTGCACATACATGACCCCATGCATCCACCCATCCCCTAACCCACACATCCCACACACCCACATACATCATCTCCCCACCCACACACACATCTCCCACCCACCACACATCCCCCACACACATCCCCCACCCACCCACACACAAACCCAGGCACACATGCATGCAACCACCCATCCATATAAATCCACACATTCCCCCACCTTCACACATCTCCTCAACCACTACTACTGCTACTGCTACTACTACTACTACTACTACTACTACTACTACTACTACTACTACTACTACTACTACTACTACTACTACTGCTACTGCTACTACTACTACTACTGCTACTGCTACTGCTACTACTACTACTACTACTGCTACTGCTACTGCTACTACTACTACTACTACTACTACTACTACTACTACTACTGCTACTGCTACTGTTACTGCTACTACTACTACTACTACTACTACTACTACTACTACTACTACTACTACTACTACTTCTACTGCTACTGCTACTGCTACTACTACTATTTCCTGTTTTTCTTTTTCTTCCTCTTCTTCTACTTGTACCTCCTCCACTTCTTCTTTCTTCTTCTTCCTCATCTTCATCTCTGTCGTCATCATCGTCGTTGACGGCCCTCCCCACCCTCCTCTAAACAAATGACGACTGTCGAAGACAACTATCCGAGCGCCGGATCTACCCCTCTGTCTGTTATCATCTCCTGGAACTATCACCGTTTTTGTTTTTGTGTTTGCATTACACTTTTATTTTATATATCTGTCGGTTCAGCACTAGCGGGCTCTCGTCTGCCGCCATGGCACGAGCAGTGTGCGGCTGTATTGCTCGAGACAGGTAACAGACAGCGATTGGAACCCTGGACTTCAAGGATTTCTGCTGCAAATTATTGAGTGCCAAAAGTTGACGGTCAGGGAGATGGACTGTTATTGTCTTGCTCGTACTCGCTCACGCATATAACAATAGAGCACACACACACACACAAACAGGTATGTAACAATATAGAAGTCAAGCATGCATGTAACTATTTAACACACAATAACATGTGTAACTATATAACGCTAAGCACGCATATAACAATATAACACACACGCATATATGTACAAACCTACATGAACACACACACACACACACACACACACACACACATATATATATATATATATATATATATATATATATACACACACACACACCAATACACACGCCTAAATGCACACCACCCACAGCCTTAAGGATACTCACATATCCTCGTTTACACACACACATACGCAAACATAACCACCTGTGCACTCCACATCTACATACACAACCAACACATACAAACATACACATAAACACACAGGCATACACACATGTACTCACCCGTACTTACATCTACACACACTCACATTCCCATGGACGTCTATTTCCAGGGTACCAGGTTCTTAGTTCTGCAGACACTAAGTCTCTCGCAAAGTACCCGTATATATCATTGATAGCATACGAAACACATTGTAGAGGTCGATCATGACGTGCGCCAAGGAATGTTCACTTGATCTTAACCACATACATACACATACATACACATACACACACATACACACACATGTGTGTGCATATAGCATAGATAAACAGTTACATGGCACAAAAACAGAACGAGGAAGAAGAACTAAATTACACACACAAAAGAGCATGGAAGGAAAACATGTTTCATACCTAAACAAGACGAGAAAGAAACAACTACATCACACAAAGACAGAGCTTGGAAGAAACAACAACATCACACAAAAACAGAGCATGGAATAAACAACTACACCACACACAAACATAGCATAGAAGAAATAACTACACCATACACAAACAGAGCATGGAAGAAACAACCATGAAACAAATATGAAACGACAAGGAACTTTGAAGTGGCACGATCAGACATCGGGTTCTGGTCTCATTAACATGATTATGATAACACTCAAGATCACCCAGGATAAAATAAAACCAAAATCATTTTAAAACTTACCCGCCACAAATTTTAATCATCCTTCACAAAATCTTGGAAATATCAACACCAAATAATACATACTATCCATACATGACTTGCAGTATAATGTAAAGGGGTGTAATTCATGACTTACCTTGCTGATCCAATGGTTATTCAGGTTATCTCCTCTAAATCACAGAACTAAATCACTCCATGCCGTTAAATGTTTGAAAGTCAATTTCTCAGTCAGTTTCCAAGAAAAACAGTGACTGTGTTGAAAATCTGATTTAGTTGTCCATTATCAGTTCATGTCTGAAAGCCTGCAATCTGTCACCGGTCTGTTAGAGACTCTTCCCTACGTGCGTGGAACGATCATCGTTATTTATTCACTTCGTTAGAATAAACCTTTGCGTCAAGTACTTCTGGGGAAATGAGAAAACAAAGTTTTATATATATAAATTTAATTCATTCATTAAGAAGCACAGTAGCATGTCCATTGCAGAACTTCATTTCCAAAACAATCGTCAGGAAAACTTCTCAGTCATAAGCAAGATGTCCCGCGGCCGATACACCCATCTCGCCATCATCTGCACCCATCTTCTCTTTGGCCTTCCTCTTCTTGTATTTCCTGACATATACCCCTCCATGATTGTTCTCTCAAAACTTTCACAATGTTTAAAGTTATCATAATATTTCAATTTTCTTTGTTTTATCGTCTGTAGTAGCCAACCTTATTCAAATTTCAGTTCTTGAAGTATGGATGCATTTGTTCTTGTTTGTATCCACGAAATTCTAAGAACCCGTCTATAACATTTATATTCAAAGGTATTTATGAGCTGTTCAGTTTGTTTAGTAAGTGTATAGTTTTTATAGGCGAATGCCGCAATGGGAAAGATGCATGCTCTTAACATTCTAATTTTTTTAGTTTTATCTGTTCCCTTCCACAATTTATTCAGTTGTTTTAGTTTATGAAGGGCAATAGATATTCGTCTTTTTAATTTCACTTACTGCATTTTTGGTAATTAATGACCCAAGATATTCGAAAGTTTTCACACAACCCTCCTATTTTACCTCATTACCATATATATATTTCTGTATATTTAATTATTGAGTACTTTAATTACAGCAGATGGGCAGTGTATTAAGGAGGTTAAATGAACTTTTTCTCTTCAGCTGACGCCGTTTTACAGCAACCGGATACTCTTATAATAGAAAATTTGGACCTCGATCTCGATAATGTCCAGTCTACTATAATTCCCGTGGTTTAATAAGAAGATATGGTCTTCACATCATCAGGTGTTGCTTCAGACAATACTCTGATGACAATGGAATATATAGATATATACCGGCTGTTTGTTAATTAAGTCTCACTACATTTTGTATGTAGAACAAATTTTTAAAATGAAGTACATGGTGTAATTTAAAAAAGCCCTAAATATTCATTAAATCAGTTACAATAGTTACTGCTATGGTCTAACGCTGTTTTGGGGGAAGCTGAAAAGGCCAATAAAGTATTCATTATAGCAGGTTTTGAAAACGTCCTCTACGGGGTTGTCTTGTAACATGTCTTGTAACATGCCATTGTCTTGTAACATGACTGTACACGTCTCTTCATATTGTCAAATACCTATTGCAACATGTCTGTTGTTATTTCTTTAATGGTGATTTTGACTGCATCTTTAAACTCCTCAATTGTCTGTACATTGTTTTTGTAAACATTTCCTTTCAAGAAACCCAATGGATAATAATCTAATGGAGTTCGATCTAGAGAACCAGCAGGTCAAATTCCACGTGACATTATGCGACATGCGAAAATGTCTTTAAAAAGAAGCAGTGATGTTCTAGCTATGTGTGCAGTTGCACCATCTTACTGGAACCATGCTTCTTCAATTTCATGTTCATTCAGCTGTTCTTAGAAAGGTTTCAGAATGTCACTGTGGTACCGATCGGCATGTATAATGTTGCTGAAGACAATTGGTCAAATAAAACGTTTTTACTGAAGGCACACCATACTCCAATTTTCTCATTGTGTAGAGGCGCTTCATGAAATGCATTGGGATTAAAAGTGCTACAAATACGATTATTCTGACCATTAACTTATCCAAATAGAAGAAACCATGCCTCATCAGATAAGAATGTTACATCGAGAATCGACTCATCTTCTTTAGCAAAAATGCTAGAAACGACGTGGAGTGATTGACTCTGGGTCGATTATCACACACTTTTAGTTTAGACACAACATAAATCCTGTATGAATGAAAATGTAATTGTTGTTTACGACTTGTGTGCACTGTGATCACTGACACGTTCACTTGTGCACATTTTCCTTAAAGACTTTCTTGGACTTTTCAGGATTTTGTTTTGGATATCTAGACATTTTCTTCAGACACAGGAGGCCTACCAGATTGCAGAGCATCTTCCACATTTCCCGTACTAAGACTAAGAAACTTATTCAGTAAGTTTCTAATCGTAATGTGATGATGGTGTTGTTCATCAGGAAATCTTGCTATAAATCTTTAAACAACCACCCGTGTGAATCAACCGCCATTTCGAAACACTTGTTCAACCAAAGATTATTTCTTCCGTTGATAACACCATTCTGTTTGGAGTGCAAAGAATTACTCCAGCAGACGACAGCCATTCGCTGCATATTGCTTCACGATGGACTGTGGCGCACATTTTATGATGACATCATGTACTTCATTCTTCAAATGTGTTCTGTATACAAAGTGTATTGAGACATTACAAACACCATATATATATATTAAAAGTGTCATAGAGATTATAATAATCATGCCATTGTCTTGTAACATTTCAGTATTGTTGTTACGAATGTCAAGAGTGATCAGCACGTCAAATCACGGTGCAGACGAACACGCGACGTCATAAGGACAGTTTAAAGAGGATCGTCCAACTTTTTACATGCACCAAAGAGGAGCAGCGTTCTGTTATCCGTTTTTTGATGAATTAAACATTTATCGGCGAGTGAAGGCCCAGTATGGTAATGCATGCCTGTCAGTCCAGCAAGTGTATGAGTGGAGAAGGAAATTTCAAAACGGTGTGACTTCTGTGAAAGATTTTTAACGACATTTTTCGAGTCAGGCACACCGAGTAGTGAACACAGATAAATTTTATCTAAAGGAATCCAAGCACCGTATCGGCGCTGGAGGACTTGCATTGAACGCAGTGGTGACTACATCAAAAACTTATACATTTATTCTTAACGTTTTCAGAATATATTCACATACACACACACACACACACACACGCGCGCGCGTGCGCGCGCACACACACACACACACACACACACGCAGACACACACACACACACGCACATTTAAGATTTTCATTTGAAGTCCCCGCGTATATCCCTCAGCAGTATACACCTGACGAGATGCTGCGAATTATTCCGGGCAATACATTGTGCAACATATAGTTTGTGGGTTGTGTTTCAATTCACGTGGGGGAAAAGGGGGGGGGGGGGGGGGTTACATTGTTTTGAACGAAGGCTGTCATCAATAATAAAGTTGTGTAGAAACTGCATGTAGTAAAGGTGTGGTTATTCGAGATGAATATAGATAATATCATAGATAGAGAAGAATCTCGGGAGTATATGGGTAGAGCAGAATATTGAGATTATCATGAATAGAGAAGAATGTCGAGAATATCATAGATAGAGAACAATGTCGAGAATATCATGGACAGAGAAGAATGTTGAGAATATCATAGACAGAGAAGAATGTGGGAATATCATGAATAGAGAAGAATGTCGAGAATATCATAGATAGAGTACAATGTCGAGAATATCATGGACAGAGAAGAATGTTGAGAATATCATAGACAGAGAAGAATGTGGGAATATCATGGACAGAGAATAATGTTGAGAATATCATAGACAGAGAAGAATGTTGAGAATATCATAGACAGAGAAGAATGTTGACAATATCATAGACAGAGAAGAATGTTGAGAATATCATAGACAGAGAAGAATGTTGGAATATCATGGACAGAGAAGAATGTTGACAATATCATAGACAGAGAAGAATGTTGAGAATATCATAGACAGAGAAGAATGTTGACAATATCATAGATAGGGAAGAATGTTGAGAATATCATAGACAGAGAAGAATGTTGAGAATATCATAGACAGAGAAGAATGTTGAGAATATCATAGACAGAGAAGAATGTGGGAATATCATGGACAGAGAAGAATGTTGAGAATATCATAGACAGAGAAGAATGTGGGAATATCATGGACAGAGAAGAATGTTGAGAATATCATAGACAGAGAAGAATGTTGACAATATCATAGACAGAGAAGAATGTTGAGAATATCATAGACAGAGAAGAATATTGACAATATCATAGACAGAGAAGAATGTTGAGAATATCATAGACAGAGAATAATGTTGAGAATATCATGGATAGAGAAGAATGTTGAGAATATCATAGACAGAGAATAATGTTGAGAATATCATGGATAGAGAATAATGTTGAGAAAATCATAGACAGAGAAGAATGTTGAGAATATAATGGATAGAGAAGAATGTCGAGAATAACGTTGATACAGAAGAATGATGAGATTATCAAGGATAAAGTAGAATGTTGATAATATCATGGGTATAGATATAGATATGTAGATCGTGGCAACTAGAAAGATCGAGGGGAAGAGAGTCAGAGGCCAACCAAGAGAAATGATGCTGGATGGATTGAGACTGTGGCATGGAGGAATATCATCAGTAGAGTTGATCCAGAACACCAAAGACCGAGATCTGTGGAGAGCCATAAATGCCTACGCCAGCTGGCACGGTACTTGATAATGATGGTGATGATAGAGTATTCTCGAGAATGTCATAGGCAAATAAGATGATGAGACTATCAAGGACGGAGAAGAATGTTGAGAATATCATGAATAGAGAAAAATGTCTGAAATATCATGGATAGATCAGTATGTCGAAGATATCTTGAATAAACGAGAATTTCGAGAATATCGTGGATAGAGATTTGATGTGATTTGATTTAACTTTATTTTCAAGGGTCACAAATTGGGCACGCAGGCCCGTCTTACATTCGGCCCTTCCAATCACTCATCTTTCGTTCATCAATAGTGCATGATACATTCACAAAGGAAAAAGAAAACATTGTCAAATGAATGCTGTAAACATAAACAATGCACATTACCATGTTATGAGACACACACCCCACCCACCCTCACATCCCCATCCACCACACATCCCACACCCCCACACACACCCAGGCACACATACATTTCCCCACCACCACCCACACACACATCCCCTACTCACACACATCCCTCCACCAACGCACATCTCCCCTTCCACATACCATCCCGACCCACACATCCCCACCCACCCACCGACACCCACATACCCCAGCCACCCACCCAGACACACACATCCCACACCAACCCATACATCACGCCCGCACCCATCCAACCCCCCCCCCCTACCCAACCACACACACATCCCTCCCCTACACACCTATCCTCTCACCCATTCACACATCCATCACCAACACACATCTCCCCCACACAGAGAAGAATGTTGAGAATATCATGGACATATGCTGAGAATAACATGGACATAGAAGAATGTCAAGAATCGCATGGACAGAGAAGAATGTCAAGAATAGCATGGACAGAGAAGAATGTCAAGAATAGCATGGACAGAGAAGAATGTCAAGAATATAATGCACACAGCAGAATTTCGAGAATATCACTGAGCGATAATGTCGAGAATATCACGGAGAGATAATGTCGAGAATATCACGAAGAGATAATGTCGAGAATATTATGGAAAGAGAAGAATGTCGAGATTGTCATGGAGAGAGAAGAATGTCGAGATTATCATGGGCAGAGAAGAATGTCATTGACAGATAAGAAAGCAAACGCTGAAGTACTGACAGAGGCAGCCGTTACACGATCCGGCATGCAAACAAGGACAAGACATGACAAGTGAAGTTGATGGGGCATACCAACAGAACAAGCGGAATTGGGAAATTATCCTTATTTTAGAATATACTGGACAAGAGAGCCAGAGGAAGACAGAGAAAGAATTATGTGGAAAGCTTACAGAGGATCTTCTTCTGCTTTCGATCTCGCAATGAAATATAGGGCCCTAACCTACTCACACCAAGTAATTCATATACATTATTTTCTGCGATGGCTCGCTTTGTACCCTAGAGTAGTCCATATATGTACTACTAATTCTAAGACATGGGACTGATTTTTGCCTGTGCATTACCTTTCTCTATTACCAGTGTTCCTCGCCATTAGGCAAACCCACTCCGACTTCAGAGATACGTGTAATTTAGGTCAAGGACGAGAAATCAAGTCAAGGACGAGAAGTCAACATTTTAGTCCAACTGTGTGGTTGAATCTACTACCTGGGTATAAGCACACTGGAAGTGTTGAATGAGCGGTCTTATCCATTCGGCCATGCTGACCCCGTAGACTTGTTTTCAGTTTGCAGCTAAAGTTTTCTACGGAATAAGGAAGCTAGTCCACGCTAACCTTTCCTTATTCGGCTCTTACGACGTGCATAGTAGATTAGAGTTTTACCGTTCTTTGCTTCTCTTATAGTCCCCTGTAACCCAAGTGTGCTTACGGAGCTGAACAACAAATGTTAATTATACAATCAGCATCTATTTCATCAGAGTATCTAATGACAGAGCGAGCTGAGGAGTCATGATCGCCGACGCCTGCTGCAGATGCCTGAAGAAACATAAACTATTAGTAGTGTCTCTGTACGCTCGCATGCCGGCCAGGTGGTCATGGATTCTCATTCGAATCAGGAGGTGGGGGGGGGGGGAGGGTATTATCAACCTGACTGCAGTGTCGATCCAGCCCACAATGGGTGACAGGAAATGTTTTAGGGAGTAAAAATGGGGGAGGGGGAGCTTATACTCACCAGGCCAGCCAGGGAGCGTCCACATCAGGCACCGAGTAACACATCACCCACTGAGTGACACCTTCAGCCATGGAGCGACCTAATCACCCACCGAGTGACCACATCAGTGTCCGAATAACCACTTCAATCACCGAGTGACCACATCACTCACCAACTAACCACATCAACCACCGAGTGACCACATCACCCGCCGACTTCAGCCACGGAGTGACCTAATCACCCACCGAGTGACCACATCAGCCACGGAGTGACTACATCAGCCACCAAGTGAAAACACCCACCGAGTGACTACATCACCCACAGAGTGACTACTCACCCACCGAGTGACCACATCAGTCACAGAGTGACTACATCACCCACAGAGTGACCACATCACCCACCAAGAGACCACATCACCCACCGAGATACGACATCAGTCACCGAGTGACCACGTCAGCCACCGAGATACCACATCAGTCACCGAGTGACCACGTCAGCCACCGAGTGACCACATCAGTCACCGAGTGACAACATCAGCCACGGAGTGACCACAGCCACGGAGTGACCACGTCAGTCACCAAGTGACCCCATTAGCCACAGAGTGACCACATCAGTTACCGAGTGACGACGTCACCCACCGTGTGACCACTTCAGTCACAGAGTGACCACATCAGCCACGGAGTGACCACAGCCACGGAGTGACTACGTCAGTCACCGAGTGACCCCATTAGCCACCGAGTGACCACATCAGCTACCGAGTGACCACATCACCCACGTAGGGCCGATTGGCGTGTAAAATTATGTGGTCCTGGCACCATATACTTGACGTCGTATAAATTAGTATGTACTTTAGATTGTCCAGTGCTCCTGTCTTGTATTGTTACATTAGCACTGTTATGCATAATAATAATGAGTATTCATGGCGATAAGTGTGGTCGGTCATATTTCGCCATCTCACGTGTGTTTCAGCCCTGTGTTCTTGTCTCGACCGTGCAATGTGGTAAAGCCATCCAGGTATTTATTTCTCTGCCTGTCCCTTATTCTTTTCCCCTCAAGCTTGCCAGTAATCACTAAGTTTCCCAGTTTATTTACTCTCATAACGTGCTCAGAAAAATCTTCACTATACATCTAATTTCTCTATTCAGTTTATGGTTTTCATATATTTCTTGAAGGTCTTGCTCATTATTTTTCTGCCCATGGTATTCTTTGCATTTTCCTCAGAAACCACATTTCCATAGCCATCAGATGTGTTTCAGCTTGTCTGCGTGTTTCAGCTTGTCTGCTCACTGTCCACGCTTCACATCCATACAATCGAATATGTTCAATGTAACACTTCGACACTTTTTTTCTAGATGCAACTGACATCTTTTTATTGGTCGCAATATTTTTCATCTTGCGAAAGGCTACCTTCGCCATGGCGATTTCTGTTCTACTCTCTTAAAGGCATCTCCCATCAGATGTTATGAATGCGCCTAGATAATTGCATCGATTCACGTGTTTAAGAATATTCCCATTTACTTGTATATTACATTGTGGTGTTTCCTTCTTCCTAGTGACGACCATAACCTGTGTCTTCTTATATTTTAATTCTAACTCTAGTTGTTAACTGTGTGCAACAACCACATCTACTAAATGTTGCAGATCCTGCTCATTGTCTGCAATCAACACTTTATCATCCGCATATCAAATGTTATTGAAGTTACGTCCCCCAATGGTGACACCTTTCATATCTTCCACATTTCTGACAATATTTTCACTGTATATGGAGAATAGATCTGGAGACATAATCCATCCCTGTCTCACACATCTCTTAATAGGATGATAATGACCCTCTTCATTATCAATCATAATGGCAGCTTTTTGTTTCCAAAATATGTTTAACAAGTCTAAGGTCTTTCCTATCAATTTGTAAATCTGCATGCACCCTCATCATGTTGACATGTCTTACTTTATCGAAATCAATAAAGCAAAGATGTAGGTCTATATTTACGTCTATATAACGTTCAATTAAATCCGCATATTTGATCAGCATATACACAGCATTCACTGCACCCTTGCCTTCTACGAACCCACATTGTTCTCCTATTTCATGTTGTATATTCTTCTTAACTCTTTGCATGATTTTCCTTAGTAACATCTTTGTGATGTGACTCATTATGCTGATAGTTCGATGTTAATCACATTCCAAGTCTCCTGACTTTCTCGTTACTAAATTGTCATAATTAAAATTGTCTGCAATAATTGCAATAACACCAGATCATACCGTCTTTTCTTCATTTCTTCGTGACCCTGCATTGAGGCACAGACTACCTATATATCCCTAACTACCCAATGCAGCTCCGACCATGTTTTTATTATAGTAATTCCTGTCTGCACTTCATCTCATCTCATCTCATCTCATCTCATCTCATCTCATCTCATTTCATCTCATCTTATTCCTCTTGTACCTTGCGGTATCGAGGTGAAGTATAAACAGCGAGAGAATGCCCGTTTATGGACTTCATACATCGAGATACCCATGGACTCTGCTATTCCTTCTGCCCATTGTTTACGTAGTCGGCCTCTTCTTCTGCTTCCCTTTCGCCTGTACTTCAACGGTTTTACATTACTCCTCTCTTTCATTTGCCCTGTGGTTTCCAGACGAAGATAAATCCTATTTACAACATTGCGGGGTTTTCCCATTATATGTGCTCTCCTGCGCTAGTGTGTTCTCTTCACCTCTTGATTCGCTGTTACTTGTCTAGTTCTCTCCATGAGCTCCACGTTGATGATTCTCTCATACCATTTCTGCCCTTCTGTTTTGTGCAGGCACCAATTAGTGAATGCTTGTAGTTTGTTACCGGTCCGTGGCAGTTCATAATCCCTCACATCGCGTTCGAAACACATCTGCGAGCGATTTGGCAGCAGACCGCTTTGCGTTGGTTTGTTACGAAATTGTATTGGCTCCGGTCGCTCAGGAAGTAATGGCAAACTTCTGAACGTAAACTTGCCAAGAGATCACAAACGTATATATATATATATGCAACATATAAATGCTGGGGTCGACTACGACGTCCTGTATAAAGATATGCAACTAACTTTTTCATTTAAAAAAAAAATGTTATTTACTAGTCAGCGTTTTAGTGGTGTTCGTGATTGTCTGGATTGTGCATCAAGAAATGTTTTCTACTTAATGCGGAAATCAGTCCCCGAATCCATCCCTTCTTGGGTGTCTATTACGACAGCTATGGCAGGTTACACTGTCTTACTATTCTTGGCTTCGCTATAAGGGTCCCGGTAACATACTGACAGAACCCTCCTTGTCTGCCTCTTACGACACGCATGGCATGTTACAATGTTGCAACTGTATGCTTCCACTTAAGTACCAGCACCACACGGCCGAGATCGCGCAATAATAAACCATAAATAGTCCAGGTCACACACCCGTAAAACAAGTATTCCAGATCACACAGCTGTAATACACAAATATTCCAGATTCCACAATAATAAAACATCTAAGTATTCCAGATCACACAACACACAACACTATTCCAGATCGCAAAACACACAACACTATTGTATTACTAATACTAATCCTACTTGTGGAACGCGCTTGTTTTGCCACAATTCCACCAAATCTGTGGCATGCAGTACCGGCGCTCGCTAACGTAACTCACACGGATGAACACGGGATATTAAAAACACCCTCATGTTTACGTATCAGTCGTGCAGACCTGCCAAAACGTCCTATCTAACCTTCACAAACTGCCGTGTCTTTCCTTGAACGCACATACTGGCTGTGTTCTGAGCGAAAAGACACGGCCTTACAATATGGTCTCTCATTTCACTCCCCGAACTCTTTAGCTAGCACACTTACGCGTTAAGACATGCTTACGTCGCTAGATTCCGAATAATTATTTTGTTTTCTTTCTTTCTTAGAGTCTAAATTAGCTTTCCAGATGAGGTGGTGTGAAATGGAATAAACTGCAACTTTGTTAATTTAGAAATAATATCAAACTTGCGTGTTGTCATTGCTTCTTGGTTGTATTGTCTCTTTCGTTTGTTTTTGTTTGTCTACTACGATGTTTTTGTTTATGTGTCTGCTGGTGTGTTGTGTTTGTCTGCTTTTGTTTATGTCTTCTACGATGTTTCTGTCTGTTTGTGGGCTGTGGTGTTTTTTATTTATTTGGTTGTTTCGGGAGTTGAGATTTAAATATTGAGCACAACCCACTACTGGCAACGCTGATCGTATTCTGGTATGAACCTAAGGCCTATCAACGTGGTGTATTTGTCTATATGTCCGCTAAGGTCTTTTGTTGTGTTTTATCTGCATGAATGCTGCATTGTTTTTTGTCTGTATGTCTCTTACACTGTTTTTGTCTGTAATTCTGCTACAATGGCTTTTGTCTGTATGTCTCCTACAGTGTTTTTATCTGTCTGTCCTCTACAATGTTGTTATATGTATATCTGCTACAGTGTTATTATCTATGAGTCCGCTACAGTGTTTTTATCATTATATCCGCTACAGTGATTCTGTCGGTATGTCCAATGCGGTGTTTTTATATGTATATCTGCTACAGTGTTGTCGTGTGTGTAAAGAATGCATGTCGTAGTAGTTATTTGTTCTTCTTTACCACTTTAGTGTCGTCCCTGGAGTGAGGGGAATCAACACCCACATTTGTTTTAATTCAATATCTCTATCCTGGAGATATCCAGCAGACTCCGTCCACAACACTCCCTCAATCTGAAGACACCTTCTTCTCACTCTTACTCACCCCTGGATCATGCCCCCTCTCATTCTTCCCCAACATAACATACGTGACAACTCTAGCTTCAACAAATAAAAACAAGAAATTTATTAAAGCAAGAGTATATGTAGGAGAAGTGTGTGTGTGTGTGTGTGTGTGTGTGTGTGTGTGTGTGTGTGTGTGTGTGTATAATGTGTAGAATGTGTGACGTGTACTCTAAAGTGTATATAGACTCAGATCAGTGTTCAGGAGTATAGTCATTCTCATCACTGTGCTGAGAACACACTAGCACCATTTAGTCCAGACAAGCAACCTCACCAAGGTGATGCTCCTCCGGTCACGTGAAGACTTCCTCCGTTGTCTCTTGAACCATATGGATGCTTGGACACCCATGACAAACACTGTCTAATGAGAGTCTTCAATCTGCTTCACACTATGAATTTCCTCTGTTATTTAACTGATTGTTAATCAGAAAATTATAACCCTATTGTCACTGTTACTGGGGAAATCTTAATGGATCTAGTGTCACTGGTTTTAAAGATTCCCCATATTAACACCACACTCTGAATGTTCTAGGTATCAGTATAAATTTTGTATGAATGTTCCTGGTATCAGTAGTGTATATATACAATGTTCTGACTGTTCAGTGATACAACTATCACTTGCTAAACATAAATCTCATCAGCATGTCCTGCTCAGCAGAAGCCAGGTTCCCGCAAACCAACTTGGGTATACGCCCAATGTAGCGGCCTCTCAGCAACTTCTGTCTTCAAATTCTGAGCCATCATCTTTTAAGATGTGTTCTAGCTTCACTGTTGCATATCATAGCACACATACATGGACCTGTAAATGGAACCTGTAGAATAGAGAATACTATGGTGAGGGCAACTCAATCCTGGCCGGAATTAGGTGAGTGTAGGCCAATAGCAGCACTCAGATCTATAACAGAGATCCGATCTCTGTCATACGGCCAAATAACTCATCACATGATTTGAGACATGGCAACACCAGGAAAGAATAAAGGAACGGGTAGAAACCCAGCAGATGCCCTACTGGAAGATCCTACCCTTTCACATTCCTCTCCTCCCTCCCAACCATCCCTAATCTCTCTAATTATTATTCCACTACCTTGTCCTCAACTCCCTGAGTAAAATGATATATCACACAAGCTAGTTGAAGCCACACAATAGGATACTAGTGCCGACGCTCCTATGATACTTTCTAGCACCGCACTTATAGAACATTCTATCACTAATCATAATACATTATATCACCACACCTATAATACATTATATCACCACACCTATAATACATTATATCACCGCACAATACTGTACTCTATTCCTAATCATACTCTAAGTTAGATATGATTAATAGCCTACCATATGCCTATTCCGGTTGCTAATCGAAACTTTGCAATCACAGACTGGATCTATGTCCGCCGATAAATATCAACAATTTGACACCCTAGTTTCTTTCATTGAACACAACTCGGAAAACTGCACCGATCTTTCCCACTTCAGAAATCTTGATCGACTAACTCTACTTGTTTACCGCAACGCTTTTTATATTGGGCTGGAGTGACGTCACCAAAAAGTCTAGACGCTGATCCATCCCGAATCTGGTTTCCTCCTCCTGTTCTAGACTAACTGGAGTCAATCCGCCGTCAAATTTGCTTTCATTTTGGGAAATTCTTTGTCCCGTACATCAATAGTTCAGTCTGTCTGTGAACCACAGAATTCCTCACATCACAAAATCCATCCCGCATCTGTCCAGACTTTCCGTCTAGCACTTCAAAGGCTACTACCGCCTTGGCAGACGTTTGGCGTTGTTATTCGTTTCTCGAACAACCCACATCATAAAGATTCGCCGACCAGGGGTAGACATTTTGACGCGACGTATCTTGTTTCTCAGTTAGAAATGCCGATCGGGTGTAGACAGTTTTAACGACGTATTTTTCTCAGTCTGGACAACATCAAAGGGTCGGTTGTTTTTGCAGACTAATGTCGGGTCTTGTTTGTCATCGATCGCAACTAACAAGTTTATTTTCCGTGACAAGTGTTATCTTTATGTCCGCTAAAGTGTTTTTATCTTATATCCTATACAGTGCTTTTATCTGTATGTCTGCTACAGTGTTTTTCTGTATGTCTGCTAAAGTGTTATTTGTCTGTGTGTCTGCTACAGTGTTTTTGTCTGTGTCTGATACAATGTTTTCGTTTGTATGTATAATACAATACGTTAATCTGTCACAGCATTGCGTTAATCCGTCCCAGTATTGCATTCATATGTGACTGCATCGCGTTAACACATCTGATTATCGCGTTATCCCTCCTCAGTATCACGCTAATTCGCCCCAATAGTGCTTTAATCTTCACCCAAAATAGCGTTAACACTCCCCGGTACCGCGCTAATACTTGCCACTATAGCGTTAACTCACCCTGGTATCGAGTTAACTCATAACAATATCACGCTAGCCAACCCCATTATCGCATTAATATTATTGAAAGTCGTATTTACCCTCCCCTGATTTGCGCTTACCCACCCATGTATCGCGTTAACTAACCCTGATATCGCTTTAACCCATCCCACTATAGCGTTAAATCACCACAATGTCGCATTAATCCACACCCACTATCGTGTAAAACCACCAAAATATCGCGTTAACATACCCTTATCGTGTTAACCCACTCCAGTATGGCGTTAACCATTCTCAATATCGCGGTGGCCCACTCCACTACGGCGTTAAATCACGACACTATCGCGTTAACAAACCACAATATCGCGTTAACCAACCCCAGTATCGCGTTAACCCATTCCAGTATCGCGATAGGAAGGCTTGGGGAGAATAACGATAGTACGGCTAGGGGAGAATAACATAGGAAGGCAATGTTCCTGTAGGAAATTGTACATGGCTAGGGAACTGGCAAAAGGTCGAAAATCGTTTTAGACGGCCACGATGAGAGCGACGTTCTGTAAAGAAGATGTTACGTGATGATGACGAATAGTAGTATTAATTTTAGAAGTTTAGAAGTAGTATTAATAGTAGTAGTAGTAGTAGTAGTAGTAGTAGTAGTAGTAGTAGTAGTAGTAGTAGTAGTAGTAGTAGTAGTAGTAGTAGTAGTAGTTGTTGTTGTTGTTGTTGTTGTTGTTGTTGTTGTTGTTGTTGTTGTAGCAGTAGTAGTAGTAGTAGTAGTAGTAGTAGTAGTAGTAGTAGTAGTAGTAGTAGGAGCAATAGATGTAGTAGTAGTAGTAGCAATAGATGTAGTAGTAGTAGTAGTAGTAGTAGTAGTAGTAGTAGTAGTAGTAGTAGTAGTAGTAGTAGTAGTAGTAGTAGTAGTAGTAGTAGTAGTAGTAGTAGTTCTTGTTTTTTTTTTTTTTTTTGTTGATGTTGTTGTTGATGTAGGAAGAAGAGGAAGAGGATAACGATGATTATTTAAACGAAGAAGAAGAAGAAGAAGAAGAAGAAGAAGAAGAAGAAGAAGAAGAAGAAGAAGAAGAAGAAGAAGAAGAAGAAGAAGAAGAAGAAGAAGAAGAAGAAGAAGAAGAAGAAGAAGAAGAAGAAGAAGAAGAAGAAGAAGAAGAAGAAGAAATATGATGAGTATCTTAGTTATCAAATTATTTAAGACGATCCCATGTATTTGTCATATCAATCAATCGTATAAAAATGACCTAAATAAAACAAAGCAACACACATTATGTGTAGGCGGCTCGAAAAAGATAAAAACATACAAATTCCTGCGAACGTTTTACCCAAATACCTCTTCAGTAAACAGTAGAATACTTCGCTAAACTACTGAAATGTCACAATCTGTAAATAGAGCTCAGTGACGACGAGGTCTGAAAAATCTCAGCAACCTCCTCGCGTCTTCTCCGCTCCAGATAACAGAGAGCAGGAGTGGGCAGATAATCTCTATCTGTGGCTTCCCTGCAGATGTTATCTTATCCTGGGAGATGAGTCATTCATAGATTGGCATCTTCATTTCAGGAAAGACATAACGTGGATGGTTAGATTCTGTCCAGATGGGATTAATTATACAGATGGGGTTTCCTTAATGTATATGAGAGAAGCTGACGCGGTATGATAAGACAATATTTAATGAAACAAAAAAGATACGTAAAGATACCTGGGAGAAACCAGAGGAACAAACACATGTACATATCTAAAAAGGACCTTATGTGTGTGCTTGTTGTTTCTCCCTGTGGCTGTAACATATGTTTAGACAGACAGACAGACGGACAGACAGACAGACAGACAGACAGACAGACAGACAGACAGGCAGGCAAGCAGGCAGGCAGGCAGGCAGGCAGGCAGGTAGGTAGGTAGGTAGGTAGGTAGGTAGGTAGGTAGGTAGATAGATAGATAGATAGATAGATAGATAGATAGATAGATAGATAGATAGATAGATAGATAGATAGATAGATAGATAGATAGATCGATAGATAGATAGATAGATAGAAGACTTTTGTGCAAACAGAAATACATAATAGTCAGTTTAAGGGAGTCTCAGTGGCGAAGTAATCAAGCCGTCTGAATCGGGCTCCGATGGTTTGTGGGTTCGATTCCGGGCCGCGTCCTTCGGTTCACGAGTGCATTTTTTCGGAGACTCCTGAGGTTCGCCGCTGGAGCTACGGAGTTTGTGCTTTGTACGACGCTTTCCGCTCTGCGGATAGATACTGAGCCATATGGGACAAAAACCCCGTGCAATGAAGTCGACTCTGTCGACTTTTAAGCGACTTTTTAAAGTCAGTTTAAAATTACCGTAGTAGACAATCGAGATTACTTTGCGAACATTTGTGTATTTCAGTTTGAAGGATTTATCTAGTTATTTTACTTTATGTTGTGTGACTTCTGCAGTATGTACCTCACGAGATGCAGCGAAATATGTCAGGCAAAAAATCGTGCAATCTATTGTGTGTGTCTTCGTTATTCAAATCCACTACGAGAAAACATTGTTTTGAATATCTAATACCGTTTGTTTTCATGACCCAGTAGTAACCAATCCATCCTACATTTCTACGCACTTCAACCTTTATCATAATAACCGCAAATTCAGTCTCTCTCTCTCTCTCTCTCTCTCTCTCTCTCTCTCTCTCTCTCTCTCTCTCTTTTTCTGTTTCTCTCAACCCCCCCCCCCCCCCCCCCCGCATTGCTCCTTGCATTAAACACCCTCAGGAATTTTATCACAACCAAGATTTATGTTTGGCTATAAATGTATTCCAGCCTTAGGGATTTAGTTTCCTCTCTCTCTCTCTCTCTCTCTCTCTCTCTCTCTCTCTCTCTCTCTCTCTCTCTCTCTCTCTCTCTCTCTCTCTCTCTCTCTGGATAATATCCTCCCCGGATGTTTTCTCATCATGTGAGTGAGTATTGCCAGCGCGTGCGATACAGACTCGTGTTTACACGAGCAAAGTTCCTGCACTGGAACATCGAACTCACTTTTGATAGTTCAAATGTTTGTTTCTTAGCTTGAGTGCTAAGAGTCGTCATATCCAGAATAGTAGAATAAGCAAAATCACCATCATCATCATCATCAACAACAACAACAACAACAACAACAACAACAACAATAACAACACATACAAAGACAATATCATCGGCTCGTATAGCCAAGAGCAAAGACGGGAACGTCCAGTCCGTGGGCCGGATAACGCCCGCGAAATCGTTTGGTATTCCCCAGTCAAGTTAGTTAGTTAGTTAGTCGACAGATCATCCTCATTGCACATCGAACCATTCAGTCCATAAGTGCTCGGATCCCCTCCTCAGCAAATCCAGCAGCGTGTAGCGGCTAACGACGCCAGTTCTGTGTTGGTTTATCAAATTTCTTTGGCTTCCTGAGTAGTGTTCTTGTTTGGCCACCCCTCTTTTAATTTGCTGCTCTAGCAGTCTGGCCATTGTTGTAGATTCACAGTCATCACTTGGTTCTCGCAAAAGTATTACTTCTCGTAGAGCATTCAGAATGTCAGCCTGGTCCATGGCGCGTCCGCCCTCCACAGTAGCCTCACCTGCGAGCTTGTCAGCCCGCTCATTTCCTTGTACTCCCGCATGCCCTGGCACGAAGATGAAACTAATCTTTGCCAGCCGAGACCGCTCCAGAGGCAGCAACCATTCTCTTCGGATCGACCCCTCCTCTATCCTCTTGATCATGTTCATTGAGTCGATAAGGAAACAAGCCCTAGTGAATGTCTGTGTCTCGAGCCATGTTATTGCTTTACTTACTGCCATGACTTCCATGGTCAGACTACTTGTGGTTTCAGTGAAAGCACCAGAGTCCTCCTTCACAATTCTCCCTCCGGCCCGAGCTGTAAAGGCCCATGAACTTCTCACATGTCGGACGACCGACCCATCTGTGTAGATGACCGCGTCACTGTTTAGCGAATTCTCGAAAATCAACGCTTGTACTTCAGCCTCCACAGCAGTCGGATTTTCTTTTCTGCATTTCCTATCTAGTTGGATGCAAACTGAAAAGGATGTGCAGAAGTCTGTTGGCACTTGCACCCACTCCTCGCCAGGTTCTAATTCCTCAAGTGAACACACCTGTTGAAGAATGTCGTGTGGTGTGGGGGATGTGTGTGATGGGTGCGGGAAATGTGTGTATGGGTGGGGTGGTTGGGGGAAGTATGTGGGGGTATGTGGGTGGGAGATGTGTGCGTGCATGGGGAATGTGTGGGTGGGGGTGTGTGAGTGGCTTAGCGATATGTAGGTGGGTGAGGGATGTCTATGTGTCGGGGTGGGATGCGTGAGTGGGTGAAGGATGTGTGTGGGTAGGGGTATTGTGATCGTGAGATGTTTGGTTGGGGGTGGGTGGGTGGGGTGTGTGGGTGCTTAGTGGAGGATGTGTGCGTGAGTGAGTGTGTGTTGGTGGACGGGTAGGGAATGTGTGTGTGGGTGGGGAGAGGTGTGTGATGTGTTGGTTAGGGATATTGTGTGGGTGAGGTATGTGTGTGTGGATGGGGGATTTTTGCGGTGTGTGGGTGGGGGTATGTGGGGTGGATGGGTAAGGGTATCTGTATGGGTGTGGGTGGGAATATTGTGTGGTATGTGGGTGGGGGATATGTGTTTGGTGTGTAGGTGGGGATGTGTGGTGGTATGTGGGTGTGGGATGTGTTGGTGAGGGATATGTGTGTGTGTGTGGTGCGTTGGTTGGGAATATTGCGTGGTAGGGGATGTATGTGATTTGCGGGTGGGGGATTGTGTAGTGGGGGATTGGGTTAAGGCATGTATGGGTGGGTGGAGGATGTATGTGTGGGTAGTGGGGTGTGTGTGTGAGTGGATTGGGGATGTATGGGTGGTTAGGGAGATGTGTGTGTGTGTGGGGGGTGGGGGGGGGGGGGGGGTAGGGAGATGTCAGTTGGTGGGGATGTGTGTGTATGGTTTGGGGATGTGTGAGTGGATGTGCAATGTGTGGGTTGGTGGGGGATTGTGTGCGTGGTTGGTGAATATGTGGTCAATGGAGATGTGGCTGGGGGATGGGTGGTTTGAGGTGTGGATGGGGAGGGGATGTGTGGGTTAGGATGTGTATGTGGGTGGGCGTGGGATGTGTGGGTTGGTGGGGGAATGTTTGTGGATGGCGAGTGTGTTTTGGTTGGGTGAACAGGTGAGGGGAGAGTGTGTGGGTGGGGGATGTGCGGAAGGGGGATGGGTCGGTTGGTGGGGTATGTATGTGTCCCTTGGTGTGCGTGTGTGTGGGTAGGTGTGGGTGTGTGTGTGGGTGTGGTGATGTATGGGTAGGTGGGAGATGGGCCTCATAACATGGTAATTTGCCTTGTTTATGTTTACAACATTCATTTCACAATGTTTATTTTTCTTCCTATGTAAATGTATAATGCTCTTGATGAATGAAAGACGAGTGATTGGAAGGGCCGAATGTAAGACGGGCCTGCGCGCCCAATTTGTAACCCTAATAAAGTTTATTTGATTTGATTTGTCTTCGGCTTGACCCATCCACGACCGTCCTCTTTTTAACCTGCTGCCCTTCACCTTCCTAATTTCACCATGCAGTGGTTGTTGTGTTTGCGTTAACTCTGAGGTAGGCGCGTGCCCTGCAAGCTTGTATTCTCTCTTCAATGGTTGGAAAATCAAGAAGGTAGCGCATGCTGTATCTCTTGTACATCCAAGAACAATGCGCATAGCTTCATTCTGTATCCTTTCCATCCTTTCTATCTGCTTATGGCTGAGAGTCAGGATTGCCATTGCATACTCCAAAACAGACATGACCAGCCCCTCGTACAGAAGACATAGATGGCGCTGCTCACAGTTTGCTGCCGCCATCACCCGCGTCGAAGCCAAACCACGCTTGGCCTTTGTTATCACCTGGTCTTTGTGCACATTATAAGCAAGGCTTCGATCAAACCGTATCCCTAGGTAATTCATTGCCTGCGTTCATTCCACCGTCTCTGAACACAGCATTACAGTTGGTGTTGGAGTGTTGACAATATGATTATTCAACGAGAACCAAGTCACTGTTGCCTTTGTTGGGTTGACCATTGCCCCAGCTTCATCACACCAAGTGTGTGAACTCAACACACGCTGACAAGCTCGCTGACAAGCTCGCAGGTGAGGCTACTGTGGAGGGCGGACGCGCCATGGACCAGGCTGACATTCTGAAAGCTCTACGAGAAGTAAGACTTTTGCGAGAACCAAGTGATGACTGTGAATCTACAACAATGGCCAGACTGCTAGAGCAGCAAATTAAAAGAGGGGTAGCCAGGGCATGCGGGTGTACCAAGTTGTGTATTCATTCCCCAGTCAAGGCAACCGCAAGCGGGACTGGAAATCCAGCAAATCTAGGAAGTTCATAAATAATCATCCATAACTTCACTAGCAGAATCATCAATACCTGCTAACATCACAAAGCCACAAGAAAGAAACGTAGTTAAAACTATCACTATGCGGGTGCGTTAATTAAATATTTGACCACATAAAGCAGTTTTAAGCTGATAATTGTATTTAGTCCTAGAATGAAGTTATACATATCCAAATGACCCTTGGCTCCAAAAGAGGCTCCCATACGGTGGCTTAGATGCTTTCAAACTGATACTTGATAAAAGGGTGGATTCAAGCCTTAACTCGCAGAAAGGTGTGACTGAACTAGCGCTATCCGCGACAGTTGTAACTTTAACTCTTTCTATCCGTGGCTGTTGTAACTTTAACTTATTAAATCCGAGGCTTGTGTGACTCTAACACATTCTATCCGAGACTGGTGTAACTTTAACTCATTCTAAAAGAGGCTGGTGTACATTTAATTCATTCTAACAGAGGCTGGTGTACATTTAACTCATTCTAACAGAGGCTGGTGTGTCTTTAACGCATTCTAACAGAGGCTGATGTACATTTAACTCAATGTAACAGAGTCTGGTGTGTCGTTAACTCATTCTAACAGAGGCTGGTGTGTCTTTACCTCATTCTAACAGAGGCTGGTGTAACTTTAAGTCTTTCTATCCGAGGCTGGTGTGACTTTAACTCATTCTAACAGAGACTGGTGTGTCGCTAACTCATTCTGACATAGGCTGGTGTAACTTTAACTCTTTCTGTCCGAGACTGGTGTGTCTTTAACTCATTCTAACAGATAATGGTGTGACTTTAAAATGAAACTAACAAATAACTGGGTGTGAAGTGGATACACGGTATATCAATAAATCTTCTGTAACACATGAGTTCCACAGCCCCGATTGCCTTCTTCGGTGATACTACTACTACTACTACTACTACTACTACTACTACTACTACTACTACTACTACTACTACTACTACTACTACTACTACTACTACTACTACTACTACTTCTACTACTACTACTACTACTACTACTACTAGTACTACTACTACTACTACTACTACTACAACTACTACTATTACTACATCTACTGATGATACTGCTGTTGCTGCTACTACAACTACTAATACTGCTACTTCCGATGCAGCTGCTGATTTTGCTGTCTCTACTACTACTACTACTACTACTACTACTACTACTACTACTACTACTACTACTACTACTACTACTACTACTACTACTTTTTTTTTAAATTCGCATATCCTTTACAGGACATCGCTGTCAACAGCAGCATCTTTCAGTTGTCTGTTGATTTCTTGGCAAGATTACGCTCAGTAGTTTGCAATTGCTTTCTGAGCGGCCGGCTCAGTTATCCCGCAAGTCACCAGCTCCCAGCTCCCAGCTCTCGCCCGCTACGAGACTCTGCGTGATAAACGGGATTATGGAGAGAAAGTGTTGTAACCCCTCGGCCAGAGAGACAGGCACTACTACTACTACTCATCATTATCATCTAGTGTCATGCCGACTGGCGTAGGCGATAATGTTGTCACAGATAATCTTGGAGTTGTCGATGATGACAGAATGTCGCGCCATACGTCTACAGGCAGCCGTTATTCTTTAATGTGTTGTTGATCGAGTAACGACTGTCGCGCCATACGTCTGCAGGCGGCAGCCATCCTTTGATGTGGTAGACAGGCTGTCTGGGTAAAAGTCGGCAAGATCTTTTGTTGTGGGGGAAAATTTTCTCTAGATCACAGACAGATAAGACTTTTTGAAGTATTGGAAACAATTTCCAAATGAAAGGGACAGCCAGTCAGTTGTTTACATCGAGTTTGGAAAAGGAAAGAAAAAATAGCTTCTATACGCCTAGGGTCTAGACAGTTTTGTGACGTCATTCAGACACAGTATTGAAACAGTCTGGATAAACAACTTTGGGGGGAGTCGACCAAATGTTGTGAAGCAAGACGGACGTGTGTGATATTCCTAGTTTGATTCTTGAGAGAGACTACAGTGTCTATTGTTGATTTATATCGGCGGACATTCATCCAGTGTGTGATTTCGTAGTCTCAATCTCAAACCCGAATAACTATATGTTCCACTATATTTTACCACAAGCTAGAAGAAAAGTCATGGCTCGAGCATTGAAGGCAGAGTTTACTAAGAGGCGTTTGCACTGGGCCCATAACCCAAAGGGTCTGCAGGAACCTGGCCTCTGCTTGAGCGGGAAACGATGATTATATAAGTGTGTTTCCTAAGTGATAGTTTACACCACAGTAAAATAAAGACACTGAAAATACCACCAGTACCAGGAACACTAGTAGAGATATAGATATCTGGAAAAATTAACATTGTGTGTTACAATTGAGGAATTCCTATCATTACCAATTACCAGTGTGTGTTACAATTGGGGAATTCTTATGAGAAGTTAAACACTAACAGTTAGTTCCAAAGTGACAGTAAACATTTTTGGACTATACTAGAATTCTCTGAACACAGAACTTGTAGGGGCATAGTAGTTACACTGTGTGTGTCAGATTGATGGTCAATATTGGACTATATCCACTATTGGTGACCAGACATCCGGATTGTCCAAGAGCTATTGGAGGAAGTCGATACTTGGCCGGAGAGACACATCATTTGAGTGAGGTCTTCTGTCCTTGATATATGGTGCTGTTGTGTGGCCAGTACAATGATGAAACAGACTTTGCTCCTGAGCTATTCGGTCTGATCTTACATACACACTAGATTTATACGACAGACATTCTACACATACACTTCGCACACACCTAACACTTTTCTTCATTAAATTAATTTGTCATTTTTGTTAGAAGCTAGTGTTGTGTAGTATGTTTGTGTGTGTTTTTTTTTTTTTTTTGGGGGGGGGGAAGAATGAGAGGGGACATGGTCCAGTGGTTAGAAGAGAGAGAGAGAGAAGAGAGAGAGAAGAGAGAGAGAGAGAGAGAGAGAGAAGAGAGAGAGAGAGAATGATCCGAAGACTGAACGGGGTGTTGTGGACAGAAAGCTAGGAGATCCCCAAGATAATGCTATGGGGTTAAAAGAATGTGGGTGTTGATTCCCCTCACCCCAGGGACGACACTTATTACGACATAACTGGGGGATCGTCCGGGATCTCTTGACACTGGATCTCTCGACACGGTATTTCTCGACACGGTATCTCTTGACACGGGATTTCTGGACACGGGATGGTGTTATCATATTAATGAGGATCCAGCTAGGGTTAATGTGGATAGGAGTTAAGACACATATCTTACCTGTTCACACTTCACATGTCTACATAGGTCTTTGGTCCTAATTCTATTCTTGTCATTCAGAGATTGTTTTGTGTGGTGCTGTGTGGTGTTAAATATATAGATACATTTTAGATAGTGAATATCTATATATTGTTTGGAGAAATTTACACTCAACCTGCTGACTCACCTCTCTGAAATATGGCCACTCCTAAACTAGATATGGCAGAACTAAGGGCAAGGGGGGAGGAATGGGCTTGTCGAGTTCTGCACTAACAGACTACATACAGGTGGTGGAGAGAGATTTTCGTCAAGCAGAAAGGGAAGATCGGAAGGCCGAGATGGAATTAAGAAAGATGGAGTTAGAGACTAAAATAATGGAAGCTGAGCAAGCCACTAAAAGGTTAGAATTTGAAGCTGAGCAAGCTGCTAGGAAACTTGAAGCTGAGCAAGCTGCTAGGAAACTTGAAGCTGAGCAAGCTGCTAGGAAACTTGAAGCTGAGCAAGCTGCTAAGAATCTTGAAGCAGAGCAAGCTGTTAAGTGATTGGAAACGTGACTCATAAGACTTTTAGTGCACACATTCTAAAGCGCCTGGTTTCTTTGGCAGAGCTATTCAGATAAGATTTACTAGATCACTAGGATTGTACCCACTATTGTAGATGTCATTTAGGAATTTTGTCACTATTTCGATTCCAAAATCACCTGCAGCCTCAACTTCCTCCAATATGATGATGTCTGGCTGGGTGTCTTTCCTTTCTTCATGCGATACAGTGCATCCTTAACTACCACTGCAGTATTAGTGGACACTCTCCATTGTTTTGAATATTTATATCCGGTCTCCTATAATCATATAGCTCTTCCAAATATTCCGTCCATCTAATGATTATGTTCTCTTGTCCCATCAATATTGCACCGTTCCTCGATTTTAAACATTCAGTGGTATTTCGTAGTTTTTCTACCTTTTATTGCATTTATTTGTTGATACATGGAATGTTAGTTTTTTCCCTAGTTTGTCTCAATTTCCATGCATTGTTGATTCAGCCATATTTCTTTAGCCATTTTGCATTTGTTTACTATTTCTTTATGTATCCTATTATATTCTTCTTTATCTTGCTTTTTATTTTCTTTCTTCTTTCACCCATTATCTGCAAAATTTAATTTGTCATCAATTTCTTTTTTTTTTTTTTTACAATTCTATGTTTAGTTGGAATGATTTCTTTTGATGTCTGTTGGATTGATTCCAACAACATGCCTCATTGTTCATCAACAGTCTGTATTATATCCATGGCATTATATCTGTTCTTCACAGTAACAGTGTACCTTTCTCTAATTTCTGTGTCTGTTTTAAGTAATGCTAGTTCTAACTTGATGTTATTTGGTGTTTTCTTTATGGTTTTAAGTCTTATCCTCATCTTTCCTATACCTGGCACATGGTCACTATGTCTATCTGTTCGTGGTCTAGTTTTTGCTCCTATTTAAACTGCTTCTGAATCTCTTTGGAATAAGTATGTAGTCAATTTGACTGCGAATATTATCTCCAGGTCTTTTCCACGTATATAATCGTCAATGATTCTGTTTGAACCAGACGTTACCTATTAATATTTCATGGTATTCTGCCCATGCTATTAATCTATAACCTCTCTCATTCCTCTCTCTCCTAGGCCATAGCCACCAGTCACACCACTCACCTTTTCGTTACCTACTTTGGCATTGAAATCCCTGAGTAGGACAGTCATTTCAAATATTTGACACTGGTCCACGGCCATGTCTAATTCGTTATATATTGAATTAGGTTAATATTCAGAGGCTTGTCCGGAGTTTCACTAATAATACTCTATCTGAGATTGCCCCAAATCCTCTAACTGTCCTAGCACTCAGCACTCATTTGATAAAAAAAATTATACCAACTTCCCTTCTGTAGTCCAGCGCCCCCTTCCCCCCCCCCCTTTTTAGTAAATAATTCTATACTTATTAAAATAGTTTCCCCCCCCCCCCCTGCGCAGCTGGTCATAGAATTTCACTAATCCCTAGCATACTGATCTTCATTCTTTCCATTTCTTTCTTGATATTATCTAATTTTCCATGCTGGCTAAGTGTTCTGACATTCCGTGTAACATTCAATGTATTTTTAGCATTTGCTTTACACACAGTTGCTTGATGACGATCGGGTATCTCCTGTAGCACATGATGCTCCCTACCGGACGAAGAGACTCCAATGGAATGCCCATTAACATTGTTATCTTTATCGATTTCGTTTACAGACATGATTTCTTGGGAAAATACAGCAGGTTTCTATATGGTTGACTCTACCAGCATTTGTCTAAAAGACAGACCCTGTAGACAGACCCAAGTAAGCAGGGGGGGGGGGGGGGAGAGAGAGAGAGAGAGAGAGAGAGAGAGAGAGAGAGAGAGAGAGAGAGAGAGAGAGAGGTTATGTACGGTGCCTTTTACCCACCGATGCCCATGTCATTCCATTTCCATTTCAATTTTTCAAAACAAAAATTCCAAATTCGGCCTCGTTCAGCCTGCGTTTTTCAGCTGTTATTATTGTTGAGGTCCGTGGTTTTGTGGGTTCATTCACCTTAATTCTTGTCTTGTGAGTCCTATCTCGGACTGGTTATGTTGGTTTGTGTCTGTGACGTCAGCTGGGGGTGGGGGGGGGGGGGGGAGTGGTCGTTCAGCGGCTATCCTTTGTGCTCGTCTGCTCTTGTGGTTCTCTTTGTTGGTGCAGGCTTCTGGATTGACTGGTTGCAGTCCTTAAAAGGACTTTTTATTAGGGTGTTTTTTTTTTGGGCCTCCATTTCCGTGTATTGCCTGTAGGAGCTTTCCAATGCGTTTATCCTCCGCGCACCTTCTCTCACTTTCTTGCTGTCTTTCTTTGAGCTCTTGCTGTAATTCGATTTCTTCCTCTGTGGTCAGCCATGGGATGGCCTCTCCGTCCTCTATATAGTACTCGAGTTGGGCGTCATAGTCATAGAGTAACTCCGGGTATATCGGTTTTCCCTTGAGTTTCTTGTGGCATCTTCTTTCCTTTTTCCCCCTGTCTCCTTATGTATTCCTCGTGCCTGAGTACCTCTTGCCTTGCCTGTTTCTTTTCTGCTTCTACGCACACCTCCAATTCCTCCAAGGTAGGTTCCCTTATAAGCCACTCCGGGGCCTCGAAAGGGTTCTCATCTTGTCTTTCTTCGGCTGCCTGGTGGGCTGTTGTTTTCCCTTTGGGAGTCTCGGGTGTCGTGGTTCGGCTTCTGGTTTTATCTTGTAGCTCCGGCTCGGATTTCTGTTGGGTTTCTTGCGGCTTCTCTGTGGTTTCTTGCATGGCTTATGTTGGTTTGTTTTGAATTGATTTCATTTCAGCTTTTAGCCGCTCTCTCTCTCTCTCTCTCTCTCTCTCTCTCTCTCTCTCTCTCTCTCTCTCTCTCTCTCTCTCTCTCTCTCTCTCTCTCTCTCTCGGCTTTAATGGTGCGTAGCATTTCTTCTTTTTCCTGCTTCAA